>OZ026600.1:21893297-22008297 GCA_964020085.1 Micromussa lordhowensis | reverse complement strand
AATATACAACAATAATGTTAAATAGGCGGTTGATTCAAATCAATTGTTTTAAATTGCTAAACGTAGCGAATCACACTTGAGGTTCGTAAAATCTTATGTACCACCTTTGCTTCAAATGGCATGTTCATTGCACATGTATACGTGTATCAGACTCATCCAAAATTCGAAAAAATACTGTTTTTTCTTCGTTCGACCTGGTGTCAACAATATGACCAACTACTTCTAAGAAGACAAATTACATGGCCATAGTAATGAGCTGTAAAGTGCAGTGACAACTTGAAAAAACGGGAGAAAAAAATTACTTTCTGCAGTTGGTTAACTTAATTCGCACAGGACAAATAAAATGAAAAAAAAAATTCAGCATATTTTCTATTCACAGGGTACTAGACCAACACAGAAAAATGACAAATAATCCAAATAAACATAACATCCAAATAATCCAAATAAACATGACATGGTTAAAAATCCCAACTGGCAGGAGGCAGACCAGTTGGCTATTTACAAACGTGGCTAAGGAGTTGAACTAGGGTCTACCAAGAAATACAGCTTAGTGGTCAGAACGGGACTTGAACCCGCGACCTCCGGATTCCAAGTCCGGCGCCCTAACCACTCAACCACGCTGCCTCCTCTTCTCGTTGATAGGGAGCTTAAGCAAAGGAGTTTTTGAGCGGCGTACGGCAACCGGAAATGAGGCGTTTCTCTTTTTACTCGCCTTGGCGCTACCGCATTTGTAATACTAAGTGTTTTTACTCTTTTTGAGACAATTTACTTGAAAATTAGAGCGCATCCACTGCCCAAAAATGAGAAACATCCACTTCCGTTTGCCGTACGTCGCTCAAAAACCCCTTTGCTTAAGCTTCCTAATGACGAGTTTCTTCGCGTCCACTGCCAATTCGTAACTCTGAAATATAATAATTTTATCTTCACAGGCCTTTTAGGCCCTGTAGGGCAGACTACAATTGGTTGCATTGATAAGAGGTTTCTGTCAGAATGCTCTCGTACAGCCATGAAACAGAAGAACAAAACTTATTTGAAAACAACCCTAAGGTGCTATTAATGATGAATTTGAAGCACCAGACACGTTTTGGCTATTGTGGTTTTTTCAATTTTATTCTAGCGGAATTGATGAGAGTAAAACCTTTTTGGTCCCCTGAACAAACACTGTGAATAATGGTCTGACACAATAACGTTTAACATAAATTTAAAAACATGGAAAACTCCAGTCGACAAAATTCATGTTAATCGAAAAAAAAAAACCGGCTTATCTTTGGAGTAGTCGTCATAGATAGCAGTTATTTCGGTGTTTCGAGGCTTTAAATAGCAAATAACGGTTTTTTTCTTAATATATTTCATCCTTTGTGTATTTTCTCACAAGCGAATTTCCTCTCAACAAAACCTAAAAGTGGAACACTTCAAGTTGGTGACGACCGTAAACTCTGGAAACCCGAAACACCTTGTCAATTAAATATTGCAGTATAGCAACCAAATGACATTCTAAGACAAACATGTCTCGAGAAGTGGTGGTTTGCTTGGGAAGAAGCCAAAAAATAATCACGAGCGCCATCGATTTGTCCCAAATGAATGAAAAAAAACAAATTACTCCTCGGACACAAAGACCATGAAAACACATTTGCATAGAACTCGTCTATGAATTAATTTTAGTTTATAATCCTTGATTCAGGCTTGCTTATAACCTTATGTCCTTGGGTATTTTAATTTCGCAATATTTGTCATTTGTTTAGAGATCGGTTTTGCGACCTCATATTAATTATGAACGGTTCACAGACTTGTATTTATCGTCCGACGTAAATTTTACATTGAAAAGCAAACTGGAAGATTATGATACGAAATTAAACGCATTTGCTTAAGACAAGTTTGATAAGGGTGATATTGTTTTGGTGAACTGTCTTTGGTTTAGCTCAACACACAAAGCTCCTGCTGGTGCTCAGTTAAGATTCATCAAAGCAGATGGCCTCCAGTTATCATGGGTTATGCATAGTACATAACAAACTCGTTCATTTTTATCATGAGTTTGTTTAGTAGAGGATAACCCATTTCGCTATGGTTATTGTATAATCCCCAAGCCAGCTGATCTGTTAAATTTTTTTCTGTTGAAGCGTTGACTTATTAAAAATGGTAAATGATCTTTCTTACTCTGTTCGCGGGGATGTCAGTTTTCTGCCGTCTCATGGAAGGCATCGATCATAATCTAACAGTTTCCGCAGTAAAACAAAGTCGTTGCCAGAATATGAATAATACTCGCAGACTGAGAGCTGAAGGACATTAGAAGTAAAAGGACAGAGTTGAAAATTATTGGCATGGTTTCATGCGGAAAACTATAATACAAACGATTTATTAGTTTCTTTCGAGTAGTGAAGCAAAAACCCCATTTGCTTTTTTAGTTTTATCCTAAAGGTATGTTTTAAAGTTTACAAAAACCCACCTTTCACCACGGATGCCAAATGGATGCTCATCGCCACAACCTGATAAGTGAGTGTTTAGTCGCCATGGATACATCAGCAATAACACCAAATCGTGAAGTTTCGGGAACGAAACAGTTATATTTAATTATATCCCTAAGCCTAAGGGCTTCTTTTGTTTCCAGTATGCTTCGTGTTGGACCACATTTTAAAGCTGCCCACCGTTTTCAAGGAGGTCAAGGAGGCGTATGTTGTTGGGAGTCTCTTTTCACGTTCAAACTGATAGTTTACACTTCAGTCGATTTTTTACTGATCAAGGTAGTTTTTTCTAGTCGCATCCGGTGCCTGATTCGACAGATTGCCAGAAAAACAATTGTTAGCTGTTTTCTTAGATAATCAGAACACTAATTTAAGCAAAGTACGGAACGCAACGAATCATGTTGAAAATTATTTGGCGTCGGTAACGATGGGAAAGTGAAGTGCCCTTGTAGGCTTTTTAATTTCGAAAACAAGAAGGCAGCTGTTGTAAAATTTGCTTTTTTTTTGTTTTTGTCGCTTATGACTGACAGACAGGCGTAATAAAACCCTCCCAGTCCAGCATTCATCTTGCTGGTTTAATTGGCAAACTAATTCAACAACCTTCTTCCTTGCATGTTAATTAAGTCTTGTCAATCTCTCAAATTTGTTAAACCGGTGAAGTTAACACATGAAAACTTGGTAAAAATACGCCATTATTCTGAAAATATCCCTGTTTTTTAACACTCGTCCAACGATTTCGACCATTTTTTGGCATAAGAATTTTACCATCTGCCGTCGCTTGCCGTTTTCACTCGCTCCAGACTACAATTTGTTTTTAAGTGTAAATGTGCCAAAGAACGCATTGGCGAAGTCAGACCTAAATTGTTAAAATCAAAACACGGTGTAACTTCTAGGCTTACCTTAGGCAGCTCTCAGAAATCTTTTCGAAAAAGCTAATGATAACCGGAAAAGAAAAAAGAAAAAAGAAAAAAGAAACTTTTGCTTTTAGAAAATCGTCCTGAAAGCTAAAGTTAATCGACTATTGCTGCTGCAGCGCTAACAGACTAAGACGTAACATCTCAGCTAAGTGTCTTTAACAAATTGAGGTTCATAGGACCCACACCACAGACTCGGCAGCTACAGCATGTAGGAATACAACCATCAGCGCAGCCATTGGTTCAGCAAACAGTGAGTTAAGAAAACATGTGATTTCGCCGCCTATGATTACGTAAATGAAGATTGAGCTTCGTACGCTCACCAATCTGGCTGTGACAGGAGACATAAAGTCTCTGGTGTGGTTAATGTCTAGAACTTCTCTTTCGTTCTGTCATGTCCGTATTCTTGGGTACTTTGATAGAAGCCAAGCTCGGGTAATACTTCATATACCATCATGATGTAACTATAGGCCTGTAATAATATTGATTGAAAGTTTCTCAATGGGTATCTTAAAGCTCTATCTAGCATTGACATGATGGGTAGATTTGAAGCGGTATTGGAGAAATTGGACTGATATCAAATGGAAGGAGATTAAATGCAATGTTTTTGCAACACCACCAGACTGCAGCACACAAAAACTATTAGATATCTGTGAAACTTAACAATGTAGCCAATTAATTAACCAGCCAACACGCATAACGCAGCACACATCTTCTATCATTGTTTTATTTTTAAACTAATAACCCTGTCTTGGGTACGTAGTAAGAAGGATTTGTACCCCTTGTATCTTCTCCAAACACGGTAACAAGCAGATGCTTTAAAAACTGATAATTTTCGAATTAATTTCTTAATGGTCCCTTGGCATCTGATTGAATTGGAGGATAATCATGATATTGCCTGGGATATATGGCAACATATGTTCTTAGCCATTTCTAATTATCATGCACCACTAAAGAAGAGGAGAGTGACAGGTATCTCGTCTCCTTGGATTACTCCAGAGTTTAAAATGCTAATGCTCTAAAGAGACAAACTTAAAAAAAATAGCCTCAGGGTTTCCAACAGATGTCAATTGGACTTCCTATAAACACTTAAGAGATAAGGTTAATTACGAAATTAAAATTGCTAAAATGAATTGTTATAATGCATTTTTTAAAGAAAACTGCAGAAACATAAAGAAGAGCTGGAGAGGAATTATAGACTAATTGGTAATGAGTTCAAATTTACTAAGATTACTGAGCTAGAAACAGACCCCATCGAAATCACTAATATTCTTAACACTCATTTTCACATATAGGACCTTCTTGAGCCTCTAAAATTCAAGATATATCCAGTAAATATACTGATTATATTACTCCAACGGAACAAATTTTTAACTTAGCAGAAGTATCAAGCCAGGAGATCTTCGATTCTATTCAGAAAATACCAGGTAACAAATCCACTGGCCTAGATAATATTTCTGCGCGCGTCTTCTAAAAGAAGCAGCTCCTATAGTTATTCCTAGTTTAACTTGTATAATAAATCTCTCCATTACCGCTGGAATATTTCCAAATGATTGGAAAATAGCTTAAGTTACTCCAATATTTAAAGAGGATGCAAAGACTGATCCTACATGTAATAACTATAGACCCATGATAGTTCTGCCTGTAGTGAGTAAACTAATTGAAAGAGTTTATGAAAATGTAAATAATAAGTATTTATTAACCGAATCGCTGTCTGGTTTCAGACTCATGTTTTCACTGAAACAGCTTTACAAGAGGTGGCAAGCGAATGGCTCTGGAATACTGATAACAAACACCTCAATGGTGTGATATTTCTAGATTTGAAAAAAGCCTTTGTCACCATGGACCATGCTATTCTATTAGAAAAGCTTAAACTCTATGCGGTCGATTGTTTTTTTCTTAAATGGTTTCGGTCCTACTTATCTGATCGAAAGCAGCAAACCTTTATTGATGGAGCTGTAGTGATTGTAACTGAGTTGCCTGTGCAAACCCAGCCCTGAGGCATTGTGGGTGTGCAATAAAGGAAGATGGCGGTTGAAAACTTGTGTGTGTTTTCTTGTGTGGAATCCGCCTGCATCGAGGACCTGTCTGGTATTCCGACATAACATTGGCGACGGGGATAGCGAGAATAATCCTTTTCAACGGTATGGCGACGACAAGTATCCAACCGATGGATATTACGGGCTCCAAATAGGAATTAAGTGAGCGATGGCGTGTTTGGCTTCGAGGGTTTACGTATTTTGCGGAAGGGAAAGCAAATCTTCAGGACGCAGCGAGAAAGAAAAGCGAACTACTTCATTGAGCTGGATCCGGAGTGCAGGACATTGTCGAGAACCTGGAAATCGTTCCTCCTCCCGCAGACCAAGAGGGTGATGACGTTTATCAGCAAACCGTTCGAACATTAAAAGCATCATTTTCAAGTGCAAGAAAATGCTGCGTACGAAAGGCATGTTCTACGCCAGCTACGCCAAAAACCCGGAGAAGACGTCGACTCATTTGTGCTTCGACTTTGCAAACAGAGCAAGACATTGTGGCTCTTGGCAAGCGGGACTTGAATTCGCCGAGAGAGATCAGTTGTTGGAGAAAGTCTCTTCTCTAGAATTACGGACCAAGCTGTTTGAGGAGCCAAACATACAGCTTGCTGCAACGATAGATAAGGCGAGAGCATGAGAAACGGCAGGGCGTCAAGCGACTAGTATTTCCGAAGGAGAGGGGGGGCAGAGTAACGTGAACATGGTAAAGGACCGCGAGAGAAAGAAACCATCAAGTGAATTTGGCAAATACATGTACTTTGCATGTGGCGAGGTGGGACATTTTTCTCGTTCTAAAGTATGTCCAACTCGGGGTAAAAGGACACTGGGCAGGTTATTGTAAGAGTGAGACTGAGAACAAAAAGGGTGGTAGAGTGAAAGATGGGAGAGCACGTGGAGGCGAACAGGGGCGTTCCACGTGATCCAAAATCAGAGAAGTAGAATATGAGAGGAGATGACGCTTTTGCATTTCTCATCAATTTCGATGGTGAGAGAGCCTGTGAGGATAATATGATAATGGTCAAGATCGATAACACAACCATAAGCAAGGTGACTCTGGTGCCCAGTCTACTGTGCAAGAAACTACCGTAAGAAACAAGATAATTTGGTTTTATCAACTGGGTTGACAATGTGAATTGTCCACCGTAAAGAGATTCAGAAGCTGACGTTTCGAGCGTTAGCCCTTTGTCGGAGCGAATCAAGGAATTGTGGGTTGTGTGTGGTTTATATACAGAAATATGGAGCTACGCTACTGGTTGGTGCCTGGCCACGTGAAAAACAACAGAATGAATTAGTTGAATGAAAAGCGTTCGTTGATACCGTGAGGATTAAGAGTGCCGATTCGAAAAACTCTTGAGTCAAGAGTTTTGCGGCTTTCTGTGCTTCCTTGATGTAGGGAGAGGCCGCAGACTGCCATATGCTGCTAAGAATGATTCGGCAGATTAAAGTGTCTAGCGACCGGTTTAGAAGCGTCTTTATCGTCTTTTTCTACGTCGCGAAGGTGTTCTCGGAATCGGTCGCCTAGTCGTCTACCTGTTTCACCGATATATAACTTTTTACAAAGAGTGCAAGTTATACAGTAGATGACATTGGCTGAGGTACAGGTAAAATGATCTGTGATCTTAATGGATCGCTTAGGTCCCGAAAATTTCTCAACGTTGTAAATGAAAGGACATGTTTTACATCGTGCGCGTGCGCATTTAAAAGTTCCAGGTTGTTCACTCGTTATGAATGCACTGTTAACTAAAAAGTTATCTATGTTTTTGTCGCGTTTGAATGAAATTAATGGCGGTTGAGAAAAGATTCTATCAGTATCGGGATCATCAGTTGAAGTAATTTAACGTTTTTGAGAATGATGGATTTTACTGCGTGATTGTGAGGGTGAAATGTGAGAGTGAATGGAATTCTATTATTATTCTCCTTCTGAGACGTTTGTAGTGCTGACTGCCGAGCAATAATAGAATTCTTTTTATATCTTTTTACAACTTTACAGCTCAATAGCGTGCTTTGTTTGGAAACCAGAGCATTTTGAATTTCCGGGTTATGGAGGTGCGTGACACAAGGCTACGATCAAATTTGTTGAAAAATATATACTTATCTAATGATTTTGAGCCCTGTTAGAAGCTAGAGCATTAGGAAAAGTGCTTATGTAAATACTTATTTTTTCAGTACTGATAATCTGTCGCCTAGAAAGCCAAGTTTACACTATTTTCCGGCCGCCATTTTGGTGTACCATGGAGGTACACCAACATGGTGATTTCATACTGGGCTCTGTAAATTTCTGCGAAACATTTCAACGAATATCAGAAGTTTGGGGAAACGCACAGGGCTAAAACTTGGAGAAGTGTTTTATTTTTTTTACCTTCTATAACATCACAATTTCTTAGCTTTTTCCACTGGATAGTTTTCGATTTATTTTTTTATTGCGTGACAGTGAAAACGATCTATAAAATGTATAGTAAATATATCTATGCATAAAAGTGGTAAATCAGGGCCGTAGCCAGAAAAAAAAATACATGACTGGGGTAAAGTCCATGGTTAAATTCTCTTCCTAGGTAGAAATTTTAAACTTTCTGCCCGTTCCAAAAAAAAACCACCTAAAACGAAAAATATGACTAAGGCAAGTATCTCGGTTTGCCTCATACTGGCCACAGCCCTGCAAATACCGACAGATATTTCACAATTGTGTGCTAAAGATATCATGTATTTATATAAAGATACAGAGTTATATGCATACAGGTATTCTGACACTAACCTTAAAATATGTCTATTTATACTATGCCATAGAAAATACAGCCAATCATAAAACAGGAAAGCCGTTGTATATTCAACGGTATTACACCCAGACTTCCCGTCATGCGCCGTGCGCATGTCGCATTGATGTGTTGGGCACTGTATTTTGTATGGCATGGTATAAAATAGTTATGCAACGCTCTCTCGTGGTATACCATGGAATATCCCACTTGTTACTTGTATTTTCTTGATATATACACCCTCGCCCACGGAGAAAATACAAGTGACTCGTGGGATATTCCATGATATACCACTCGCAAACGTTGCATAACTAGTACATTTTAATGCTGTCACCAAAATCGTTTAGTCATATGTTCAAGCAAGAATCGACCAAAGCTTATCGATCCCTCAGATTACATCATTCCGGTCTGCGATAACTGAGATTCTAGCACTCCGATCCAGACCCCTCTGTGCGTTTGTAGCACTGCTTTCCTGTAACTCATCTAAATAATCGTACCGACACTGTAGGATATTCCTGTGATCAACAAGAAACTTTTCCCAGTAAAATGCAAAGATTTTGTAGCAGTACAGAATCTGCGTGAATTTTCGTACTGAAATAAATAAGGCGCGAAATTCATTAGAAATTTCAGTGTTTTCATCAAAACCATAAACACGAAGAGAAAACTGCACCGAGCCAATCACAAAAGTTGAGAAATACGACAAAACTAAGAGAAATATGTTTATCTTAACAAAACCAAATACTTTAAAAGGAAATTCTTTTCGAGAGTGGTTTATCTGGGTGAAATTAAGAAGGCCGATTAAGACGACTTGAATTCCATTGTCGAATGCAAAAGCCACAATTAAAGCGATTTCCATTTTGTTATTTGCCAGTGAGAGAATCATTCCATAGCCTACAATAGTCATTGCAAACAAGGAAAGAAGGCTCCAAAACCCCGGTAGACGAATAAGCAACTTTACGATTTTGGTGCAACCCAGAAAGGAGCGAACCTTTGACACAGCCAGAATAACCAAGGCACTGTTAAGTATCTGAGACGTGGACCAGGCCAGCTGCAGTTGTTCAGAGTGATGAAACGTCGGGATGTGCGTCGACTGGAAGCTGGTGTGTTTCGCCAAGAGACTCGTTTCAAAGGCACGAATATTGTAGAGGATCAAACCGATAACTTGCCAGATGTAGAACATGGCGTATGTGATGCAACCCAGTGATTTTAGAGCGGTTGAAGAAGTTACAAGAGGAGCAGAAAATGAACCAGACTGTGGCTCATTCTAAAAAGATAAGACAAAAAATATTTGTTATCTCTGCCCTCAGTTTCAGTATGTTTATCAGCCCCAACTCCTAAGATAGCAGTCCAACGCTCTATGAACGGTAGAAAAAATATTTTTAGGTAGCTACAACATTTTTAGAAATTGTAATGTACTGAACAACATTTTGCTGTGTTCTGGCTGAATTATGAATTTATAAAAGAGTACCAGTCTTAGTTTCCCACTGTTAAGCTTCCCTAGGAGTCCCTTCTTCCTACCCTCCAAAACATATTTAGGTAGTAAACAACGCAGGCGCAGTGACGATTTTACGGTACGCACGACTTTGTTTCAGTTATTCACCTGTGCCGATACAATCTCGTTCTCAGAGTCTTCGTTCCCCTTGACCAGCGGTCGGAAAACGAGAGCTCTGGGACCAACCATTTCAGGCATGCGCCATAGGTGCAGACTGCGCAGTGAAACTGGATGGGTAGAATTCGGTTATTTCCTTTGTTATTCAAAATGTTTGCTCCCAGAGCCCTCGTTTTCCGACCGCTGGTCAAGGGGAACTAAGACTCTGGGAACGAGATTGGTGCCGATATTGATTAGCAGATAGCTCGAGCAACGTGTTTAGGTATTCTTCAGTTCGTACAAAAAAAGTGAAAGCCGGAACTTATCCGATATAGACATCCGCTTTGAATGGAACTATTCAGTCTCCAACAACACAAAGAACGATAATTCAAGATTATCGTTAACAACTTTCGAAACACTTTGTTTGTCGGCCATTTTTAATCCTGATCTACTACTGCTGTTCCGAGAAAACGTATACGTTGTCCTATAAAAGCGTACGCCACAATATCGAAAATTATTATGGGTTCAAGATGCTCAGCCTGGTAGAAGGAAACAGCACGAGCACGTGTAATGGTGCTTTTCCCTTTCTTCTTGCTGAAACACCGTGAACGTCAATCAAGTTAAATTTTATGCTCTACTCCCGAGGCTCTGCTCAACCGAATATAATCACTCTTGAGAACCTTATTTTGTAACAAAACTAGTAAATCTTTTTTTTTTTTTTGCACAAATTTAACAAGATTGGCTTTGTATGAGTAACCTTCTGGAACAGACATCTTCCACACACGAAGTCATGGGCCAAAATTATCTCTAAGCAATGCAAAATCGATGTCTCTCTCCCTTACAGCCCTTTAATGCTCGACAGGCTTCTTTTTTCTTTGGCTTTCGTCTTGTGGATTTAATCCTTGAGATAATTTTAGCACGTCAGATGAAAACCTCGAAGCAGTCATTTTGCTGCTTATACAAGTATAACGTATTTGTAAATTATCATATAATTCTGGGAAAAAATTGGCCCGGAATCATCTTGAGAACTTTACGTTGTGAAAATACCGGGTTTACCATCGAGTTCACCATTACGCGCAAGAATAAATCGCTCTTGAGAATCTTATTTTGTAAAAAAATACAGGGTTTACCATCGAGTTCGCCGTTACGCATAAAAATGGGTCTCCCTTAAAAACCTCATTTTGTAAAAATAAAATTGGTCCCAGAACCCTCTTTTATATGTGTGTACAACTTGTATTGGGTAAGAGCTAACTGGATATCAAGCCGGTATTTCCTCAGTCAGTTGCATAGGGAAATAGTTATAACCTCGAGAAACACTAGCTGTACGGAACTAATTCAGAGTGGAATGACACACCTTCATCCGATGGTGCATGTGGAAAACTAGTACTTACGTCCATCTCTTTCACGTCTCCAAAGTCCTCGGTTTTTCTTCAGCTGGTTTGACTTGGGCTGTGTCGTAAATCTCTTATTGCCGCAATTCAAGAGGCGTGTGTTTTCTGGCCTTTAAATAGAACAAAATTACGTAACTGAATTAATTTCAAAGCGCTTATAAATGGGTATTATCGTCTAAACGTGTTTTGCTGCAAATAATATTCTGCTTATACGTAATTGAAACCACGCTCTCGAGTAAAAATAGCATACCTTCCCTGAGCTGTTAGAGAGTGATTTAAAAATAAAATCAAACTTAGTGCTCGAATGATAAACAATTATTGAACTCGGTTATCGCAAAATATCGTGATTTGTCAGCGTCTTGCAGATCAATTATTTGCCTCAGCTTCCGAAAATAATCATTGATCGGCTCGCTATTGACAAATCACGATAGTTTGCTCAACAACGTGAAAAAATTGTTAATAATTCTAGAATTGTGAGTATTTAAGTACTGTAGGTTCATTCTTATTTATTGTGGCCCATAGACCGTGTTTATTGCCTCCAATAGACCGCAGTGAGATTTAGAGGACACAAACAAAGGAAATTGAATGACCATGTTTATTCACTTGTTTTGTTTGTGTTCTCTAGGTCTCACGATCAAGCTGAATTTTAATATATCGAAAGACGCCTATTAGTCCGCTAGGGCTAAATACTTATACACCGGAATAAAAGTTGTTATCTTATCTTTGTCAATTCGAAACTTCAGCGTCCTTTCCAGGTAACCTCCTGGGAATTAGACATTTTGAATTTTCAGTTAGTCAAATTCCCATCCCCTGGGCCAAAACAGTGTTCAAATGCCCTACCTTACGGTCATACTGGGTAATCAAATACCCTTTCCCACGGGACATGCATGGCAAAAATTATCAATGGAAAAGAAAAAAAAATAACATTCGAACACTCGCTTGGAACGTCCACTGTGTCCCAAGTATTTTAATGTATCATAATTAACGGTGATTTCATTTTCACAAGCAAACTTGCACAATAAAAGACTTTTCAAGGCCCATTTTTCGAGCCACACTGTTAAAAAGAATTCCTCTTGATGTCTTCTCTATCTTCACCATGATTTCGAGGTAACTTTTTCAAATCCCCCTTACCTCTCCCATATGATTCCAAACTTCGTACCCCAATATCCATATCAAATTCCCGCCCCCGGGGCATATCAACTAGTCACTCTCGTTCTCTGGACCCCAAAAGTACTAGGAACGAAAGCGCATTCAACATGGCGGTGGAAGATTTTGAGTTTTATGCAGATTTATTGGACTGTATCTTCTGACAACAAAGCTTCGATGAAGACGCAATTTATGATATCACTTGAGTTTTAAAACGTATTTCACCCCGACCGGTCGGATATGGTACATGGGAAATAGCTACAGCGCTTACAAAACACTGAGATATAAGCCACATGCATTCTAACACCACTGACCGACACTGAACAGAGCTAATGCAAGATTCAAAGGTAAGCTTAATTATAAAAGCTCCTGTTTACGCATAGTATTCTCTAACTTGTTACTGCCTGAGTAAGCATTTGACTTGCTTGAATAAAATACTCCAAGTGCCTGGGAAAACGCCTTAAAAATCTTACTAAACAACGCAAGAAGTGCTAAAAGATGCTAAAGAGTGATAAAATTCTTAATTTAATCAAAAAGGGCTAGTGTAGTTTGCATATTTTTCTGCGTTTTGCACGTGGTACTTCTGTAAACCTCTTGCATTTCTTTATGAATTACAAATCCACTGTAAAGAGAAACTAGTACGTTGTATTAAGGAAAATTTGGGGGTCAAATTGAATAAGGCCCAGTCCAATTTAAAAACGCATCAAATGTCTTCCTTTATGCACTAGAAAATGGATAAAGTGTTTTCTGTCCACACTACGTCGGAGAACTTTGCAAACGCAACAATCACCAGTGGCAGTAACACTTGAATTCACACTTGAGCACGCGCATAATAAGGTCTATTTGAACCCACGTGGCTGCCCGCTTGTTGTTCCCGCCATTTTTAAAATCTGGTTGAACGGACTTGAAACAAAAATGTCGAACATCTGCTGACCGAAGAAGAAATCCGAGGAAAAAAACAAAAATGACTTCTTAACGTGGTCCGACGACAAAGGTGAATTATTGTTAAACGTAGCAGTTGAGTGCAAAGCTTGATGATATATTGACAACATCGACTGGGAATCGTGCCTAAAGCGAATATCAAATGTCCTTTTGCAAGCGCGAAGAAACCTTCAAAGAGGAAAAAGCTTTCGACTTTATTCATCAATTTCTTAGATGGAATGTGAATCCACATTAGCTAGGGGACCGTTCATTTTTTATGAGATAGGGGGGGCTGGTGGGATTGAGGGGGGAGGGCATGAAAAAAAACTGGTCTTAAAGGGGGGCCATCCAAAAAAATATCGTCTGTAAGGGGGGGTCACTCAAAAAAGTACCCTAAAATATTGTAAGAAAAGCATCTATGATGATGCAAAATTTTCTACCAAAATGCCCTAAAATTGCATTTCTGAGGTTCTAAAAATCTAAAATTTCCCGGGGGAGCATGCCCCCTGGACCCCCCTAGTTTGTAATGGATGGAACAATATCAATTCAAAACTACTTGAGAATGTTCACTCCCAACAACAAACAGTACCTTGTTTATCAAAGGAAAAGACAGATTACCATGGCCAGTGCACATGTAAATATTTAAAAATTATTTCAACTAATTTCAATTTAAACTGCAGTAAATCTACAAATGTTGCCAGAATGGCGTAAAATAGCGTTTCTGAAGTTCTGAAATTTTAAATTTTCTCGGGGGAGAATGCCCCCGAACCCTCTAGTTAGGGCACTTGTTGGGTTAAAAATAGTCAGATTACACAAAAGACATATCCCATAGGCGAAAACGGTGATTCAGAAAGAACTTTTTGAAACTGCAGTTTTTGTGTTTAACTTATAAGGTAGAGTTTACTTGATCATTCTTTTTGCTTTGCGTTTGACTTCTTTTTTTTTTTGGGTGGGGGGGTCATAAAAAAAATTTAGGTTTATAAGTGGGGGCCAGGGAAAAAATATCCGGTTAAGAGGGGGGGGGCATCATATGCTACAGAGACTATCTACCAAATCCCACCAGCCCCCCCTACCCCATAAAAGATGAACGGTCCCTAGGGCATTTAAAAAATGTAAAACGAAAAACTGAACGAAAATTATTTCTTTAGTAACCTTGTTGCGCGAGCAGCGGAATTCAGATCTTGCAAAGGATATTTCCCGCCAGGAGCAGCATTTGAGCCCGCTTTGTAATTGATATGAGCTGTATTGTTATTGCACTTGGTCGATCAACGGGTCATTAATTTTCACACGTTTTGAGTAGTTATCTCATTACACCGGAAGAACACCTCTAAGTATATTTTCCTTCAAATCTCGAATACGAAAATTTCAGCGAATAAAGCGTACATTTTAATTTCGTTTGCGGCGAGTTTTCAACGTTTATCACTGAAATTTGGAGAGAACATTGCCCGATAATCAGGCAAAAAAAGATATCGGGGAATTTTTATTTTTTGCTTCTTTCAAAATTTATGACTATTTTAGTAAAGAGAAAGCATGTTTTATGAACTCTCAACGTTTAACTGCGTGTCGAAAACAAACCAGACAAGTAATCAAAATTTCCCGACACCGTATTTTAGAGAAAGGTGTAAAGAAGACAGCGATATTGATCACGTTCTCCCGCTCAAATCCGACCGGAAACAGACTTGATTAGTGAACCTTGATCTTTTCGAATAATGAATATATATACCTTCGTAATCCACAATGATTAAGCTTTCAGAAAATATACACTTTACTGGAGTTTGCGTCAAGCGTCCGACTGTAAAGCGGCGCCAAAGAATGATGGTCATTAGGGGTACACTGATAACTTTAAAGGTAATAAACTGGGTCCCATTCGTCACTGAAAATTTAAACCGGTATTTTTCGTTAACTGGAAAGCGCCCTGGAACTTATCAAAACGAAATCTAAAGACATCCGGTTAAGTTTTCTCCAAAAACAGAATGACGTTTATAACAATTTAAGATAACCGAGAACGTCAACTTTCGAAACTAAATTTCCCTGCTTCCCAAAGTTCGTACTTATCCCGATTTAACTATCTTGAAATTGTACTCTAACACACGATGTTTTTATTTGGGATTTTAACACTGATCAACAGCTCAGTTGTAATTGGTCAACATATGTCACACGGCTTAGAAGTGTCGTACCTCTCGTAAGCTTGTTACTCTTACAAGCTACAAGAGAGGTCTTAAACTATACTACTAACAAACGATACATATACTGCCTACAATACGATATTTATACTATTACCAATACAGTAATAACTGAAAACGGCTTTAAGAAATACGGAGCTACTCAATTGCTTACAAAACGATACTTATACTACTAAGAACAGTACTAATACTACGATACAATACAACTACTTACAAGTTGATAAGCTTAGGCTACTTAAAAATAGATACTAACAATATGGTACTTGCCTCCAATGGTTAATTGTTTATTTTAGTTTATTTTTCGTAATCGTAATGTATTTTTAATTTGTTTTATTAGTTGCGCTACGAACTGTGAACTGGGGTCGTTTATCATCTTGCCCTGCGTTAATGTAAAGAAATTACTTTCCAATTGTGATCACGTGATTTAGGGTTAAGCAATGTTTCCTCTACATAAAGCATTGTGCCACTTTGTATATTTAACCCAAAAGAATTTAGCAATTGGAAATTCTACCAATTATTGGAGTGGTGTCCGCTCGACTTCATGACAATAAGGCAATCGGCTTCTGCTTCTATTTCATCTTGTACAGAACTTAATTTGTTTACAAGATGTTATGGACTAGACTATTTTATATTGAAACACATTTAATTTGTCGCCAAAGAGTAACAGCTTTTATTGTTTTGGAGCTAGCGGCGTTGTTTCTTATGTTTGTTTTATTCAGTTGTATCTCAAAGGGTATCAAGCCATTCATGTGAGACCTCGTGGGAGCTGCTACGTGACCCCTCAGCTTACTTCAGTTTATCAAAATTCTTATCGACGCCATCTTAGAATTTTTTTTCCAATGTTATGTCATAATGAAAGTGACCTGCTGTTATGCAATGCTAACACCAGGGAAATACCCTTTCCTTTGCGGTATTTTGTAAAGGGAATGAAAACTTTTGAGAAAAAGGCTTCGAAATACTGCCCGCGGCATAAGATCTCTCGTTTTCCCAAACATCTACTCGTGTTTATATAACTCGACAAAAACACGGACAATTGTGTTTATTTCTTAGGAAAAGGATATAGAAAATTTACATTCAACACGTCCTCGCAATAAAGCCCGTTCACTGTGACGAGATCAGCTTGTATTCTTTAGCATAATTACTTCACATGAACAAGTGAAATTTTTTTTTCCAATTCTCCACCTTTATTTTAGACTTCCCTTTTTTAGTTCAAATACAATTATTTCACATTAATAATAACACCTACCATTATTGATATTTCTAATTTTACATGTCCAACAAGTGAAATTTGCCTCCAAGAGCACAGTATAAATTTGTGATTATTAACCTCGCGTGTTTCAAAATTTACTTTCGAAATACTATAATCTACGGTGCTGAAGTGCTAATGCAGATAGTTTTCGCATTGAAGCACTTGCACAACATCTTATGATGGCTTAGAATTTATCAAGTCGTAATTTCCTCAGAAAGTTGCATAGGTAAACTTTATAAATATAAGTTCTTACAGCCTAACAAAATGTAACAAAAAAACAAAATAAAACAACATCTAATCCAGATGCTTTTCCAGATGAGTATTATACGGAGAAAGAAATAAGTGTAAAATAAACTGCATGATATACTAGCTGTACGGAACTAATTCAGAGACAGACCTTCATCCAATCAACTTGAACTCTTTAATAGAGTAAAAGTAAAAACAGAAATTCGACTTCAACGTCCATGTGGAAAACTAGCACAGACCTCCATCTCTTTCAGGTCACCAAGGTACTCAGGTTTTCTTCAGCCGGTTCACCTTTGGCTGCGCTGCAATCCTTTATTTCCGCAATTCAAGAGGCACGTCAGTATTTTCTTATCGTTTGGTCGAACTGAATGACGTAATTGAATTTTTTCAAAGCGATTATAAATAAGCTTTTCGCTTAAATGCTTTGGCTCAATCGTTATTATTGGAATATTTCACTGAACATCCTTGTGCCATTGTAAAGATTGAGGGCGATTTTCGCGAAGCTGCTTAATGATCTTGACGCCCATAAAGGTCAGATAAATTTGAAGTTCAATTAAGCAATAGACCACAAGTTTCTATGGGTTATAGGCTGATAAACCACGCGGGATGTTGGTAGAACACTCGAAGAATTTGTAAATCACGAGCCGCAGGCGAGTGGTTTACGAATTCTTCGAGTGTTCTACCAACATCCCAAGTGGTTTATCAGCCTAAAACCCATAGAAACTTGTGGTCTATTGCTTTTATATAATAATTCAGAAGACGCGCGATTTTCCCATGGGTTTACCGGCACAATAACCAATGATTGACCAATCAGAGCGCGCGCATTGATTTGGTTATTATATAAAGCTTATTAGGATAGTTACTTGAATTGTGCTTTGTAAGAAAACAGATTTTAAACTGCATTCACAAGACACTCAATTATAATAATGTTGTTGTTGTTGCATTAAGATCCAACCATGAACGAACACGTCATATCAGTCGAGATCGTCGTGTTCTTTTCGTGTTAGTTTAGGAACAAGCGTCATCTTGTTGCATGCGCTCACTCATGCCTATTACGCCGGGCGGCGTGTAAAAAATCTCGTGTAGAAAAACACACAAAAAAGGAACAATATTAACTTTAAATACACTACTAACATCACTTACACCACTAACATAACTTACAACATTGACAATGATTACAATACTGACTTTACTTACAATATCAAATAAAACAAAAACAAAGACCAGAACAAAAAGTGTGAACGCAGCTCGCAGAGTTTTTTCAGTAAGAGGGCCCAAGTAGATTGGAAAATGTTGAAAGTTCTCTTTTCAAAAGGATTCTAAGGCGTGAAAGAAAGCTCTCAAAATCCAACTTGTTATTTCGTACGCTGGTGCAAAAAAATATAATATTCTGCAAAGAAGAGAGCGAAGTTGAGTACTCGCTTGTTACGCAATTTTTGGTGCCAGCCGTACAATATTATGATCATCGAGAATTAAGTTTTAATTCAATTTTTTATACCACCAATCGGTGAACCGAACCCAGAACGTTGTATTTTCGGGGCAGCTGTAAAGAATGTGAATTTTGGTTAGCTTCGGCAGCGTTACACAGAGGACAAGTGTCATTATTAGCTATACCTGCACGGAACAGGTTGACTTCATTAGGAAGGAAATTGTGAATTACTTTATATTGAAATGTGAGTAACTTTGTATCCCTAGTCAGGACGGTGGTGAAAGTAAGTAAATTTATATTTTGAATATTCTCTTTCGTGAATCCGTATTTAAAAACTTATTTTCACGGGACTCAAAATTTGTCGTTGTCCTGTGCTCGTGTCATGTTCATCAATTCACCACTCAAATTTTATTACCAAACTTAAAATTCACCATCTTTATTCACTTATCATTATCTTCAGACGTTGAAGAGGTAACCATCTTACTTAGGAAAGCGGAATAGGTGGCGCGCCGGATAGTAAGCGGTTTGATAGAACATATGGTCCTTTCAAGAGAATCATTCTCGTTAGAGGGAGAGTTTTTTAAAGACGACTTCCATTCCTTAGGAATGGCGGATATAAGCCCATAGTATAGGGTGAGTTGAATTTTTGTTTTTATTCGGCTAGGAGAGAAATTGGTGATTCTCTTTTATAACGTTGCGAATATCGATGATACCTTTGTTCAACCAAGAGCTACAAGTATATAAATAGTTTCTCCGTTGATTACTATATTATAGTTGTTCCAGATAATTTTATCTTGTACATTGTCTACATCTAGCGTTGTTGTGGACTTAAATTCCGGCTAGTAGCAAGGGAAAGCATCTTTTAAGTAGCCTATTGTTTTACATGAAACAACTTCGCAGCTGTAAAAATCAATGAAGTTGTTGGAAAAAGAGTTTTAAAGGCCTCAAAGATAAGTTATGTTGTTCGTAACGAATAACATCGATTCGCATTCCATCGAGTGGGAACTTATAATGTTTATAAACATTAGGGTGCTGATACTGCGCAGTACGGACTGGAAATCATCCTTGAGTCCACTAATAATGGTACTTCTTTTGACTTTTGCTGTTTACCTTCCCATATAAAATTGCGCATTGAAGGATATCCCGTTAATTTCTTCCAAAAAAATGCTTGGGGATGGTAAGTATAAGCACTAAGAATATTTTTCACGGAACATTGACCAAAGAAAGACTAGGTTGTCAATAAAAAACTACATTGAAGCTGCGAATAATAAACAGCCTAGCTGACTATAAATCGCCAGAAACCTGTGATAGAACGCACCGAAAACGCGATACAACGCAGCAGAAATTACGAGGATTGCATGGGTAAAACGATGGACGGGCAAACGCAAGGGGAGCTCACAGAGATTAAACGGAGAAGGTAGGAGGAAGCTTACCGAGAACACAAGGGGAAAGCACGGGTTGCACAGAATAGCGGAACGCACGGGGCTGCACAATAGTCCGTGGTCAGTTTAGGCCGAGGTAAATAATGAAACGAAATATGTTTGAAATATGACCCATTGTGTATATTTGGCTTAAGGTTAGGGGGTTAGGGGGTTAGGGTTAAGGGCTCACGTGGAGTCCGCACAAATAAAGATAATGCCAAACGTTCTCAGAATAAAGCGTGCACTGATGTTAGATTTGTGACGTGTTGTTAGCTGATTGGCCTAATCGTATTTTCCATATTCTGTTGCTGTTCTCAGGTGCTTGTTTGTCATTTTGAGATGCTTTCTTTCGGAGCAAGATGTGTACTGTTCCCTTCTACACGAGGAGGGAAATCTTACTTCGAAGAAGAAATGGCGTCTACGTTAAGAGAAGGACAGCCGGCTGACACTGAACCATTTCTGACAATGGTTAGTATCAATGTAGTAAGTAATATATCTATAAAATACTGGGGCCAAGTCCTAGCACGTGCGCTTGACAGGCTCGGTTTCACCGGCTTCGTGTTGAACTTAGAGCAACCTCATTCTTTTAGTAAGCCGGGAGTAACACTTATGGGAGAAGCTAGTTCAGAAACCACAAGAGACGTTTAAGTTCGTAGCGGGTTATTTGGATGAAAGTGGCCTTCGTGGCCTTTCATTAGTACTATTTATTATCTTCTAGATGTAATTTGTATATAATTATATGTATTCTATTTTTCTTTTTCTAGCACTGTAAAATTAATGTTTGTGTGAGTTTAAATTAAAATTGATTGATTGATTGATTGATCGTGAAAATGGTGTTTCTTTCTCAAACTTGCCTTGTACCCGTCAGCGAGCACTTGCGTTTAATAATTCATTGTGAATTCTTTCATTCCTCGTTTACTCATTTGTTTCCACACTTGCGTTTGTTCCTCATTAGCTTGCCCAATTTTTATCTGTTCCACTTTCAGGGAATGAAGGCCTGAAGACAGGAAAGTAGAGAAAACACAAGAAGATCGACAGGATTCAAGCAGGGAGGATGAAAACAAAGCTAAGAAGATCATTTAAGAATTAGGTGAAATTGAAATCTTTCCGATAAGAAATGGCAGTTTTTCAGAATGCAGGGCCACTTCGGACCACCTGTTTTACAGTGTAGGAAGAGGCCTCATCTCGTATTAAAATTATTAAGAGTCGCGGTATTTATAGCAATATGTGTTTCTGTCTCTTTTTTAACTTCGATCTCATACAAAAAAATATGGAAATATAGAGAACAGTTCGAATTTCTACATTGCCAAATACATAATTTACCTAAAATCAACAGACAATTTGAGATTCTTTCCTTTCTGGAAAACCCAAAATAATATATTTGAGTGTTAGCGTTGAAGTATCATCAGCGACAGCTGCCCACCAAACAACGAAGCGTTCTCAAAAAGCCTGCACACAGGAGCATTCAAAGAAAAGATCATACAAAACCTGTTCATTTTGATTACAAGAGGTACATACAACAATTAACACCAACCCGACATTTAAAAGCTTTTAAACATTCGTAAACAAAATAAAATTTTATACTACATTTGTTGAGCGTGGACAGTTATATATCGTCGCATACCTACATGTATAGACCTTACATTTATTTCAGTGCGTTTATCGCATTCGTGGTCAGCCGGAAATATTTAATTCAGTACCACTAAACTGCGATATATATATTATCACCGCCATTGCTGACACATATTGCGCCTTAAATTTGTCTCATACATCAGTGAATTGTTTTTACGTCACAAACTCAAAAGTAACCTGTTTTCCTGTGTACGGGCAGACATTATATGTTATGTTGTTGTTTATATGGGTTCTCAAGACCGCTCTAAGCTGGATCTCGGAAATTCCTGTCGAAGCATGGGAAGACCTTGCCTCATATTGACAATCATGGAGCAGCCTGGTCATCAAAGGAGCCAAGTCAGCTGAACAGCGTCGCAGAGGCACATTTCCCTTTCGTAAACGGTCTTTTCCATTTTCGCGACACTTAGAAATTTTTTACAACTGTAGACGAATTTTTCTCTACTAAATTAAAGAAAAAGGAAAATTTGCAAGTAACCACCTAGTATCGAACCCGGAACCTGTTTTTCATGACATCCCTCTTATACCACTACACTACCAGGTTGATCCGCCAAATTTCCCCAAAATTTAATTATAAAACGTGACATTCTTAAACATTAATAATAGAGTTGCCCCAAACATCAAATAAGAGCTAACCGCAAGCAAACCAGTGTGAATATGAACAATTAAGCATTTGGTGAGTGCATTTTACTCCATCAACAAATTATACCAGTTTCTACCTTGTCCAGGCCTAAACTAAAGCAGATATGGCATCAACCAATTACGAAAATGGCATCAGCCGTTAAAAATGGCATAGACCGTTTACGAAAGGGAAATCAGCGTCACAGAGCCACTGCAAAAAGCAAACGAGCATCACGGAAATTAAGCAATAGCTGCTGACTCCTCTACCCAGCGATTGTGCGGCCCAAAGTGCACAATCAGCGTAAACATTCAACCAACCAGTGGATCGACAACAAGGTCATCCTCGACATCGATGGACGAACGTTATTTCATTACTTGTTTTTCTGAAAGTTTCTATGACGTTCATATACTACTGTGCTTTCGATTAAACGTTATAAAGGTGCAGATGAAAAAGGAAGAAATTGGCGACAATCTTCCTAAATAAACGCCACGTATTCTCTGGAAATGGGAATAAGTCGGGAAGGGTAAAAATTGAACGTTTTGTGAAAAATTACAGTAGATTTTTAAACACTGATTTTCTCCTTATCAACATAGAAATATTTTCAAATCTATAATATTTTCAAATATTTTTCATTATCTAAAAAATTTTTAGAAAATTCCTTTTTTAATAGGGCTTATTCTCAAAGGCGTCACTCGTATCATCATTTACAGGAACAAGATGGCCACTCGAAGTGCCTGTTAGACAAACTTGTCGTCCACAGCTTAGCTGCTCAGTGTGATCTTGATCTTAGCAAAGATAACTGTTTAATTGCATAGAACATTTGCTCTGGACGAAGCTTAAACTCCTTTCATTTAATTATTAGTAAAAAAAGATCATTCATCCTGTTTCAAATTGAACAAACAAATGCTATTGTTGAATTATTAAATGAATATTTTCATTTTGCCTTAATATGTCCCCGTGAGTGCTTTGCGAGTTAGTATAAATACAGTGTATGTACCATTTGTAAACATAGCTTATTATGGCGGATAGCTTAATTTAATAGATCAACAAGTTTTCCATAGTTTAGCAGCTCAGTATCACCTTGATCTTAGCACTTATAAATGTGCACTCGTATAGATAATTTACTCTAGACCAAACGTAAGGTACTCATTTTTTCCTTTTCAGCTAGAACCTTTTATTTTCATTATTCTTTCTAATTACTAACTTGTTTGGCGATACACATAGAGTGAAATTCTAATATTTGATTATTGGTTGAATTTTCCCATTTTGCCCTAATATGCCTCCTCGAGTGTTCTACGTGCTTACAAATATAAACATACTGGATAGAAATATCCCGACAAAGGTCGTGCAGAAAAACATAACACATATGGATTAAAAGTGTCCAAAATAAGTCAGACATAACTTTTAATATCTAGTTTAAATCAATTTGTATCAAATTAAAACATGTGGTGTTCCGAAGAAATTTATTTGTTTACATGAAAATGCTATTTCATCATTAAACTGATATTCCATTTTACTTTTTGATTTTTGTTGGGAAATACTGCTCAGCCGAATAGGCAGACAAGATATTAAGTTTTTGACGCGTTTATAACATATTTTTTAAAATGAAATGAAATAAAAATGTATGTCGGTGGCTTTCTGTTCTACTATATTACCAGCAGAAAACGAACAAAATCAATCAGTGAAGTATAAGGCTGAGGGATGGTACATTTTGAAAACTACTGATCTATTCAGTGAAAATAACTGAATTTTGATTGAATTGTGTGTCGTTATTATTTGTAAACCGCCGGTCAGAACATAGTTAGTAGAGGGGAATGGTTACGAAACCCTGCAAATTCCTTTGTTGTAGGTTTGTGTTCTCTTTTTTGGCCTTGACTGTGCGAGAAACACAATGGTTGTTTACTCCGTGCTGAGGAGTTTACCAATAGAAACGTTTTGGTTACGAAATTCATTTATAGTGTATAAGCTCAAAACAAAAGATTGTGCTCGGTCGTGGACCTTCCAACATAAATCTTAGCATCTTTATTTGCTCCTTTGATGTTTCCCGGGCTTCATAACCATTTCCCTCGATAAACGATGGTCAGAACTATGAAAAATACGTTGGTCTGAAATTAGAAAGCCGTTGTGCCTGCTCAATATTCTCCTTTTTGTGCCTTTGTTAATGGTTTACCTTCGCAATGATTTAGTTTTTGTCAGTTGAGAAAGGAAATGTCAATTTAATTAATATTTGACATGCGGCTGACCACTCATCGGTATCTACGATTATTTGTTGTTTTTCAGTGACCTCGTTATCAAAGTGCAGCACGTCGTTTCATAAAGTATTTATACATTGTAACTTTCAACTGAGATATTTTTTTTTAGCATCCAGGTTTTGTACTCGGGGCTTAGCTCCACCAAATATGGTCTTCATTGTAAGTAAGCTGATTTCACTTCCACTAACATGAACCTTTGATGAGAATCTTATAATCTCATTTCATAGGATAGTGACCACACTGCGGATTTAATTGTTATATTATTATAATAGTAGCTGATATTTATTATTACAACGAAATGTAAGCTGTGTAACGAGAAAAATCCTGGATAATTAGTTTTAACTGACCCGTTGATAATTGGAAAACTTTTCGAAGGTTAGCTTATTCATTGATACTAAAAAACCATGCAATTAAAATAACTGAATATGAAAACGTTGAGGCTTGCATCATAATTACGTTTTTGGTTTTATTTGCGTGGAGCGACATAATTTCCTCGGAACGATTTATTGACACAATGTAATTGTTCCGGGAGTCATCTAGAAAACTATACTTAAACAGAGTCTTAGTGAACGTCTAAGAACCTGAAAATTAAAATATCAAATCCAGACTGAATGGAAATTAATCATGCTATTTAAATTAAGAGCAGACTTGATCGGCTAATCGATGCAACATTTTGAAAGCCACGAACAAATTGAAAAAATATTAAACTCATGTAAATTGTTTGATTCTTGCTTTTCCTTTGCAGTCTTTTCCTGTTTAAAGTGCCACTAACCCCCAAATTGTTTTTTCGCTTATATAAATTTCCTTTTTCTCCTAATCACCACTGCGAAAAAATTATCGTTGTAGCTATTTTTGTTAATTTTCTACGCATTTTCAAAGTTTATAATTTTGCACATTTCCATGTTCACGACCGAGGAATAGCGGAGAATGGGACGAGTTGGCTTCTGACGTCAGTTCGGGAATAACAATGTTTTCTTTCTGAGAAGAATGTATGCCAGCATACGATAGTGTGTGTCAAAATCGTTGCAGAATGCAAGGAAGATGTGTTGTTGGAGACTGTAGTAATACAGGATACGAAGAATAGAGTATTTCCCTTCATTTGATACCTCTATCCCGATGAAACTCGACCAGAAACGAGAAAAAGACCAAAGAAGTGGCTGGTCGTGCGAAGCGAAAGTCGGGGAGCCGTCGAGGATTTCTTCGATCTCGGTTTCGCCTCTACTATAAAACCTATAGTTTTTCATGGCCTGTATATTCTTCTCTATCTCTAGTGGAAAGCTTGACATTTTCATGGTACTACATATGACGCGAATTTGGGATAAGCTGGAAGCCATCTGACTATTCCAAGTGCAAGCAATCGATCCTCCAAGTCCATCACATGAAATCACACGGTAAACTAAACGCATAGGTTTTTTTACTCGAAATAGACACATCTTTAAACGAATAGTAAACGAAATCTGTGTCCTACATGTACAACGAAGCGATTAAGGTTGTTGAGCCTCAACTGGTGAACTAGCTATGTATTCAGTTGTTGATTTTAGTTTAAAAACACACGCACACCGGAAGCTGTAATCCGACCGTGTATCTCAATAGCCATACTTGAATACAGAATTCTTTCGTTCTTTGAGCTTCATCTTTGGGGAACAAAATATATCTAAATTTCAAACTTAGAATGGATCAAGCATTTATAACTATGTGAGAAAAATGAATCAAACGATTGAGATTCGACTCTAGAGCTACCGACAGAGTTCGTCGTGCTGAAAGAAGAATTCATGCGCGCATATGCGATTGTCAGTCAACCGAAATGTAACTGAAAGTCGAGAACTCCCAGGTTATTTGCGTACGTAAAATGGACATTTCATTCAAAATAACCGTCAGTGAAGTAAAAATGTGTTCATATTTTAATCATACCATACTGAACCTCTTTTCAATATCCTAACGAAGGACATGCCATGATTTAGTGGTACGAAATATGCAAATTTGTATAGCTTTTACACGGGAATTGGCTATGCATATACTATGGTCGCGCGACAGTAATGAAGCGAAAATTTACCTCGCCTTTGGATATTGTTTGCCGACATCTCTGCTTATCTCTCATGTTAAAACTGTTTTCAATCATTGACCTGGCGAAGTAGACGGAAGTGGACCACGACTGCATCGTATTTTCACTTGTATCTCGGGGGAAATTAGTGTGTGAATCTAAAAATGTTTTGACACTCCGAAATCTGCAAGTTCCTTAAAGCCAACTTACCGACTCTTCGTGTCCATTGACATCTTTGTAATTCTTTAAGAGTTGTAAGCTAACTCTACTGCCATTACATGTACCGTTATAGCCCAAATGGACCGGCAAATTGTCGATCCTGGTCCTGGCAAAAATTACAACGCGAGAATCTCCGCTGGCGACCCGCACTTCGAAATGAAAAAAAGAAATGTACATCGCAGTCGTCCAAATCGTAGCTAGACTGTAAATTGTAATGCTAGATAATACATTTCTTTCACGTGAAAATCTTGTTCGGTTTTCGATAAAATATGAATCACAAATAACCCAAAAATGTTTTGACAGCCCTCTGAGCTCAGTCGAAAGTCTCTTGTGTTTCAGCTCGGTTCTTCAGCTCGAAGTGACGTCACTAGTAGCCCGACCCAGATCCCACTTCGCGCGGTCGTGAACATAGACATTACGGGTTCAAACGCCTGTAGAAACGCAAGGATTTTATCAATCGAGATAATTTTTTCGCTGATGAAATCAGGGAAACTAGTAGATTTTAATAAAAGAAAAAAAAATTGGGGGGTTAGTGGCACTTTAAATCGTCTTGTAGACATCCTCTGTTGATTTGCAAGTTAATCGCCACAAAAACAGCAGCCGGCCGGCCTCGAATGTGCTTTTCGATTTTTAAATGTCAATTTAAATAAAAAGGATACCACTTGGCCTTTATGGGCCGCCGTCACCACCAAAAATACAAACAATACAAACAGTCTAGCATAAACAGAAATGGTTTAAACGTCCTTTGTTAGTTGATACAGGTTATATGGAAATGATGCAGTTCCAATGCACTTGGACCGGTTGTCTTTGGTGGAATGGGATACTCAACCAGTAAATGGTTTATACAGTTTAGAAACTGTCTAGCCGCCCTTGTCAAAACGGTACAATGAACGCCCGATTGATTCAGTCTAAATGTAAGTAGTTTAGCTCCAGTTTGTTAAATGGTATAACATAAAAAGATCTGGTTATGTCAAAGAACGAATAGGCTAGCTCTTTCTGTTCAAGCGGCACAGCATAGTTTAAACTGGGCTAGAGTGATGTCAAATGGGATAGCGTTACATGAAATGGCAGAGCATAGTAACAATTGATACAGGGTAAGATGAAATAGCTGAGCATGAAATGGCACAGAGTCGAGCGAAACAGTTCAGCGTGATGTCGAATGAGTCAGCCCCGGATGAAATGGCACAGTATTTGGTGAAGTTATACAGAGTAATATCAAATAGCACAGCATTGCGTGAAATAGCTTGGCATACATTCAGACGGTGCAGCCTAAGACCACGTACACAGCTCGGCGTGAAGTGGTACAGCGTAACATCAAATGGCACAGCGTTGCGTGAAATGGTTCAGCATACATCCAGACTGATTAGGGCGATAATAAGTGAGCAGAACATGTTCAGAACTAGCTCAGCAATGCAATGCATGAAACATAGTATCTGAAGTAATAGAGTATTGCTACGAAGTTGGTCTAGCGTGAAACTGGGTATAGGTGGCGTGACATCAGTGCGCCGAAACCACCAAAAATACAAAACACGAATGGAACAGCCAAGAGTAAACTGAGACAGAGGTCGGTATGACGTCACACTTGTGAAATTTTGGCGCCAAACATTGAGAGCTCATTCAGTCAGCGTGATGTCTGTAACCTCGTTTCATCCTATTTTGGTAAGTCTCCTTCCTTATTTCGTTTCACAAGGCTGTATGAATTCCCTGCAGTTCAAGAATAAATGCTTTTGTTATTTCACGGAATATCATTTCACCACAAAAACCCGACACAATAATATTACATTTCCATGTGCTCTCTGCTGTGTCTGACAGGAATATTAAATTCCATTGTTTCACTGATTGTCGATGTTCCCATCGTCATTTTAAACTCCGTTGTACTTTTTGAATTAATTGGATCGTTGATAAACTCTTGTAGTCGGTCAAGGCTGCGAAAAGTACCGTCTACTAGACGAGAGAACTGTTTATTACATAACTGCTGTTCAATGATTAAATTTTGTGTCACGCAATAATCAGTAACGTAACATAGGAAGTCCTCTCTCGGTTGCTGGAGGTAAACAAAGGGAGAATATTGCAATAAATATTGCATTGAAATTAAAAAAAATCAGCTATGAAATTAAATCCCTGATCTCACAACTCTAAAAGGCCTTAAAATTACTCCAAGCAATGGCAAAAAACAGAGAGAGGAGAAAAAGAAAAGGGGAGTAAAAGAGTGGATGAAAAAAAAAAATACTGACACTCCGTCTACTTTAGAGACGCTTGATTTCTTGACACTGTTTTCATATATAGATATGCCTGGATTTATGAAAACGCTGTTAAAGAACGGCGTGCCCTAACCGAAGTCTCAAAAGTTGGCGATATAAGAATTGAAAGGTAAGTCAGTATTTTTTTGATGTAAGTATATATGAAATAATTCATATATTTGAACTGCGGTCATAGATGAAAGTGAAGAATGATCCTCGTAGTGAATTTTCCAATTTAAGCAACTGGAAAGAAGAAGCCTGAAAAAAATCAGGCTTCTTCTTTCCAGTTGCTTAAATTGGAAAATTCACTGGGAGGATCATTCTTCACTTTCATCATTTCACTCCTCACGGGAAGATATGAACTCAACAAATTGACCTCGCTTCTAATGTGTGGCTTCATAGTTTAGTTGGTAGAGCATCGCACCAATATCGCGGAGGTCACAGGTTCGAATCCCGTTGAAGCCCTGATTTTTTTTTCAGGCTTCTTCTTTCCAGTTGCTTAAATTGGAAAATTCACTGCGAGGATCATTCTTCACTTTCATCATTTCACTCCTCACGGGAAGATATGAACTCAACAAATTGACCTCGCTTCTAATGTGTGGCTTCATAGTTTAGTTGGTATGAAGTTGGTAGAGCATCGCACCGGTATCGCGGAGGTCACAGGTTCGAATCCCGTTGAAGCCCTGATTTTTTTTCAGGCTTCTTCTTTCCAGTTGCTTAAATTGGAAAATTCACTGCGAGGATCATTCTTCACTTTCATCAGTAGTTTTTTTTTTCTTATCAACTAGTTTAACTACATTTTATGGCTCTCCTTTTCCCTTTTTTTGTCTAATCTTCATAGCTTGTGTATCTTCATGTAGTGTTTTCTATTCTTTTTACTTTCTGGAATTTTAGTATCCATTTCTTTTTGTTTTTCAGCTGTTGTGCATGCATTCTAAGCACATGGACTTTCGACGGGAACTCTCAAACAGCTTGCACGAAATAATAAATGGCCTCGAAGGGAGTGACCAACAGACCGTTAGTTTAAGGCTAGAGGTTCTGTATGAGACCGCGTTGATTAATGGGGACGTACCTCTAGATGTAGACTTTCTAAAAGTCCTTTCAATAAGGTCGACTTGTGGCAAGTCTACTTTAGATGCCATTGATTTAATTGACCAAGCACGCAAACAACTCATTGCAATTCAGAATCTTCATCAGCCTTTTCACAGCTATCAAGCACCACTATTGAATGACTGCGGATGGGCAACGCGGAAGACCCAAGTTTTCGATATCGGAGCAACAGTTATTGTTTTTTAGAGGTATAAAGAGGAGAACTTCACTGTTAGTTTTAGTTGTGGTATACGCCATCACTTTTGCTTTATTTTGCCGCAGTACTAAGGAGAGTTAGAGTTACTTGCCAGACATTTTTTTTTACCCTGCGAGCAGTCGCTTTCTCTTAAAAACAGACAGGCGTGGGAATGGACTGCCAAACAGTCTCCTATTCCAAAGCTTCATATGTATCTTCTGTTTCATTCTGCCTGTGAAGTTTTGTATTTCCATCAACACATTGACATCTATAATCTAGCCGCTGTGATTTTTTTGTGAAAACGCGATATCTTCCACAGTGTAAAATGGGGTTGACAGGCCTGCACGACTCCCAAGCGCGTGTTTAAGCCTTTTTCATAGCTTGGCTTTCACGAGTATATCTTTGAGCGAACGCCCTCTTTTGTATGAAACGAGGGGCGGATCTCTGTAGATTTCGCTCAGTAATGGTTGTTGTTCAATTAAATGCCATTTTTTCATGAGAAAATGTTTAGAATTTGGCACTGATGGTTGATATGTTGTGACAAGGTTGGAGGGCTAATTTCCTCCCATCAAATTTCACTTCTAAGAGAGTCGTCTCAATTAACTTATCCGGGTAACCTAGACGTAACCTAGAAGTAGACGGAGTGTTAGTATTTTTTTTTCATCCACTCTTTTACTCCCCTTTTCTTTTTCTCCTCTCTCTGTTTTTTGCCATTGCTTGGAGTAATTTTAGGGACCGTTCATTTTTTATGGGGTAGGGGGGGCTGGTGGGATTTGGTAGATAGTCTCTGTAGCATATGATGGCCCCCCCTCTTAACCGGATATTTTTTCCCTGGCCCCCCCTCATAAACCTAAATTTTTTTGATGACCCCCCCCCCCAAAAAAAAAAAAAGAAGTCAAAAGCAAAGCAAAAAGAATGATCAAGTAAAGTCTACCTTATAAGTCAAACACAAAAACTGCAGTTTCAAAAAGTTCTTTCTGAATCACCGTTTTCGCCTATGGGATATGTCTTTTTTTTTCTGACTATTTTTAACCCAACAAGTGCCCTAACTAGGGGGGTTCGGGGGCATTCTCCCCCGAGAAAATTTAGAATTTCAGAGCTTCAGAAAGGCTATTTTACGCCATTCTGGCAAACTTTTTGTAACATTTGTAGATTTACTGCAGTTTAAATTGAAAATAGTAGAAATAATTTTTAAATATTTACATGTGCACTGGCCATGGTAATCTGTCTTTTCCTTTGATAAACAAGGCACTGTTTGTTGTTGGGAGTGAACATTCTCAAGTAGTTTTGAATTGATATTGTTCCATCCACTACAAACTAGGGGGGTCCAGGGGGCATGCTCCCCCGGGAAAGTTTAGATTTTTAGAGCCTCAGAAATGCAATTTTAGGGCATTTTGGTAGAAAATTTTGCATCATCATAGATGCTGTTCTTACAATATTTTAGGGGAATTTTTTGAGTGACCCCCCCCCTTACAGACGATATTTTTTTGGATGGCCCCCCCTTTAAGACCAGTTTTTTTTTCATGGCCCCCCCCTCAATCCCACCAGCCCCCCCTATCTCATAAAAAATGAACGGTCCCTTAAGGCCTTTTAGAGTTGTGAGATCACGGATTTAATTTCATAGCTGATTTTTTTTATTTTCAATGTAATATTTATTGCAATATTCTCCCTTTGTTTACCTCCAGCAAACGAGAGAGGACTTCCTATGTTACGTTACTGATTATTGCGTGACACAAAATTTAATCATTGAACAGCAGTTATGTAATAAACAGTTCTCTCGTCTAGTAGACGGTACTTTTCGCAGCCTTGACCGACTACAAGAGTTTATCAACGATCCAATTAATTCAAAAAGTACAACGGAGTTTAAAATGACGATGGGAACATCGACAATCAGTGAAACAATGGAATTTAATATTCCTGTCAGACACAGCAGAGAGCACATGGAAATGTAATATTATTGTGTCGGGTTTTTGTGGTGAAATGATATTCCGTGAAATAACAAAAGCATTTATTCTTGAACTGCAGGGAATTCATACAGCCTTGTGAAACGAAATAAGGAAGGAGACTTACCAAAATAGGATGAAACGAGGTTACAGACATCACGCTGACTGAATGAGCTCTCAATGTTTGGCGCCAAAATTTCACAAGTGTGACGTCATACCGACCTCTGTCTCAGTTTACTCTTGGCTGTTCCATTCGTGTTTTGTATTTTTGGTGGTTTCGGCGCACTGATGTCACGCCACCTATACCCAGTTTCACGCTAGACCAACTTCGTAGCAATACTCTATTACTTCAGATACTATGTTTCATGCATTGCATTGCTGAGCTAGTTCTGAACATGTTTTGCTCACTTATTATCGCCCTAATCAGTCTGGATGTATGCTGAACCATTTCACGCAACGCTGTGCCATTTGATGTTACGCTGTACCACTTCACGCCGAGCTGTGTACGTTCGAGTGTACGTGGTCTTAGGCTGCACCGTCTGAATGTATGCCAAGCTATTTCACGCAAAGCTGTGCTATTTGATATTACGCTGTATAACTTCACCAAATACTGTGCCATTTCATCCGGGGCTGACTCATTCGACATTACGCTGAACTGTTTCGCTCGACTCTGTGCCATTTCATGCTCAGCTATTTCATCTTACCCTGTATCAATTGTTACTATGCTCTGCCATTTCATGTAACGCTATCCCATTTGACATCACTCTAGCCCAGTTTAAACTATGCTGTGCCGCTTGAACAGAAAGAGCTAGCCTATTCGTTCTTTGACATAACCAGATCATTTTATGTTGTACCATTTTACAAACTGGAGCTAAACTACTTACATTTAGACTGAATCAATCGGGTGTTCATTGTACCGTTTTGACAAGGGCGGCTAGACAGTTTCTAAACTGTATAAACCATTTACTGGTTGAGTATCCCATTCCACCAAAGACAACCGGTCCAAGTGCATTGGAACTGCATCATTTCCATATAACCTGTATCAACTAACAAAGGACGTTTAAACCATTTCTGTTTATGCTAGACTGTTTGTATTGTTTGTATTTTTGGTGGTGACGGCGGCCCATAGGCCTTTAAAACGTCTCCCAATTTTAGGAATACTACTCCAATTACTCGACAATTTCCTTCCTTTCCCCAGCGTATTCTCAAAGTCTTCGCATGTAACACCGTTTACACAAGATGGCATAGGTTACCTTAATTTAATAGAGCATAACTAAGTAAATCTATATGATGATTTATTTCGGGGGTGCTCCCAAAAACGTTCACCTACTTCAGACCAAAATATGCGATTTTCCCGACCCCAGTTGAGGTTGGACCTGCTTGGATTTTTTAACACTCTACAAGCGTTTCAAATTTGGAATGTTAATTGCCCCTGTTTTCAAATCGCATTTTCCACGACATAAATAATGAAACTGCTAGGACTTCAGTGCTGACCATAGCGCAAATAACAAATAACATTACACTCACCGTTATTACTTGCAAAAGGGAATATTCCCTCTGGTTTGAATTTTTTGGCATCTTTCTCTTTTGCTTTAAAGTAATGTCCGTGTAGTAGCCTGTGAGCTTACCAGTGGAGGAATAACATGTTAAACATCGGGAACGTTGTATGGTTTCAATTATTTACATAATTACACCATCCTAGGAAAAAAGAAAAGAATAATGAACGAAAAAAAGGTATAATACCCAAAGGGGCAAGCACCATCGAGACCAAAGAACCAACACCACCCAAGAAGTAAAATAAAAATGGATGTTTCCTCCATTAACGATCACTTTTTTCATTGTTGTTGATTTTCTTTTAGGATGCTGTTTAGATACGAAAGAAAAGATTTTACCTCGTTGATAGGTTTTACTACATATATAATTGTCGCTTGTTTTTTGTTCCAAAACTTTGAAGAAAAAGATATTTGAGGCACATAACTAGATAATGGCAAGATAAAATGAGAATAAATGGAGAAAAACTTCGATCAGCGGTTAAGCTTAAAAACTAAGAAAGCGAATGCTTTTAAAAATAGAGAAGCATTTAAATACAGATTCCATGTCTTTTTAATGCATATTTTTTTTCAATATAGTACACTGATTTTTGATCTTCTACATTGAATGAATGCGTTCTGTGAAAGCTCCATAGCCCTAAGCCCTTTTTTAGGACAATATATACTTTTTCCAGTATCCAACTAGTACAGCATGGAAGTCGTAAACATCGAGACATTCCCGCCATTTCACAGCACGCTGGCGCGCTGCATTGCTGGTTAGCTATTGCATTTAATTACAGTTTGTCTCCTACAGTTATTTATTGTCATACATAGCATTTTGATTGGCACGTCACCGGGATCTTTCTCTTCGACATAGCGTTATTGTATCGACAAAACTTTTTTCTTAACTTTGACCAAATTCACCACTCTCGGATTTCCTTTCATATGTTTTCATTTGTCTTTCCAAATATTTTGGCAATCGGCTATTTCGCCATGCGCATCCCTAAATTTGTTCCGTTTCAGATCTTTTGCCATTATCCTTCATTTTGCAGTTCAAGGGTGGGCGGTGGATTTTTCCTTTACTAATTCTCTAAAATTTCTGTATACATGAGCTCTAGAATAACTGAAACAAATAATAAGAGTTACATCATGTCCTGGTACCGACAGGTTTGTGTGTATACATTTCATTTGTTATTTTAAAGTCCCACAGCTGGAAGAAAAAGCTGCGATTATCGATTCTTCTCCAATCATGAAATATGGCCTATAGCATAGTTTTTTTTTTACAACAAAAGCCTTTTCAAAACGGTTTTCATATTAACTACTGCGACCCGAAGAACTTGCATATGTATGGTTATTTTATTATGTTCTTAAACTTGGCTATTCTGCTATTTCATAATAAAGTCCCGTTGGTTATTTGACCTATTTGGTGGTATATATTCACTTATTAAACCGGCGTATTATCAAAAGCTTTTAAAACAATTTCACAGCTTAAATCTACCCCCTTCGTGGCTTGGCCATTGCCGAAAATGAAACGCTTAAAACCGACCTCCGTATCTATGGTTATTTAAGTGTCTTTTTGCAACTTTATGTCAAACGTTCCATAATTATTTCAATTAATAGACGGTAAATAAGCAAATAGACGCTTACCAACTGCTAACAGTTTAATTATACCCAATCTCGGTCTCTATCTATTAGCTAGCTTGTAGACTTCAAAGAAAAAGGAGACACTAACTTGTAGCTATTAGATTACTTGTGAGTTTCTTGGAACTTTCCCCCGTACTTTCTGCTAACAACTGACTTTAAACTGTCAATCAATGTCTAAATAACGCTATGTTGAACAGAAGGCCTTGCAGAGTGGGTAACAAAAGAGAGCGAGCCTGTGCTCCAGAATAATTTGCATGATTTCCTTCGACAAAAAAAAGGCTTGTTAAAATGCTCTTTTTTGCAAATTTGCTAACGTCCTCAACTGTATCCAGCTAAAAAATACAATTGGAGCAATATAGAACTTCCAAACCTCCTTTTCATCAAATAAATTAAAGCTCAAGTAACATGAATGTTCAGAAAATTCAAACGAAAGATTGTTTGCAACCGCTTACGACGACAACTACCGGTAAACAATTTGGAGAAGAAGGGTTGGAATTCACTCACAAGTTCCGCCTTTGTCCATAAATTACTAATAAGTAATTAAACCAAGAACTTGCAAAAAGGTATTCTAAACGGGTGGTAAAATAATTACTTTAGACCTCTGTAGCCTTTTTAAACAACGTCATAGGAATCGGCTTTTGTATCTATGGCTATATCAGAAACTCTTTGGTAATGCAATTCTACTATTTCATAACAAGCGTACTCTGGATTATTTCACTTAATGGGAGGTAATAAAAACTTTAACGCTCAATATTTTGTAACGAGTATCTATGGTTATTTTACCGTTTTCAAAAACATCAACATTCTGTCATCTCACAGCGAGCTTGCTATTGGTTATTTGGTACTAGCAAAGTAAAGAACCAATCATTAGCTGGGAACTGATTGGGCAACCAATTCTCCACGCAAGAAGAAAGAAAACCTCTAGACGTGTGTGAGGAGAAAAATGGTTTTAACGTAAAGCAAGGATAAAGTGTTTATAAACCACGGAGCTTATCTTTTCTCGTTGAAAGCTCTGCCTGGCGTACGAATGCAAACAATGGTACCGACGAAATTCGCTGGAGTTATTTGTCTGGTGTATTTCACCATTTTGGTAAGCGCTGGTAAAAACGTTTGCAAGAGTGTCCTTCAAAAATTGAAAGAACTGGAATGCCCAAGTAAAGGTACATTAAGAAATGTTTTCAACCTTACCGTTGTATCGAAAGGTTTGAATCTGTCGTTTTCAGCCATTCTTAATCTCTAAAGTTAACAGTGACTAACTTCCTTTTTTATGATCTCAGTATAGCTTATATAAAATTTTCGGTCATTCTAAAACTTAAAATAGTGAAGATTGACTAACGTATGCATGTTTTATATGATCTCCATACAGGTCATATGAAATTATGAGCTAAACAATTTTATTTTGTGCCTTCTATTTGTGTAGCGACGGACACCTGTGAACACCATGGTCCAAGTTCATGCAAAGAAATTAATGACAAAGATCAGTAAGTCGTAGAAAAGTTACGCAAAAGCTATGATCTGAAGCTGGCTGTAAACTGCTTGCAACATTTTTTTCAGCACCTGTACTTTGATAAATCGATACTAAAATTGCTTTTTAGTTGACGCCACAATAATGACATCAAACAAATTTCCAAACATCGGTGCACAGGGTATGATTTCTTGACATAACAGGCTGCCATTGCAATGGTATGACCTGTTAAAAACAACGCTAAATGTAACTATAAGAGCGTCTGTCTGTAAACATCGAGAATGCGGCGAAGGGATCGAAAATATGAAGTTTTTATTTCAGCAAAAGACAGAAATATGGTTAAAAAGAACTCTAGTGAGTTCACATTTTTGGTAGAATCTAAGATGGCGATGAAATTTTCGCAGAATAGAGCATTTTCAACAGGCAAATACAGAAAGACGGATACTTGCCTTATAGTTTTACACAGTTTGTAGTTTCGTCTTTGATTATTTCTCTGATTTTTGTCGTTCTTCTGATGTCAGAAAACTAGAACGAATTCAAGAACGAGCACTACGCGCTGTTTACTGTGACAATAAATCGACGTATGAGGAACTCTTGCAGAGAGGGAAACTACCAACACTTCATACGCGACGACTACAAGCCATTGCAATCATAATGTATAAAATCAAACAATAATGGTGTGGCGCCTCCTTACATTGCGGACTTATTTGTTTACCAATTCTCAGTATCATCTTGGAAATTCTGATTTCACTATACCCAGGGGGTTTGCTTCAGCGTGAGCCTACTAGCAGGTTATAAATATTTTAAAAAGGTGACATATCATAAGTCATTCTTAGGCATCATGTAGCACACATGAAAGCAAGAATTTAAATCCTACAACATAATTGGTCTTGGTGGGAGTGAATAGAACAAATCTGGAGTAGACATTAAAAAAATAGAACGTGAGCGACGTTAATTATAAAAAAATGAAAAATTGTTTTATTCGCATTGATTTTCAAGCCCAGCCGAAAACAAGGCATACATGCTCCAGTTTGGCTTTATGAAACTTCCTGTCTTCTGCTACGTGGATGGCGAAGACCTTGGCGAATGTGGTTGCGGGGGATTGACTCTGGTCATGAAAATTGACGGCGCTCAGGTACACTGTAAGCGTTTACTTTACAAACAGATCTCAACATAGTCCAAATTTTGCAGTTACGAAGTTAACTAAAAGCAATGTTTGAACTAAACATTTTCTGTGTTTAAAGAAGATTTAATGTGGAGTCGTCAATGTTAGGGTTGTTTACTCTCTAAGCGAATACTGTAATACCCTCTGTCTATGTTTTCTTCGACGCTAAAGCCAGTTTAATTCAAATTCAACAATGAAAATGATTGCATCACCAGCGACTCCAGAATTGGGTTTGGTACTGGAGGATATCCAGACCACACCAACACGTGTGGGAACGTGGCTAAGCACGGCGGAGATGGTGGAGACAAATTCATCAAGGCCATGGGATACATCTTCGTTCAGTGAAAGAGCTGAACTGTTAACGTCAGAAAATTAGAGGGGCAAAGCTTAACATGATATTATTTCCAAAAAAAAGGCTATCGGTGATGGAATTGAAATAGGGGTAACTGCCTTGCTGTTAAACAGAAAATAAAATGGGTTAAAATAATCTAATATCATGTTTCCTTTGATCTTGTACATCAAACCAACCCTTTGTACAGACAGCGCTCGTATCCGAGTTAATATCGTTATTTGGGAACGAACTTTAGTAAAATTACCTAAAGTGAGGTTTTGAAACAATAATCCAAAGATATTTGTCGACACATGTTCTAAATCTATGATTTCTCATTCCACATCCATTGAAGTTAAACATTAATCTAACAATGCCTAAATATTGGCTTGAATTACTGATGACATTCTTCAAGAGTGTTATGAACAACGCTACTTATGTTCCTTGCTCTGCATCTACTACCGTTCGCTCGTAATAAATGTACGAATTCTAGCTCTCTTTATTTAGCAAATAAAGAAGCCTCGACAGACGCAGGAACCCATACAGCACGAAAGAAGTGTAGGGAAAACACGAGGCGTAGTGGAGTGTTTTTCCCTACTTCTTAAGTGCTCTATCGCTTCTTAAGTGCTTTACAACAGAACAGAGGACAGTCGAGGCTTCTTTATTTGTTTTATGATAAAGAATTCAATAATTGCCCCTGGAATTCGGCTGAATTTTTATGCCAAACTTTATTTCCAAACGAGGAAACGTGGCGTCGGCCACTCTCTGTTCTCTGATAAAGCATGCTATAATAAGCCAATCACAGTACTTGTTAGAACTGTTAAAAAAATTGATTGGCTAACGAGATGACAGCTGTCAATCACAAACTGACCTTCTGCTAAGCTTTCAGTATCGAGTTGCTTTCCAGGAAAAGAACAATGCCTTCAAAGTTCACTTTTAAGTTTAATTCTCAAATAAGGATCTAAAGGTGCTACTCCAAAGGAATCCGGCCACATTGCGGCTCATAAAAACGTACACCGTTTCAAATGGAATTAAGAAACAAGGAGCTCAAAGCTTGTAGATGAAAATGCGAAATGATGAGTTACATTTAAAATGAGCTGCCAAGGAGCCACAGTTGTTTACGGCTTGCAGCCACTTGCAGAAAGATTGCCCAAACTAGCGTCAAAGATGAGAAGGGCCAGACTACTTCCACAGGTTCTACTCCGAGTAAAGGAGATTATTAGAGCAAGCTTTCATTGACGACTGTATAGGCGCTACTTCTTCTACCAGAGAGGAACTCAATCAATTTATAACTGCTGTCAATAGGCCCTTTCCGAATTACCTTTAGCCTCTTTCTCAAAGCGAGTCTTGGTGCCCAGCCTTTCATATGAAAATGAGATTCCATTCACATGCAAATTAAATCATTTTCATATGAATGGTTGTGCACCAGGCCTCGCTTTGAAAGAGAGGCTTTACATAACTCGGAAATGGTCTATTCGTTTCGGCTCTTAAATATACCTGCGAAATTTTCGATACTTCCTTAGCATTTCTGGATATCAAAGTTTCTATCGAAGGTAATGGTTTATGCACCAGTGTGCACTACAAACCCACAGATTCTCATAGCTATTTGCTGTATTCATCTTCACATCCATTACATCAAGAATTCTATTCCTTATTCTCAGTTTCTTAGACTTCGTCGTCTTTGTAGTGGTGACTCTGATTTTTCCTTAAAATCAGAGGAAATGTGCGATTTCTTCGACAAACGTTGCTATCCTACTTCTGTTGTTCAAGCGCACCATCATCGCGCCCAACAAATTGATCGGCAGTCAGCACTACAAACGTCACAGAAGGAAAATAATGAAAGAATTCCATTCACCCTCAAATTTCACGCAGTAAAATCCACAATTTCCCGACAAGATAAGACTGTCAATTAAACGTCTGGTTTTAAAAAGAGTCACGTACTTGGAATTTAAGAATTTTTCTTCCCTTAATCGTAATTTGCGGTCACATTCAGCACCTCACAAGTGTCCGTTGACCATTTCAAAGTGTCCGTTGTCCGTCTTATGGAGGTGTCCGTCTTATAGAGAGTTTGATTATAGTAAAATGACTGAGAAACGGCCGGGACCAGCACCAGGTGTCCCTCTTATAGAGGTGTCCGTCTTATAGAGGTGTCCGTTAAGAGAGAGTTGACTGTACTTCAATATGATCCCGATATTGGTACAATGTTTTCGCTACCTCCATTCATTTCATTCAAACGCGACAAAAACATAAGTAACTTTTTAGTCAGAAGGGCATTCCAAACAAGTGTTCGAAACATGTCCTTTCATTCGCAACGTTGAGAAACTATCGGGACCCAAGCGATCCATCAAGATCACTGATCATTTCACCTGTGGAAATTACTACTACGGTTATGGCAGAGGCCAGAAAAACCTGCCAAAAGAACCCTTTGAGAAAAATACGACAGGAAATCTAGGTAGGAACCATGACCCAAACTCCATGCAGCTAGCAGCCCATCCTACGAGGCTTTACAGGCGGCAAACAAAATAAATTTTAAAACTAAAAAGAAACTTGGCATCAGCCAAAGGTCGACGGCTGCTTCCGAAGGCCTAGATGGATATCACGTGCTATACTCCGTTTTATATACCACTGCACCATTACCCATGATGCCCTTGTCGTATCACGTGCCAACAAAATATTTTTTCTACTAATTCGCAGGCTCAATCGTTAGAAATACCATTTTCCCAGCTATGATAATTTCTAAACTGGATAGTTTTTTCATCTAAGGTTTTCGTTTTCAAGAACCAAGGTTACTTTGAAATATTCTATAAAAATTCTGATTATATAAAAAGACAAATCTTTTGCTCACTAATAGCTTAGCAAACAGGACAAGAAATTTCTTCCTATTTCTTACTTGCCCGTTGCAACTTAATTCAGCGACTGTTTCGTTTTTTAATGCACCCAGAGATCTTTTCCTTAATTGGCATTCCCGTCGCACGTTTTCTTTTTCTTTAAATAAAACCTGTAAGCCGCAATCCAGAATTAAACCCGGATATGAAAAGTTAACTACCTTCATTCGCCACTATCGTTGATCTGCCAATATAAAGTGCCTTTATTTTAATAAGACTCTTACGAAGTCTTATGCGCAGCTCAATCATATATGTAACAGATAAACACTATAATTTTGACAGTTATAACTGGAAAGTAAATATAACCTCAGAACACGTTCTCGCCACCTGACCGTGCACCTTTAAACATCAAAAATGTGAATTCGTAACTGCTAGGTGCGTGACATTAACACTACATTGTTTCCAAAATTTTTATTAATACGAAAATACACAAAACAAAGTTCACATTTCTATATTTTTGGCGAACAGCCCTGAAAGAGACCTCGACGGCTAGAAATACTGGTGTTTTGCCCGAAAACCCTAGGTCGATACCCAATTCCGAAATTTACGCCGCTAAGCGAGATGATGAGCTCCCCCAGCTCTTTCATACGGGAGTTTCCGCCCCACTCTGAGCTCTATTTATGAAGTAACGCTAAGGATAAATAAATGCAATTTTTATATAGACTCTATTGTTTTCCTTGAAAATACACCACTCGTAAAATTCAGACGAATTTTCCATATCCTCACTAGGATATCGATGACGACATTTCGCGCCATTGCATGGCACGGTTGCCAAAAGATGGCAAAGCGATAAGGAAGTTAGTTAAATTCACTGAAGTCGACGTAACTCGTTCACTAAAGAGCACGAAAATGCCAAAATGAAAAAGTGAATTTCAACAAATTCAAGGATTTTCTTCAAAGTAAACCAAAGGAGAGAATCAAGACATTCCAACAGCCGAGCTGCAGTTCACATACACTTTTTGGTTTCATTTGCTTCTGCAGTTTTTGTCTATATAATGAGAAGAACATTACACGTTGGCTCAAAGCCATGATTTTTTTTTCTCGTGGCAAACATAACATCTCACGAGTGAGCGCAGCGAATAAGTTTTTGAGTTCGCAGCACTGTCTAAGATATACTCTATTTATATTTTTACAGGTACGCCACTCATGATAAATATGATTCAATAGATAAAGATAGAAACCTTCAAGTTTTAATTTTGTATGATTTTTATCACTGCCCGCCAGTTTGAACTGTCCGCTCACAAGTTATCGCAAGCTCAGAACGGATAATAGCTACAAGGATAGAAACTCTGGGTAATGAAAAAAAAATTAATACATAAAGAAACATAGAAATTAATCCATAGAAATTAATCCATCATAATAAAGCTGAACGAACAGAAACGAAACTCTTAATCACAAACAACAAGAATGAATAATTAAAAGACACCTGATAAGAAACGAGGAGCAAAATCTGTAAAACTGGACTAAAACCACTAAAGGCCACAAACGTATGTATATCATTTAGTAAACAGGGCACCCTAAGTTTCGAAAGCTAATTGCAATGTTATCCTAACAAAGAAAGAAAAAGAACAGAAAAAAACAAACAAAGAATTTTAACCATAGATAGGGGATAGACTGCTAATAAAAAGAGTTATATACAGAACTTTCTTAAACTCACTAATAAGTTAAAACAAAGAAATTCACAATCGTGAAGGAGGTTTTGATACCCGATCTTAATTAGCATAGATTTTGACGATTTTACTTCTCCGTTTACTCTTTAGTTACCGTTTCGATCGAGATATATCAAACACTCGAGACAGTGTGGCTATCCAAACACCTCGAATTTCGTCAAAAATACTCCGCCAAACGTTGTATTTTCAACTCTCTTCTCGGTGTTTGGATATCTCGATGAAACACTGTCTCTCACGCTTAATATATTACATCAAACTATAGAGTTACCTCAAAAATAAAAGTGACGCCTTTAAAATCGGGCTTTATTGAGACAAATGATGACTGAAACCGCTTCCGTGATCAACTTAGCAATAATTTCATTTTCTGATGTTTTTCAACGGAAGTAATATGGCCTGCTATTGCCTTTCGCTTCTTTTAGACAATTGACGCCATTCAGTTTGAGTTCACGAAAATTTACACGCAGGTATGGCTGTATGAGTCGCCATTTACTGATAGGCCACGTTCGATATATCAATATTACATGGCTCCGAGGCTTTCAGGACAAACTTCTATATTTGGTGTTGTTTTCTTTGTATCCAGGTCTCTTTTCTGAATTGAGAGACAAAACAAACTTGAAAAAATTGCAATTTTGACCCGAAAGCCTCGGAACCATATTAGAATATTGATATATCGAACGTGGCCTATTTAACAATTAGATTATGAGCTCCAGGTTTCTATTAACAATTATTCCCTGCAGTGGAGGCGGCTAGTAATTGAATATTTACCGAGCGGAAAGCAGCGAGGTAAATATCCACAACCAGCCACCGACAGCCAAACCTGAGTTGGATAAAAAACCACACAAAAACAATTCACTCTGGAGACTGCAAAACGTCTTTCGCAAGAAAAGTCACATGATTAATCAGGCGATCAACTAAAGAAATCAAAGCGTGTTTCGTGAGTTTAGTGAAATTATAAAATAGTAAACACAGCGGGAAAACGCTGTTTCAGTATTCGTTAATTTATCGAAAAGATCAGTTCATTTCAGTCTTCACGACTTTTGCTGGCAGTTGCTGTCCGGAAGATTGACAGTGAAGTGTGTTGCGGTAAACGACTTTTTGTTGTAGAAATTGCCGTCGCGTTTTCTAAAACTTTTGAAGACAGTTGTTACATTGCTCTGGTGACAATTCTTCAAAAGGTCATTTAATACATTTCATTATTTTCATTTCAGTTACTTCTAAACAATAACACTTAAGCTGCTGTTTTGAGGTTGTTTTTAATTTTGTAGCTTTCTTTGGGTTAGTGGAGACAGCTGCTTTTGTACTGCTTCAATTTCTTCTTCGTTTCAGGTAGAAACTGAAAACAAGAAACCATTTTGCACTGATCAGTACGACTCTTGCGAGGCATGCTATCCCGAAATGCGTGAAAAGCACTATACTTTTATTTCCGTAAGTAATGCGAAAGGGAACGAAACACAAAAAAAACTCTTAGGCATACAAAGATTGATTAGCATTCCATGCAATGAAGAAAAGAATAATTCCTGTTTTGTAATGGTGCTGAAGCAAAGATACTATAATGATTCCATTCAGCTCTCTCTAATATTCAAGGTTTTTCGTTGTCATCCGTTGCGTTTGTGATTCTTTAACCCATAGTTTACACGTCGGTGCCCCTTTAATATTACTTGGTGTTTCTACTTCCCATTTTAAGGGAAAAAGAGATAATTTTCTGCGTTATGAACGGAAACAAGACCTCGAAAAATTTCTCCTCTGTTTTTCTTTCAGTTAGCCAGTGAGTCATCTTGATTCATTTACCATGGAAACCACAGTGGAAGAGTCTCTAAACCTTGCATCCGAAGATTCATTACCTATATTGACAAACCACAACAGGACAAGAAACGTTCCATGGCGAAAAGTTGCGGCTGGGTTTTACAGCGTATTTCTTTTGTGGCAATTAATTGGAAATTGTTTGTACGTAGTTCGAGCGTTTGAATGTTCCATAGACAAAAAACTTGAATCGTTCCGTTGTGGAAACGTTACCAATTTTTCCTACTCAAAAGAACTGGAATTGGTCTGGTACGTTACTCGATTAATTCAAATGTTGTTTATTGTAATTGCGCTACGTAAAACGCCCAGTTTCAACGGTTATTGTTTAACTTTACACAAGCTCAAATCGTTGCCTGCCTTTTGGACTTTGGTCATTCTACTTTTGCTTGGCGTGATCAGATATGTGGTTCTTCTTGCCTGGTCACAGTCAACGTTGAACTTTTTGTTGAGGTTTTCCTTTATCCTGAGCTGCGTTTTGAAACTCGTCATTGTGGGATTGCTTAATTACACTCAGATTAATACCATTAGTCGAGGATTTCCAACCCTGACAGTGGTCCTCTTAAAAATCACATTGGTGTTAATTTTATTACAGAGTATCACAGACTTTTGCTTGGGAATTCTTCAGTTTGCTTTACGCGCAGATGATCTTAATCATTTTCAGGTTGGAAATTCGAAGAACTTTCGAATTGTTACCGATTTGTTTCGAAAATCTGCAGAGTGTTCATTTCACTTCAAAGTAATGAACTTCTTCTGGCAAAAGCTGTTTAGCGATAATAGAAACATTCTTGAAAATAATCACAAACTCTTGGACTAGATAAGAACTAACATAATTTTTTTTACCTTTTAATAACCTTTTATTTTCGAGCACAAATTTAGGATAGTGAGGTATACTTTCCTAATAAACACCTTTAGTGATATCTAAGTTTGGAAAACGCTTAAAGTTAAGATAGGAGTAAGCAAGTCAGTCCGTCGGTAAATAAATAAGTAAGGAAGCAAGTTAAGTAAGTAAGTAACCATTCAGTTGCCAAAGGCCAAAAGAAAGATAAAATGAGGATAAATGGAGAATTGGCGATTTGAACTTACAAAATGGAAATAAATGTTTGAAAAAACACAAAAGTACTAAAATGCTGAATTTGAATGAAATTGCTTGCCTTTTTTCAGTGGTTTTTTTTTGCATAGGCCATCAAAGAAAGCTTTCAAGATACTACAGATTATATAATGCATTTAATGAATAGGTTTTATGAAATATTCAGACCTTACACTTAATGCAACTCTGATTTCAACTTGAATAGGTTGGTGTAACTGGTGCGCAGATTAAAACTCTCAAGCTATTACAAACCTACTTTCCCGACCTCGTTTGAGATTAAACCAGTTTGAATTTTTTAAACACTCTAGATGGGTTGCAAATTTTGGATGTTAAACGGTATTTTTGAAAAATCATAATTACCAAGATGTGAATAATAACAACATGTAAAGATAGTTTCTTCTGAGAATTATACCTATACCCTATACTGACTATGGTGTAATAACTGAACCATACGATATTTAAAACCATAATTCATACTAGGTCATGTGAGATTTAGTTTGAGATTGCAGTGTATGATGGTCAAAATCCTGTTTTTTTTGTTGAAATTAATGATAAGTTTGTCTTGGACAGGATGTGGCAAGACTTTGATGTTAATAAGGGCTCAATTGTGAATCTGTGAGATTGCTTGTGCTTTCTATGCATAGTATATTAAAGCTTTAACGATAATTGTTGACCTTCCACATTTTATTGAATACTTTCTGTGAAAGCCTCTTCTCCAGGTTAGGACGAACTTGGATGTTACTAAAACAGGGAATGGGGAATGGGGAATGGAGAATGGGAAATCGAAAATGGAAATCGAATATGTTTTTTTTACTAAAATGGGAAATAGGAAATGGGAATTTCAAATCGGTGAGATTCTTGTTAAAGCGGAATTTAATTTTTTCAGCGGCTATTATCACTTTTTTTTCGAAACGTTGTGCACGAAAATAAAGGGGATTTACTGACAATAAGCAACAAACGGGAGGGTGACCAAACGTTTTCGTTATTTCAGTACCTGAGCAATTAACTAGAAGATATTTTAAATTTCGTTCTCAGCGGTCGAGCTTCCTTTAGTCAGCACCAACAATCGCCAACAAAGGCAACGATGAAGAGAAGCGCTTAAATATGGAAAACCCATGGAAATCATGACAGGGTATTTGTGGCATTACGAGCAGAGAATAATTATGGAGTTACCGAGGGAAACCTGTCAAATTCATTACCTTCGTGGTGCGTCTGTCGGAGGAAACGAGCGCCGGTAATAATAGGCTTTTTTCAGTTGCGCTACCCTACTGCCCACTAGCTCTCAGAGAGGGCGGCCAGTTTGCGGAATTAAACAAGGACAATGATTACCCATTAGAATGTACAACTTCTTTTAAACTGTTATTTTATTAACTTACAAATGAACATGAAATAACTTTTTAATTAAACTTAAGAAACGTTAAAGTTCTTGTTATGACTAGTTTATATCTACCGAACCTGTAACGTTGGTTTTCATGTTTTCTTTCCTGGATTAGCAAAACCTTGATTAAACTATTTTTAACTCAAATTCACTACAGGTGATATCAACACTAATAAACTCTGTTTCGGAAAAGAGAATTAAGTATTTGTCTCGGTAATTGAGGACTCGAGAAAATTTACTGGCTTTTTCAGAACAAAGAGAAAGACATAGCATTTTTAAGAGAAACTATCATCTTCCTGGAGTAGTAAAACCTTATTTAAGCTATTTTAACTCAACTTCACCACAGGTGATTACAAATCTAATAACCTCTAATTCGGAAAAGACAAATAGATTTGCCCCGGTAATTGAGGAACCAAGAAAATTTTCCGGCTTTAACGTTCAGAACAAAGAAGTCACATGGTTTAGAGATGTCATCACCATTCATTATCGTCATATTACGACCCTAACTTTGAGAAAATGGCAATTTTAGATCACAGATCTTACAAATAAAACTGCCTTCACAGCTGTTCGTGTGTTAGCTGGAACAATTAACTGAGTAGCTGAAAATTGGGGGTTGTTTCTCTGCACACACTGAGTCCTAAACGCCATGACTTAGACTGCTTGTCGAAATACCACGCAGATTCGGGTCCCATAGGAACAAACTGATTATCAGGCGCGGAGGTAGGCAGAAAATCATATTTACACCCAAAGCACTTTCTCACATTCCCCCATATGGTACCCACAACATAATTGTAATCTGATTATGGGAAAGAGGGTTTGGACGTCCTTGCTTGATTATAACAAGCCTGGGGAGTTTGAAGTTCAAACATGGCCTTGCCGTGAGTCCATTTTTTCAGAATGCCTAGTAGCCGCATTTTGTGGTTAGGCAGGAGAAGAAGTCTCCGTTGTATAGCTATTTTGTGATTGCAGTGCATTAGCGTCATAAAGAAAGTCCAGAAAGGAAAATTGATTACCTTGGAATATTAATTGACTCTAATCTTTCTTGGAAGATTCATATCGAGTATTTTGCTTTAAAAATTAGTAAAATCGTAGGTCTTATTGCAAAATTAAGACACTTTGTACCTCTCCATACCCTATTAAGTATTTATCAGTCTTTAATCTCTCCTTATATCACTTATGGATTATCCGTTTGGGGACAGGCTTGCAAGTCTTACTTAAATAAAATCTTAATATTACAAAAACGTGCATTACGTTTCATGTACTTTGCAAAAAAGAATGAGCATACCATACCGCTTTTCATTAATGCTAAGCTTTTGCCTTTGAACTTTTTATACTACAAAACTTTATCTGAATTGATGCACGACGTTAACACTGCCTCTACCCCTATTAACATACGTAATCTATTTACAAAAACGACCAGAGTCCATTCTTACAACACACGTTCTTCTACTTTACATAAAACCTTTAAGACAAAAAAACGCCTTTTCAAGAGTTGGTGCTAAATTATGGAATGAGATACCAAGCTCTCTGAGAGAACTACCAAAGAAATTATTCAGACTCAGAATTAAAAACAAACTCTTAAGTGTTCTTGAAGATGAAGATTCCTTTATTGAGGTTGGTACGATCATCTCTAAGTAAATTAAAATGTCAGTAGTAGTCAAAATTCAATTGAATTAAATTACATTCTTTTCCAATTTTCTTTTTCTTTATTATTATTATTTTTTCCTTCCCATTTCTCTTAATTTTAGTAATAATAGTAATTAAAGTAATAATAAATAACTTGTAACTATTGATAGACTGGCCCGCCTAGACTAGCATAGCTATCCGCGAGCCAGCCCGACTGTAATATGTATTTTTAATTAGTAATAAAATGATGATGATGATGATTGATTTCCCTGTTCATCAAGATGGGGCAATAAATTGTGCTTTCAGCAGGACAGCTACATCCGAGGTCCGGGATATCTGAGGATACTGGCTCGTATCCAAAGCTTGAGAGCTTGAGCCTGGATAAATTGCATGGTTCTTTACCTCAGGCGAAAGGCTTGCTCCTTGATTACCCATGCTAGGCCGATTGTCTGCCAACTCCTTTTGGCACTCTATTACAACTTCGTTTTGCGGCATTGGGCCTTTGAAACGCTTACGGGGTTGGTTTGGTTTCCTTCCTACATAGTGGCGGTCTTGTTTACCCCCTAGATTGATTTTTGTCAAATTTAACCTTCGTTTCTTAGCACTGTAATACTGAAAAACTGTGAAAGCAAACCCGCTTATTCACATACAGCTAGAGCATGCGAGCAGATTCCGGATGATTTCATCCCCGCACACGAACATTTGAAAACTGCTGAGAGTGTGCTACTGCACTCTACTGAATGAAACTCGAGAGAGTTACTACCACTCAAAACTAACTAGATTGGCGTTGCAGGAGTGTTTTCTTCACAATAGGGTGCACACTGATTCGCACCAGGAGAAGGACAAAGCGTGGCAGCCTTGCCCACATGCTCTCAAGAACTACCTTGTCAAGGGGGCTTTGTACCATTTTCCAAAAGACGGATAAACCAGTTGTTTGCAATTGGGCTGCATTTCTCACTCCTAAACTCTGAAGAGGGCTGTTGTCCCTTTGCAGCACCTCAAGCATGGCCAGGCCCCGAATTGTTCTAACATATGACTCTCTCTACTTAAGAGTCATGCTAAACCACTGATCAGTGCTAAGCTCAAGATGGGAGTACTTCATACTGTGCTCACCACGTCCAGTGATTGCTTTCACGAAATCATCGTCATAATCTTTCCTAAGTTCTTTCATGTCCTGGACAAACTGAGGCAAGGAAACTTCTCGACAATGCTCTTTGTGCTTAATAACATGATTGTTACTCTCAGGGCTATGGGTGTAAAACTTTGCTGGTGGGGAACCCAAGCCTGCCGCATTTCTGACATTTGCAAGCATCGACTCTTTGATAGTGGGGATTTTACTATCAAACCAAGACACAAAAGAATAAGATATTTCCTTCCAACCGCCCCTAACTGACTCATAAAGGCTTTGGAAAAGCTCTGCCGAGTCAGCATCCAAGAGACCCTCTTTATAGACTCCATCGCCATCGGTTTGTCATGGTTAATAACTTTAGTTTTGCTTTCTGCGTCAAAATCCTTCAGGTGTTCCTTTATGTTGTTTCTAAAATGGCTCATACACCTAAACTCGACACTGTCGGGAAACCCTTCAGCTAGCGCTTTTTCTAATGCCTTTTCCCCGTCTGTACCAAAAGATTGTAAGCCTTGTTTCAGAGAGGGGCAGTTCATTTGCATATAATAGATGTCACTAAAAACATCATATGTCAAGTTTTGGCTAATGAGCAGTGGCCTAATGCAAATAAGGTGCTCTCCTGTTCTTTTTGAAATCAGAAGCAGATCCTGGTAAGTCACAGGGGTAACACTAAAATTATCAATGTTAAAAGTTGGATCTATTGTCATAACACTAGATACATATTGAGAGGTGCAATGAGTCTCCAGGTTTTGGAACTGGGTTGCTGTCGCCAGCACCAAGAAGAGGGGGTTGGGGTGGGTTTGGATGCTTCTAATGAACACATTATTTGAATCCCCCTGCTTCTCATCATTTGCCATTGATAATAGGCTACCTAAAACGTCCGATGACTGGTCTCCTAGCGACGTATTGTTTCATGTTATACGCTTGCTTTCGGTTTCTTGGAGTTTGGCCCACACTTTCTGCGATCATTGCCCCTCCTAGCTCTCTACTGGTCTTTTGGAAAGCTCTTTTTGGGGTGTTATCTTTAAGGTTTAACCTTACATGTGCCTTTGTTGATTCCTTTGTTCTCTGATAGGGGACAACGTGCTTAGATTTTGCATTCCCGTGTCCCAAAAGCTTAAATTTATGTTCTACTCCTTTAAAATTATACTGCACAAAAGCAACCTGATTCAGTACCTCCCCTGTTGAGGTTAAGCAATATGAAATGGTTCTTGTTAGATCCGTAGCTGAAGCACATTTACAATACCTTCGCACTAAATAATAGTAATTACTAACTTCTATTCTTTTGGTAGCTATTCTTTTACACTTCGTCAATTTTTCAGCAGTAAAGTCACATTCAAAAGTATGCGTAGGTGACACATTATTTATGTAAGACCCATTGTCATCTACCTCTAGATCTTCGAAAGCTACATATCTTAAGTCAATAACAAACGAAGCATTAATTTAAACTCTCTGGGGTTGGTTTTTGCATAGTACATTGACATTGTGTTTCATTGCCATTATTTTAATGACCTTCTCCCCTGAAAAGGAGCTAGTTGTTCCTCTGACATAGATGGGCACATCACCAAAGTGTTGAAGTTTTTCAGGGTCTCTGAAAGAGAGGAAAAACTCTTTTTCAAAATTAACATTAAAAATTACAAATGGCACATTATATTTTCAATGCATTCAATCAAGTTATCTTCTACCTGAATTTAGAATTTGTTTGTATAAACGCAAAGTGCGTAGCAAGGACTTCGACTTCCTGGTCACTATTCAGACTTAAACATACTGAACTGCACTAAGAACAGTTTGTTTGATTCCAAAGGTATAGCAATTAAATAATTAAAAGGTCTACAAAGAAGATAAAGAAGGCAAATATATTGATTAACAGAAGCCGGCGAAATGTCGAAAAAGATGCCATTAAATTTGTATAATTAGTGCGTGCAGTGGATGCGTGATATACTATATGTTAATAATTGTAAACTGATATAATGTAACTGGATTTAATTTTTAGTTACTTTTGTCATCTCTTTACTGGATGCACCCTGGTAAATACTGGGGAAGCTATATTTTTGGGTTGATAAAGTGAAAGATTTTTAAAGCAACTTATTATGTGTACTTCTTTATTACACGTTCCGTACTAGTCAAAGATGATGGGATGCTACGACAGTTTTCTAAGGTAGAGAAATAAAATTGCCAGGACCTGAAACTTAGATATTCTGCGTTGTACATGCTTCAAACGACTAGGCCTTGCCAGCAACTGGATTATTTTTTACAAGTCAGTTACTTGCACAAGAGTGTTATGATAGTATTTTCATTCGCGCTTTAATTACGCGATGACAGTGTAAAATACCAGGATTATGTGGAAGAGTTATTTCGAAGGATCAGGACCCTAGAAGAACGTTTTTAAAATTTCAGGCCCTGGTTGTCCGAAAGGTGGATAACGCTATTTAGTATATACCAAAACAGTGGATAGCGTTGATGGCGCGCGCTGAATGGCTCGTCAAACTCCGGATATCCTGTACTATTTACCTCCGAGCAACTCGAGAGAAAATGGCGTCCGGTTTGCTTCCGTGAAAAGTGAAGAAATCATCCAAATAAATGCTGATGCCTACTCGAGTGAAACTCTTTTTCTGGAAGCCCATTAAATTGCTCATTTTTGACATTTGACCGGCGTCAGTCAACTCAATCCACGCCTTCAGCCCTTTCTAAAGCGTTTAGCTTAATTCTCGGATCGTACAACAGTATATCTTTGTTTACAAAAATAAAAGTTTCAACGAAAGAATATTTTGAGCTATTCAGTGTATGCTGTTTTCATAAGGTCACAGCAAATGTTAGAACGATAAATAAGTGGTTAACTTTTGATTCACTCGCAAAAGCATGCTGATGCCTACTCGAGTGACCAACTGTTTTTGGAAGTACATTAAAGTTGCTCATTTTTGACATTTGAGGGCGTTAAGCGTCAGTAAACTCAATCCACGCCTTCAGCCCTAAAGCGTTTAGCTTAATTCTCGGTTCGCATTACAGTATATCTTTGTTAAATACCTTAAATATTGAAGCACTTGTACTCTCGCTTTCCCACATAGGTTCTGGATCACTAGAACTGACGTTGCTTCGACATCGGTAACTGTTAAAACGTCAGAGTCGCTAAAACATTCAAGCAGAGATCGAGTAAATTTGTTAGAAGTGCATTATTTTTAATTCGTTCCGTCGGTGTAAATTAATCTGAGCAGGAAAAACTTCCAATTCAATTCGACTTATGTGAAGCATGACTCCCTGCTCAACTGTGCTAACGTCTTAAGCTTGAGTTTCGCGCTCAACTATAAGCTTACTCAAAAGTGAGACGAGGGTCTCAAGCTTACTCACCTGTCGATGACGACAACATTCACAAGGGCACTTTCTTTACCTAAAGAGTAAAATTCTTTGATTAATTTTGTTCAGTTTCAGAGAAACTAATAACTGTAAAGACTGACCAAAACTGAATTCATAAATAGCGGATACGAGAGAATGAAAATGAGGCGGGTGAGGATAGAATCCTAACTCCAATATGGCGATAAGTGAAGCGGAGACGTCTACAGCTCCAGTTTTACAAAGGAAAGTGCTATTCCTTAAGCTAGTCTTGCGGGAAGAATGCCAGCAGAGTTGGGAAAAGCTTATCTTCTGTTTTTGCGGCGATTTAAGCGTGATCGTCAAAGCACAGCTCGTAAGACGACGATGAAATTAATAATAACACTCTTTTGATGACACTCTTTTCAACGCAACCTATGTTCCTTGCTCGGCATCTACTACCTTTCGCTAGTAATTAATTTTCTTCAAAGAAAAGTAAATTTAGAGATATTTGGCTGATGATCATTGCCTAAGGTTAGTTTTTATTTAAGTCGCACTGCTGAAGATGACCCCGCAAAAGTTGTTACATTGAAAAGTGTATACGACATGGTGACCAATGAGCATTTGTGTAATCACATGTAGTTGGACGGTGATCTGGAAATAATGCGCGTTCATCGAACAAACATAACAAGACAAAACACCTATGTAAACACTGCTTCACCTCTAGCAAGATCCGCTTACGTGCAGTTACACAGATATAAGCAGCATAGTCTCTGCAACGCCGCGTCAGCTCTTAAAAAAACGTTTTGGAGGCAAATCTTTCTTTTTTGATTGCTTTCCTTGGTGATCGGAGAAGAAGCGATTCTTTCTTTGTGGTAACGCTTCGGACAGGGATCACAGATAACTTCTAGAAGGTTTTTAATGGTGTCACATATCCTCGTATATCCGTTGCGTTTTGCGCTATTTCTTAACAATGCCAGTGGTATTTAACTTCATTTTCCATCTCTCTATCTCAATACATAAATGATACATGTATACAAAAATTGCCCCGTTTAAAGACGATCCATCTTGCAAGTTGAGCGCATATGTCATGAGAAATAGGAAATTTGAGGAGAATGGACTATGATAGTTTGCTGTTCTTCAGTAACCTTGTCATTAAAGTGCAGCAAGTCGTTTATGGAGTACACGATCCGCCCATTAGTTTTACTTATGAGAGAGACGACATTATTTTGCCGCGCGTGATTGGTTGAAAACTTGCTATGACAACGCAGCGGTGAAATGTGTTCCTCACGTACGCTTCAAAATTCGGGACTTTACAGCGATGAATCGCCGCTAATCTTGTACTCGTTGCCATTTGCACAGTTCAGACAACTTTTACTGCACATAGATCATCTCCTAATGTAAAAGAGAGCTTACTGTAGGTGGTGAACGCAGGTAACAGTTTAAAATCATTCAAAGTAGTCGGTTTGTGAGTCACTGCGCAAACTAGCTCACGCGAGTTGGCGAAACCGCTTTTTGAAAAGTTTATTCGTTTGAATAAAGATAAACTTGCCTAAATTCTTTTTCTTTGCTTGATTCTCTGGAAAACTTTGCTTGCATACATTGAATGAATTTCTTTTAGTTTCGCAATATTGAAGTAACACTGGCACCAGCGAACAGAAAACTTGAACAATTTAAAACAGATAAGTGCCAATAAACATTGTGAAATATTACAAGTTAAGGCAATGATTTTTTTTCTTTAGTATCAATAGGTTAAAAAAATACAACAATTACACGAAATGTTTCTTTCTCCGAGGCATATTCTCAAAGCTCATTCTCAAAGTAACACCATTTACACAAGACAGCATAGAGATACTTTAACTTAATAGAGAATGGCGAAGCAGCTCAATAAGCTTGATCTTAACAAGATGTCACTTACACAGATAATTTGTACTAACCCAAGTTTAAGACATGCATTATTTAGAACCCTTTATTTACTGAACTCCTTTTCCACATTATACAGACCTCACGATTAATGCCACTCCGATGTGGTGCGCAGATTAAAACCCAAAACTATCACATGCCGAAATATCCGACTTTCCCGACCTTATTTGAGATAAGAGATGTTTGAATTTTTTTGGAACACTTTAAAAAGGCCGCAAATTTCGAATTGTAAGTGATATTTCTTAAATTGTACTTCTCAGGATATAAATTATAACAAAGGCAAAAGTAGTTTATAACATAGCCTTAGCGAAGCGCGCGTTCTGATTGGCTAATAAGCTTGATCTATTTGCCCGTGGGTTGCACGCTCACGTCAGTTAGTTTATTTGTAATTTCTCTCGGCAATCGATGTTGACACTCTTTTAAAAATAAGTCATGTTTTTCTTCTCCTAAAAGATGGAAAATTTAATGATTCTTCCGGAGATGAAGATCACTCCTTTGAGCTACGAAATTTTGAGCTCAAGTTTTTTGCCTGGCCTCCACCTAAGGAGATTTGCTTATTTTAGCGAGGAGTTGAATCTGCTGGTTGGACAAAGGCACTCGGCACTCGGAGACGGACCAAAACAACAACAAACTTGTCTGCATCAACCTTTCGAGATTAGTAATGCATAGCAGGAATTTTAGAGAGCATTTTTTAAGCGATTTGGCGATAATAAAATTCAGCACAAGCTTTCATTGCAATTTTTTCCTCTGGCGTCGAAAGCCTGACTCGCTTGAAGGAATGACTGCATCGTACACTAATATGGCTTATATTTCTGAACTTTTCCTCAGCCTTAAGCTTATTTTCTCAAATAACGAAAGAGTCAGATCACTTTTAAAAGCCATTCATGTGTTCAAGTTCAGCCTTGTGGACGCGCAACTCATCAAACGTGGAAAGGAAAACGAAACCAACAAACCTGCTATTGAATAAGAGCATCTCAAACAGCTCGAAGCCAGGGGTGTTTGTGCGCTTTCTTCTCCACTCCTACTTTTATGAAATGTCTGGTGCCATATCGTTCTTTTCTTTTGCCGAAGACGCCCTGAAGGACAGAGATTTCAGCCACCAAAAGCTTCAACCATTTGAGGTTTGTTTTCGATTCTTCGGAAAACTGATCCAATGCAAGCTCAACTAACTTTCCAGAAACGCTTTTGCCGACTGCAAGTTTCGTTTACTGTCAGCTTGATATTTAGGTGAACCGACAGTTTGAAGTTGTTTGTTTTCCCGAGATCGAGAAAATGTTAACTAGAAACTCGCCGCGATCCAAGAAGAATTTTGATGTGTTGCTTTGTCAGATTTTTGAATGAACATTTTCGCGCGGTTTATGGCGCTTTTGACTTCATGTAAGCTGGACAAGATTCAATAAGTCTCAATGTTATAAAAGAAATGGTGAGAGTGCAGCCGTGCAATTATCGAGTTATATATGCACTTGGGAGGTTTGCTAAGCACTCAAGAAGCTAGAGTCGCACTCGGCTATCGCCTCGTGCGACTCTTACGCTTCTTTCGTGCTTAGCAACCTCCCGCGTGCATATATAACTCGATAACTGCACGCTGCACGCTCACCATTTCTTAATTCTTCTAAGAATTATACCTAAGTACTACAAATAGTTTGCAAACCATACCCTATTTCAAAAATCGAAATGGCCAAAGTCGAAATCCTATTTTCAAACAAAATCAGCACATTTAAGTCATTTGAGGCCGTATACACCTTTGTTGCATATAAAAGAGAATATCCCCTTTGGTTTGATTCGTGATTTGATTGGGCATCTTTCTGTTTTTCCCAAAAGTGAATATCCTGTAGATTAGCCTGTGTGCTTACCAGTGGAGGAAATAACGTAACAGGCAGCATGAACTGAAACATGCCGAGATCTAGTTTGAATTCATTTCTTTCAGGTTGCAGCGCATGAAGGTCAGAAATCCTGATTTTGTTAAAATAGGAAAATATGATATTTTCTTAATTAACGATAACTTCGTGTAAAATGTTGATTTTCTTTGATGATGCTGTTCAGATACGATAGAAAAGATTCTGCTCGTTGATCATGCTTTACTTCATATTTAATTTCTTCTCTCTTGGAAGAAAAAAGATATTTGGAACATAACGATGGCAAGGTAACCGAGGATTAATGAATAACAACTTCTATCGGCGGTTGAGCTTAAAAACTTGCGGAAGGAAAGTTATGAAAAACACAAAAGTATTTTAATACTGAATTTTGAATTTGTGAAATTGGTTGTCCTTTTTTTGCATAGTATATTAAACCTTTAACGATGCTACACCGATTGTTGACCGATTATTGTTTTTTTTAATACGTTCTGTGAAAGCCCCTTAGACCTTTGCCCCGTATTAAGACATTTACTTTCATATTCAATAAATACGGTATGAAAACCGTGAGCATCGAGGCGTTCTCGCCATTTCATAGCATTTGTAGCACGCTCCATTACCAGTTGGGTATGATATCAACAGCACGAAACTGTGCTGTAGGCCAACTTTCATTACTGAAGAAGAATCGAGGATCGGTGCTTTTTCTTCGTGGTGGGGGACTTTCAAAATATAGTTTTCAATAAATGTCAGCACGAGTGGGGTGAAATTAAAAGGTTCATAAAAAGAACAAATAAAATGCACACACGCAGACTTGGGTCGGTGTTATCGAACATCATTATTTGTCATTAGTTATTCTAGGTGCTTCCTTTACATACAAAGTTATAAGAGAGTAAGTAAAGAAAAAATGGAGCTCCGACCATTGAGCAACATTTAGGTAATATACATATAGGCTAATGGCTCACATTCTGAAAATTTGCAACGGGACAACCTTGAAGGCATGCGCAAGACGAAATTGCGGGTTGTCCAAATATTTGGAGAGACAAATGTTAACATATGAATGGAATTCACGGGGTGGTAAGTTTAATAAAAGCTAAGTAAACGAGTTTTATCAATACTAGCTTAAAGATTGCCGCCGTGTAGTGCCAATCAAAATAATATGCTGTAGATGAGAAATATAGATAACTCTAGTACCCTGTAAAAGCTGTGGGCCGAAGAACGTGCATAGATATAGATATGGTTAATTTATTATTTTCTTAAATTTTGCTATTTTGCTATTTCATAAGTTACATTAACAAACGCTCCGTATGTTATTTGAGTGATTCGATGATATATATTAACTCATCAAGCCTGCGCATTTGCAATAGCTTTTCACGGCTTGAATCTACCTCCTTCGTGGCTTCGCTATTGACCATAATTAAACACCAAACCCGACCTCCGAATCTGTGGTTATCTAATTATCTTCATTGCTTGGTTATTCTGCAATTTCATCTCAAAAGTTACGTAGTTATTATGCTTTAAACAATCAATTAGCTTTCTAGTGAGTTTCTTGGGAACTTTCGTCCGCACTGTCTACTGACAAATGAAACTAAGGACTCAGTACTGGGAACTAGGAACGGGCAATGAATGTCAAACAATGATCAAAATAACGCTTTGTAAGAGGTTTAAGCGCAGTAAGTAGCTAACGTAATCGAACCTGCGCGCCAAATTTAGCTCTTCAAAATGTCAAAGCAAAAGAAAGGACGGGTCTTCACTTTATCAAATAAATTATAACTCAAGTAACAAGGATGCTAAAGATTGTTGTTTAATCGTTTACGACTACAGGTGAACAATTTGGAGAAGAAAGGTTGGAATTCACTCACAAGTTCCGCCTTTATCCATAAATTGTAAACAAAAATGTTAAGCTCACGAGCGGAAATAAACCAAGAATGTAGCAAAACGTTCTAGACGGGTGGTAAAAATAATAAATTAACAATTGAAAGCTTTCTCAAACAAGGTCACTACAACCGACTTTAGTATCTATGGCTATTGCAGAAGCTCTTTGGCAGTGCCATTCTGTTATTTCATAACACACGCGCCCTGGGTCATTTGACTTAAGGGGGGTAAAAAAACCTCCAACTCTCAATATTTTCTAAAGTGTTACTATGGTTATTTTACTTCCTTCTAAAACTTCAACATTCTGTTATTTCACCGCGAGCTTGCAATTGGTGGACTGATGGTAACAAAGTAAAGAGCCAATCTTAAGCTGGGAGCTGATTGAATTTATCAATTCTCCATGCAAAAAGAAAGAAAATCTTTCAGGCTAGTGTGAGGAGAAAATGGTTTTAATGTAAAGCAGTGATGGAAGGGTATATAAACCACGGACTCTTCAAATGCTTACTTATCAGTACTCGTTGAAAACCGTACCTGCTTCCCGGTTCCAAGACTAAACAATGGTGGCGTTGAAATTCGTTGGAGTTTTTTGCCTGGTGTATTTCACCATTTTCGTAAATGCTGGTAAAAGGCAAACTATTTGCGACAAAGTCCTTGAAAAGTTAAACGCACTGGAATGCCCAAGTCATGGTACATTCAGAAATGTCTTCTACCTTGCCAACGTATCGAACGGTTTAAATCTGTCGTTTTCCGTCATTCTTAATTTCTAAATTGTGGCAGTGACTAACCTACGTGTGTTTTTTTATGATCTTAGTATAGCTCATAAGGAATTACTAAACAATTTTATTGTGTGCCTTCTATTTGCGTAGAGTCGGACACCTGTGAACACCATGGTCCAAGTTCATGCAAAGAGATTTATGACAAAGATCAGTAAGTTGTAGAGAAACCGTATTCAAAAATTACGATCTGATGGTTGGCAATTGCTTTCAGCATTTTTTTCAGCACCTCTACTTTGAAAGGCTAGTATTACAACTGTTGCAGTTGAAGTTGATGCTACAATAATGAAATCAAACAAATTGACAAACATCGGTGCACAAGGTATAATAAGGTATAGCACCTAATACACAAAGATGGAAACTTGCCTTGATTTTATTTCTACACATTTTGTAATTTATTCTCGGATCATTTTTTAAAGCTCAAAGTCAGGTTGAAGTAATTACGTTTTGTTTTTTTTGAGCTGTTTGAAAAATACATTGATTGTAATTTTATTGACATCCCAAATTTGAACCTCTTCTAGTATATGAATATCTCGATAAATAAGACGTTTTCTAAAATGAAGAGCTGTTCTATAGGTTTGCATATCTAAGAGGTGTTGTTTGATCTGTTAAAATTATACACACTAAATGAAAAATCATGAAGAGCATTTTGAAGATTTTGTAAACGACTTAGCGATGATACGATTATGTAGTACCCTTTATAAACATAATTAATCTTGTGGCATCAGAAATTCGTCTTAAGCATCATTTATCACAAATCCAAGCAATAATTTTAATCTGGTAAGAGTTAATAGAAAGAAACTGGAGGTTAAAAAAAAGTAAAGAAAATAACATGGGGGTCACCGGACTCGTTTTTTAGTTAAAACCACTTAAAGATAAAATTATGGCTGTTATAAACTAGTTATTCTGTTACTATGGTACCCTTTTGCGTACCAAAAACGACCACAACTTGTAAACCAATGATTGGCAATTTTTTTGATACCATCATTAAAGTATCAACTTTTGCAAGCCACGTTAAAGCAGTTTCTATTTGATTCATTTCGCTATCGTTATAAAAGACTGAAAAACGTTTTATTCGTATTGATTTTCAAGCCTAACCGAGAACAAGGCATACATGCTCCAGTTTGGCTATGAGAAACTTCCTGTCTTCTGCTACATGGAAGGCGATGACCTTGGCGAATGTGGTGGTGGAGGATGGACGCTGGTCATGAAAATTGACGGCGCTCAGGTACATTTTAAGAACTTAGGTTGCAAACAGATCTTAAAGAAATTCAAGTTTTGAAGTTAAGAAGCTAAAGCAAAATTTGTACTAGAAATTTTGTTTTTGTGTTATTGTTTAATGTTGGGGATGTTAATTCTATGAGCGAAGGCCTTAATACATTCTGTCTATACTTTCTTCGAATGTTAAGCTAGTTTTTAAAAGGTTACCGTATACTAATCAGATCGGCAATTTTCTTCAAATTTGAATTGTTTAATCGAATAAATGGTCGAAGTGTGAGCTCTAATTTTTGAAAAAAATATATATTGAAAAAGACAGCTCTATGACATGTATGCAATCAAAAGATACGACTTTCACGGGAACTACACAGTGGTCACGGGTTGCTACTCAGTTGATCAGCATTATTGTTCTACAGACTACAGTGCGAAGCATATTTCTTATTAGGTGTAGCTCGCTTAAGTTATATCTAAACATGGACCACGTAAATGACCATTGACCAGTTGAATGAGTGAAGAAGCGAAAGTTGGCCTTGTGGCCAAGGTTCGTACTATCAAAAGTGGTCTCACGATTCCAACTCCGAGTTGGATGAAGGCATAGATATCGAGTCAAGCGAAGAGAAAGGTTGGAAATTTGATGGCGATAACATCGATGTTAACAGCGGTGAGTCCGATACAGACGAATCATGGGAACCATTGAATACAGTTGCTCAGCTGCACTCCCTCTTGTTTGTTTTCTTCGCATAGCCACCTTTCCTCCCGAATCCTTTTTGTGGCCTGAGAGAGACACTTTAAAGAGCAATATAACTCAAAGGGAATTTGTTAGATTGCCATCAAATTTGGACAGTAGCAAGTTTAGCGTATAAACAGCAACTTGTTATCTTAGAATTGTTTACTTTGAAATATTTTTTTCCCTCAGGACGATTTTTGTACGATCACTCCACATTTTTTTAATACTATTTCGAAAATGTTTTGTAACGTTTCACCGCAATTGAATATGGCAACACGCAGACACGGTTTTCAGCCCTTTGGGTGCAGAAACTAAGGAAGAAATTAAATTGGCGAAAAAACAAAATTCGCCTTGACTTAAAGCTAACGGTGAATCGGGCGCTCGCATTTAGAGGCGTTGGAAATTCGACCATTTATTTTATTTCAAAATAATTTGTATAGTTTGACAGCCAGCTTTATAATTTGATATTGGGGTTTAGGCATGTACAGTTTAAACCTGACGCGCTACATCGCGAGAACTGATATTGGGTTGTAAACCTTTATTTTGCAGATTAACCTAATAGCCAGTTGGTAGAAACGTGGCCGTGAAACTAAGAGTTTCAGAAAATGGAGATCAATTTCCATGGTCTTTGCAATGTTAAATTAGCTAGCTCTTTTGCTTTTAATTAGAATTGAAACCTGAAATATGCACTAATTAGGCAAGAACAAGTTGAATTTCAAGTGGCTGTAACAACAAAGAGAAGGCAAGAAGACCACAGACGGTTGTAAACGTTTCAGGGTTGCCAGATCGTTCAAATTCAATGAGTGACGGGCCTAGAGACACACTTTTTATACGCCATGTGCAAGGTATAAAGGACAAGTTGCATACCTTGCAGACAATCCATGCCCTTTCTGCAAACGCCAATCAGAAACAATGCAGCATTTCATTTATGATTGCTCTTACTCAATTTATTTCTGGAAAGATTTTGAATTATATTTCTAATCTTCGACAATACAGCAGATACATCTTAGTTTAAAGGATATTTTAATTAAAGAACTGCCAGATATAGGAGGTTTTAAATTTAAATTTGAATTAAAGCATGAGACAGAAAAATACATCTGTACAAGAATAATGTCTTGGGTATATTTAAAAAGTAATGGGTATTGTAAGTACTAAGAAATTCTTGTTGAATAAGGTGTCAGGTTCAGACAGGTGTGACTTTGCCATGTAATTTTTCTTCTTTCTTTCTTGCACGCGAGTGTGTGTGTAAGGGGGTGAGTTAGGGCGTAAACTGAAGTAATGTTAGTATTCAAAAAGTTATTTATAGTAAAGTATTATTAGTGATGTAAATGATTCCCACCGAAAGTAATGTAAGCAATTATGTTTGATGAGCGGCTATCTAAATTGGCGTACTTATAAAAGGTAGTGTATTATCAACATGTTTGGACACTATCAAAAATTCCTGGATAAGTCCTGGCTAAATCGGTTGAATTGGTCCGAATAGTTAATCTGCTTAATTTGTCTTGCAGAACACGTTCCATTACGATTCATCTTACTGGACCGACCTGAAATCATATGGAATCCCAGAAGGGAAAACTGGCCTGGACCAGATGGAGACCAAGCTGCCATCCTACTGGGCCACACCCTTTACCAAGATCTGCCTCGGGATGACGATTGGGGTAGAAACCAGGTTCTATCTTCTGGACAAGGAGGCTAGCTCGCTGTACTCCCTGATTCAGGATGACAAATATCGTCGCACCACACTGGGCCGAAACGAATGGAAGAAACTGATCGGTTCTCAAGCCTCCCTGCAGCAAAACTGCCAAAAAGAAGGTTTCAATGTTCTGAGTGACAACAGCGGTGCATCCAAGGCACGGATTGGCATTGTGGGCAACAATGAAAATGATTGCATCACCAGCGACTCCAGAATCGGGTTTGGTACTGGAGGATATCCAGACGACACCAACACCTGTGGGAACGTGGCTAAGCACGGCGGAGATAGTGGAGATGAAAATGTTAAGGCAATGGGATACATTTTCGTTCAGTGAAAAAACGGGACTGTTAACGTCAGAAAATAAGAGGGGCAAGGCTTAACATGAAATGATTGTCAAAGTTAAGGTTCCATAACTTGTATCAAAATGGGAATTAAAATAGCGGTTACTGGGTCGATGTTAAATGTCAAATAAAATGGATTAAAAGAATCCAAGTTCACGTCTCCTTTCATTTGGTGTTCTGCATCATAGGAACCATTTGTACTGACAGGGCTAGTATTCGAGTTAGTATCGTTATTTGCGAACGGACTGAAATGTACCAAGTTGGGGTTTTGAGACAATATTCCATAATTTTTCGGCGCATGCTATAAATCTTAGTTTTCTCATTCCACGCACATTCAAGTTAAATATTCATCTAACAGTCCCGAGGAAATAGAGGGTTCCAGGGTCTCGATCACTCTTTGCGATGAGGAACCCTAAACCTAACCCTAACCCTAAGTGGCTTCTCGTGTTGATGTTTGTGGACAGATGGCCAATCGTTTCAAAAAAGGCAAAAATAGGTAAAGTCTGCATATGAACCAAATGGCTCATCAGCGCGGAGCTTATCCAGGTTTCTGTAGCATGAAGCGACTAGGAGTATTTCTACTTCCGCCTGGATGGGATGCTCCGAAGGGTTAGCCCTCAGCATTAAATTCACTGGTAGTCATTTATATACTGGGAGGAGAGAAACACTATGAGAGAGACACTGTGTCCTGCCCAGCAGAAAGTCCCCGACCAGGGCTCAATTCAGAGTCGAGTGCACTAACCACGAGGCCACCGCGCCTCGCACAAGATTTACTAGTTTTAGACACGAAAACTCGCTTCAACAGTTAAAGAAATCGAACGAATTGGCATGCAGCAATACAGTGTCCTCGGGAAAGACCTTCTTGTAGAGCGAAACAAACCTAATAAAAAAGCAATCAAGCATAACTTACCGCTCTTCAGAAACCCTAGAACAGCAGGTAAAGTAAAGAGAGAAAGTATGATGTAATTCAAGCAAAACTGCTCCCTCTTTTCACAGGTCTAGATGTCTTGCCAAGTGTGACAAGGGAATCTGGACGAGAACCCATGACAGAACTTGTTTCATCCACCATCCATTTCTAGTTTTGTTTTTATAATTTATATCTCTCATCAAAAGGTGTACTCCATATCACAATAGGACCAAATGTCTAGTCGCGAAACTCCTATTAAGGGTGACGTGATCAATGGCTGAAACCACTAAGAAAACATGAATGCAAAAACTAGCAGCGCATTCACTTGAAGGTAAATTTAAGAGAAAATCGTTTTGTCTTAATTAGTTCTATTGCCTTTATACAATGGTTCACTGGTAATTGGTGAGGTTACTGGTCACGTGATAGTGTAATAGCTGTATAAATTTTCGAGATATATGAATGTTTACTGATTTAGTTAATTATGTCGATTTTTAACTTGGAAACAAAATTTTCCAAGTTGAAAGGCACGGAGCTTTATTTTTCTGGAGAGGGGTCTGAAAAATGTTGAAAAAATTGTTTGCAGGGCCTAACAAGACAAAATAAATGATATGCATAAAAAACACTTTGCATGGAGCTCAGAGAAACTTATAATCTATTAATGAAAAAAAAACTAGACTAAAAGTATGTAGTTATTTGTAAACGAATTCGACTATTTTATTTCTGCAATGGCTTAAAGTGCTCGGCACATCATACAACAGTGTTTGCAGTGACCACACGAGTCCAAAGCTCATGCTATTGTCAAAATCATGCCACTTGGCTTCACAGGACAGCTTCTTGACCTTGCCTTCGCAAAAAGAAGTCAAAAGGCTCTTCATTGTGCCAGGGCTCAAGGTCTCAACGGGTCTTCATTAAAGGAATGCCACTCGTCTTGCCATTTAACGTCGACATTTTGTCAAGAAATGAGCGTGTTTCAAAAGTCTTCCTGACGATATCACCATCATGGTGATATCGGGGTCACTTACGAATTACAAGTTATTCGGAGTGACGTATGGCCAGGAGCGGATCCATACCTGTTTCCACCGTTTTACGGAAATCGGTCAGATATTCAGGATTACTCAGAAACACCAAAAAGGGGACTTAAGGAATAAAAAATCCCATAACATTTCCTAAGGGAACACGGCCCTGGACCCCTCTAGAAGGCACTCGTTTCGGAAATCAGTCACCATTTATCCTGCAATGGTTATCACTTTAAGTCAGTAATGTCCCTCCCCTCACCGCTTGTCACAAGTACGATGGAATCGTCAATATCAATACTACTGCTTTTGCGTATAGCCTGTCGTATGCTCTTTATTTGCGCCAGTGGCTGCGTAGGAATTGAAATGGCGAGTGTTTTAAAAAACCGCAAACTATTACTAGAAACTTACACTATCCAACATACATTTGGTATAGCGCTTCTGACATTTTCTGAAAAAATAGTTTAAAATATTGCGTTTTCAATAACACAAGGACTGAGCATCAAACGCCAATCAAACGAAAAAGATGAGTTCAGAGGTGTCAAATATAACGTTCGCGGGCAGCGATTGGTGGATTTCGATCCGCTCTGTAGATTTTTCTTTTTCCAATTCGTTGGTCGCCACCGTAAAATACTAAATTAAATAATGATTGACGACAGCAGAAAGGGGACCTCTTTTTTGCGTCAGAACGTGGTTAAAAAAGATCGGAAAACAATTGTCGTTCGAAAAAATGTTTGCAGAGGTGCTAAAAAAAGAAAAAAAGTTTGCAGATGATTTTTCAACCCCCCACCCCTCTCCAGGAGTATAATGGTCCGTCTCTTACATGAAAAGGATACCAGTTTGTGTTTATAAATTTCCAAATTTTAGGAATATTGCATCTTAAAAAGGGACAGGAAAACAAAACACCAAAACCAGCTAAAACCATCATTGAACTTCCTGGCGACAGCTTTGGATAGAGGACGCTGATCCAATTAAATTTAAACCAGATAAATGACCTTAAGCTGGCTCCCTGCTAAACGTAATAGGGTTTTTAGAGAAAGGGATCACGACTTTATACTTCCTAAAGTAAAAACTGAACGATTCAAGCGGGCTTTTGTAAAATAGATGTCTTTTTAAATTCATTTTTTAATATCCTTCAACTTAAATCCTAATTTTACAATACATATATGATAGGTTTTTTAGCTAAGCTTAGTTCGTAAAGCCACACGTATTCACCGAATTCATAAATGGCGGACCACTCGGGTAAGCCTCGGTACGAGAGCATGAAAACGAGGCGGGTGAGGATAGAATCCCAATATGGCGATAAGTGAAGCGGAAATGTCTACAGCACCAGTTTTACTAAAGGAAAGTGAGATTCCTAAAGCTAGTTTTGCGGGAAGGAAACCAGCAGAGTTGGGAAAGGCTAATCTTTTGTTTTAGCAGCGATTTAATAAAAGCACAGCTTGTAAAGACGACGGTATCTTTGCATCGAATGATCCTCCGACAACGAAATATGTTGCTATTTTCTGCTTGCAATACAGATCCTAAGATCCAATCAGTATTCCATTTTCTTTAAACATTCGCCTCTTTCCAAGACTTGCATGTAGAGTTGTTGTAATACTTAACCGTATAAAATTCAAATTATTTCGAGTTTTATGATAAAATATAAAAAAGTTACACTGGTTAAAAGCTATTGAAAAAAGATCTTAAAGTCCCAATGTTCAGCTACTAACATAAGCCTTCTTCAGGGGTAATAAAAACACAACGAAGTGACAAGTTTATTTAAGATCGCGTAGTTGCTAATAAAAACAGAATATATTATAAAATTAGTTCTTATCCAATAAAGGCTCTGTACTCTTGGGGCAGGTACATGCCGTCATCGCGGTTGAGTGGACTTCTGCATGTGTTAATTTCCCATGCCAGACCACACCAGACCATTGGTAACTTATTTCCCAAGCCTAAAGATCCCGTTCCAAAAGATTAAGCGCGCAGCGTAATTTATTCCATTCCGTGCAAAGATTGCGACAAACTCTACATCGGGGAGACCAAACGGAAATTCAATACTCGGGCCAGAGAACACCAAAAAGCGGTTGAACAAGAACATCTCAAGAAATCTGCACTCGCCGAAGATTGTTTACAATCTAGTCACATTATCTCGTGGGAATCGTCTACAATATTACGTATTATTAAAAACTGGGTCATTGTATAATGCAATTCGAGGAATTTGATTGGCTTAGTGGCCATGGTATACGAGCCATTATACCATACAAGTATGGTAAGTGTACGCGTCAGCACAACAGCTGAAATTCTGAACTTTTTTCCGCGGAGAGAAACAATGGCGGCCGAAGAAAATCGTTTCGCAGCGAATTAACGGAAGATGAAGTCATTAAACTGTTAGAAAATGCAAAACCAGGCAACACAAAGAAAGCCACAAAGTATGGTGTGAAAATATTCCAAGGTATCTATCGCTACATTTCTATTTTTACAAAATTTTTGTTCCTATAACTCGGAGTTTACAAGTTGCGATTAAACCAATTAAGTGTTAATTAATTTACTCACGCCACTAAGCTTTCAGACTGGCTTTCAACTCCTGTCGGAAACAAATTTCTTACACCAATCGAGGACATGACTAAAGGAGAACTGAATGCCTGTCTAAAAAGTTTTTGCACATCTGCAAGAAAACACGACGGCCAATTTTACAAGTCATCTTTTCTGAAGTCAATCCGTGCAGCCATTAACAGGTATCTTCGCTCACCTCCACGATGTTAACAGTTCTCAATCATCGCCGACGCTGCTTTCACGGAGGCAAACAAAATCATGGACGCCTTTGTGAAGGACCTTAGAAAGACTGGCAGGATAAGCGGCATAGTTCACAAGAAAGCCATTTCTAAACAACAAATCCAGAAGCTCTTTGAGAGTGGTGAGCTAGGTCCTGCGGACACCAAAGATCCCGCACAACTGCAAAAAACGGCATGGTTCTATCTTGGTCTTTTCTTCGGGAGACGGGGAAGAGAGGACCAGCGAGAGATGAAACCCCGAATGCTTGCCCTCAGGATGACTCCTGAAGGAGAAGAATATTTTGAGCTCAACAGGCAATTTCCCGGCGCAGTACCATCAAGGAGGCCTGTCAGATGCCGAGGACGAGTCTAACGCGAAGATATTTTCCGCACCAGATCATCCCAGATGTCCCGTGAAAACAATCAAGAATTACTTGTCAAACTTAAATCCAAAATTAGATGCTCTTTTTCAGTGGCCACGGGAGGTGAGATGTTTTAATCCTGACGAAGACAAAGTATGGTTTTGCAACGCACCACTCGGACTGAACACTCTCAACACCATGATGAAATCAATGAGTTCTCGCGCCGGAATTCAGCCGCACCTGACGAATCATTGCCTCAGGGCAACATCAGTAACAGTACTATCTGACAGCAACTGCGAGACAAGGCACATCAGGTCAGTGACCGGTCACAAGTCCGATCAATCGATAGAGAGTTACAACGAGCGACCTTCCCTCGAATAACAACGAATGACGTCAAATGTGCTTAGCACATTCCTGCACAGCAGCGAAGCTTCACGCCAATCGTCATCTTCTGCCTGTTCAGCCGACAAGGAGAACACAACAGCAACTAAGCCTGGAAATACATCAACAACGGCAATTCAAGCAACTCCTGCGTCAGTTTTCGTTCAGCACAACCAGCTCGATCGAGGGCAGTGTTTTCCTCCTCATTTCAACTTTTATAACTGTACCAATGTCCACATTCCTAATAACTTCGGTCCTAGCTCTTGAATTTCTTTTGTCAACATTCTCGCGGTGTCTTTTCAATTGTTTTGCGATCTAAATTCCGAAAATTTAACCTTCTTCGACTGAAGTTTCATCGCTTTGATTTCACTGACATTCTAACCCTTTCGCGTTGCTATGGAGCTGACAGTTGGGACAGATATAAGACAAATATAAATTTTGGAGCGGAAGTTACTTACATTATACCTCCTTTTCCGGTCCAAGAGAGGATTTTGCGAAATAAAACGTGGCAAGATTTTAGCGAAATTTGGTGGTTGTTTTTAATAAAACAATTATTCCACTCGCGCTTGTTGGATATGAGATGATTATAGCCAACTCGGCGCTATGCGCCTCGTTGGCTATCTACCATCTAATATCCAACGCGCGCTCGTGGCATAATTGTTAAATAGCCCAGGTTGACGAACCCGACGACTCTTAGAGGCATGGGGAATTAAGCTTAATCATCGTTTTGTTCTCACCACTGAAATATTGTTATCTACATATACATCTATATATGAAATCTGAAAATGGATTTACCCATCACCGCAGATGTAAAAGATAAAAAAAAAATACTTCCTTTACACAAATACATGCTAAGACCAAGAATGTGGCAAAAAGCTTTCTCAAACAAGGTCACTACAACCGACTTTGGTATCTATGGCTATTGCAGAAGCTCTTTGGTAGTGCCATTCTGCTATTTCATAACACACGCGGCCTGGGTCATTTGACTTAACGGGGGTAAAAAAACCTCCAACTCTCAATATTTTCTAAAGTGTTACTATGGTTATTTTACTTCCTTCTAAAACTTCAACATTCTGTTATTTCACCGCGAGCTTGCAATTGGTGGACTGATGGTAACAAAGTAAAGAGCCAATCTTAAGCTGGGAGCTGATTGAATTTATCAATTCTCCACGCAAAAAGAAAGAAAATCTCTCAGGCTAGTGTGAGGAGAAAATGGTTTTAATGTAAAGCAGTGATGGAAGGGTATATAAACCACGGACTTTTCAAATGCTAACTTATCAGTACTCGTTGAAAACCGTACCTGCTTCCCGGTTCCAAGACTAAACAATGGTGGCGTTGAAATTCGTTGGAGTTTTTTGCCTGGTGTATTTCACCATTTTCGTAAATGCTGGTAAAAGGCAAACTATTTGCGACAAAGTCCTTGAAAAGTTAAACGCACTGGAATGTCCAAGTCATGGTACATTCAGAAATGTCTTCTACCTTGCCAACGTATCGAACGGTTTAAATCTGTCATTTTCCGTCATTCTTAATTTCTAAATTGTGGCAGTGACTAACGTACGTGTGTTTTTTTGGTGATCTTAGTATAGCTCATAAGGAATTACTAAACAATTTTATTGTGTGCCTTCTATTTGCGTAGAGTCGGACACCTGTGAACACCATGGTCCAAGTCCATGCAAAGAGATTTATGACAAAGATCAGTAAGTTGTAGAGAAACTATTCAAAAATTACGATCTGAAGGTTGGCAATTGCTTTCAGCACCTCTACTTTGAAAGGCTAGTACTACAACTGTTCCAGTTGAAGTTGATGCTACAATAATGAAATCAAACAAATTGCCAAACATCGGTGCACAAGGTATAATAAGGTATAGCACCTAATACTCCTTGATTTATTTATACACATTTTGTAATTTATTCTCGGATCATTTTTTAAAGCTAAAAGTCAGCTTGAAGTAGTTACGTTTTGTCTTTTTTGCGCTGTTTGGAAAATGCATTGATTGCGATTTTATTGACATCCCAAATTTGAACCTCTTCTAGTATATGAATATCCTGATAAATAAGACGTTCTAAAATGAAGAGCTGTTCTATAGGTTTGCCATATCTAAGAGGTGTTGTTTGATCTGTTAAAATTAAACGCACTAGATGAAAAACCGTGAAGAGCATTTTGACGATTTTGTAAACGACTTAGCGATAATGCGATTATGTAGTACCCTTTATAAACATAATTAATCTTGTGGCATCAGAAATTTGTCTTAAGGTGGCTCGAAACTGTTTCCAGCACTTTCCAAGACGTAGAATTTGATGGGTCATTATAACCACTCTATATCGGTTGATGCCAAAATCATGTGGTATCAAAAAAACCACCCAATTATTGGTGAACATATTGCTGTAAAATTTGTGGCACAATAGGTTACCATAGCAACAATATGACCTGCTAAAAACACCCTTAATTTTAGCTTTGAGCGCTTATAACTCAAAAACGAGCTCGGTGAGCCCTATTTTTTATCATCGAATTATGATAAGCATGACAAGATGCAACTTTTTGCAAAGTTTAAAAAAATTCTGTGGAGTGGGTTAAGAACCATATTGTTGCCCTGGTAACCTGTTATGTAAAATAGATGATTGCAACTTATTTACCAACTTTATTTACCAACTTTATTATACCATTATTGTAGCATCATGTGTTAAACAGTGGCAGTATTCATCATTCAAAGTATAACTGTTAAAAAAGGACTAAAAACTGTTGCCAGCCTCCTTAAGCGTCATTTATCACAAATCCAAGCAATAATTTTAATTTGGTAAGAGTTAATAGAAAGAAACTGGAGGTTAAAAAAAAACTAAAGAAAATAACATGGGGGTCACCGGACTCGTTTTTTAGTTAAAACTTAAAGATAAAATTATGGTTGTTATAAACTAGTTATTTTGTTTCTATGGTAGCCTTTTGCGTACCAAAAACGATCAATTTCTTTGATACCATCATTATAGTATCAACTTTTTCAAGCCACGTTAAAGCAGTTTCTATTTGATTCATTTCGCTATCGCTATAAAAAACTGAAAAACGTTTAATTGGTATTGATTTTCAAGCCTAACCGAGAACAAGGCATACATGCTCCAGTTTGGCTATCAGAAACTTCCTGTCTTCTGTTACATGGATGGCAATGACCTTGGCGAATGTGGTGGTGGAGGATGGACGCTGGTCATGAAAATTGACGGCGCTCAGGTACATTTTAAGAACTTAAGTTGCAAACAGATCTTAAAATAATTCAAGCTTTGAAGTTAAGAAGCTAAAGCAATATTTAACCTAGAAATTTTGTTTTTGCGTTATTGTTTAATGTTGGGGATGTTAATTCTTAATACATTCTGTCTATACTTTCTTCGAATGTTAAGCTAGTTTTTAAAAAGTTACCGTATACTAATCAGATCGGCAATTTTCTTCAAATTTGGATTTTTTAATCAAAGAAATGGTCGAAGTGTGAGCTCTAATTTTTGAAAAAAATATATATTGAAAAAGACTAATTAAATAAATACTGGCAGAGTTTCCCTTTTGATTGACAGCCCTATGACATGTATGCAATCAAAAGATACGACTTTCACGGGAACTACACAGTGGTCACGGGTTGGCTACTCAGTTGATCAGCATTATTGTTCTGACTACAGTGCGAAGCATATTTCTTATTAGGTGTAACTTAAGTTATAAGTAAACATGGACCACGTAAATGACCATTGACCAGTTGAATGAGTGAAGAAGCGACAGTTGGCCTTGTGGCGTCAGATTAAGGTTCGTACTATCAAAAGTGGTCTCACGATGCCAACTCCGAGTTGGATGAAGCCATAGCTATGGAGTCAAGAGAAGAGAAAGGTTGGAAATTTGATGGCGATAACATCGATGTTGACAGAATTGCTTACTTTGAAATATTTACAGTTGCTCCGCTGCACTCTCTCATATTTGTTTTCTTCGCACAGCTACCTTATTTTGTTTTCTAGGGTTGGTATCATTTTTCGTCTCTTCCAAATTGCTAAACCGCTTGGAGCTCAATGCGAAACACGAGATTTTTTTAGATATTCGCGCTAAAATTTCCCCATGAGGCTAATGGAAGTAAAACTTTCCAAGCGCTGATTTGCTCAGTTATCTGAGAACCCAGTTGAATATTTTTGTGTTTTCTCGAATCCGTTTTGTCGCTTGAGAGAGAAACCTTAAAAAGCAATATAACTCAAAGGGAATTTGTTAGATTGCCCTCAAATTTGGACAGTAGCAAGTTTAGCGTATAAACAGCAACTTGTTATCTTAGAATTGTTTACTTTGAAATATTTTTTCCCCCAGGACGATTTTTGTACGATCACCCCACATTTTTTTAATACTATTTCGAAATTGTTTTGTAACGTTTCACTGCAATTGAATATGGCAAAACCCAGACACGTTTTTAAGCCCTTTGGGTGCAGAAACTAAGGAACAAATTAAATTGGCGAAAAAACAAGATTCGTCTTGACTTAAAGCTTTCAAATGGTGAACCGGGCACTCGCATTTAGAGGCGTTGAAAATTCGACCATTCATTTGATTTAAAAATATTTGGTATAGTTTGACAGCCAGATTTATAAGCTTTAATTTGATATGGGATTTAGTCATGTAAAGTTTAAACCGAACGCGCTACATCGCTTGAACACGGGACAGCTCTGGAGGTATACTTAACAATTATTCTTTGAAATCGAGGTGAATAGTGGCAGAATATTTACTGAGCCGCGAAGCGGCGAGGTAAATATTCTGCCACTATTCACCGAGATTGAGAAGAGTAATTGTTTTAGTATATACACAGGAAGTGATCTCAACAACATTTTCAGAAGGAAACCATTAAAAATCGATTTAATTGATCTCTCAATTCATGCGTGGAAAACGTGCAAGCGGAACAAAGCATGCGCGAATTCACGAAACGCATTATTCACTCGGTAGGGGGTGAATAATTAACAATTAGACCCGTAGCCCGAAAGGGCTACGGGTCAATAGCCCATGAGGCGAAGCCGAATGGGCTATTGACCCGTGGCCCTTGAGGGCGAAGGGTCTAATTGTTTTAGTATCACCCAACTAGTCGGACAGAAAAGGAAATAATAAAGTTTGCAAATGCAAGTTGAAAAAATATTTATTTGGCGAAAAAAGCGAAAGAAAAACTGGCGAATTTCGCTACTCGATGACTATTACTATTAGACCACTAGTAGCGTAGCCAATCAAAATGCAGGATTTGCATTAGTCCACTAGTTGGGTGATACTAATGCTCATTAGCCTGAGATAGCGAACCAATCAGATTGCTTAAAACACCAAGATCACTGAGTGTGAATATACTAAAGTAATTTAAATCCGAGAACACATATTGGGTTGTAAACCTCTATTTTTCAGATTAACCTTATAGCAGGGTGGCAGAAACGTGTCCGTGAAACTAAGAGTGGAAAATGGAGATCAATTTCCAGTGTCTTTGCAATGTTAAATTAGCTGGCTCTTTTGGTTTTAATTTCAATTGAAACCTGAAATATTCACTTCCTAAACAGTGTAATTAGGCAAGAACAAGTTGAATTTTAAGTGGCTGTAACAACAAAGAGAAGGCAAAAAGACCACAGAAGGTTCTAAACGTTTCAAGGTTGTCAGATCGTTCAAATTCAATGAGTGACGGACCCAGAGACACAATTTTTATACGCATGTGCAAGGTATAAAGGTATATTTAAAAAGTAAAGGTATTCTAAATACTAAGAAATTCTTGAGTGAATAACAAGAAGGTGTCAGGTTCAGACAGGTGTGACTTTGCCATGTAATTTTTCTTTTTTCTTTCTTCTACGCGAGTGTGTGTGTAAAGCGGTGAGTCAGGGTGTAAACTGAAGTAATGCTCTCTAAATTGACGTATTTATAAAACGTAATGTATGTTTAAACACTATCAAAAATTCCTGGCTAAGTGCTGGCTAGATAAGGATAAGGATAAGTCCTGGTTTCGGGACGTGTAGCGCACGCGCGTGCACGCACAGGAAAGGGCAAACTTGGCTCCATTGTGATAGTTTACAAGTTAGCTTTTGCGCAGACGAAAAGTCGATTTTTGCCCAGCTCTGGGCGCGTCTAGATGTTTAAAAAGCAAGCAAAATGATATGCATTGGCATTGCTACCGACAGCACTCCGCAGCTAAGGTTTCGGCTCGTGTAGCGCACGCGTGTGCACGCACAGGATGGGTAAACTTGGCTCCATTTTGATAGTTTTCAAGTTAGCTCTTGCGCAGACGAGAAGTCGATTTTTGCCAAGCTCTGGACGTGCCTAGATAATCAAAAGCAAGAAAAATGATATGCGTTGGAGTCGTTGTCAGCAGCACTCTGCGGCTAAGGACGATTCAGCGCGTGTAGCGCATGCATGTGCACGCATAGGATATGTAAACTTGCCTCAAATTTGATAGTTTTCAAGTTAGCTTTTCCGGAGACAAAACTTCGATAATAAAAAAGGTTTGCATTAGAATCGGCAGCACTCCACAGCTAACGACGGCGCAAATCGCGTCATCTCCTAATAGTATGCACTTAAAGTGCAAACAACACAGAAAAACATTTGGCTGCAAACGGCAGCTCAAAAACTGCCCGCAGAGCCGAGTTATGACGAATTTGGAGAGTGGCAAGGAGGCCTAAGAAGCGCATTTTCTGAGGTTTTGCAAAGAGGGGAGTAAGGGAAGCTTCTCAAAAAAGTGGGCCGAATTTAGGAGCTTAAAACCACCACGGCGCAAAACGCGACATCTCCTAGATAGTATGCACTTCAAGCGTAATCACAGAAAAACATTTTGCTGCAAACGGGAGCTCCAAGAGTTCCAGAAGAGCTGAGTTATGATACATTTGGCAAAGACACCAAAATCGCGTTAGGGGCTTCGAAAACACCCTAGCGCAAATCTTATCATCTCCTAATCAGTATGCACTTGCAGTGCAAACATAGGACAACATTTTCCTGCAAACGGCGACTCCAAAAGTGCCCGTAAAGCCGATTTATGACAAATTTGGCATTTTCTGAGATTTTGCCAAGGGGGGACCAAGGGAAACTCTTCAAACTCGAAAAACTCAAAAAAGAAGGCCGATTTTAGGGACTTCGAAACAACCCTGGCGGAAATTGCATCATCTTTTTATTAGTATGCACTTAAAATGCAAACATAGGACAACATTTGGCTGGAAACGGCGGCTCCAAAAGTGCCCGTAAGGCCGAGATATGACAAATTTGCCAAGGACACCTAAATCGCGCTTTTTCTGAAATTTTGCAAACGGGGGACCAAGAGATATTCCTCAAAAACCAAGGCCGAATTTAGGGGCTTTAAAAACACCCTGGCGCAAATCGCATCATCTTCTAATTAGCATGCACTTAAAGTGCAAGCATAGGACAACATTTTGCTGGAAACGGAGACTCCAAAAGTGCCCGTAGAGCCGAGTTATGACAAATTTGGCAAGGACACCTAAATGGCGCATTTTCTGAGATTTTGCCAAGGCTGGACCAAGAAAAACTCCTCAAAAAAGAAGGCCGATTTTAGTGGCTTCGAAACCACCCTGGCGCAAATCGCATCATCTTTTTATTAGTATTCACTTGAAGTGCAAACATACAACAACATTTTACTGCGAACGGCGTCTCAAAAAGTGCCCTTAAACGCGAGTTATGCAGATTTGGCAAGGACACCTAAGTCGCGCATTTTCTGAGATTTTGCAAATGGGTGACCAAGGGAAACCCCTCAAAAAAGAGGGCCGAATTTAGGGGCTTCAAAAACAAACTGGTGCAAATCGCATCATCTCCTAATTAGAATGCACTTAAAGTGCAAACATAGGACAACATTTTACTGCAAACGGCAGCTCTAAAAATGCCCGCAAAGCAGAGATATGACAAATTGGGCAAGGACACCTAAATCGCGCATTTTCTGAGATTTTGGAAAGGGGGGACCAAGGGATATTCCTCAAAAAAGAAGGCCGACTTAAGGGGCTTTGAAAACACCCTGCTGCAAATCGCATAATCTCCTAATGAGTATGCACTTAAAGTGCAAACATAGGACAACATTTTGCTGCAAACGCCGACTCCAAAAGTGCCTGTAAGGCCAAGTTACGACAAATTTGGCAAGGACACCTAAATCGCGCATTTTCTGAGATATTACAAAGGGTCACCAAGGGAAACTCCTCTCAAAAGAAGGCTGAGTTTAGGGGCTTCAAAAACACCGTGGCGCAAATCGGTTCATCTCTTAATTAGTATGCACTTGAACTGCAAACATAGGACAACATTTTGCTGGAACCGGTGGCTCCAAAAGTGCCCGTAAAGCCGAGTTATGACAAATTTGGCAAGGACTCCAAAATGGGCCATTTTTTGAGATTTTGAGAAAGGCGGACCAATTGATATTCGTCTAAACAGAAGGTCGACTTTAGGGGCTTTGAAAATACCCTGGCGCAAATCTTATTATCTCCTAATTAGTATGCACTTAAAGTGCAAACATAGGACAACATTTTGCTGTAAACGGCAGCTCCACAAGTGTCCGTAAAGCCGGGTTATGACAAATTTGGCAAGGACACCTAAATCGCGCATTTTATGAGATTTTGCAAAGGAGGGAGCAAGGGATACTCCTCAAAAAAAAGGCCAACTTTAGGAGCTTCGGAAACACCCTGGCGCAAATCACATCATGTCCTACTGCAAACATAGGATAACATTTTCCTGCAAACGGCGGCTCCAAAAGTGCCCGTAAAGCCGAATTATGACAAATTTGGCAGGGACACCTAAATCGCGCATTTTCTAAGATTTTGCAAAGGGTGGACCAAGGGAAACCCCTTTAAAAAGAGATCCGATTTTAGAGGCTTCGAAAAGACCATGGCGCAAATCGCATCATCTTTTAATTAGTGTGCGCTTGAAGTGCAAACATAGGATAACATTTTGCTGGAAACGGCGGCTCCAAAAGTGCCCGTAAAACACAAAATGCGCGATGTAGGTGTCCTTGCCAAATTTGTCATAGCTCGGCTTTACGGGCACTTTTGGAGCAGCGGTTTGCAGCAAAATGTTCCCCTATATTTGCCCTTTAAGAGCATGGAAGTTACGGCATGATGCCATCTGTGCCAGAGTGTTATTGTAGCCTACATTTTTGAGGAGTTTCCTTTGGTCCCCGCTTTGCGAAATCTCAGAAAATGCGCGATGTAGGTGTCCTTACCAAATTTGCCATGGCTCGGCTTTACGGGCACATTTGTAGTTGAGGTTTGAAGCAAAATGTTGTACTATGTTTGCACTTGAAGTGCATACTAATTAGGAGATGATGGAGTATGAGCCAGGGTGTTTTTGTAGCCTACATTTTTGAGGAGTTTCCCTTGGTCCCCGCTTTGCAAAATCTTCAAAAATGCGCCATGTAGGTGTCCTTGCCAAATTTGCCATAGCTCGGCTTTACGGGCACTTTTGGAGCCACGGTTTTAGGCCAAATGTGTTCGTATGTTTTCACTTCAACTGTATACTAGTTAGGGCATGATGCAATTTGCACCGTGGTGTTTTTGTAGCCTACATTTTTGAGGAGTTTCCCTTGGTTCCCGCTTTTTGAAATCTCAGTAAATGCGCGATGTAGGTGTCCTTGCCAAATTTGCCATAGCACGGGTTTACGGGCACTTTTGCAGCCGCGGTTTGCAGCAAAATGTTGTCCTACGTTTGCACTTGAAGTAGATACTAATTAAGAGATGATGTGATTTGCGCCAGGGTGTTTATGTAGCCTACATTTTTGAGGAGTTTCCCTTGGTTCCCGCTTTGTGAAATCTCAGTAAATGCGCGATGTAGGTGTCCTTGCCAAATTTACCATAGCTCGGCTTGACAGGCACTTTTGCAACCGCGGTTAGCAGCAAAAGGTTGTCCTATGTTTGCACTTTAAGTAAATACTAATTAAGAGATGATGGGAATTGCGCCAGGGTGTTTTTGTAGCCTAAATGTTTGAGGAGTTTACCTTGGTCCCCGCTTTGCAAAATCTAAGTAAATGCGCGATGTAGGTGTCCTTGCCAAATTTGGCATAGCTCGGCTTTACATGCAATTTTGCAGCCGCGGATAGCAGCAAAATCTTGTCCTATGTTTGGAGTTGAAGTGCATACTCAGTAGGAGATGATGCGATATGAGATAGGGTGTTTTGGTAGCCTACGTTTTTGAGGAGTTTCTCTTGGTCCCCGCTTTGCGAAATCTCAGAAAATGCGCGATGTAGGTCTTTTTGCGTAATTTGCCATAGCTCGGCTTTACGGGCACCTTTGTAGCCGCGGTTTGAAGGAAAATGTTGTCCTATGTTTGCACTTTAAGTCTATACGAATTAGGACATGACGCAATTTGCGCCAGGGTGTTTTGGTTCCGTTCACTTTTGAGGAGTTTCCCTTGGTCCCCGGTTTGCGAAATCTCAGAAAATGCGCGATGTAGGTTTCGTTGCCAAATTTGCCATAGCTCGGCTTTACGGGCACTTTCGGAGCCGCGATTTGAGGCCAAATGTGTTCCTATGTTTGCACTTCAACTGGATACTAGTTAGGGCATGATGTAATTTGCGCCAGGGTGGTTTTGTAGACTACATTTTTCAGGAGTTTCCATTGGTCCCCGCATTGCGAGATCTCACAAAATGCACAATGAAGGTGTCCTTGCCAAATTTGCCATAGCTCGACTTTATGAGCACTTTTGCAGCCGCGGGTTAAAGCAAAATTTTGTCCTACGTTTGCACTTCAAGTGCATACAATTTAGGGTACGATGCCATTTTCGCCAGGTTTTTGGGGCCTAAACTTTTGAGGAGTTTCCCTTGGTCCCCGCTTTGCGAAATCTCAGAAAATGCGCGATGAAGGTGTCCTTGACAAATTTGCCATAGCTCGGCTTTATGGGCACGTTTGGTGCCGCGATTTGTAGCAAAATGTTGTGCATACAAATTAAGAGATGATGCGATCTGGGCAAGGGCGTTTTTGTTTTTAAATTTTTGAGGAGTTTGCACTTTTGGAGCCGCGGTTTGTAGTAAAATGTTGTGCGATTTTTCCACGTCAAATGCGAGATAATGCGATTTGCGCCAGGGCGTTTTTGTAGCCTACATTTTTGATAAGTTTCCCTTGGTTCTCCCTTTGCGAAATCTCACAAAATGCGCGATTAGGGTGTTCTTGCCAAATTTGCCATAGCTCAGCTTTAGGGGCACTTTTGGAGCGATGTTTGCACTTCAAGTGCATACTAATTAGGAGATGATGGGATTTGCGCCAGGGCGTTTTTGTAGCCTATATTTTTGAGGAGTTTCCCTTGGTTCCCCCTTTTCGAAATCTCACAAAATGCGCGATTAGGGTGTTCTTGCCAAATTTGCCATAGCTCAGCTTTAGGGGCACTTTTGGAGCTGCGGTTTGCAACAAAATGTTGTGCGATGTTTGCGCTTTAAGAAAATACTAATTGGGAGATGATGCGATTTGCGGCAGAGCGTTTTCGTAGCCTTCATTTTGGAGGAGTTTCCCTTTGGTTCCGTGTTTGAGAAGTCTCAGAAAATGCGCGATTAAAGTGTCCCTGCCAAATTTGCCATAGCTCGGGTTTACAGGCACTTTTGGAGCCGCGGTTTGTAGCAAAATATTGTGCGATGTTTGCACTTCAAATGCATGCTATTTAGGAGATGATGCGATTTGTGCCAGGGCGTTTTTGTAGCCTATATTTTTGAGATGTTTCCCTTGGTTCCCAGTTGCAAAATCTCAGAAAATGCGCGATTAGGGTGTCCTTGCCAAATTTGCCATAACTCGGCTTTACGGGCACTTTTGGAGCCGCAGTTTGCAGCAAAATGTTGTGCAATCTTTGCACTTTAAGTGCATACCCATTAAGAGACGATGCCATTTGCGCCAGGGCGGTTTTGTAGCCTACATTTCTGAAGAGTTTCCCTTGGTTCTCCTTTTGCGAAATCTCAGAAAATGCACGATTAAGGTGTCCTTGCCAAATTTGCCATAGCTAGGCTTTACGGGCACTTTTGGAGCCGCGGTTTGAAGCAAATATTGTGAGATGTTTGCACTTCAAGTGCATACTAAATACGAGATGATGCGATTTGCGCCAGGGTGTTTTTGTAACCTACATTTTTGAGGAGTTTGCCTTGATTCCCCCTTTGGGAAATCTCTGGAAAACGCCCGATTAGGGTGTCTTTGCAAAATTTGCCATAGCCTGGCTTTAGGGGCACTTTTGGAGCCGCCGTTTGCAGCAAAATGTTGTGCGATGTTTGCACTTCTAGTGAATTTTAATTACGAGACGATGCGATTTGCGCCAGGGCGTTTTTGTAGCCTAGATTTTTGAGGAGTTTGCCTTGGTTCCTTTTTCGCGAAATCTCTTTAAATGCGCGATTAGGGTGTCCTTGCCACATTTGCCATAGCTCGGCTTTAGGGGAACTTTTGGAGCCGCGGTTTGTAGCAAAATGTTGTGAGATGTTTGCACTTTAAGTGCATACTAATTAACAGATGATGCGATTTGCGTTAGGGCGTTTTCGTAGCCTACATTTTTAAGGAAATTCCCTTGGTTCCCCTTTTGCGAAATCTAAGAAAATGCGCGATTAGGATGTCCTTGCCAAATTTGCCGTACCTCGGCTTTACGGCCACTTTTGGAGCCGCGGTTTGTAGCAAAATGTTGTCCGATGTTTGCACTTTAAGTGCATAATTATTAGGAGATGATAGGATTTGCGCCAGGGCGTTTTTATTGCCTACACTTTGGAGGAGTTTCCCTTGGTTCCCCCTTTGCAAAATCTCAGAAAATGCGCGATTAGGGTGTCTTTGCCAAATTTGCCATAGCCCGGCTTTAGGGAAACTTATGGAGCAGCGGTTGTTTGCAGCAAAATGTTGTGCGATCTTGGCACGTCAAGTGCATACTAATTAGGAGATGATTCGGTTTGCGCCAGGGTGTTTTTGTAGCCTACATCTTTGAGGAGTTTCCCTTGGTCCCCCCTGTGCAAAATCTCAGAAAATGCGCGATTAGGGTGTCCTTGCCAAATTTGCCATAGCTCGGCTTTACGTATAGCCGAATTATGACAAATTTGGCAAGGACACCTAAATCGGCCGTTTTCTGAGATTTTTTCAAGGTGGGACCAAGGGAAAATGCTACAAAAAAAGGCCGACTATACAGACTTCAAAAAAACCCTGGGGCAAATTACATCATCTCGTCATCTATATGCCCTTTAAGTGCAAACATAGGACAACATTGTGCTGCAAACTGCGGCCTAATAAGTGTCTGTAGAGCCGAGTTATCACAAATTTGGCAAGGACACCTAAATCGGCCATTTTCTGAGATTTTGCAAAGAGGGACCAAGGGAAAATGGTGAAAAAAGTAGGCCGACTATAGGGGCTTCATAAACACCCTGGCGCAAATTGCATCATCTCCTAATTTGTATGCACTTCAGGTGCAAACATAGGACGACATTTTGCTGCAAACTGCGGCCTAATAAGTGTCCGTAGAGCCGAGTTATCACAAATTTGGGAAAGACACCTAAATCGGTCATTTTCTGAGATTTTGCCAAGGGGGGTTCAAGGGAAAATGCTCAAAAAGGTAGCCGATTATAGGGGCTTCAAAAACATCCTATTCCAAATTAAATTGCAACATTTAACCAACGGAAAATGATCAAACAAGTAGGCCGACTATAGGGGAGAGATGATCAAATTTGCACCAGAGTGTTTTTGAAGCCCCTATAGTCGGCGTACGTTTTCGAGCATTTTCCGTTCGTTCCCCCTTGGTAAAATCTCAGAAAATGACCGATGTAGGTGTCCTTCCCTAATTTGTCATAACTTGGCTCTACGGATACTTATGGCGCCGCAGTTTGCAGCAAAATGTTGTCCTATGTTTGCACTTTAAGTGCATACTAATTAAGAGATAATGCAATTTGCGCCAGGATGTTTTCGAAGCCCCAATATTCAGCCTACTTTTTTTAACATTTTTCCTTATTCCCCTTTGCAAAATCTCAGAAAATGGCCGATTTAGATGTCCTTGCCTAATTTGTCATAACTTGGCTCTACGGATACTTATGGCGCCGCAGTTTGCAGCAAAACGTTGTCCTATGTTTGCACTTCAAGTGCATACTAATTAGGAGATGATGCAATTTTCGCCAGAGTATTTTTGAAGCCCCTATAGTCGGCCTACTTTTTTGAGCATTTTCCCTTGGTCCCCCCTTGGCAAAATCTCAGAAAATGGCCGACTTAGGTGTCCTTCCCAAATTTGTCATAATTAGGCTCTACGGACACTTATGGTGCCGCAGTTTAAAGCAAAATGTTGTCCTATGTTTGCACTTTAAGTGCATACTAATTAAGATATTATGCAATTTGCGCCATGGTGTTTTTGAAGCCCGTATAGTCGGCCTATTTTATTAGGCATTTACGCTTTTTGCCCCCTTGGCAAAATCTGAGAAAAAAGCCGATTTAAGTGTCCTTGGCAAATTTGTCATAACTCGCCTCTATGGACACTTATGGAGCCGCAGTTTGCAGCAAAGTGTTGTCCTATGTTTGCACTTTAAGTGCAGACAAATTAGTAGAGGATGCAATTTGCGCCAGGGTGCTTTTAAAGCCCGTAAAGGCGGCCTACGTTTTTGAGCATTTCCCCTTGTCCCCTCTTGGAAAAATCTCAGAAAATGGCCGATTTAGGTGTCCTTGCCAAATTTGTCATACCTCGGCTCTACGGACACTTATAGAGCCGCAGTTTCCAGCAAAATGTTGTTCTATGTTTGTGCTTTAAGTGCATACTAATTAGGAGCTGATACAATTTGCGCTAGGGTGTTTTTGAAGCCCGTAAGGTCGGCCTACTTTTTTGAGCATTTCCCCTTGTCCCCCCTTGGAAAAATCTCAGAAAATGGCCGATTAAGTGTCCTTGGCAAATTTGTCATAACTCGGCTCTACGGACACTTATGGAGCCGCCGTTTGCCGCAAAAGGTTGTCCTATGTTTGCACTTTAAGTGCAAACTAATTAAGAGATTATGCAATTTTCGCCAGGGTGTTTTTGAAGCCCGTACAGTCGACCTACTCTTTTGGGCAGTTTCCCTTGGTCCCCCCTTGGCAAAATCTGGGAAAATGGCCGATTTAGATGTCCTTGCCTAATTTGTGATAACTTGGCTCTACGGACACTTATGGCGCCGCAGTTTGCAGTAAAATGTTGTCCTATGATTGCACTTGAAGTGCATACCAATTAGGAGATGAGGCAATGTTCGCCAGAATGTTTTTAAAGCCCCTATATTCGGCCTACTTTTTTGAGCATTTTCCCTTGTTCCCCTCTTGGCAGAATCTCAGAAAATGGCCGATTTAGGTGTCCTTGGAAAATTTGTCATAACTCGGCTCTACGGGCATTTTTGGAGCCGCAGTTTGCAGAAAAATGTTGTCCTATGATTGCACTTTAAGCGCTTACCAATTCATAGATGATGCAATTTGCGCCAGGGTGTTTTTGAAGCCCTTATAGTCGGGCTACTTTTTTGAGCATTTTACCTTCGTCCCCTCTTGGCAAAATCTCAAAAAATGACCGATTTAGGTGTCCTTGGCAAATTTGTCATCCCTCGGCTCTAAGGGCACTTTTGGAGCCGCAGTTTGCAGCAAAATGTTGTCCTATGATTGCACTTTAAGCGCATACCAACTACGAGATCATGCAATTTGCGCCAGGGTGTTTTTTTAAGCCCCTATATTCGGCCTACTTGATTGAGCATTTTCCCTCGGTCTCCCGTTGGCAAAATCTCAGAAAATGGCCCATTTAGGTGTCCTTGGCAAATTTGTCATAACTCGGCTCTACGGGCACGTTTGCACCCGCAGTTTGCAGCAAAATGTTGTCCTATGATTGCACTTCAAACGCATACTAATTAGGAGATGATGCAATTTGCGCCAGGGTGTTTTTAAAACTCCTATATTCCGCCTACTTTTTTGAGCGTTTTCCCTTGGTCCCTTCTCGGCAAAATTTCAGAAAATGGCCGATTTAGGTGTCCTTGGCAAATTTGTCATAACGCGCCTTTACGGGCACTTTTGGAGCCTCAGTTTGCAGCAAAATGTTGTCCTATGATTGCACTTGATGCGCATACCAATTAGGAGATGATGCAATTTGCGCCAGGGTTTTTTTGCAGTACCTAATGTCGGCCTAATTTTTTAAGCATTTTCCCTTGGTCCCCCATTGGCAAAATCTCAGAAAATGGTCGATTTAGGTGTACTTGGCAAATTTGTCATAACTCGGCTCTACGGGCACTTTTGGAGCCGCAGTTAGCAGCAAAATGTTGTCCTATGATTGCACTTCAAGCGCATAGCAATTAGAAGATAATGCAATTTGCGCCAGGGTGTTTTTGAAGCCCATATAGTCGGCCTACTTTTTTGAACGTTTTCCCTTGGTTTCTTCTCGGCAAAATCTCAGAAAATGACCGATTTAGGTGTCGTTGGCGAATTTGTCATAACGCGGCTCTACCGGCGCTTTTGGAGCCGCAGATTGCAGCAAAATGTTGTCCTATGATTGCACTTCAAGTGCATAGCAATTACCGGATGATGCAATTTGCGCCAGGGTTTTTTTGAAGCCCCTATATTCCGGCTACTTTTTTGAGCATTTTCCCTTAGTCTCCCCTTGGAAAAATCTTAGAAAATGGCCGATTTAGGTGTCCTTTGCAAATTTGTCATCCCTCGGTTCTAAGGGCATTTTTGGAGCCGCAGTTTGCAGCAAAATGTTGTCCTATGATTGCACTTTAAGCGCATACCAACTACGAGATCATGCAATTTGCGCCAGGGTGTTTTTTTAAGCCCCTATATTCGGCCTACTTGATTGAGCATTTTCCCTCGGTCTCCCGTTGGCAAAATCTCAGAAAATGGCCCATTTAGGTGTCCTTGGCAAATTTGTCATAACTCGGCTCTACGGGCACGTTTGCACCCGCAGTTTGCAGCAAAATGTTGTCCTATGATTGCACTTCAAACGCATACTAATTAGGAGATGATGCAATTTGCGCCAGGGTGTTTTTAAAACTCCTATATTCCGCCTACTTTTTTGAGCGTTTTCCCTTGGTCCCTTCTCGGCAAAATTTCAGAAAATGGCCGATTTAGGTGTCCTTGGCAAATTTGTCATAACGCGCCTTTACGGGCACTTTTGGAGCCTCAGTTTGCAGCAAAATGTTGTCCTATGATTGCACTTGATGCGCATACCAATTAGGAGATGATGCAATTTGCGCCAGGGTTTTTTTGCAGCCCCTGATGTCGGCCTAATTTTTTAAGCATTTTCCCTTGGTCCCCCATTGGCAAAATCTCAGAAAATGGTCGATTTAGGTGTACTTGGCAAATTTGTCATAACTCGGCTCTACGGGCACTTTTGGAGCCGCAGTTAGCAGCAAAATGTTGTCCTATGATTGCACTTCAAGCGCATAGCAATTAGAAGATAATGCAATTTGCGCCAGGGTGTTTTTGAAGCCCATATAGTCGGCCTACTTTTTTGAACGTTTTCCCTTGGTTTCTTCTCGGCAAAATCTCAGAAAATGACCGATTTAGGTGTCGTTGGCGAATTTGTCATAACGCGGCTCTACCGCCGCTTTTGGAGCCGCAGATTGCAGCAAAATGTTGTCCTATGATTGCACTTCAAGTGCATAGCAATTACGGGATGATGCAATTTGCGCCAGGGTTTTTTTGAAGCCCCTATATTCCGCCTACTTTTTTGAGCATTTTCCCTTAGTCTCCCCTTGGAAAAATCTTAGAAAATGGCCGATTTAGGTGTCCTTTGCAAATTTGTCATAACTCGGCTCTACGGGCACTTTTGGAGCCGCAGTTTGCAGCAAAATGTTGTCCTATGATTGCACTTAATGCGCATACCAATTAAAAGATGATTTAATTTGCGCCAGAGTGTTTTTGAAGCCTTTATAGTCGGCCTCCTTTTTTGAGCATTTTCCCCTGGTCCCCCCTTGGGAAAATCACAGAAAATGGCCGATTTACGTGTATTTGGCAAATTTGTCATAACTCGGCTCTACGGGCACCATGGAGCCGCGGTTTGCAGCAAACATTTTGTGCTATGATTGTACTTAAAGTGCATGCTAATTAGGAGATGATGCAATTTTCGCCAGGGTGTTTTTGAAGCCGCTATAGTTTGCCTACTTTTTTGAGCATTTTTCCTTTCTCCTGCCTTGGCAAAATCTCAGAAAATGGCCGATTTAGGTGTCCTTGGCAAACTTCTCATAACTCGGCTCTACGGGCAGTTATTAAGCCGCGGTTTGCAGCAAAATGTTGTCCTATAATTGCTCTTCAAGTCCGCACTAATTAGGAGATGATGCAATGTGCGCCAGGGTGTTTTTTAAGCCCCTATAGTTTGCCTACTTTTTTGAGCATTTTCCCTTTGTCCCCCCTTGGCAAAATCTCAGAAAATGGCCGATTTTGGTGTCCTGGGCAAATTTGTCATAACTCGGCTCTACGGGCACTTATGGAGCCGCGGTTAGCAGCAAAATGTTGTCCTATAATTGCACTTCATGTGCAAGCTAATTAATTGGTGATGCAAATTGCGCCACGGTGTTTTTGAAGCCCCTATAATTTGCCTACTTTTTCGAGCATTCTCCATTGGTCCCCCCTTGGCAAAATCTCAGAAAATGGCCGATTTAGGTGTCCTTGGCAAATTTGTCATAACTCGGCTCTACCGGCACTTATGGAGTCGCGGTTTGCAGCAAAATGTTGTCCTATGATTGCACTTTAAGTGGATACTAATTAAGAGATGATGCATTTTGCGCCAGGGTATTTTTGAACCCCCTATAATTTGCTACCTTTTTTGAGCATTTTCCCTTGGTCCCCCCTTAGCAAAATCTCAGAAAATAACCGATTTAGGTGTCGTTGGCAAATTAGTCATAACTCGGCTCAACGGGCACTTTTGGAGCCGCGGTCTGAAGCAAAATGTTCTCCTATAATTGCACTTTAAATGCATACTAATTAGGAGATGATGCAATTTGCGCCAGTGTGTTTTTGAAGCCCTATAGTTTGCCTACTTTTTTTAGCATTTTCCTTTGGTCCCCCCTTGGCAAAATCTCAGGAAATGGCCGATTTAGGTGTCTTTGGCACATTCGTCATAACTCGGCTCTACGGCCACTGATGGAGCGGCGGTTTGCAGCAAAATGTTGTCCTATGATTGCACTTTAAGGGCATACTAATTAGGAGTTGATGCAATTAGCGCAAGGGTGTTTTTGAAGCTTGTATAGTTGGCCTACTTTTTTGAGCATTTTCCCTTGGTCCCCCCTTGGCAAAATCTTAGAAAATGGCCGATTCAGGTGTCCTTGGCAAATTTGTCATAACTCGACTCTACGGGCACTTATGGAGCCCCAGTTTAAAGCAAAATGTTGTCCTATGATTGCACTTTAAGTGCATACTAATTAAGAGATGAGGCAATTTAAGCCACGGTGTTTTTTAAGCCCCTATAGTTTGCCTACTTTTTTGAGCATTTTCCCTTGGTTCCCCCTTGGCAAAATCTTAGAAAATGGCCGATTTAGGTGTCCTTGGCAAATTTGTCATAACTCGGCTCTACGGGCACTTACGGAGCCGCAGTTTGCAGCAAAATGTTGTCTTATAATTGCACTTGAACCGCATACCAATTAGAAGATGATGCAATTTGCGCCACGGTGTTTGTAGAGCTTCTATAGTTGGCCTACTTTTTTGAGCATTTTCCCTTGGTCCCCCCTTGGCAAAATCTCACAAAATGGCTGAGTTAGGTCTCCTTGGCAAATTTGTCATAACTCGGCCCTACGGGCACTTATGGAGCCGTGGTTCGCAGCAAAATGTTGTGTTATGATTGCACTTTAAGTGCATACTAATTACGAGATGATGCAATTTGCGCCAGGGTGTTTTTTAAGCCCGTATAGTTTGCCTACTTTTTTAAGCATTTTCCCTTGGTCCCCCGTTGGCAAAATCCCAGAAAATGGCCGATTTAGGTGTCCTTGGCACATTTGTCATAACTCGGCTCTACGGCCACTTATGGAGCCGCGGTTTGCAGCAAAATGTTTTCCTATGATTGCACTTTAAGTGCATACTAATTAAGAGATGATGCAATTTGCGCCAGGGTGTTTTTGAACCCCCTATAGTTTGCTTACTTTTTTGAGCATTTTCCCTTGGTCCTCCCTTGGCAAAATATCACAAAATGGCTGAGTCAGGTGTCCTTGGCAAATTGGTCATAACTCGGCTCAACGGGCACTTTTGGAGCCGCGGTTTGCAGCAAAATGTTGTCCTATAATTGCACTTTAAATGCATGCTATTTAGGAGATGATGCAATTTGCGCCGGTGTGTTTTTGAAGCCCTATAGTTTACCTACTTTTTTTAGCAGTTTCCCTTGGTCCCCCGTTTGCAAAATCTCAGAAAATGGCCGATTTAGGTGTCCTTGGCAAATCTGTCATAACTCGGCTCTACGGGCACTTTTGGAGCCGCAGTTTGCAGCAAAATGTTGTCTTATGATTGCACTTCAAGCGCATACCAATTAAAAGATGATGCAATTTGTGCCACGGTGTTTTTGAAGCTTCTATACTTGGCCTCTTTTTTTGAGCATTTTCTCTTGGTCCCCTTTTGGCAAAATCTTAGAAAATGGCCGATTCAGGTGTCCTTGGCAAATTTGTCATAACTCGGCTCTACGGGCACTTATGGAGCCGCCGTTTGAAGCAAAATGTTGTCCTATGATTGGACTTCAAGTGCATACTAATTGAGAGATGATGCAATTTGCGCCACGGTGTTTTTTAAGCCCCTATAGTTTTCCTACTTTTTTGAGCATTTTCCCTTGGTTCCCCCTTGGCAAAATCTTAGAAAATGGTCGATTTAGGTGTCCTTGGCAAATTTGTCATAACTCGGCTCTACGGGCACTTATGGAGCCGCCGTTTAAAGCAAAATGTTGTCCTATGATTGCACTACTAGTGATACTAATTAAGAGATGATGCAATTTTCGCCAGGGAATTTTTGAACTCCCTATAATTTGCTACCTTTTTTGAGCATTTTCCCTTGGTCCCCCCTTAGCAAAATCTCAGAAAATAACCGATTTAGGTGTCGTTGGCAAATTGGTCATAACTCGGCTCAACGGGCACTTTTAGAGCCGCGGTCTGAAGCAAAATGTTGTCCTATAAGTGCACTTTAAATGCATACTAATTAGGAGATGATGCAATTTGCGCCAGTTTGTTTTTGAAGCCCTATAGTTTGCCTACTTTTTTTAGCATTTTCCTTTGGTCCCCCCTTGGCAAAATCTCAGAAAATGGCTGAGTTAGGTGTCCTTGGCAAATTGGTCATAACTCGGCTCTACGGGCACTTTTGGAGCCGCAGTTTGCAGCAAAATGTTGTCTTATGATTGCAATTCAAGCCCATACTAATTAAAAAATGATGCAATTTGCGTCAGGGTGTTTTTTAACCCTCTATAGTTTGCCTACTTTTTTGAGCATTTTTCATTGGTTCCCCCTTGGCAAAATCTTAGAAAATGGCCGATTTAGGTGTCCTTGGCAAATTTGTCATAACTCGGCTCTAGAGGCACTTATGGAGCCGCGGTTTGCAGCAAAATGTTTTCCTATGACTGCACTTCAAGTGCATACTAATTAAGAGATGATGCAATTTGCGCCAGGGTGTTTTTGAACCCCCTATAGTTTGCTAACTTTTTTGAGCATTTTCCCTTGGTCCCCCCTTGGCAATTTAGGTGTCGTTGTAAAATTTGTCATACCTCGGCTCAACGGGCACTTATTTAGACGCGGTTTGCAGTAAAATGTTGTCCTATGATTGCACTTTAAGTGCATACTAATTAGGAGATGATGTAATTTGCGCCACGGTATTTTTTAAGCCCCTATAATTTGCCTACTTTTTTGAGCATTTTTCTTTGGTCTCCCCCTGCCAAAATCTTAGAAAATTGCCGATTTAGGTGTCCTTGGCAAATCTGTCATAACTCGGCTCTACGTGCACTTTTGGAGCCGCAGTTTGCAGCAAAATGTTGTCTTATGATTGCACTTCAAGCGCATACCAATTAAAAGATGATGCAATTTGCGCCACGGTGTTTTTGAAGCTTCTATAGTTGGCCTCTTTTTTCGAGCATTTTCCCTTGGTCCCCCGTTGGCAAAATCTTAGAAAATGGCCGATTCAGGTGTCCTTGGCAAATTTGTCATAACTCGGCTCTACGGGCACTTATGGAGCCGCAATTTGCAGCAAAATGTTGTCCTATGATTGCACATTAAGTGGATACTAATTAAGAGATGATGCATTTTGCGCCAGGGTATTTTTGAACCCCCTATAATTTGCTACCTTTTTTGAGCATTTTCCCTTGGTCCCCCCTTAGCAAAATCTCAGAAAATAACCGATTTAGGTGTCGTTGGCAAATTAGTCATAACTCGGCTCAACGGGCACTTTTGGAGCCGCGGTCTGAAGCAAAATGTTCTCCTATAATTGCACTTTAAATGCATACTAATTAGGAGATGATGCAATTTGCGCCAGTGTGTTTTTGAAGCCCTATAGTTTGCCTACTTTTTTTAGCATTTTCCTTTGGTCCCCCCTTGGCAAAATCTCAGGAAATGGCCGATTTAGGTGTCTTTGGCACATTTGTCATAACTCGGCTCTACGGCCACTGATGGAGCGGCGGTTTGCAGCAAAATGTTGTCCTATGATTGCACTTTAAGGGCATACTAATTAGGAGTTGATGCAATTAGCGCAAGGGTGTTTTTGAAGCTTGTATAGTTGGCCTACTTTTTTGAGCATTTTCCCTTGGTCCCCCCTTGGCAAAATCTTAGAAAATGGCCGATTCAGGTGTCCTTGGCAAATTTGTCATTACTCGACTCTACGGGCACTTATGGAGCCCCAGTTTGAAGCAAAATGTTGTCCTATGATTCCACTTTAAGTGCATACTAATTAAGAGATGATGCAATTTAAGCCACGGTGTTTTTTAAGCCCCTATAGTTTGCCTACTTTTTTGAGCATTTTCCCTTGGTTCCCCCTTGGCAAAATCTTAGAAAATGGCCGATTTAGGTGTCCTTGGCAAATTTGTCATAACTCGGCTCTACGGGCACTTAGGGAGCCGCAGTTTGAAGCAAAATGTTGTCTTATGATTGCACTTGAAGCGCATACCAATTAAAAGATGATGCAATTTGCGCCACGGTGTTTGTAAAGCTTCTATAGTTGGCCTACTTTTTTGAGCATTTTCCCTTGGTCCCCCCTTGGCAAAATCTCACAAAATGGCTGAGTTAGGTCTCCTTGGCAAATTTGTCATAACTTAGCTCTACGGGCACTTATGGAGCCGTGGTTCGCAGCAAAATGTTGTCCTATGATTGCACTTTAAGTGCATACTAATTACGAGATGATGCAATTTGCGCCAGGGTGTTTTTTAAGCCCGTATAGTTTGCCTACTTTTTTAAGCATTTTCCCTTGGTCCCCCGTTGGCAAAATCTCAGAAAATGGCCGATTTAGGTGTCCTTGGCACATTTGTCATAACTCGGCTCTACGGCCACTTATGGAGCCGCGGTTTGCAGCAAAATGTTTTCCTATGATTGCACTTTAAGTGCATACTAATTAAGAGATGATGCAATTTGCGCCAGGGTGTTTTTGAACCCCCTATAGTTTGCTTACTTTTTTGAGCATTTTCCCTTGGTCCTCCCTTGGCAAAATATCACAAAATGGCTGAGTCAGGTGTCCTTGGCAAATTGGTCATAACTCGGCTCAACGGGCACTTTTGGAGCCGCGGTTTGCAGCAAAATGTTGTCCTATAATTGCACTTTAAATGCATGCTATTTAGGAGATGATGCAATTTGCGCCGGTGTGTTTTTGAAGCCCTATAGTTTACCTACTTTTTTTAGCAGTTTCCCTTGGTCCCCCGTTTGCAAAATCTCAGAAAATGGCCGATTTAGGTGTCCTTGGCAAATCTGTCATAACTCGGCTCTACGGGCACTTTTGGAGCCGCAGTTTGCAGCAAAATGTTGTCTTATGATTGCACTTCAAGCGCATACCAATTAAAAGATGATGCAATTTGTGCCACGGTGTTTTTGAAGCTTCTATACTTGGCCTCTTTTTTTGAGCATTTTCTCTTGGTCCCCTTTTGGCAAAATCTTAGAAAATGGCCGATTCAGGTGTCCTTGGCAAATTTGTCATAACTCGGCTCTACGGGCACTTATGGAGCCGCCGTTTGAAGCAAAATGTTGTCCTATGCTTGGACTTCAAGTGCATACTAATTAAGAGATGATGCAATTTGCGCCACGGTGTTTTTTAAGCCCCTATAGTTTGCCTACTTTTTTGAGCATTTTCCCTTGGTTCCCCCTTGGCAAAATCTTAGAAAATGGCCGATTTAGGTGTCCTTGGCAAATTTGTCATAACTCGGCTCTACGGGCACTTATGGAGCCGCCGTTTGAAGCAAAATGTTGTCCTATGATTGCACTACTAGTGATACTAATTAAGAGATGATGCAATTTTCGCCAGGGAATTTTTGAACTCCCTATAATTTGCTACCTTTTTTGAGCATTTTCCCTTGGTCCCCCCTTAGCAAAATCTCAGAAAATAACCGATTTAGGTGTCGTTGGCAAATTGGTCATAACTCGGCTCAACGGGCACTTTTAGAGCCGCGGTCTGAAGCAAAATGTTGTCCTATAAGTGCACTTTAAATGCATACTAATTAGGAGATGATGCAATTTGCGCCAGTGTGTTTTTGAAGCCCTATAGTTTGCCTACTTTTTTGAGCATTTTCCTTTGGTCCCCCCTTGGCAAAATCTCAGAAGATGGCCGATTTAGGTGTCCTTGGCAAAGTTGTCATAACTCGGCTCTACGTGCACTTTTGGAGCCGCAGTTTGCAGCAAAATGTTGTCTTATGATTGCACTTCAAGTGCATACCAATTAAAAGATGATGCAATTTGCGACAGGGTGTTTTTGAAGCTTCTATAGTTGCCTTTTTTTTTCGAGCATTTTCCCTTGGTTTCCCGTTTGCAAAATCTTAGAAAATGGCCGATTCAGGTGTCCTTGGCAAATTTGTCATAGCTCGGCTCTACGGGCACTTATGGAGCCGCAATTTGCAGCAAAATGTTGTCCTATGATTGCACATTAAGTGGATACTAATTAAGAGATGATGCATTTTGCGCCAGGGTATTTTTGAACCCCCTATAATTTGCTACCTTTTTTGAGCATTTTCCCTTGGTCCCCCCTTAGCAAAATCTCAGAAAATAACCGATTTAGGTGTCGTTGGCAAATTGGTCATAACTCGGCTCAACGGGCACTTTTGGAGCCGCGGTCTGAAGCAAAATGTTCTCCTATAATTGCACTTTAAATGCATACTAATTAGGAGATGATGCAATTTGCGCCAGTGTGTTTTTGAAGCCCTATAGTTTGCCTACTTTTTTTAGCATTTTCCTTTGGTCCCCCCTTGGCAAAATCTCAGGAAATGGCCGATTTAGGTGTCTTTGGCACATTTGTCATAACTCGGCTCTACGGCCACTGATGGAGCGGCGGTTTGCAGCAAAATGTTGTCCTATGATTGCACTTTAAGGGCATACTAATTAGGAGTTGATGCAATTAGCGCAAGGGTGTTTTTGAAGCTTGTATAGTTGGCCTACTTTTTTGAGCATTTTCCCTTGGTCCCCCCTTGGCAAAATCTCACAAAATGGCTGAGTTAGGTCTCCTTGGCAAATTTGTCATAACTTAGCTCTACGGGCACTTATGGAGCCGTGGTTCGCAGCAAAATGTTGTCCTATGATTGCACTTTAAGTGCATACTAATTACGAGATGATGCATTTTGCGCCAGGGTGTTTTTTAAGCCCGTATAGTTTGCCTACTTTTTTAAGCATTTTCCCTTGGTCCCCCGTTGGCAAAATCTCAGAAAATGGCCGATTTAGGTGTCCTTGGCACATTTGTCATAACTCGGCTCTACGGCCACTTATGGAGCCGCGGTTTGCAGCAAAATGTTTTCCTATGATTGCACTTTAAGTGCATACTAATTAAGAGATGATGCAATTTGCGCCAGGGTGTTTTTGAACCCCCTATAGTTTGCTTACTTTTTTGAGCATTTTCCCTTGGTCCTCCCTTGACAAAATATCACAAAATGGCTGAGTCAGGTGTCCTTGGCAAATTGGTCATAACTCGGCTCAACGGGCACTTTTGGAGCCGCGGTTTGCAGCAAAATGTTGTCCTATAATTGCACTTTAAATGCATGCTATTTAGGAGATGATGCAATTTGCGCCGGTGTGTTTTTGAAGCCCTATAGTTTACCTACTTTTTTTAGCAGTTTCCCTTGGTCCCCCGTTTGCAAAATCTCAGAAAATGGCCGATTTAGGTGTCCTTGGCAAATCTGTCATAACTCGGCTCTACGGGCACTTTTGGAGCCGCAGTTTGCAGCAAAATGTTGTCTTATGATTGCACTTCAAGCGCATACCAATTAAAAGATGATGCAATTTGTGCCACGGTGTTTTTGAAGCTTCTATACTTGGCCTCTTTTTTTGAGCATTTTCTCTTGGTCCCCTTTTGGCAAAATCTTAGAAAATGGCCGATTCAGGTGTCCTTGGCAAATTTGTCATAACTCGGCTCTACGGGCACTTATGGAGCCGCCGTTTGAAGCAAAATGTTGTCCTATGCTTGGACTTCAAGTGCATACTAATTAAGAGATGATGCAATTTGCGCCACGGTGTTTTTTAAGCCCCTATAGTTTGCCTACTTTTTTGAGCATTTTCCCTTGGTTCCCCCTTGGCAAAATCTTAGAAAATGGCTGATTTAGGTGTCCTTGGCAAATTTGTCATAACTCGGCTCTACGGGCACTGATGGAGCCGCCGTTTGAAGCAAAATGTTGTCCTATGATTGCACTACTAGTGATACTAATTAAGAGATGATGCAATTTTCGCCAGGGAATTTTTGAACTCCCTATAATTTGCTACCTTTTTTGAGCATTTTCCCTTGGTCCCCCCTTAGCAAAATCTCAGAAAATAACCGATTTAGGTGTCGTTGGCAAATTGGTCATAACTCGGCTCAACGGGCACTTTTAGAGCCGCGGTCTGAAGCAAAATGTTGTCCTATAAGTGCACTTTAAATGCATACTAATTAGGAGATGATGCAATTTGCGCCAGTGTGTTTTTGAAGCCCTATAGTTTGCCTACTTTTTTGAGCATTTTCCTTTGGTCCCCCCTTGGCAAAATCTCAGAAGATGGCCGATTTAGGTGTCCTTGGCAAAGTTGTCATAACTCGGCTCTACGTGCACTTTTGGAGCCGCAGTTTGCAGCAAAATGTTGTCTTATGATTGCACTTCAAGTGCATACCAATTAAAAGATGATGCAATTTGCGACAGGGTGTTTTTGAAGCTTCTATAGTTGGCTTTTTTTTTCGAGCATTTTCCCTTGGTTTCCCGTTTGCAAAATCTTAGAAAATGGCCGATTCAGGTGTCCTTGGCAAATTTGTCATAGCTCGGCTCTACGGGCACTTTTGGAGCCGCAGTTTGAAGGAAAATGTTGTCTTATGATTGCACTTCAAGCGCATACCAATCAAAAGATGATGCAATTTGCGACAGGGTGTTTTTGAAGCTTCTATAGTTGGCCTACTTTTTTGAGCATTTACCCTTGGTCCCCCCTTGGCAAAATCTCAGAAAATGGCCGATTTAGGTGTCCTTGGCAAATTTGTCATAACTCGGCTCTACGGCCACTTAGGGAGCCGCGATTTGCAGCAAAATGTTGTCCTATGATTGCACTTTAAGTGGATACTAGTTAAAAGATGATGCAATTTGCGCCAGGGTGTTTTTGAACCCCCTATAGTTTGCTTACTTTTTTGAGCATTTTCCCTTGGTCCCCCCTTGGCAAAATCTCACAAAATGGCTGAGTTAGGTCTCCTTGGCAAATTGGTCATAACTCGGCTCTACGGGCACTTATGGAGCCGCGGTTTCCAGCAAAATGTTGGACTATGATTGCACTTTTAGTGGATACTAATTAGGAGATGATGCAATTTGCGCTAGGGTATTTTTGAACCCCTTATAATTTGCTACTTTTTTGAGCATTTTCCCTTGGTTCCCCCTTGGCAAAATCTTAGAAAATGGCCGATTTAGGTGTCCTTGGCAAATTTGTCATAACTCGGCTCTAGAGGCACTTATGGAGCCGCAGTTTGCAGCAAAATGTTGTCTTATGATTGCACTTCCAGCGCATACCAATTAAAAGATGATGCAATTTGCGCCAGGGTGTTTTGGAAGCTTCTATAGTTGGCCTAATTTTTTGAGCATTTTCCCCTAGTCCCCCCTTGGCAAAATCTCACAAAATGGCCGATTCAGGTGTCCTTGGCAAATTTGTCATAACTCGGCACTACGGGCACTTATGGAGCCGCGGTTCGATGCAAAATGTTTTCCTATGATTGCACTTGGAGTGCATACTAATTAGGAGATGATGCAATTTGCGGCAGGGTGTATTTGAAGCCCGTATAGTTTGCCTACTTTTTTGAGCATTTTCCCTTGGTCCCCCCTTGGCAAAATCTCAGAAAATGGTCGATTTAGGTGTCCTTGGCTCATTTGTCATAACTCGGCTCTACGGGCACTTATGGAGCCGCGGTTTGCAGCAAAATGTTGTCCTATGATTGCACTTTAAGTGGATACTAATTAAGAGATGATGCAATTTGCGCCAGGGTTTTTTTGAACCCCCTATTGTTTGCTACCTTTTTTGAGCATTTTAGCTTGGTCCCCTCTTGGCAAAATCTCAGAAAATAACCGATTTAGGTGTCGTTGGCAAATTTCTCATAACTCGGCTCAACGGGCATTTTTGGAGCCGCGGTTTGAAGCAAAATGTTGTCCTATAATTGCACTTTAAATTCATACTAATTAGGAGATGATGCAATTTGCGCCAGTGTGTTTTTGAAGCCCTATAGTTTGCCTACTTTTTTGAGCATTTTCCTTTGGTCCCCCCTTGGCAAAATCTCAGAAAATAACCGATTTAGGTGTCCTTGGCAAATTTGTCATAACTCGGCTCTACGGGCACCTATGGAGCCGCGGCTTAAAGCAAAATGTTTCCTATGATTGCACTTCAAGTGCAAACTAATTACGCGATGATGCAATTTGCGCCAGGGTGTATTTGTAGCCCCTATAGTTTTCCTACTTTTTTGAGCATTTTCCCTTGGTCCCCCCTTGGCAAAATCTCAGAAAATGGCCGATTTAGGTGTCCTTGGCAAATTTGTCATAACTCGACTCTACAGGCACTTATGGAGCCGCGGTTTGCAGCAAAATGTTGTCCTATGATTGAACTTTTAGTGCATACTAATTAGGAGATGATGCAATTTGCGCCATTTGCATTTGCGCCAATTTGAAGCCGCTATAGTTTGCCTACTTTTTTGAGCATTTTCCCTTGGTCTCCCCTTGGCAAAATGTCAGAAAATGGCCGATTTAGGTTTCCTTGGCAAATTTTTCATAACTCGGCTTTACGGCCAATTATGGAGCCGCAGTTTGCAGGAAAATGTTGTCCTATGATTGCACTTTAAGTGCATACTAATTAGGAGACGATGCAATTTGCGCCACGGTGTTTTTTAACCCCCTATAGTTTGCCTACCTTTTTGAGCATTTTCCCTTGGTTCCCCCTTGGCAAAATCTTAGAAAATGGCCGATTTAGGTGTCCTTGGCAAATTTGTCATAACTCGGCTCTACGGGCACTTTTGGAGCCGCAGTTTGCAGCAAAATGTTGTCTTATGATTGCACTTCAAGCGCATACCAATTAAAAGATGATACAATTTGCGCCAGGGTGTGTTTGAAGCCTCTATAATTTGCCTACTTTTTTGAGCATTTTCCCTTGGTCCCCCCTTGGCAAAATCAAAGAAAATGGCCGATTTATGTGTCCTTGGCACATTTGTCATAACTCGGCTCTACGGGCACTTATGGAGCCGCGGTTTGCAGCAAAATGTTATCCTATGATTGCACTTCTAGTGCATACTAATTAGGAGATGATGCAATTTGCGCCAGTGTGTTTTTTAACCCCCTATAGTTTTCCTACTTTTTTGAGCATTTTCCCTGGGTCTCCCTTTGGCAAAATGTCAGAAAATGGCCGATTTAGGTGTCCGTGGCAAATTTGTCATAACTCGGCTTTACGGCCAATTATGGAGCCGCGGTTTGCAGGAAAATGTTGTCCTATGATTGCACTTCAAGTGCATACTAATTAGGAGATGATGCAATTTGCCCCACGGTATTTTTTAACCCCCGTATAGTTTGCCTACTTTTTTGAGCATTTTCCCTTGGCTCCCCCTTGGCAAAATCTTAGAAAATGGCCGATTTAGGTGTCCTTGGCAAATTTGTCATAACTTGGCTCTACGGGCACTTTTGGAGCCGCAGTTTGCAGCAAAATGTTGTCTTATGATTGCACTTCAAGCGGATACCAATTAAAAGATGATGCAGTTTGCACCACGGTGTTTTTGAAGCTTCTATAGTTTGCCTACTTTTTTGAGCATTTTCCCTTGGTCCCCCCTTGGCAAAATCTCAGAAAATGGCTGATTTAGGTGTCCTTGGGAAATTTGTCATAACTCGGCTCTACGGGCACTTATGGAGCCGCGGTTTGAAGCAAAATGTTTCCTATGATTGCACTTTAAGTGCAAACTAATTACGCGATGATGCAATTTGCGCCAGGGTGTATTTAAAGCCCCTATAGTTTTCCTACTTTTTTGAGCATTTTTCCTTGGTCCCCCCTTGGCAAAATCTCAGAAAATGGCCGATTTAGGTGTCCTTGAGAACTTTGTCATAACTTGGCTCTACGGGCATTTTTGGAGCCGCGGTTTGCAGCAAAATGTTTTCCTATGATTGCACTTTAAGTGCATACTAATTAAGAAATGATGCAATTTGCGCCAGGGTGTTTTTGAACCCCCTATAGTTTGCTTACTTTCTTGAGCATTTTCCCTTGGTCCCCCCTTGGCAAAATCTCAGAAAATGGCCGATTTAGGTGTCCTTGGCAAATTTGTCATAACTCGGCTCTACGGGCACTTATGCAAACTGTAAGCTGCAAACTGCGGCTCCCAAAGTGCCCGTGAAGCCGAGCTATGGCAAATTTTGCAAGGACACCCTTATGGCGCATTTTCTGAAATTCTGCAAAGTTGCGACCAAGGGAAGGTCCCCCTAAAAGAAGGCCACAAAAAACACCCTGGTGCAAATGCCATCACCTCGTAATTACAATGTGCTTAAAGTGCAAACATAGCACAAAATTTTGCTGCAAACTGCGGCTCTCAAAGTGCCCGTAAAGCCAAGCTATTGCAAATTTGGCAAGGACACCCTCATGGCGCATTTTCTGAAATTCTAAAAAGTTGTGACCAATGGAAAGTCCCCCGAAAAGAGGGCCACAAAAAACACCCTGGCGCAAATGCCATCACCTCGTAATTACAATGCACTTAAAGTGCAAACATAGCACAACATTTTGCTGCAAACCGTGGCTCCCAAAGTGCAAACATAGCACAACATTTTGCTGCAAATGGCGGCTCCCAAAGTGCCCGTAAAGCCGAGCTATGGCAAATTTGGCAAGGACACCCTCATGGCGCATTTCATAAAATTCTGCAAAGTTGCGACCAAGGAAAAGTCCGCCTAGAAGAAGGCCACAAAAAACACCATAGCGCAAATGTCATCACCTCGTATATACAATGCTCTTAACGTGCAAACCTAGCACAAAATTTTGCTGCAACCTGCGGCTCCCAAAGTTCCCGTAAAGCCGAGCTATGGCAAATTTGGCAAGGACACCCCTCATGGCGCATTTTCTGAAATTCTGCAAAGTTGTGACCAAGGGAAAGTCCCCCGAAAAGAAGGCCACAAAAAACACCCTGGCGAAAATGTCATCACCTCCTCATTACAATGCACTTAAAATGCGAACATAGCACAACATTTTCCTGCAAACCACGGCTCCCAAAGTGCCCGTAAAGCCGAGCTATGGCAAATTTGGCAAGGACACCCTCATGGCGCATTTTCTGAAATTCTGCAAAGTTGCGACTAAGGGAAAGTCCGCCGAATAGAAGGCCACAAAAACACCCTGGCGCAAATGCCATCACCTCCTGGTTACAATGCACTTAAAGTGCCAACACGGCACAACATTTTGCTTTAGACCGCGGCTCCCAAAGTGCCCGTAAGGCCGAGCTATGGCAAATTTGGCAAGGACACCCTCACGGCGCATTTTCTGAAATTCTGCAACGTTGCGACCAAGGGAAAGTCCCCCGAAAAGAAGGTAACAAAAAACACCCTGGCGCAAATGCCATTACCTCCTAATTACACTGTGCTTAAAGTGCAAACACAGCACAAAATTTTGCTGCATACCGCGGCTCCCAAAGTGCCCGTAAAGCCGAGCTATGGCAAATTTGGCAAGGTCACCCTCATGGCGCATTTTCTGAAATTCTGCAAAGTTGCGACCAAGCCAAAGTCCCCCGAAAAGAAAGTAACAAAAAACACCCTGGCGGAAATGCCATCACCTCCTAACTACACTGAGCTTAGAGTGCAAACATAGCACAAAATTTTGCTGCATACCGCGGCTCCCAAAGTGCCCGTAAGGCCGACCTATGGCAAGTGTGGCAAGGACACCCTCAAGGCGCATATTCTGAAATTCCGCAAAGTTGCGACCAAGGCAAAGTCCCCCGAAAAGAACGCCAAAAAAAAAAACCCTGGCGCAAATGTCATCACCTCGTAATTACAATGCACTTAAAGTGCAAACATAGCACAACATTTTGCTGCAAACCGTGGCTCCCAAAGTGCCCGCAAAGTCGAGCTATGGCAAATTTGGCAAGGACACCCTCATGAAGCATTTTCAAAAATTCTACAAAGTTGCGGCCACGGAAAAGTCCCCCGAAAAGAGGGCCACAAAAGACACCGTGGTGCAAATGCCATCACCTCCTAGTAACAATGCTCTTAAAGTGCAAACATAGCACAATATTTTGCTGCAAACCGCGGCTCCTAAAGTGCCCGCAAAGCCGAGCTATGGCAAATTTGGCAAGGTCACCCTCATGGCGCATTTTCTGAAATTCTGCAAAGTTGCGACCAAGCCAAAGTCCCCCGAAAAGAAAGTAACAAAAAACACCCTGGCGGAAATGCCATCACCTCCTAACTACACTGAGCTTAGAGTGCAAACATAGCACAAAATTTTGCTGCATACCGCGGCTCCCAAAGTGCCCGTAAAGCCGACCTATGGCAAGTGTGGCAAGGACACCCTCAAGGCGCATATTCTGAAATTCCGCAAAGTTGCGACCAAGGCAAAGTCCCCCGAAAAGAACGCCAAAAAAAAAACCCTGGCGCAAATGTCATCACCTCGTAATTACAATGCACTTAAAGTGCAAACATAGCACAACATTTTGCTGCAAACCGTGGCTCCCAAAGTGCCCGTAAAGTCGAGCTATGGCAAATTTGGCAAGGACACCCTCATGAAGCATTTTCAAAAATTCTACAAAGTTGCGGCCACGGAAAAGTCCCCCGAAAAGAGGGCCACAAAAGACACCGTGGTGCAAATGCCATCACCTCCTAGTAACAATGCTCTTAAAGTGCAAACATAGCACAATATTTTGCTGCAAACCGCGGCTCCTAAAGTGCCCGCAAAGCCGAGCTATGGCAAATTTGGCAAGGTCACCCTCATCGCGCATTTTCTGAAATTCTGCAAAGTTGCAGAAAGTCCTCCAAAAAAAAGGCCAGAAAAAACATCCTGATGCACATGCCATCACCTGCTAATAACAATGCACTTTAAGTGCAAACATAGCACAATATTTTGCTGCAAACCGCGGCTCCTAAAGTAACCGCAAAGCCGAGCTATGGCAATTTTGGCAAGGTCACCATCTTCGCGCATTTTCTGAAATTCTGCAAAGTTGCGAGCAAGGGAAAGTCCCCCGAAAACAAGGCCAAAAAAAAACACTGTGGCGCACATGCCATCACCTCCTAATTACAATGCACTTAAAGTGCAAACATAACACAACATTTTGCTGCAAACTGCAGCTCCTAAATTGCTGGCAAAGCCGAGCTATGGCAAATTTGGCAAGGTCACCCACATCGCGCATTTTCTGAAATTCTGCAAAGTTGCGACCAAGGGAAAGTCCTCTGAAAACAAGGTCAAACAAAACACCCTAGCGCACATGCCATCGCCATTTAATTACAAAGCAGTTAAAGTCGAAACATAACACAACATTTTGCTGCAAACTGCGGCTTCTAAAATAGCCGCAAAGCCAAACTATGGCAAATTTGGCAAGGTCACCCTCATCGCGCATTTTCTGAAATTCGGCAAAAATGCGACCAAAGGATAGTCCTCCAAAAACAAAGCGAAAACAAACACCCTGGCGCACATGCCATCACCTCGTAATTACAATGCCTTTAAAGTGCAAATATAGCACAACATTTTGCTGCAAACTGCGGCTCCTAAAGTGCCCGCAAAGCCGAGCTATGGCAAATTTGGCAAGGTCACCCTCATCGCGCATTTTCTGAAATTCTGCAAAGTTGCGACCAAGGGAAAGTCCTCCAAAAACAAGGCCAAAAAATACCCTAGCACACATGCCATCACCTGCTAATTACAGGGCAATTAAAGTGCAAACATAGCACAACATTTTGCTTCAAACCGCGGCTCCTAAAGTGCCCGCAAAGCCGAGTTATGGCAAATTTGGCAAGGTCTCCCTCATCGCGCATTTTTTGAAATTCTGCAAAGTTGCGACCAAAGGAAAGTCCTTCGAAAACAAGGCCGAAAAAAAAAACCCTGTCGCACATGTCATCATCTCCTATTTACAATGCGCTTAAAGTGCAAATATAGCACAACATTTTGCTTGAAACCGCGGCTCCTAAAGTGCCCGCAAAGCCAAGCTATGGCAAATTTGGCAAGGTCACCCTCATCACGCATTTTCTGAAATTCTGCAAAGTTGCGACCAATTGAAAGTATTTAAAAAGGAAGGCCAGAAAAAACACCCTAACGCACATGCCATTACCTGCTAAGAACAATGCTCTTCAAGTGCAAACATAGCACAACATTTTGCTGCAAACCGCGGCTCCTAAATTGCCTGCAAAGCTGAGCTATGGCAAATTTGGCAAGGTCACCCTCATCGCGCATTTTCTGAAATTCTGCAAAGTTGCGACCAAGGGAATGTCCCCCAAAAACAAGGCCTGAAAAAACACATTGACGCACATGCCATCACCTCGTAATTACAATGGTCTTAAAGTGCAAACACAGCACAACCTTTTGCTGCAAACCGCGAATCCTGAAGTGCCCGCAAAGCGGAGCTATGGCAAATTTGGCAAGGTCACCCTCATCACGCATTTTCTGAAATTCTGCAAAGTTGAGACCAAGGAAAAGTCCTCCAAAAACAAGGCCAGAAAACTCATTCTTAGGAACATGCATTCAGCTGCTAAGTACAATGCACTTAAAGTGCAAACATAGCACAACATTTTGCTGCAAACTGCGGCTCTGAAAGTGCCCACAAAGCCGAGCTATGGCAAATTTGGCAAGGTTACCCTCATCGCGCATTTCCCTTAATTCTGCAAAGTTGCGACCAAGGGAAAGTCCTCCGAAAACAAGGCCAAAAAAAACACCTTGGCGCACATCTCATCATCTTGTAATTACAATGCACTTAAAGTGCAAACATAGCACAACATTTTGCTGCAAACCGCGGCTCCTAAACTGCCCGCAAAGCCGAGCTATGGCAAATTTGGCAAGGTTACCCTTATCGCGCATTTTCTGAAATTCTGCAAAGCTGCGACCAAGGAAAAGTCCCCCGAAATTAAGCCTAGGAAAAACACCCTGGCGCACACGCCATTCCCTCGTAATTGCAATCCACTTAAAGCGTAAACATAGCACAACATTTTGCTGCAAACCGCGGCTCCTAAAGTGCCCGCAAAGCCGAGTTATGGCAAATTTGGCAAGGTCACCCTCATCGCGCATTTTCTGAAATTCTGCAAAGTTGCGACCAAGGCAAAGTCCTCCCAAAAGAAGGCCAAAAAAAACACCCTGGCGCACATGACATCACCTCGTAATTACAATGCAATTAAAGTGCAAACAAAGCACAACCTTTTGCTGCAAACTGCGGCTCCTAAACTGCCCGCAAAGCCGAGCTATGGCAAATTTGGCAAGGTCACCCTCATCGCGTATTTTCTGAAATTCTGCAAGGTTGCGACCAAGGGAAAGTCCCCCAAAAATAAGGCTAGAAAAAACACCCTGGCGCACATGCCATCACCTCTTAATTGCAATGCACTTAAAGCGTAACCATAGCACAACATTTTGCTGCAAGCCGCGAATCCTAAAGTGCCCGCAAAGCCCAGATATGGCAAATTTGGCAAGGTCACCCTCATCGCCCTTTTTCTGAAATTCTGCAAAGTTGCAACCAAGGGAAAGTCCTCCAAAAACAAGGCCAGAAAACACATTCTTAGGCACAGGCCATCAGCTCGTACTTACAATGCACTTAAAGAGCAAACATAGCACAACATTTTGCTGGAAACCGCGGCTCTTAAAGTGCCCGCAAAGCCGAGCTATGGCAAATTTGGCAACGTCACCCTCATTGCGCATTTTCTGAAATTCTGCAAAGTTGCGACCAAGGGAAACTCCCCCGAAAACAAGGCCAGAAAAAAACACATTGGGGCACATGACATGACCTTTCAATTACAATGCACTTAAAGTGCAAACATAGCACAACATTTTGCTGCAAACCGCGAATCCTAAAGTTCCGCAAAGCCGAGCTATGGCAAATTTGGCAAGGTCACCCTCATCTCGCATTTTCTGAAATTTTTTAAAGTTGCGACCAAGGGAAAGTCCTCCGAAAACAAGGCTTGAAAAAACCACCCTGGCGCACATTCCATCACCTCGTAATTACAATGCACTTAAAGTGCAAACATAGTACAACATTTTGCTCTAAACCGCGGCTCCTAAAGTGCCCGCAAAGCCGAGCTATGGCAACTTTGGCAAGGTCACCCTCATCGCGCATTTTCTGAAATTCTGCAAAGTTGCGACCAAGGAAAAGTCCTCCAAAAACAAGACCAAAAAAAACACCCTGGCGCACATGCCATCACCTCGTAGGTACAATGCAGTTAAAGTGCAAACATAGTACAACATTTTGCTCCAAACCGCGGCTCCTAAGTTGCCCGCAAAGCCGAGCTATGGCAAATTTTGCAAGGTCACCCTCACCGCGCATTTTTTGAAATTCTGCAAAGTTGCGACCAAGGGAAAGTCCTCCGAAAACAAGGCCAGAAAAAACATCCTGGCACACATGCCATCACCTCTTAATTACAATGTACTTAAAGTGCAAGCCAAGCACAACATTTTGCCGCAAACCGCGAATACTAAAGTGCCCGGAAAGCCGAGCTATGGCAAATTTGGCAAAGTCACCCTCATCGCGCATTTTCTGAAATTCTGCATAGTTGCGACCAAGGGAAAGTCCTCCAAAAACAAGGCCAGAAAAAACACCCTGGCACACATACCATCACCTCCTAATTACAATGCAGTTAAAGTGCAAATATAGCACAAGATTTTGTTGGAAACCGCGGCTCTTAAAGTGCCTGCAAAGCCGAGCTATGGCAAACTTGGCAAGGTCACCCTCATCGCGCATTTTCTGAAATTCTGCAAAGTTGCGACCAAGGGAAAGTCCTCCGAAAACAAGGTCATAAAAAACACCCTGGCGCAAATACCATCACCTCCTAATTACAACGAGCTTAAAGTACAAAGATAGCACAACATTTTGCTGCAAACCGCGGCTCCTAAAGTGCCCGCAAAGCCGAGCTATGGCAAATTTGGCAAGGTCACCCTCATCGCGCATTTTCTGAAATTCTGCAAAGTGGCGACAAAGGAAAAGTCCTCTGAAAATAAGGCCAGAAAAAACACCCTGCCGCACATGCCATCACCTCACAATTGCAATTTTCTTAAAGTGTAAACATAGCACAACATTTTGCTGCAAACCGCGGCTCCTAAAGTGCCCGCAAAGCCGAGCTATGGCAAATTTGCCAAGGTCACCCTGATCGCGCATTTTCTGAAATTCTGCAAAGTTGCGACGAAGGAAAAGTCCTCAAAAACAAGGCCAGAAAAAACACCCTAGCGCACATGCCATCACCTCCTAATTACAATGCGCTCAAAGCACAAACATAGTACAACATTTTGCTTGAAACCGCGGCTCCTAAACTGCCCGCAAAGCCGAGCTATGGCAAATTTGGCAAGGTCACCCTTATCGCGCATTTTCTGAAATTCTGCAAGGTTGCGACCAAGGGAAAGTCCCCCGAAAATAAGGCTAAAAACAAACAGCCTGGCGCACATGCCATCACCTCCTAATTGCAATGCTCTTAAAGCGTTACCATACCACAACATTTTGCTGCAAGCCGCGAATCCTAAAGTGCCCGCAAAGCCGAGCTATGGCAAATTTGGCAAGGTCACCCTCATCGCGTATTTTCTGAAATTCTGCAAGGTTGCGACCAAGGGAAAGTCCCCCGAAAATAAGGCTAGAAAAAACACTCTGGCGCACATGCCATCACCTCCTAATTGCAATGCTCTTAAAGCGTTACCATAGCACAACATTTTGCTACAAGCCGCGAATCCTAAAGTGCCCGCAAAGCCGAGATATGGCAAATTTGGCAAGGTCACCCTCATCGCGCTTTTTCTGAAATTCTGCAAAGTTGCGACGAAGGGAAAGTCCTCTAAAAACAAGGCCACAAAACACATTCTTAGGCACATGCCATCAGCTCGTACTTACAATGCACTTAAAACGTAAGCATAGCACAACATTTTGCGGCAAACCGCGGCTCCTAAAGTGCCCGCAAAGCCGAGCTATGGCAAATTTGGCAAGGACACCCTCATGGCGCATTTTCTGAAATTCTGCAAAGTTGCGACCAAGGGAAAGTCCCCCGAAAAGAAGGCCACAAAAAACACCCTGGCGCAAATGCCATCACCTCTTAATTACAATGCACTTAAAGTGCAAACATCGCACAACATGTTGCTGCAAGCTGCGGCTCCCAAAGTGCCCGTAAAGCCGAGCTATGGCAAATTTAGCAAGGACACACTCATGGCGCACATTCTGAAATTCTGCAAAGTTGCAACCAAGGGAAAGTCCCCCGAAAAGAAGGCCACACAAAACACCCTGGCCCAAATGCCATCACCTCGTAATTGAAATGCACTTAAAGTGCAAACATTGCACAACATTTTGCCTGAAACTGAGGCTCCCAAACTGCCCGTAAAGCCGAGCCTCGGCAAATTTTGCAAGGACACCCCCATGGCGCATATTCTAAAATTCTGCAAAGTTGCGACCAAGGCAAAGTCCCCCGAAAAGGCCACAAAAAACACCCTGGCGCAAATACCATCACCTCCTAATTACAACGAACTTAAAGTGCAAACATAGCACAACATTTTGCTGCAAACCTCGGCTCCCAAAGTTCCCGTAAAGCCGAGCTATGGCGAATTTGGCAAGGACACCCTCATGGCGTATTTTCTGAAATTCTGCAAAGTTGCGACCAAGGGAAATTCCCCCAAAAAGAAGGCCACACAAAACACCCTGGCGCATATGCCATCAACTCCTAATTACAATGCACTTAAAGTGCAAACATAGCACAACATTTTACTGCAAACCGCGGCTACCAAAGTGTCTGTAAAGCCGAGCTATGCCAAATTTGGCAAGGACACCCTTATGGTGCATTTTCTGAAATTCTGCAAAGTTTCGACCAAGGGAAAGTCTCCCCGAAAAGAAGGCCACACAAAGCACCCTTGCGAAAATCCCATCATCTCTTAATTAGAATGGACTCGAAGTGCAATCATAGGACAACATTTTGCTGCAAGCCGAGGCTCCCAAAGTGCCCGTAAAGCCGAGGTATGGCAAATTTGGTAAGGACACCTTCATCGCGAATTTCATTTTCTTAGATTTTGCAAAGTTGCGACCAAGAGAAACTCCTCGAAAAAGCAGGCCACAAAAACACCCTGGCGCAAATCCCATCATCTCATAATTAAAATGCCCTTAAAGTGGAAACATAGGACAACATTTTCCTGCAAGCCGCGGCTCCCAAAGTGCCCGTAAAGCCGAGCTATGGCAAATTTGGCAAGGACACCCTCATCGCGCATTTTCTGAGATTTTGCAAAGTTGCGACCAAGTGAAACTCCACCAAAGGCAGGCCACAAAAATACCCTGGCGCAAATCCCATCATCTCCTAATTAGTATGCGCTTGAAGTGCAAGCATAGGACAACATTTTGCTGCAAACTGCGACTCCCAAAGTGCCCGCAAAGCCGAGCTAAAGCAAATTTGGCAAGGACACTCTCATTGTACATTTTCTGAGATTTTACAAAGTTGCGACCAAGGGAAACTCCTCTAAAAAGCAGGCTAGAAAAACATCCTGGCGAAAATCCCATCATCTTCTAATTAAAATCTTCTTGAAGTCCAAACATAGGACAACATTTTCCTGCAAACCGCGGGTCCCAAAATGCTGGTAAAGCCGAGCTATGGCAAATTTGGTAAGGACACCCTCATCGTGCATTTCATTTTCTGAGATTTTGCAAAGTTGCGACCAAGGGAAACTCGTCCAAAATGCAGGTCACAAAACACCCTGGCGCAAATCCCATCATCTTCTAATTAGCATGCACTTAAAGTGCAATCATAGGACAACATTTTGCTCCATACTGCAACTCCCAAAGTGCCCGTAAAGGCGAACTATGGCAAATTTGGCAAGGACACCCTAATCGCGCATTGTCTGAGATTTCGCAAAGAGGAAACCAAGGGAAACTCCTCAAAAATGTAGGCTACAAAAGAGCCGTGGCACAAATCGCATCATCTCTTTATTTGTATCACTTCCTAATTGGTATGCGTTTGAAGTTCAAACATCGCACAACATTTTGGTGGAATTTGCGGCTCCAAAAGTGCCGGTAAAGCCGAGCTATGGCAAATTTGGGAAGGAGCCCATAATCGCGCATTTTCGGAGATATCGCAAAGTGGGAACCAATTGAAACTCGTCAAAAATGTAGGCTACAAGAACGCCCTGGCGCAAATCGCATCATCTGTTTATTAGTATGAACTTGAAGTGCAAACATCCCACAACATTTTGCTGCACACCGCGGCTTCAAAAGTCCCAGTGAAGCCGAGCTATGGCAAAGTTGGGAAGGACACCCTAATCGCGCATTTTTTGAGATTTCGCAAAGGGGGAACCAACGTAAATTCCTCACAAATGTAGGGTAGAAAAACGCCCTAGAGCGAATCGCATCATCTCTTGATTGGCATGCACTTCAAGTGTAAACATCGCAGAACATTTTGTTTGAAACCGCAGCTCCAAAAGTGCCCGTAAAGCCGAGCTATGGCAAATTTTGCAAGGACACCATAAACGCGCATTTTCCGAATTTTCGCAAAGGGGGAACCAAGGGAAACTCCTGAAAAATGAGGGCTAAGAAAACGCCCTGGCGCAAATCTTATCATGTCTTAATTAGTATGCACTTAAAGCGGAAACATTGCACACCTTTTTGCTTTAAACGGCTTCTCCAAAAGTGCCTGTTAAACCGAGCTATGGCAAATTTGGCAAAGACACCCTAATCGCGCATTTTCTGAGATTTCGCAAAGGGGGAATCAAGGGAAACTCCTCAAAAATGTAGGCTACAAAAACGTCTTGGCGCAAATCGCATTATCTCCTAATTAGTGTACACTTGAAGTGCAAACATAGGACAACATTTTGCTGCACACCGCGGCTCCAAACGTGCCCCTAAAGCCGAGCTATGGCAAATTTGGCAAGGACAACTTTATCGCGCATTTTCTGAGATTTCGCAGAGGGGGGACCACGGGAAACTTCTTAAAAATGTACTCTTCAGAAACGCCCTCGCGCAAATCGCATTATCTCCTGATTAGTGTACACTTGAAGTGCAATCATAGGACCACATTTTCCTGCAAACCTAATTAGTATGCACTCTAAGTGCAAACATAGGGCAACATTTTGCTACAAACCGCGGCTCTAAAAGTTCCCGTAAAGCCGAGCTTTGGCAAATTTAGGAAGGACACCCTAATCGCGCATTTTCTGAGATTTCGCGGGGGGGAACTAAGGGAGACTCCTCAAACATTAAGGCTACAAAGACGCCCTGGCGCAAATCACATCATCTTTTAATTGGTATGCTCTTGAAGTGCAAACATCGCACAACATTTGGCTGCAAACCGCGGCTCCAAAAGTGCCCGCAAGGCCAAGCTATGGCAAATTTGGCAAGGACACCCGAATGGCGCATTTTCTGAGATTTCGCAAAGGGGGAACCAAGGGAAACTTCTTAACAATGTAGGCTACAAAAACACCCTGGCGCAAATCGCATCATCTCTTTATTTGTATGCGCTTAAAGTGCAAACATAGGACAACATTTTGCTGCAAACCGCGGCTCCAAAAGTGCCGTGAAGCCGAGCTATGGCAAATTTTGCAAGGACACCCTAATCGCGCATTTTCTGAGATTTCGCAAAGGGGGAACCAAGGAAAACTCCTCAAAACTGTAGGCTACAAAAACGCCCTGGCGCAAATTGCATTATCTATTCCTTAGTATACGCTTGAAGTGCAAACATAGGACAACATTTTGCTGCAAACGGCGGCTCCAAAAGTGCCGTAAAGCCGAGCTATGGCAAATTTGGGAAGGACACCCTACTCGCTTTTTTTTTTAGATTTCGCAGAGGTCGAACCAAGGGAAACTCCTCAAAAATGTAGGTTACAAAAACGCCCTGGCGCAAATGGCATCATCTCTTAATTAGCATGCTTTTGAAGTGCAAACATAGGACAACATTTTGCTGCAAACTGCGGCTCCAAAAGTGCCCGTAAAGCGGAGCTATGGCAAATTTGGCAAGGACACCCTAATCGCGCATTTTGTGAGGTTTTGCAAAGGAGGGACCAAGGGAAACTCCTCAAAAATGTAGGCTACAAAAACGCCCTGGCGCAAATCGCATCATCTCCTAATTAGAAGTCGCGCTAACTATCATCGTTCGGACGAGAAAAAATGAAATTTCTCAAACTTTCTCAGATGAATGGTCTAGATAAGTGATTTACAAAAATATAACTTTCAGTTCAATTCGATTTGTATTTTAGTACTTGGGAGACCATCTTGTTTTTGCCGCTCTGAGAGGGCTTTCCGCGGTCATTTTAGGGCATATTTTGAACAATTTGCCATACAAATAAAACGTTATAAATCCAGATAAACACCTATTATTCGAGACATGAAAATGTTTCTTGTTACGTTGATGGGCTGTTTTAGGAATTTAATTAACATCAGAATTTTTCGAGATTTTTAATTTCTTCCCTTTCGAGCTACTCATGAAGCGCCTTAAAAATGGCGAAATTTAAAGGAAAATATCGCCAAAAGTACATCAATTGAGATCACAAAACTACACTCCTCTTAAAGAGCAATGTCTCACGTGTAAAAATATTGTAATAAAATTTCGGGGCAGTTAAAACTGTAAACTGTTAGAAGAAGAAGTCTAAGGTGTGCTTTTGTCAACAAACACCGCCGTCCTAATTAGCAAAATAAAGTGAAAATAACGATGCACGAAGAAACTAATGATATGCTCCACTTACCTCGCGACATGTCGACAACTGGATGTTCCACGATACCTCATGTTATATTATCAGTAGGTTTCAGCCGCATTTTGGGTGCTTAGTGTACGAAATCACTCTGACACATTCCAACGGTTAAGCTATTTTCAACTCCACGAAGCCCGCGTTATAACATCTTTCGTCTGATAATCGCCGTTTTCAAGAAGTTTAACAATTTGCTGAGATCCTAACTGGGCAAGATTTCCGTATAACCCCATGCATTAATTATGCATACAGTTCTTTGTTGCTGCGGAGCGAGCGTAGCGAGCGAGCAGCAACATAAACAGGATTTAAGAAGAATATATAAAAGGGAGTACGATTCTCGAATTCATCACTTTTTACCAGAATGCATTGCACCTTTTTACCAGAATGCATTGCGCCTTCTACCAGAATGCATTGCGCCTTCTACCAGAATGTATTGCGCCACGAACAACACGCGAGGTTGTGACACCGTTGTGCTGTCGTCCTTTTTCGCGTGGATTGCAATTGATTAAGGTTCGTTATGGTTTGCTTTGATTTACCTGCTGTGAAGCGATGTGAGCGAGATCGTGCTTGGCTTTCACAACCCTTGCTGTTGTCGTTAATGCAGAATTATCTGGACGATTAATTGTCGCTTCTTAATTTAAAACCTAGTGCGTCAATTTCGTAGCGGTCTCGGTCCCTTCGTCAAATTCTTAATGAAGAGAAATCGTCGAAACTTAGGCTTGTAGAATAATTACAACAAACGAGAACCGTAGAACACGCTAATTTATATCTGCTGCAATCGATTTGTTTCTATCCAAACATGAATTTAATCTAAAACTTCAGCTTTTTCACACATCGCAACGGACGCGTCCCCATCCGGAGTCTGTCACATTTCATTCTAGAGACATGTGAGTACCAGTTCAGAATTTATAAGTCAGCTTTCTACTCTTACAATTTCCACATCTTTCGTTTATTTGGATTTGGTAAAGAGGAGGTTGATGTGTATCAATTCATGTCCAGACAGAAAAGATCACCATGTGCTTTTGTCACGATCCCGTCACGATCACCAGCTATGCGTTATATGTAATAATGTGTCCTTGTTGTTTTTTGCAGACAATTTGGAAATCTGCGCCACGAACAACACGAGGATGTCATTACAGTCTTTTCGCGTGGATTCCAATGAAATTTTGCTCTGATTTACCTGTAAAACGATGTGCAGGAGATCATGATTGACTTTCACAAATCTTGCTTTTGCTTTTAATGCAGTACGAGAAAGTTTGTACAAATCTGGACGCCAGGGTTAATTTGCACGATTAATTGTGACAACTTATTTCAAACAACTACAGAATGCAGGGCCACTTTTAAACATTCACCAACGAGCCGGCTCGTTTGGCTCGGCAGTGGAAAAATTTGTATGGCGTTAACTGTTGAGTTCATATATTTAGCAGCTCGTTTGGCTTGGCAGTGGATGAAAGAACGAGGAATAATTGTATGCGTTGGTTCATATATATTTAGCGGCTCGCTTGGCTCGGCAGTGGATAAAAGAACGAGGAATAATTGCATGCGCGTTAAGTGTAAAATTTGTATATTTAGCGGCTCGTTGGGCTCGAAGAGAAATCGTCGTTACTAAAACTTGCAGAATAATTAAAACAAACGGATGCTGCGATCAATTCCTTTTCATCCAAACAGTTTTAGCAGTTTCACATATCCGGCGATCGACTAGCCTGCGAACGCAGACCTATTCCGGCTGCTACTGGTGCCACCAGCGTAGACAAGCGACCGCCAAAAATAGTTCGCAGGCTAGTGATCAACGCATTTTCGATACTGTTAACACTCTAGACTTGATGCGTACTAGTGCCGAATTTGCAAGTGAGATTTCTGCTCCTAGAATTTCCACATCTTTCGAATTTCATCTCGATTTTCTGGTAAACTTGGGGGAGGTAGGTGTGTATCATGTGTGTATGTGTATGTGCTTTATTGTCTCGATCCCTTGTCTTGTCACGCCTCGCCATCGATTCGTCATGATGCATTAAGTTAACAAAAAAGAACAGTTTTTAAGTTACATATCACAATTTGACACTACAGTACTTTAAGAAAGAAAGGCTATAATAATGTAAGACTTGGAACGCGCAGATAGATTGTCAATGACTACGTAAAATATGTCCTTATCAACAGTGTGCCGCAGCATTACTATCTTTTAGATATCCTAGTTTAACTAAACAATAGCCAAAACAATAGAGTCCCTTTGAGACTTATCCGCTTTGGATAACTATAAAATTTGTCGTCTTTTGTGTCGCATTCTTTTAAACTTAGAAAAAATTTTCGAATTCTAGGTCCAAAATACGGAAAAATGCATCGTGTTTAAAAAGACATAGAAAAAGAAACGATTTTAAGGGCCAAATTACGGGAAAACGAAATCTAAATTTCATTTTTATGGCGCATTCACCGCATTTAAAATTAAAGAGCAGACTAAAACCTGCTTATATTAATGTCGATTTAGTCCTATGCGACAGTGTAAAAAGGCTTTAAAAATAGCGATTTAGGCCTAAGCAAAAGCGGCTTGCGGTTAGCTATAAAATGTTGTTAAGGTCAGCGAGTAGTTTGATTCCGTACATTAAAGAAAATCCTGTGCAATAAACCACTTCCTCACCTCGGTTGTGTGTTCTCGTATTTTCTCCCTGATATACTTGCGCAAAGCAGCGCATCAGCTGTTCTGCTTTTATTTGCTGCGGTGTATTTTGTTTCCTGAAGTTCGTTATATCCATCTTTCTCGAGCCCATGTTATAAAAAGCGGGCAGGTTCGATTAACGACTGTATGCACCTTTCGTATCGCTGAAGCTGGTATCGGAGTAAAGCAATACATCTCCACTGGCACAGAAAGATGACAAACAATCAAAGACGTCGTAGACTTCAGAAGTAGCCAGAGCATTCAAAAATCGAG
>OZ026600.1:21675797-21888297 GCA_964020085.1 Micromussa lordhowensis | reverse complement strand
TATGTTCTATTTCAACATGTTCTATCTTTGTGGATTCCAATATCTCTTGCTAATATCTACTTTTTCCACGTTTTCCTAATCTGTGAAAATACATTTTACTGACCCTGTCACACCCGTAGGTGATCCGTCAAAAAGACGCGCCGGTCAGCCGCTAATATCGTTCAGTTCTGTGATGGAGCACAGCTGCATGTCTGCACAAGACTACCTATCAACTCTATGTAGGGCGCTTTACGCGATCTAGGGACGTTGCAAAAATCTAGATCAAAATACTCACATATCAGGCGAAGCATGTTGACGCTTAGCTTTTTAAAGCCATTAGATGCGTTTAAGGCACACAAGTTGAACGAGTCATAAACAGTTGGATCACTTAACTGACACTTTTCAAGAATATCTGCTCGGGTTGATGAATACGCAGCTTCATCCTCAGCGGTTGTTATGTCTTCTTCGAGGATCTCCTCCCGTCTGTTTTTGAGCTTTGCAGCCATTCTGGAGAAGAAGGATTGGACCTGCTGAGGAGTCAGGAACTCATCTAAGGTGAACCGGCTACTTCCGTCCTCATCTTTTGCGTACCTCATCTCTTGCGCTACAGTAACTGCTTCGATTTATGGCCCGTCTCCTGACCTCATTGACACGAGTGGCCTTCTTCGTCACTTTCAGGGCCCAGCCCTTAGGTTTAGTTTCTTCGGCAGGGACTGGAAGTGTAGAGCTTGCTAGGACCGGCTGAATACCACGATCATGAAGAAGTTTGTCTCTATAAGATATTTCGGCGTTGTCAAAAAGGTTTTCTCTTTCAGGAACAAGTTTACATGAACCATACTGTAAATGGTTCTCAAGAGAACCGTACTGTTGAAAGCACTTGACACATCCATCAACCGGGCAAGTGAATAGTTTTCGCGTCTGTTCTTCAGTGCTGGTGTCATTTTCCTGGTCTTGTATAGGTACCGTGCTGTTGTTGAGCTCTGGGGCTGACCCGGTACTAGCAGAGATGTCTACGAAATCTCCATCAAAGAAGCTACCATTGAATTGATTCTGTAGTCTATTTGGAGCTAACGAAAGATAATATATAGAAGAATTTACATGGCCGCGCGGAGAAGTTCCCTTCGAATATTGAAAAATATTTTCAACATGAGAAGAGAAATTTATCTTTAAGTGAACAGTAATTTCCTATTCTCACAAATATAAACATATTAATAACGACGGTATGACGATTTTCCGAAGATTTTCGACCATGCACTTCCCGAAGGTAATCCAAAAGTTGTTCGAAGTCTACACGAACGTTTGCGAACATTGTCCGAAAACGTCCGATGAAGATTCTAAGATGCTTCGAGCACGCAAGTTCAAGTACAGTTTTAACCATGCCATCCAAATGATATTACGCACGAGTGAATAAAATTGATATCGTCACAAGCGGGATGGCGTTTTTATCGAACTGCTATCACGCGGCATACCACTAATTGTTTTTTTTATAAAAATTGTTGCTATAGTTCTGGGTGAATAAGTAATGTATTTACGCTGTATATGTAAAATAATAAATTCTTGTATATTAACCCATTGACTCCTAGAGCATTTTACCAAAGACGCATTTTTGGTCATTTTCAGACTGGATGTGGACCAAATTAGCTCCAATCTACTCAAAAGGCATTTGCAACATGACAGCGTGCTTTTCCACCAGCCTCGCGTTTTATGCACAGAAATCAAAATTTTGAAACGAGAAAGTGACCTAAACTTTTTTTGCCTTTCCTTTTTCTCCTTTTCTTATCTTTTTTGCTGCAGTAATTGACCTTCTACTGGGCTTGCTTCCAGTTCAAAAAGGTCTGAGAAAGCATCATCGAGACGGGTAATTTTGCCATGGAAAAGCCACGTGTAGTAGCAGAAAAGTTTGCTCTGAGTTTTTCACTCAAATTTCTGAGCATTTTCGTGCATATTTCAGGCTCCACTGATCCAATCACACTGATCTGGAAATCATTGGAAAGATCTTTCCCTCCTGCAGAAGTTTTTTAGATGATTATTATTTATATGATTATTATATTATTATCATTATGCAATTTTAGTCAAAGGTGAGACGTCAGAAGTGGAACAAAGGCCAGGGCTCGTCACGGGCGGTTAGGAGCGGCACGGGAGTCAATGAACTAAGGAAATTTTTGACATGGGGCTGGCTGAGGGCAGCTCAGTGAGGGTCTAGGAAAGCGAAATAAAAAAATATGCTGCGACATTGTTCAACAACTCGACCTGTAGGCCCGGCCTGTAGGTTAATCAGTAATATGGTCTAACCATGTCCACTGTGCAATCTTAAACGAGTTAGTTCATGAAAATCTTTGGTTAAAAGGAGGATTTTAAAGGCTGCTAACAGACTTGCGAATCAGAGGCATTTTAGCAAATATTAACTACTTGAAAATGGTTGTGACGAGGCGAAAGACACGTTATATTGATAAATGACTATGTTCTCTGACGCGGGCTGCCGAGATAAATTTCGTGTATCTTGTTAATTAACTTTTTACCTAAATAACCAGTTTCCTAAAAACCCCTAATTAACAGGGCATCATTAATGAACTGATTAACCTGAACAATAGATAATATACAGATCATTGTCTCTTGACCTTATACTGGCTATCTTGTTCTTTTTAATACAATGCGCGTCCAGCCACTCTCCCACTACCCTCCACCGACCACAAAAAAATGACTCAAATTTCCAAGCAGTAGCTCATGTTCAAATCATTCCGTGAGAAAGCTGATTACTAGTTTAGCCACCGAAATACGCAAAATGGCTTTAAAGCCAGTTACATTTTCATTTCCTACCTCCCCCCTCCCTCTTTCTCTATCCCTACAAGTTGAAATGTGCACTTTATGCCGGTGTAACGCAATCTGTGAAATAATGGAAACAGACCGAAACAGAACTGAACTTAAAAGAGTTCTTGACGAGAATTCTCGATTAAGGTAATTCCCTTGAAATTGATCTACTATCAAACTTTTTTTGAAACTTGGCGTAATGAACATTCATGATATGAACATTTCAAAAATGCAATAAAAAAATGGGGTCACCGTGCCTGTTTACGCGTCAGCAGGCTCTCAAAATGGGGTATTTTTACTGGTTGCGCGTTAAAAGTTCGAATTACCTTCATACAGAATTAAATCTTGGTTACTTGAAAGGCACAAAGTTTTGTCTTGAAAGTGAAGCTTCATTTATTGACATAAGCTATATTGCTTCATTTAAGCCGGTTTTTCCTCTTAAAATATGTTCTTCATTAGACGGTTCTTAGCAAATACCTGAAAAAAAAATCGGGGGTCACCGTGCTCGTTTAAGAGAAAAGGAGAGTTTATTCCGTTGTCGAGCTTAGTTTGAGGGAAATCTCTTACGTTTTGCGTGTGCACGCGCTCATGTGCGCGCGCTGATGACGCGAAAATCGTGCGCAGTAGGGATGCGCAATGCAATACTAAGGAATTACCTTAAGAGGAGGATTTAAAGGCTGCTGACAGACTTTTGGGACAGTTAGGATCTCAGTAAATTGCTAAACTTCTTGCAAACGGCGATTATGAGGCGAAAGATGTTATGACGCTGGCTTCATGGAGTTGAAATCAGCTTAACCGTGGGAATGTGTCAGAGTGATTTCGTTTACCAAGCATCGAAAATGCGGCTGAAACCTACTCATAATATAACATGAGGTATCGTGGAACATCCAGTTGTCGACATGTCGCGAGGTAAGTGGAATATATCATTATTTTCTTCGTGCATCATTATTTTCACGCTATTATCCTAATTAGGACGGCGGTGTTTGTCGACAAAAGCACACCTAAGACTTCTTCTTTTTTAACTGCCCCAAATTTTTATTGCACATTTTTACACGTTAGACATTGCTCTTTAAGAGGAGTGTAGTTTTGGGGTCTCAATTGATGTACTTTTGGCGATGTTTTCGTTTAAATTTCGCCATTTTAAAGGCGCTTCATGAGTAGCTCGAAAGGGAATAAGTTTAAAAATCTCGAAAAAATTCAGATGTTGATTAAATTTTCAAAACAGCCCCACAACGTAACAAGAAACATTTGCTTGTCTCGAATAATGGGTTTTATCTGGATTTATAACGTTTTTTTTTTTGTATGGAAAAATGTTAAAAACTGCCCTAAAATGGCCGCTGAAAGCCCTCTCAGAGCGGCAAAACCAAGGTGGTCGCCCCAGCGTTAAAATACGAATCGAATTGAACTAAAAGTTATATTTTTGTGAATCACTTATCTAGACCATTCATCTGAGAAAGTTTGAGGAATTTCATGTTTCCTCGTCCAAGCGATGAAAGTTGGTATTAACAGAGGGCGGCTCTTAGTATGAACTTGAAGTGCCAACATAGGACAACATTTTGCTGCTAAGAATATTGTAGCTGCAATTTGCGAAAGTTTTAGAATATGTTAAGAACAACCTGAAAAGTTGTAAATACGACACAATTATATGGTGTTATATATTTTCAAATAAACGTGTAACATTGCTCCTTCCTCTAAATAGAAAAATCGAAACAAGCAAGAAAGGCAAGTAAAACAGCACTAGTCGCAGGTTGGATGCTAAAAAAAGTCTACAGGAAGTTATTGCGTCTCTATCATGCCTTCATAACTGCAACTAGCTCCAAAATTATCTTAGCACCATCTAGACACCAAATACATCCAAAAATCAATATTGTGTAAAGACATTTTAAAAGCTCATTTAGCTCAGGGCTAATGTTCACATCTTGTCCGATCACTCGGCCTATCATCCCCCATAACCGCATGCTGAGTAATATTTCCTACCAGATTCCATTACGTCCCTGGAAATATTGGCTGAGGATAGATAGACAAGTTCTTTCCTTCTTGCTTTCAGTCTTGCTGGAATGCTGCGATAACTCAAGCAGCTTTCATTGCCCGGCTTACGAATGAACGAAGGAATGAATAAATGAGGAAGTGACCACGAAAGGCAACTAACAAAACAACGCGGAAAAAAACAGTCGCAGTTGACAGATGAAGCAATGACTGCTAAACACCAACCAAATAAGCGTAGTATTGGCCGGGTGTCGGCCGAGTGGCTGTGAAGTATCGGCCGGGTGTCGGCCGACATGCGTGTCGGTTGACGTCGGTCGATATGTCGGCCGAGTCTCGACCGACATATCGGCCGAGTATCGGTCGAGATATCGGCCGACTGTCGGTCGACATATCGGCCGATAGTATCGACCGATACTCCGCCGACAGATGCCTTAAGTACAAATGATTATTCTCAAATCTTTCGCTAGGAGCAGCATTCACCCAAGATGGCATACGGATAGCTTAATTTAATAGAGCATCATTCCTTCGAAAGCGTCATTCCTTTATTCAACTTGAACTCGCTGGAAATTTGAAAACGTTGTTCGAATTTCGACACGTTAATCGTGAAGTTGAAGTTCTCCAATTTTCAAAACCAAGCTTAGCTAACTGTTCGAGTTTTCCGCTCCTTTAGTCACGCACTGAACTCCACTTTCAACCCTAGATTTGCATACAAACTCGAACGGAGAAAGCCATGGGACAGCTCTACCATTGAAATTACAACAATACAAGTTCAGACCGCTAATTAATTGTCAACACGCGACAATAAGTATTTTTGAACAACACATTTTCTTAAGAGACTTTATTGCTTGTTAATAGTGAATACAAAAAAATAATACACACAGATTTGAAATGAATACACCAAAATTACAACAACTACAAGATGTTTATGAGTAAAGTATCGGGAAATTAGGATGCAATCAATCGTCTTCATCTTCGCTTAGAGGATAATGAGTCCTTTTCAAAGTTTTTGAATCAATGTGTTTCACCGCGTGGCAGTCAACGCACCAAATAAATCCGTCTGTCAAGTGTTTACGATCAACAGGAATTTGATGTGCACATATCGGACAAATCCTATAACCATCTTGCCAGAAACATCTAGGGCATTTGAGTACTGCTCTTTCGTAAACGTTCTCTCCGTTGCAATAGGACCTTTTACTTTAAGCAAAATCTCTGAACTTGCGGTTTCTTCAGAATATGAAACGTCTGAATTTCCTTCAGGTTCCAGATCTGGGTTTTCCGATTCTTGATCACTAATTTCAGAGGCTGTCTCTGTGTCATCTTCGTTATCACTGCTTTCGGAGACCATTTCTTTATCACCAGCCTCACTGTCTTTATCGGGATAGGCTTGTTCTTTTTCCGATAGTTCTGCCAAAATTCTCTCATTTCGTATCAAACGCTTATTGATTCCTAACTCTGCCAACCCATCTATAAATATTTTGAGGGCGCTGGGTTTAACAATATCGTCGTTATGGGGGGGAGTAACACATATTCGACCAGCTCTGAAATGTTCGTCACTGGTATTATTCGCTGGTTTCGGAGTAACTGTCCGCGAGCTGTCAAAAACAAGCCGCCATGCATCGTACAAACCTTGGAGAGGACCAAAAAGCGAAGCAGTACAAGCAGTTGCAAATCTTTAATACCTGAAGCAACAATACCCACCCAACCCCAAGAGCCAAATCAAATTTCTACGAATGTACTGACAGGCGACGTAACAACTGCGCCAAACCTCGTTCAAGAACCACCAGAAATCATACCAGCGACTCCAGTTCAAGTACCAACCCAAGTGACAGCCCCACAAGCCTTATCTACCATGGCAACCTCTTCCTCTATCTCATCTCCCTCCCTCCATTTTGACTCCCCCTCCCACAGTCGAAACGCTGTCACCAGTTAGAAAGCATAAACGCCCCAGTCTGTCAAATTTGTAAATTACCTGGACTATGAACGAAGAAAGCCTCTAGACGATCTCGACGTTTACACAGGACTTCGCCTTACAAGTACTCTCAATACGATGAAGACGATTGATTGCATCCTAATTTCGATACTTTACTCATAAACATTTTGTAGTTGTTATAATTTTGATGTATTCATTTCAAATCTGTGTGTATTATTTTTTTGTCTTCAGTATTTAACAAGCAATAAAATCTCTTAAGAAAATGTGTTGTTCAAAAATACTTATTGTCGCGTGTTGACAATTAATTAGCGGTCTGAACTTCTATTGTTGTAATTTCAGTGGTAGAGCTGTCCCATGGCTTTCTCCGTTCGAGTTTGTATGCAAATCTAGGGTTGAAAGTGGAGTTCAGTGCGTGACTAAAGGAGCGGAAAACTCGAGCAGTTAGCTAGGCCGAATAATATATTCACTCTCTGTCCCTCGTCAGCAAAGCTGAGAGTGAGTTCAGATAAAAACTTAACAGGTATTTTCATGAACCAATCGGGGTTAAAAGAGTCCGGTTTCGAGAATCGGAGAACGTTTTCAAAGAAAGCAAGAGAACATCTGAATCATTACGCAAAGCAATGCGTGTTTGTCTGTAAATTACCAAATAGATTGTGCAAAAGCTCAAAGCAGCGTGAAAGGCCAACTTCACGATTAACGTTTCGAAATTCGAACGTTTTCAAATTTCCAGCGAGTTCAAGTTGAATAAAGGAATGACGCCTTCGAAATCTACGCGCTTTTATTTTAAATATGTAATAGACTCTACATGAGCCAATCAGGGAAGTTTATTGTTTGTATTGTACTAGAGCGACGCTTATTAGTATGGAGGAAGGCATTTTTTCCCTAAGCTATAACAATAGGTGACGTCATGGACTCGACCGTTATGCATATAAATGATTTTGACACTTACTCGACCGTTATGCATATTAATGATTTTCCTCGACCTAACTCGACACTTACTCGACATTAGTATTGAGGAAGACACTTTATTAGTATGTAGGAAATCCACATTAGTATGCAGGAAATCCACATTAGTATGCAGGAAATCCAAATTAGTATGCGGGAAATCCAAATTGGTATGCAGGAAATCCGCAACGCGGATTTAAAACAACATCACCTACTACTGTGACTGGTGCGTAGATTAAGACCCTCAACGTATTTCAGAGTGTAAATATACGTTCGTATAAATCATTATACGAGCTCAGTGGCTCACAGCCACTTTGATTCATTCTAGTTAGTTCTAAGTTTGTACTATCGCTTACTTTGTCCTGTTGCATTGTATTCCATCCTAGTTAGCTGGTGCGCGACCCTCAAAGCGTGTAGTGCTGTAATGTCGATAACATCATTACTTCTCGTGCAAGGTCTTGCTCTGCTGAGGGTATTAGGGTATTTCAAAAAATCTGTAAGTGCAACTACGAGTTTACCGTAACAGTTAATTGCCAGCTGCCACACGAATTTGCCACTGTTTCAAGGTGCACGACCTGATCAAGTGCGAGTCGAAAGTTCATGTTATTGTTTCCCAAGGGAGCCATAACACGTGACACGTTAGTTAAAGAATATTTTTCGACAAGCATGAGAGACAGCTTATAAAAAAAAACCTATCGCTAGAGATTGGCGCCAGGGGCGGGAGATCATGACTAGTCCATTTTCATCGATCAATCAGGTTGGCTACGAAAATAGATTGGACCAGACTTGAAAGATTTGAAAACATACAGACGAAACAACAGACGAAACCGATCACACATTTCATTTCCCTGTATTCCGGCCAATAAATTGATTTCAATAAACTCTCGCTCCCGTTAAAATATGAAGAACACGAGAACGTAACACCAATATTGAGCCTTTTAGTTTAAAAGTTAATTAAGTACATATTATACAGAAGTACATGTTATACAGAAGTATATTGCATTATAACATTCGAATTAAAAGCTCTTGATAGAAAAACGTTAGTTACAAACACAGCTAGATAGACTTCTTGACGGGTTTTATTGAAACTACTAAGAACGCTTTTTTCAATAGTTCATTTCCGAGTTCTTTTTATTCAGAATTCATTCATTAGAGTTCGTCTGTTCGTTTTCTTATTCGCTCGTTCCTTCAGTAGTTCGTTTGTTTCTTACTTGTTTGTTTTGCCTGTTTGCTCGCTTCTCATAGATCAAAAAACGCTAATATTATCATTTAAAGCCACGAAGACATGATCCGTTAAGACAACTTTCCACTTGTATTATTGTCAGATTCTCTATGCAGTCGACATGTTCGTTTATCTCTCACTAACTGCTTTCTCCTTTCAGTTGTCTTAGAGTGCCGTTTTCGATCAAGTGTCGCAAGACCAACACCAATACAATTACTTACCGATTAGACTACTCAGCCAATCTCAAACCGCAGTTAAGCCGAAACCAATTGAAAACCGCTCTATATCAATTTTTCTTCACGGTTGACCAATATCCTATACTTGAATAAAACCTTACGCTTGATCCTAAAAGTAAAACTAGCGGAGCTAGCTTAGAACTAAAATCACAAGTTAAAGCTTGTTATAATTCCTTTACCACTAGAACTCTCAAGCAATCCATTTATCACGTATTCACGAGATTGTGGACACTTCTATGTTGTTAATTTGATTTGTTTCTCTGCGACAAGCTTTACACCCGGCAAAAAAATTAAAGATCCTATATAATGCTTCCCTATACTCCTTGTTTAGACATCCATACAGCGCCCAGTTTATGGCAGAACTACCAAAAGTTAACCATTTTACAACACTACCAAAATAAAATCGATTCGGTAGTTTCTCATTGAAAGCACCGTCTAGGGCATGGAAGACAAGAAACGGGAAAAAGGTAAAGGTGAAAACCCCGACAAGAATACCTAAGGTTTTTGCTGACTTTCTCTCCACGGATAAACGGTTATTTCTTCTCTTGATCCAGCGGCAAGTTGCGACAATTCGTTTGGCTTGTTGCCGCGATATGTGAAAAATCTTGGCATACGTTAGCAGAGAAATAACAAATGGTACAAGAAGGTTAAAGACAAGCAGTGGAACAGACCTTGTCAATGGAGCCGATAGCTCAGCACACTCCAGTGGGTTTGGCTGTGTCCAAATGAAATAACTACCAAGCCCGCTTAAAAACGCAAACGACCAAAGGAAGACGACAGACGCAACAATTCCAGCTGAAATGTCGTTACAATAGCGCAAAGGACGCGAAATGGCTAGAAACCGATCGATGCTGATGGCACACAGATGGCAAACGGATGCACTCCCAAGAGCCACAAATACCGAGTTCCAAATGTTGCATGCCGTTTCTCCAAGAGGCCAGTGTGGATAATACGACAAACGGACAACTTCAAAAGGTAATACAAACAAAGCAAGTAAAATGTCCGAGGTGGCGAGGCTCAAGAAAAGTGCGTTCGTACGCGTCCTCAAGTTGCGATTCAAGTAAAACGCCGCGTAGACGGCAACATCACCGACAAACGTCAAAGGGATGAGAAGGCATATTACACAATTCCCTGCAGTCACAAAAGTGACGAAATTTAACGATTCGTTCAACGACAATGGTATAGAACTTTCTTCGGAGGGTGGACTCGCGTTTAAATGATTCATAAGTAAAATGGCTTTGATTTCAAACTCTCCACCAGTTTCTTCAAATCTACGGCTGTCCTTGTAGCTAATTAATCCACTTTTCGAGGTCCTTGAAGACTTGTCATTGACAAGAAATCTAGCCACTAAACAGGAACAAACTGAAAAATATTTCTCATAACCGCTTGTTCTAGAAGTATTTATTCCTATTGAGAGAGAAAACAATACAAAAAAAATTATTTGATGCACAAGTAAACAACTCCTATTTCATCCATTTGTTCATTTCATTCGAGTGAACGCCTACGGCAGCATTAATAGCTGATATTAAAAGTTGCTCCACGGTTGGACACCCATTCTTTGTCATAAAACAACTTTGTCACTTGTTTGATTTTGCCTGTGAAAATAATTAATAACTTCAATCATACGACAGTTTCCGAGCAGCTGAAATAATTAACGAACACCCAATAAGTTGAAATTGACTTGGCTCCTTTCAAATCCTTTCTAGGTCCATCTAAGATATTATTTTGCGAATACAACATGCTGCTCTGAAATAAACATTAAGAAATCGTTCCATCAATATTTCATGCCGAGAGTGTTATTATATGTAAAACTCTTGAGGTGACAAAAAACATCTCATCGAAAATGCTCTGAGCATTTTTGATTATTTACACAGTTTACCATCTGGAAAATTGATTTGCATAAAAACACGTTTCGCGTGGACTTTGTAAGGCAAAGTGCCACTAGTACTCTTTCTATATTTATAACACTAAGTAATGTAAACTCTCTATATATTGCACAATAAATAAAATTAAAGTTAAAGTCGAAGTTACCAAATAGCTTGTGGACAGCCAGCTACTATGATCTACTCGAGAAAAATCAGGATTTTATCAAGGAGCGGCAACTGTTCACAGGTTAAGACTAGAGAATAAAATAGTCTCTGTATGCAAAAAAGGACTGAAATCTATTTTCAAGTTGAATTGTTTTTCCAACAGACGAAGTTTCACGATAAATCGAAATGTGTTGAGGAAATAATATTTCTTATTAAAGTACTAATAGCTACATCTTACTTTCTGACAATCAATGTCACTGTTCCGTTCCTACAATGATGTTGTTAATGATGAATCCGTTTCTCGGCACGGTACTCTCAAATCATTCATTATTCATCCAGTTAAAGCAAAAAATAATGGTAGGTTCACGATTTAATTTCTCCGTTAAGGGAGCTACGTCGTGGTTTGCGCACCTTGAAAAGTTCAGCCTAATATTTTTTTTCAATCTCTCCTGTGTAATCCGTGTTAAACTTCTCCATCCTGGCTCCTTTATGGTTTTTCTTTCTTAGTAAACTACTCTTTTCAGGTTTCCTTTAATTTAAAGATTATTTTGGACGTGGCCAAAAGAACTGAAAACACCGTGACTGAGCTCCTTCAATTCTTGGTTTTACTTTCGAATGAAAAGATATATCAAACACTCCGGACAGTTTATACATTTTCACTCGCCCTCAAATGTCCTTCACGACACACTGTTATGCCTTCTTTCTCGTCGTGGTTTAGCCGGAAATGTAATGAAACACTGTCTTTGTCAGGTGATATACACAGGTTTTGCCCACACATAACTATTTACGTCAGTAAAGGCACAAGAATCTTTTCGGCCACACAAGTCAGGTGGTCGTTGAGGATCTTTAAGCCTGCCCACATAAGAATGATTGTTCAAATATCTGTTAAACGAGAAATTTCTCCAAGCGACCATGTAATTTTCGTCTCAGTATATAAATTCTCATAATACATAACGACGTTTTCGGCGATTTTCCGAAGATTTCCGAAGACTTTTCAAACTTTGTCCGAAGGCCAGACGAGCGTTTCCGAACATTTCGGAACATTTCGGAAGATTACCGAAGAAGATCCAAAGATGTTTCGATCATACACTAACAAGTTTAAGGCCAGTGAATGACATCAAAAATGGTATCACACTTGTGTGGATAAAAATGATACCCTCACATGTGGGATAGCGTTTTTATCGATTTGCTACCACTTGATACACCACTAAATTTTATATTAAAAAAAACTGATAACTTTTAGAAAACTACTCAATGTTTTTGTTTTCTTGTTGACCAAATCACATAAGTGTTATTAGCGAGAAGAAGAAAACACTATGGCAACGACAACAGGAATGTCATTAAACGTTAAAGGCCCAATAAGCATTTCATATGGGTTATTGACTTAGCTTGATTTCAAGTCGACTGAATATCGGAACGAGGCCATATCCAGCCATCTGGTCCGAACAAGTTTGGTCAACAAAGGATTTATTACATGGGGTAAAGAAAGCTTGGATAGCTAATCATAACGCCGCATGATTTGGCTCATCTTGCCTGCTTAGCGAGCTACAATCTTGGACAAAATAAATGAAAAATTAAGACCACCCCTCCCCCCATTTCAATGATGGAAAAAATGGCGCGCTTTGGTTAGACCGCGAGTTCATCATTGATTCGGGGGGAGGGGTGGTTTTATTTCTCACTTTATTCTGTCCAAGATTGTAGCCATATAATAAAATTGATTAAATTTGTTTCTATGACTTTGGAATGTCTAATACTCCCAAAATTTCATCACTTTCGCGTACAAAAAACTATCATTCATAGAGCACATATTCCCCTTTTTCCGGCTCCATTAATGCAAATGGACTGCACAAGAAGTCTAGCTAAAATAGCTAGCAACTTTCAATCTATGCGAGTCATACTGTTGAAATCCAACACCTGCACACATCAATTCGCGAATTGTTGCTGTTGATCAAATGTGAATCGCCAATTTCGTAGCCTAAATCTTTGTATAAGAAATGGTAAAGTTTAACTCTTATGACTGCACCAAGAACACTGAACACGCACGCGCAGTCTGTGACTGGTAACGAGTACCAGTTGTTGGAGTGTTGACTGAAATAGTGCAACAGAGTCATGACGAGGTTTTCCAAAACAAACAGTACGTTAGTAAACAATTGCATTCTTCGTAGTGCTTTCTTGTTGTCTCGACCTTCTATATCTCTCTGAAGCAGTCCGGAAACGCCATCTCTTAGCAAGTTAGGGCAATAGGGGAAAATTATAGTAAATGGTGTGGCGGAATCGCATTTGCCCCTTTGGCAAAACCAAACGGTGTGTGTTAACGCTAACACAAAAATATGAAGGAGCAAAACACCCAACACTCACCACTTATAGCTGACCGTAAAGTAACAGATGGAGAAATGTCGACTGCTCAAGAGTAATACTTGTGTTACGAAGAGAGCAAATTTGTACTTTATTCTCTGGGCATTGCCATTTCCTACTTTATCATCAAATGCCGAATAGCACAGAACTTAAAGCTTGTCACTCGTTGACGACCGAAAGGCTGTGTGGCTTGGCACTAATGAATATCCAGCCTGTAGATTATGATGTTGTGGTTCAGCGATTTACAGAATTGCCCGGAGAAAGCTACACGTGGTTACCGATTTTTTTATGAAACGAAAGGTGTCAGCATGAATTCAACTGCGCTGCGGAGAAAGATATGAAGACATGATTTATCACTGCATGCTGCGATGATCACTCATGTCTCCATAGGAATTCAACTCCCACGACATGCATAGATTTGTTTATATAAAGTGGAACGCTCGTCGATAACTGTTGATCTTTTTATCAATTTCTTTCGTTTGATGCAAACACTTACATACATTAATATGCTACCGCGACGACCATCCATTACCTGACAATCAATCGTCACATGGCCAGATGACGTAATTTGATGACTACCTATCAAATCAGACCTAAGTGAGCAGTTATGACTACTACCGCAGTAAAGGGCTAACAACAAAGAAATCTACCACTACTGACGGTCCAAACAACTTCATTCACTGCCTGGACAGGAAAATTGTTTTGTTCGTTTTCATTATTTCCTTTTATTTTATTTCTATTGTCCAGACAGGCAATAAACTAACGTGATTGACGTCGTCATTGACGCCATGCATCCGAGTCGGGAATGACGTCAGACGGTGACCGTTATATATACGCTCTAATCTATCCGGATCCTGAGTGACGTATGACGCAAGCGCTGTCGTACATCCGCGTTGTAACACGCGTCATACATCCGGGCACTACCCCTCAAAGATTGATATTTCTCAATCCTTTGCACTCCTCTGTTCCTCGAACATTCTTCTAACTCTCTCTTAGTTGTTCTTTCCTCGGGTCACGCTTGAACCATTTACATGATGAAATTTTGAAGGGTTTCATGAACCAGATGAGGCCACTTCTGTTTTGTCTTTCTTTTTCCTGGTGCTTTTTATTTCTTAAAAGAAAAGGGAAAATTGACTAAGTGTGGTGGAACCTTCTTTACTGTCGAAACATATTAAGGCGTACCAGAGAGAGCAATTAGCTATGTACAGCCCCAGGAAGGAATAATGGGGCATGGCATATACTTATCAACAAGGAGCGTTCGGGGATGAGGAACATGAAGTACCAACTGATTGCGAAATTCCAGTCTCCGACACCGGACTGAGCCTGCACTTTCCATCACAAAGTCGCCACGCACCTGATCTCGCCAACAACTTTAACTTAGCCTTTTCGGTGGATAATAGAATAATTGCAGTACTGGTGTGAGGAGCAGGGGGGGGGGGGGTTGCAAATAAACTACTCTATTTCAGCAAGCTCTTACTTTTGTGAAGGCGTTTTCTTTTACTGCTAGACGTAATTACGTCCATTTTGTCCCAAATGTCATCATCTTCACTGCTTTCCTCTTCCGCAGACCTTTTGAGTGATCTGTCTGATGACACGCCGGTGCCTATGCTATCTGCGTGTGGCGTGTTCTGTAACATAACAGGACACACAGATGATTAGCTTCTTTTTAAGTGATTCAACAATGGTGTTAAGTCAAAGACAAATAAGGCAAACACAACACAGCGAAAACGGCTCAAGGATTCTGTCGTTTTGAGTGCAGAGCGGACGACAAAGTAGAACACCACCTCCTGCTTCACTCCAGAGAGACGTCACGTTTCATTTCGATATTAGTAGTCATCTTGTTTCCTTCTCTTAATCAGCTAAAAATAGCCAGAAAAACCTACACGCAAAGCTTAACTAAAAGTATGTTCCGGGTTTTTATTTTTTGTAAGTAAAACGAGTTCACGTTTGTTATACGACATACCTGTTTTTCTATTTCCCGCGCTGAAAACAGCAAGCAGTTTAGGGCTGTTTTCAAGTAAACCTGCAATTAAAATTTAAAAAATGAACCGATCAATTGCACCAAGTTTAAACACGGCCACTTTCAGTAAAACAGTGCTAAAACTATGACTAAGTACATTTACTTTCACATTTATAAACGAAATGCTTCTAAACACCAACATGAAAATATCAAGTTAATTGTTGAATATATATTGGCACAACAACAGACTTTGGAAAAAGTCTGCCCGACCTTTTCAATTTGAGATCAAAACTACGCGCATGCGTTACTGAGTACAACACTGCTCTTATAGCATCAGATGAGTGTACTTAACAGTAATTTTTAACATGGTTAAAATTGATGTTGATACTCCTTTTGATTCAGCATTGAATTTTCAATTATAATCATAACAATGCCTCCCCTGCCCCAAAGGAAGTCCAATTGAAGCTAGCAGTCTGATTTAATTCACGTTGTCTCACAAGCGTTATACGTAGATCACTCACTTTACCAAACAAAATCCCTGCTAGCCCCAGGACAGGACTCCCATTTCAAAAGGACAGGGTGCTCGTCAGAATCTTGAAAAGAACCCCTAAGGAGTACCAAGATTCTGTTTTGAGGGCGTGGCTTGAAATTTTTTCCACCCTTAAGACTAAAGAGGTACCAATTCTAAAACAATACATTATCTCCTGTCATATTTTTCAGCTCAATACTCTAAAAGCTACCACAAAATCTCCCGCTGTGGACCTATTGAGGCTGAACACCCTAAGAGATACCAAAACTGCGTTTTTAACCCCTATGAGCACCCCCGTCCTTTTTAAATGGGAGTTTCCCCCCCCCCCCCCGGGATGCTAGTATGGGAGAAGCAGAAGCCAAAAGTCGTCAATAAATCGCACATGTTCTGACCCTTTGATTGCTGAAGTCTGCAGAAAGGTTGTCTGAAAAAACGTTTTTTACAAAATATGGCAATGAGCAAGGAACAACCTAGTTATGTTCAAGATGAGCCTACCTTATGGAGAAGCTCTCTGTTATGAAGTTGGTGAACCCTAAGAAACTTATCCAGTCCACAAGATGCAACCATCTGTTGTTTGTCAACACAAGATATGCAGCGGATTCCACCAGCAAAACCTTTATAGTGACCTTGAAGCTGACCTGAAAAGACAGTCAAGCTTTACATTAACGTTATTTTATAATTAGGTAATACCCTGTTTGAGCGTGCAATGAACGCCAGCCATATTTCTATTGAATAATTAGCGGGTAGTTGCTGTGCCCTTATCAACTACCATGTGAATAATCTAGTTGTCTGAATTGAGTGAATAATCTAATTGCTTTAGTATAAATCTACTAGTCATTCAATACTTTATGTTTTATCCTTTTCAAAGACGTGCAAAGAAGCAGCCTTCACTTTGTCAACAACCTCACCCTACTACATGTATGCTACTCACTATCTACAACAGAATACCGGTAGATAGTGAGAAGTGTAGCCAATCCGAGAACGGCATTTGTGACAGAATGCTAGTGGATTTATAATGATAAGGTACAGACTATTTCAGATTGATTTCATTTGTACTTACCCTTTCTCAGGTCTATACTTCCCATTGTTCCCACTGTATTCCCAACAATGACGAGACTAGGATGTAAAAAGGCAAAAAATATAATAATCATAATCACAATAACAATAATAACAATAATAATAAAGACAAAGTAGGATGACTTGCAACACAATAAAATTATATTCTTATTTTCTCAACAGCACAGTGTAATTGACATCACGCAGAACAGATTGGCAGTTGACAGAGTCAACTTGATGTAAAACATAGAGCTTTTAATTATATAAACAGGAGTGTTTAACCAACAAATATACCACTTGTAAAATTCATATGAAACTGCATCAGGGACCCAAGTGGCATACTTTTCATGTTATTTCCTAACTAGGGAGGATATTGATGGACTTATTTCCCGAGAGAGATGGAGAAGTCAAACTGTTGCTCAACTGATTGTGATCTGTTTTTAACCACGCAACAGGATCCTTAGGTTTTCCTTTGCCGTGAATTGTGAGAGCTTTGCAGTCATTCACAAATAAAACATGTTTTAGCGCTCAAGTTGTTGTCGCCATGTTATAAAAGAATTGGTTCATGCTTTTAGCAGTGCGTATATCGAGTTATGGATGCACTTTGGAAGTTTGGAGAGCACTCAAGAAGCTAGAGTTGCTTTTGGCTGCACCTCAAGCAACACTTACGCTTCTCTTGCGCTCTCCAAACTTCCCGTGTGCATCCATAACTTGATATATGCACGCTAAGCATGAACCAATTCTTTACTACACAATGGCTTGAAAATGTGAGTTTTATTTTCTGATGTTAAAAACAATATTTACTCACTCACAGGACTTGTTCGTAAAATATTGCTTTTACCACTCGCAAAAAAAATTAATATCTTTGTGCCACCATGTAATATTCTATGTGACTACAGGCTCAAAGAGAAATGATGATGATCAATTGAAAAGCAAGATGGGATGCAAATACTACAACACCCTAGTGGTCTGATTGCACTAACCGGGATGTTTCAGTTTCCCAATCACACACTTATTTATTACAACAAAAAATCAAAAACTTGAGTTCGTGATTACATGACAACTGAGCCACGTAATCCTAGGATCCCAGCTAACCAGACTTTCCATGTAATCAAGTTCACTAGACTATGCCAGCTTACCAAACCACTTTGTGCCAAAATGGAGCGCACTCTGGCAACACACGGCTCATGCCCACGTAATACAAAGCATGTAGTCATCTCAGCAAGACAATGCCAGTCAGTTTTGGGCTGGCTCACTTCATGTAATACTGGGATAAGGGTAATCTTGGCAAACTAAACCTTCCTGTTAAACCAGGGAAGCCCGGCTAATGTAATCAGCCAGTAAAATCATTACAACATGATAACTGTACAAGCTAACCAATGCACAAGTGACTCCCCTGGCACCCCCCAAACCAGGTGTGCTATTCTTACTTTTCATTATCTGTGACAGCTAATGCCGAGACTGGAGACTCCCCAAAGTCAAAGCTTAAAACTGGCCGGCGCTGTGCCTTGGTGTCATACAGTCGCACTTGATGATATCCAGTACCAACCGCAACCCTGGCCTGAGCTCCCTGACCAGGAAGAAATCCCAAGTCTGTCACCCAGATTGGAACTTGGAGGTCCAAGAAATCATTAGGTACCTGGAGGGAAAACAAGGAATTTGATTATTAAAAAGAATCCACCAGGGCCACAATCATTCCAAATCTTTCTTTCTGGTTTATTCAGCCTTCAGCACAATAATGTACCATTCAGTTAATTTTGAAGACCTTCAAATTCAATGAAACCTTGAATAAGATGTCTTACAACAAACACATATTGACTATTGATCCCAAACATCTGTCAAAATGGCTTTTTTTTCAGGCTGAGGAACACACTGTTAGTTTCAACCACGGATTCAAAAACAGTGATCACATGATAACAAACATCTCTTGGCCACAGTTTGCAGCAAAGCTGTTACAAATTCCTCAAAAGCAGCAAGTTGAAGGCAAGTATTATCCATGCAATGAATTTTGCATCAGTTGAACCCTTCTCTATAACACATCTTGAATTGCATCTTGCTAAAAGGTGCGAAACTCAACAAAAGTGCAAACAAACTGTGAAGCACCATCATCGGCAGTACAAAAGATGAAGTGACTTCACTCGTCACATGATCAGGAAATTTGCCATCGTGTGATCATGTGATTTTAATCCGTGAATGAAACCAACAGTGCATGCAATGACTTGAAAAAAAAAGGCCAGTTCAACAAACATGCGGGATCAATAGCACCATGATGAGGTCTATTTAGGAATTACATGAATACGTAAAAGAGAAAGTAGTGATGTATCTGCTGCAAGCAAAACTTATTACCAAAAAAAATTAGCTTTAAAAAATAAAACGTTTTATATGCTTATCTTATATGAAGAGCAACAAATCCAGAATATTTTTGCTGACAACAAAAATTTCAAATTTTAGTGGGCTGAACAAATTAACAAATCACAGCGCATGTAATAAGTGAGAGTTATAATTAATGTGTATATTACATTTTTGGCGCTAAAGATTGGCTTGTCAGGTCTGTTAATGTCCCAGAGTTTCAAATCATTCTTCTGTCCCCCTGTTCCCACTTGAGATGGACATGACAGATTCTGGCGCATGGTAGAAATATGACTTCCAACTTTAACATCTGTCTGAAAAAAAGAAGAAATTAAATCATTTTTTTAAAACTAAATATTAGCTAACTGTAAGAAAATTACTCTAAAAAGCAGCTGCCAATTTGTGCGACAATTTATTTCACTGTACTCCATTGAGTATGAAAGTAATAGAAATAATTTTGACTTACAGGGCTGATTGGTTAATAATCGTGTTTCTAGAACTTGTTAGAGGCACAGAACTAGCACAAGCTCTTGGTGTAATGATGGCATGAGCAAAGAAAATTTACATTTTTATAATCAAAGTAAACAAGTTGTAAAATCCTTTTTTTTTTTCGTGACAGTGTTTTCTAAAAGAAATAGAAAACATGTCCTCCATGTTTCTATCAAGTTATAGAAACACTCTGGTGAAAGTTTGGGAGAACTCGAAAAAGCTGTGGAAACACTTGCCTGCAGCTCGTGTCTCTATAACTCTATAGAAACACGGTTCATGCTTTCTATCTCTTAAATAATTTATTACAAACTGGCATACATTTTAATAGGAAGACATTTTATACTATTTAGTTACTCAGAAAAGCAATTTTTCCTTCATCCTGATACCATCTTACAATAGTGGCCTGTTTTATACCATTCAAATTAATCTAGAAGCAGCAAGAATTATTATCCAGAGTTCAAATAAAATAATTCTTTTATAGTCGTGCCTACTTTCACTCATTAAGTGTATTGGACTTTCACGACTTACAGTATTTTCATTATTTTTCCAAATTTTTAGTTGTCCTGACTCTGCACATGTCACAACAGCACTATAAACAAAAAAAGTGAGTCCATAATTAAAAACAGCTAATAGTACGACTGTAGTGCGTATAGTGTCATCGTCCGGGTGAGGGTAGTTCTGAGAGGAACTGTTGTTGGTGAATTGTCAGTAACCAACAACAGTTCTTCTCAGAACTACCCTGACCCGGACAATCACACTATACAAAATACTGATACTCCAGGGTTCAAACCATTTAATATAGTATGAAATCTTGTAATTAATGATTATTGTTCTAGTTCCTCTTGTTGGGTGTTTGGTAACAAAATAACCAACAGGTAAATAACACCAAACTGACTATGATTCCCTCATATTTGATAGCATATTGAACAAATAATAGAACAATATTATGGCTTGAGCAAACACTCAACCCTAAGATTATAACTGCAGCAATTTTCAAGAACACAATATTGTTACAACTATTCATTGATTGGATTTTTCAAACGACAAATTCTGTGAACAATTCATTTTGCCCCAACAAAGGGATTGTATGAAAAACAAACAAATTCATCAGCATGTTGCTAACTGTATGAGCTGTACATGTACAAGACAAGTGAACAACATCAGCAAGAGAAAATATTTCTTCAAAAATGTTCCCAACCAATTTCCTCTTAAGTTGTCTGTAAACCAACCTTTCCCACTTGAAGAGTCCTTTTAGCTTTCCTTCTCCGATAGAATGACTGCATTCAGCAATGAATTCCTTCTTGCTGACATCAAAGGTCTTTACAATGCCATTTGCTAATCCCAACAAGATCTAAGTTCAAAATGAACATCGTTTACTGTTTGAGATACCAGCTCATGACATATAGAGAATGTCTCATGTCTTCAACAGGAAATCATCAAGTATTGAAATTTCATCATCTATCCTAGTGAAACCTGAAAGGAGACTTTATTTGCTGCCGACACCTTTGAGTTTCCTATCACTTTTTTTTTTTCATTCATTTTTATCTTAAATTTTTGAGTTCTTCCTTAGCTACTTGCGTGGATTTTTTTTCATATTTTGTCTCAACATTATCCACTTTTTTCTAGATCAGTTCGTAGTTGTAAATGTGATCAAGACAAAAAAACTCTTTGTACAATAGCCTCTCAACCATTCTGAACAATTAATAACCCCTGTTAGCCTATGTGCCCAAACCGACTCGACAGCTGACAAAATTTGTAGAAGTATCTGCAGCTCACAGAAAATGGATTATTAAGACTGATGTATACTAATTGGCATTACTACTGTAGGACAGAGTGGTGCATCATTCAAGTGCTGCGTAATTAGTAATAGTAATTGGACCGAGTGGAGTACAATTCAGGGAGTAATCGAGCATGTAATTTCAAAATCGGACGAGCGAGAAGCCGATTTGAAATTACGAGCACGATTACTCCCTGAATTGTACAACACGAGGTCCAATTACTAATTAATCGTATCTATAACAAATTTCGAAATTAAAAATGTCTTTTGAAAACTTCTTTTGAGCGAAAACGTCTGTAGCGCTTTTCCTAAGTTTTGAAAACTGTAGAAAACTTTGCTAGGGAAACCATTAAAGCGTGTGTAATTGACATGAAAATCACGTGGGTATCCAATTATAGGTGTCCGATTACAAAAAGTTCAAATCGGATGCCTGTAATTGGACACCTACGTGATCACGCGCCGATTACGTGACAAATAGGCGCGCGGAGAACCAATCACGATCATGAATTTTGTTATAGATACGATTATACAAATAACAGTTCATTGCACAAATGAACTTTTCAACTGAACAGCAGTCTTCTCAAGTAGATGCAAGTTATGTTCTTTCCAGTAACACATTAACTATCAAGGTCTCAGTAAATGCTAACATAAAGATCTTCTCATGCAATAATTGTTTCTTATTGACTGGATCAATGGTGACCTACCAGGGGAATGCAAAAAGGATGAGACCTCTTTCTAACTGATCTTTCCCAGAGATGATGGGAAAAGCCAATATGTGAATGTCCCCTGGTTTTGATATCCTTCACAGGGAATTTCCCCTAATCTCCTATAACTTACAATTCTACAAATTTCCTTTGCCTGCTCCCTCAAACATCTAACAAAGTTTGGATTTTACCCACACAGGGGACAAAACTAACGCCATCATTTCTGTAGCTGGTGCAGGGTCCAATCCCAGGATTAACCCAAGAAGCTAGTGATAACTAGATTTCCAATCACCACCCTACATTATAAAATAACTGAGCTACTATGCGCACTCTCATTGGTGAATAGGTGTGTTTAGATGAGAGTACATAAACACAGTTGTGACATTTTAAATTTGCACATATTTTTGAGAATTAATTTATAAATGCAATATAGCACTTTTTCTGTGTTTACATAGACTCAGCTAAACAATCAGGGGGCTGGGAGAATTCTTGAAAGTTATGCAAACCCAAGACATAGTCAACTGTCTCAAATTCTCCCAACCCTCGTCATGTTTAGATGAGGTTATGTAAACACATAAAAAGTGCTCTGTTGCTTAAATGTATTATCATATTAAGGTATAAAATTAAACTGAATCAATGACTTCAAATAAAAAAGTAAACTTCAGAATACAAGGCCACCTATTTACATCTCATTGAATCACAAAAGTGCCTATTGTGTTATGCTTTGTTCTACAAAAGGTTTTGACATATGTAAAAGAGGTGGTCCAAAGTGGCCAAGCATTCTGTATTTGCTAAAAAAAATCGATCAAACAAATTATTGAAGTCATACCTGATTTTCACTCTCATTAGCCCAGCACATGGCACAGATTTCATGGCTTCTATCCACTTTTGCTGCAACCCCATGATTTGTAAATGACGACTTTTTCAAATCAATTCCTGAGATTCACGTAAAACAATCAACAGAAATCTATAATACCAAGTTAGAATGGGTTAAATATTTTACTACCACTGTGGAAGAAACCACCTTGCTACCAAGCAAAGTCATCTTGCCACCAAACACTAGAGTAAAGTAGCCAAGGTGAATTAGCTGTTTGAACAAGAGTAAAGAAGCCAAGGTGAATTAGCTGTTCAAATGAGAGTAAAGTAGTCGAGGTGAATTAGCTGTTCGAATGGGAGTAAAGTGTGAAGGCGCGGTGGCCTCATGGTTAGTGCGCTCGACTCCAGAGCGAGCGCTCTGGGTTTGAGCCTCAACCTGGGACATTGTGTTGTGTTCTTAGGCAAGACACTTTACTCTCACGGTGCCTCTCTCCACCCAGATGTATAAATGGGTACCGGTGAATTTAATGCTGGGGGTAACCCTGCGATGGACTGGCATCCCATCCAGGGGGGAGTAGAAATATTCCTAGTCGCTTCATGCTATGGAAACTGGGATAAGATCCGGCCTGATGAGCCACTTGGCTCGTATGCAGACTTTACCTTACCATGGGAGTAAAGTAGCTGAGGTGAATTAGCTGTTCGAACAGGAGTAAAGTAGCCAAGGAGAATTAGCTGTTCGAACGAGAGTAAAGTAGTTGAGGTGAATTAGCTGTTCGAACAAGACTAAGGAAGAAGCCAAGGTGAATTAGCTGTTCAAATGAGAGTAAAGTAGCCGCGGTGAATTAGCTGTTCGAACGAGAGCAAAGTAACAAAGTTTGTTTGCTTGTCTTTATGCAAATAATATGTTGTCGGTGACACGATTTGATAAATGTTCCGTTGTCTAGGGAAACATTTCTCAGTGCGTGCGTTGAAGTTCCTACCGTTTGTTTTCAAACCTGATATTGAATGAACTTTTTTAGTCAAAAAAAGAATACAAGAAGAAACTACACTAAATTCTTATTGACCATGACTTTTTCAGATTTATAACAAAAGGGCAAAAATAAACAAGCTTTTAAACAATCAAGTTACGCGTCTACTGATACGATAATATATCTCCCTCTATTGATACGCAAAAGTTTACTAACAAGCAAGCCCACCCCAGTCTTTTGCATTGCCTTCATTAGCTGTTTTTTATCTTTTGTTTAGTTTTCGTTTTAGAGTCGTTTAAAAAATGAGACACAACTAAGCTATTATACAAAGTAAGCTGATATCATAGGGCTACCGCTGGTGCAACACAACTCTCGTTCAAACAGCTAATTCACCTCGACTACTTTACTCTTGCTCAAACAGCCAACTCACCTCGACTACTATAGCAAAGATATCAGTGACGTCACCTATTGTTATTAATATGCCAACCAGAGATCTATTGGCTGTTGAAACAAAGAGCTCTTTTGTTTAACGCTTTGCACATTTAAATAACAAAAACAATGTTTGTAAACAAATACCTTCCCTATACTCTCGTTCGAACAGCTAATTCACCTGGACTACTTTACTCTCGTTCGAACAGCTAATTCACCTCGACTATTTTACTCTCGTTCGAACAGCTAATTCACCTCGCTACTTTACTCTCGTTCGAACAGCTAATTCACCTCGACTATTTTACTCTCGTTCGAACAGCTAATTCACCTCGACTATTTTACTCTCGTTCGAACAGCTAATTCACCTCGACTATTTTACTCTCGCTCGAACAGCTAATTCACCTCGCTACTTTACTCTCGTTCGAACAGCTAATTCACCTCGACTACTTTACTCTCGTTCGAACAGCTAATTCACCTCGACTATTTTACTCTCGTTCGAACAGCTAATTCACCTCGACTATTTTACTCTCGCTCGAACAGCTAATTCACCTCGAGTACTTTACTCTCGTTAGAACAGCTAATTCACCTCGGCTACTTTACTCTCGTTCGAACAGCTAATTCACCTCGGCTACTTTACTCTAGTGTTTGGTGGCGAGGTGACTTCGCTTGGTGGCGAGTTGGTTGGTGGCGAAACTCCCTGGTGGCGAGATGACCACTTCAGCACTTCTACTGCTCAAGTAGTAGAAATGCTGTGACTCGTAAGGAATCGTAAGATAAATTAAACAAAGTTCCTGTTAAAATTCATTCAGAAAAAGTGCAAGAAAATCGGCTTGTCTCTTTTCTTTGAGTGGACATAATGGTGCGATAGCAGTCACGGTAGGAGAGGTATCCGGTCACTTTGTTCCATAGTCAATTCGTTCCAAGTCATTTCGTTCCATCTTACGGTCACTTCGTTCCAAAAAATAGTCACTTCGTTCCACGAAACAGTCACTTCGTTCCATAAGCAAATAGAAGTTAGAACATAACAGCGAATACAACTCGCCTTGTTGTGGGATTCAAATACCCATCAACAAATAGTAACATAACAGCGAATACAACTGGCCTTGTTGCGCAATTCAAATACCCGTTTTAGCATTCGCCCCAACCCCCCATCATATGAGCACATCGTACACTTGCGATTTGTGAGCATATCTTATCGCTAGCACCAAACGCGTGAACAGAGTTGAGATGCTTTAAAGTAAAACTTAGTGAATATACTGTGGAACGAAGTGACTATTTCGTGGAACGAAGTGACTACTTGCGGAACGAAGTGACTATTTTTTGGAACGAAGTGACCGTTAGATGGAACGAAATGACTTGGAACAAATTGACTATGGAACGAAGTGACCGTAATTCGCAGTCACAACTCTCTTACCCTTTAAAAATCCAATTTCACTTCCAACCCAAACGTCCGCCATGCTGGAAATTCACGGTCTAGAGGTCTGAGAACCAGCAAAGATTACAGGGAATCATGGGTAGCTAGTGCCATTTCTTCTCCTTCGTTGTTGAACGCCTGCCAGGTTCTTTTGTATAAGGGCAATAGATTTCAAAATGGTTGTTTTACTTCTTTGCTTCGTACTTATAGGATGTGTTCTGCGAGATAGTCATCAATTACAACCCTCACTGTTCGAGAAAACGCGTCTTAAGCTTGGATCGAAGACGCCTTATCAGAAGAGAGAGGTTGCTTTCGAAGGACCGAAAAATTGCGAACCACTTCACATCAGCATGGTGCTAAGACATGGAACACGCTTTCCCAGCAAAAACGACGTTAAGAAAATTGACAAAATGCTCAAGGTGGTAAATGAGGCCTTCAATTCCAGTGCGTATGAACAAAAGCACGTCGGGGACTTACGCCTTCCTTGGAAAAACCCTTTCTCGCATTCTCATGACAAACTACTCGCCCCCTCTGGGGAACAAGAAATGTACTACATCGCCAAGGAAATGATTAAACGTTTTCCCAGTTTATTATCACGCCCTTATCATCCGCAAGACTTTGATTTTATCAGCACGGGAACTTCTCGGACTACACAAAGTGCCATGGCTTTTGCTTATGGTCTGTTTGAAGGACGAGGAAGCTTGGGCCCAGGCCTATTCCAACCTGTGGCAGTCCAGTCCAGAGATGTCAACAACGATCCCCTGCTCCGCTTTTTTGATCTGTGTCCAAAGTACTTAACTGAAGTAGCAGAAAACAAAACTGCATTTTTTGAATTCAAGACCTTTAAGCATGGTGAAGAAATGAAAACTGTTCTTCAAAAAGTATTGAGCAAAATGGGCATTCCTTCAGGTGTCATTTCAGAAGAGAGCTTAGTTGGCATGTACGTGGCTTGCATCTTTGAGGTCACTATCTATGACAGGGAAAATACTTGGTGTCAACTTTTTGATGATGAGGATTTCTTAGTTCTAGAATACTTGTTCGACATAAAGCACTATTGGAAAAAAGGATATGGATATCCTATTAGCTATAAGATTGGTTGTCCTCTGTTAGACAACATAATCAGCTCTCTGAAAAATGCAACAGACCCTACTTCAGAGGAGAAAAAGTATGGTACTTTTATGTTCGCTCATGCAGAGACGTTGCAACCACTTTATGCACTGCTTGGGTTATTCAAAGACCATGAAGATCTGAGAGCAGATAACTTCCTCAAACAACTTCAGCGCAAATACCGAACTAGTTACATTGTGCCATTTGGGGCCAACATTGCATTTGTAATGTATAAATGTAGTGGAAGAGATGCCAGTTCATCTACGGAATCAGAAGGCCTCAACCCTTGGCCATTTATAGTTCAAGTATTTGTCAATGAGGAGTTAATTGGCTTGCCTTGTTGTGATGAACAAACAAAATGTCCCTTAGAAACATTTTTGCAGTGTTTTGACAGTAACCCAAACATCTCATGTAATCTATCATCTTTATGCAGTTTGGAAAATGATAGCCCTGGAACATCACATGCGGAATTGTAGCTCAAAGTAATGAGAAAACCTTAAAAGGACTGGGATGCGAAGAAGACAACACTCTTCGTTTACATACATGTTGGTGATCAGATTAAATGGTCTGGGTCTGAGCCCTGGACCAGGGAATGCCCGCATTCCTACCAGGAGTAGAAAAAGAGAGAACCCTAACAAATTGCTGTTGTAGTTTGCAAGGATAACCTGTGATGGACTAGTATCCAATGCAAGACTAACAGCAATTCTACTACCTTCGCATTACAGAATCCACAACACTTATGAGACCTTAGGACTCCCAGACCTCTTTGACTGGAACAGATGTGAATCTTGTTATTTATTCTGATTCCTGTTTTTAACACGAACACATTCTGCACACCACAGGATGGCCCAGCCAAAGCGCAGAGTTTTACTTATTTTCAGGTTTTTTATCTCAGTGTTGTTTATTTGGTTTAGTCTCAAGAAATACAAGATTTAATATTGCAAAATGGTTAAAGATTCTCACAAAAAAACTTGCTTACCTAAAGGGACTATGACACACAGAACACATGCAACCTACCAATAGGAAGCATTGTCTTTAAATTTAGTTTCAGAACCCACTACAACTCAAGTTATATGAACTTCTGTCATTGTTGCAATCTGTCAGTCTTGTCTAGTTCAAAGGTTCTAAAGGTAGCCTTTTGCAGTTGTTCAAAAACCAGTTTAAACTTTTATTGTAAGGATGTTTTTTTGTGGCAGAACCAAATAACCTATTTTAACTTTTTACAAGACAAAGACATATCTTATTTACCTAGCAATTATTATGGTGAACGATAATTTTTTATTGAATTTATTTATTGTGAACACCTCAATATTGGGCAATATTCTGTACATACTGTTACATGCCTTGGTGTTTTTACATACATTTTTCAAAAACGTTTAATTATTGCAAAAATAAATTGAATTTTAAAACTGTGCACTTATCACTGTGATTATTTTCCTTCTAAATTACTGGGAGCCAATACTAGCTGTCAGTGATTCCCAAATCTTCCTTTAACTGTTCTATCATCTCACACAAACGAATCTGAAATGGAGGAAAGATGAGGTAGTGTTATAAAATCAAAATCGTAAAACCAAAACCAAATAGCCACGTAGCCAATCACAGTGCAATGAATCAGTCAAAACTTGAAGTTAATACACGTACAGTAGCTGACACAAAGCACAGGAAAATGTGTATGATTGAGTCATGATCGGTTCTAGTTTTACTTCTGATTGGATGAAATAGTGGCGTAGGTTTTTTAAGCCAGTTGTGTCCATCAAACTAACAATATTTTAACTATTGTAAATGCCAAATATACAAAATTTATATATTTTTTAGACTAATAATGTCCAGGATTGAACGCACTTACGAAAAATCGTAAAATTAGTTGTAGAATTTAACGAAAAATCACCAATTTTGTTAAATGTGCAACTGACAAAAAATCGTAAAATTTGTAAAATTCGTTAGTGCGTTCAATCCTGGACATAAGTGTACTTTCTGTTAGCTGCAGAAATTACTGGCTTCTAGATAATTCTATTTTGTTGAGATTATTTCTGTGGTGACGCCAGGACCCATTTATACACCTGGGCACCGTGAGAGTAAAGTGTCTTGCCCAAGAGCAGAACACAATGTCACCGGCCAGGGCTCGAAACCCGGGCCACTTGCTCAGGAGTCAAGCACACTAACCACGAGGCCACTGTGCCTCCCACTCGTCTATTTACTAAGGTATAATTAACAGGCGTAATATGGGTGCATCCTTACTTCATCTAAATGATCCTTTCTTCTTTCGATATGCATCTCAAACACTTGCTTTAGAACCCTGAAAAATGTTGAAATGTAACACAAAAAAGTAACAAAACAAAGTTCTCCAAAAACAACAATTACTGTAACTTAAATTACCATTACCCTTTAAACTCATCGCCAATAGATGAGCTTGGAGATGGTGCCTGCCAAAGTGGGCGGCGACTCCGGGGCGAGCAACGAGCCTTGAGCCACAGGCCATGAGCAGAGCACACAGGCCTCCACGGCAACTCTGCGAGCGGCCACCACCCACCAGGCACCGTCACACTGACCAAGTCAGTGGAGATACTTACCAACCCTATAATTACCAAATCCACCAATGAGGGAGGGAAGGGAAGGGGAAAAAGCGGAACAACTGAACGTTTTGCTGCTCGAAACAAGCAGCACCTCACACAGCAGAAACGACCAGCATGTGCGATTCGAGAAACCCCGTACGTCACCTCAATGCGCATGATTCTCTGACTACCGCTGACCAGCATGGCTTGATTTTAACTTAGCCTAAATTACATTTAGCCACATGTAACTTTATTTTCTTTCTTGTTTGCATGTATCCCGGGGAGGGGGGGGGTACTCTCTATAATGGCCTACACGGGGAGGCTCCGCCTGAAAGGGGTACCTTTCTCAGGCTTCAGGTATATAAAAGGGTAGGGATTTCACAAGTTGAGGTATATAAAAGGGTAGGTAAATCGGTCATTTTAGGTATTTACAAGGGCCTTTAATTAAAGTATTTTGAATAGACGCACTTATGGCTGTATCAGTTTATTTATTAAGCACTACATGAAAATGACAACAAGAAGGGCTTAGAAATGGGGTGCAGTGTTCTAAAGTAGGTATGTGAAAGGGGTAACTTTTCTCAATAAAAGGTATATAAAAGGGGTACCTTTTCTGCCAAAATGGTATATAAAAGGGTAAGGGGTTGGACCTCGGGGCGGAGCCTTCCCGTATTAAACTTTGTTAAGTACCCACCCCCCCCCCCCCCGGGCATGTATAAATTACCAGTAACTCTTATATAGTTTACATGTAACACATGCAAAGTAAACCTCAGCAATTTGAAAAGCTTGCAAGTACTTTTTGGCAGGATTAAACAGCAGGCAAAAATCCGTCTGTATCTACAACATACCTATTGCTAAAAATTCCTCTCGCAAGAATGTCTGTGGTAACATCTGAAATAAATTTAAGGTACTTTTGTTCCTCTTCCCTAAGAAAGAAAAACAGATCACAAAAGGAAAACAAAATTAATTAAATTATTGACTACCAAATTAATCAAATAATTAATTAACCCATTGACGCCTGTGCTGCCTGTAACGAGCGTTGGCCTTTGTTCTACTTCTGATGACTCACCTTTGACCAAAATTTGCAACACTTAAATACTCAAGGTCTGAAGGAGGAAAAGATCTTTCCAGTGATACCCAGATCAGAGTGATTGGGTCAATAGGCCACTTTCAATGTGATAAAATTCAGCTAGATAGTGAGGCCTATAGAGGACACAAACAAAAAAATGAATAAACATGGTCATTCAGTTTCCTTTGTTTGTGTCCTCTAGGCCTTGCTGCCAAGCTGAATTTTAATATATCGAAATAAGTCTATTGAATCTGAAATATGCACAAAAATGCTCAGCAATTGGAGTGAAAACTCAGGGATAAAATTTCCCTCAACTACTTTTGGCTACTCCGTGGTAAGAATTTTCCGTCTCGGTGATGCTTTTCGGAGATCATTGAACTGGAAGGAAGGTCAACAACTGCAGCAGAAGGATACGAAAAGGAGAAAATGAAAGACAAAAAGAAAAGTTAAAAACTGAAAAGCCTCAAAATTTTGATTTCTGATGCCCAAACAAAAATGTCCTAAAAAGCGATACAAGTGGAAAGAATGGCATGCTGTCATGTTGAAAATGCCTTTTTGAGTAGATTGGAGCTAATTTTGCTCATATCGAGGTTGAAAATATCCAAAAAATGCTTTTTTCACCAAAACGCTCCAGGTGTCAATGGGTTAGAATGGTTTTTATTTAAGTGCCAGAAAGGATCTGGTTTTGTGTCAACTACACTGCACGATTGACTTAAAAAACTTGCGCCACTATTTCATCAAATCAAAAGTGAAACCAAAACCAATCATAACTCGCTCGTACACGTTTTCCCACACTTTGCGTCAGCTACGTGTAATTACTTTTAGTTTTGATTGGTTCACTAGTGGATTGTCTGTGTCCTTTGTGATTGGTCAGGGTTATTACTTTGGTTTTGGTTTTACAACACTCAATTGAATACCACTCTAATTAAATTAATTAATTACTTAATTAATTGGGGTTAATTGGGGCTTGATGACTATGGTGTAACAAGGCCTAAGAAAGTAAGACAGTCAGTCAGCTGAAATGCAATTCTCTCATGAATAAGATTTCAAGTGAGCACATGCAGTGACCCAATCTGTATCAATCTACAGTATTTTACAGAAATTAATTACTTGGGTGGGGAAGGGTTTTTGTAAAAAAAGGACATGAAGTCCTTCTTAGGGGAGGGGTCTCTCAAAATAGCAATTTTGCACATCCCAGGGTTCAATCCTAACTAGATTGAGACTCCTGTAATAAAAGCCATATTTATTAAACATTATCATAATTTGTTTTCTCTGAAACAAACAAAAGATACATGTGCCTTAAAGTAGTGAACACGTACGTACCAGATGGTAGCTTTGAAGTCAGTTGAATCACTTGTTCTTATTGATGGTGGTCCTCTGTGACTGTACTGAACATCCGTTAGATCAAGAGGCGGAACACTATCATGTCTAACTGACATACTTGAATTTTCAAAGTCTTGTGGCACCCCACTTTTAACAGCAGTTCTTGTCAATCTTTTGTCATCACTACTGTTTCCTGCAGCTGTCACTGGGTTTTTCATATCACTTGGTTTGTCATAACTAGTCAATAATGTACTGACATTACCATTTAACCTGTCCAAACTACTTGGTTCCAATTTGTCAAGAGTATGCAAAGTTCCCCGATTACTTCCATGTCTGGATAAATAATGATCTCTTCTTGTGGTTCTCTGCCTTGGCTCTTTTGTAATGGGTGAAATAGGTGGTCGGGTTAGTATTCTAGCAGATGTTAGTGTAGATCGATCTTGTATTGGCAAATCTCTAGGTGAAGGAGAAGGAACTACAGGTGGGTAATACCTGTCAAGAGACTGTGTGGACAAACTCCTCTGGATTGGTGTGCCTGTGGCTTGCCTCTGACCTGAAGACTGCAAGTTTCTTGTTGAATTTAAAAAGGAAGTTTCATTATGTGTTGAAGACAAGAATTCCACAGATGGGCTCTACAAGAGAAAAAACATGTCAGTAATACTCAGTATCAAAATCTATTTCACAAGCCCAAAATACTCACGCGCGGGCGCATCAGCATCGTGCTAGAACGCGCTAATCTGCCTGTTCTGCAGGCTAAATCAAAATCAACTATAAAAAAGTCCATATTTATACAATTCTACGAGAAAGTCTTGACAAAGACTGATGAGAAGGTTAGACTAATGTTTTTTTTTAGATGATGAGACTACACTATCCTTTCTCTATGCTCAAGACATTGCAAGCCTTGCAAAGGAAATTAAAATGTTTGCAACAGCAATCTGAAAATATCAGTAGTGATATCATACGATCATGAAAATGTGGCTAAATGAAGGTAGTCATATTTTAAGTGAATGAAGAAACCTGTTTGCCAGATGAGTACATTTGTAAGAATTTAGGCCCTGTAGTTTTGATGTTATCTTACAAAATGTGTATCTGGTTCATTCCGTCCCTTTTGCTTTGGTAAAGAAAGTCGACAAATAATTTTATCCTCTAGCTAAAATATTTTAGAAAATCTGTCACTACTTTAATAAACATAGGTATTATCATCTCCTTTAGGACTGGAATATTTTTGCAGTGCAGTCCTTAGCTTTTGTTATAATATTAATAAAATTGTTGAGCAAACAATCATGTGATTAAAGTGATTAAAGTCCGGGGGAACTCCCATGGGAAAAAGTCAGGGATGCATGGTTAAATTTCTATTTGACCACTTCTTGGGCGGTAGTTAAGACCCAGAAAACAAAGACCTAACATCAATGACCCCAAAACACAAAAACAGAGACCACAAAACACGAAAACAAAGACCACAAAACATAAAAACGAAGACCCCTGATCAAGGAAATGAAGACTCCAAAACAGGAAGGTCTTCATTTTCTTGATAAGAGGTCTTCGCTTTTGTGTTTTGGGGTCTTCATTTTTTTCTTTTGAGGGTCTTCGTTTTCTTTACTTCCCTCTAGGATCTAGGGGCTTTGTTGGGTTCAGTTGAACCCCCTAAATTAAAAAATAATGAGACTTTATAAAATGCTGATGTGGTCTCAGTCAATGCTGGAAATCCCATTTCCGAGGTCCTCAATTTTAAAAATTGTCCAGGGGAGTATGTGTATGCCCCTGGAACCCCCTACAGGGGACTGCCTTTGGTGGTCTATATCTCAAACCCCCTTTTCTAAAATCCAAGCCCTAAAAGATACCACTTTGATACAGAAATAATAGCACTTTTTTATTATTTCTTCAAGTGCAACCCTAAAAGATTCCTTGATGACTAGAAATAGTGATGATTAGCCCAGTGAACATCCTACATGAGACCAAAATCTGTGATTTACGAGTATCCCTGTCCTTTTCATGTGGAATTTCCTCCTTGCAGTCATTCAAGTTTGTCAACTATTTGTAATAAAAATTAGGACATTTTTTGTGTCAATAATCAAACACCTCACCCTTGTCCTCAATGAAGGAGTTCCAGCTCTACTTTCCAAAGCAGCTCGTTTCTTTTGATCACGAACTGTACGAAATATAAAATTGTTGCTTTTAATGTTTATTGGTAAATATGTTCTAAAATCTTCATTGACTGGCAATTTCCATAATTCAAGTGTAACAATCTTTGATTAGTTACAAGGTTTATTTCTCCAGGAATGAAATTCTTAGGGACAATTTAAATTTGAATAACTTTTTATATTTTTAACAAACCATATGGATACAGCCAATCTCAGCTGATTATTTTACGGCTGCTATCATGTTGCCAGGAAATTGGATTCATATGATGATCACCAACTCCAGTGACAAAGGGGCAAATAGACATTTGAAAATGACCAATGCCACAACAGGCAGACAGCTATCATAAAATTTTGGTCACCTATATTATAAACTTAAAGTTCTGTCCAAATAGGAAATGTTTGGTGACCAGACATGATCAAACATAACAATGTTTGGTGATCAAACATGATGTTGTACTGAGTGGACAAACAGTATCAAACATGTTTGATCACCGTCCAAACGAACAAAATGTTTTACAATGTTTGATCAGATGTTTAAATATGACATATTTCGAATTTTATCACAATCAAACAAGGTGTCCACCTGGGAAAATGTTTGGTCACCAAACAATGTTTGATTGTGTTAGGTTGACAAACATTTTCCATTTAAACAGAGCTTAACATTACCTCCCTAATCTGGGTTATATTTCCAATTATCATTGTAACATACCTTTTATATGTGTTTTCATGGATTTGGGAGGAGATGTATCAACAGCAGCTGCACAATGATGCAAAGCAACAAGGGAAACCATATTTATTAATTTCTGAACCTAACATACTAATTAAGATACACATTTTATGACTTAACGACTTCTTCACAAAAAATGTACAGAATAAAAAAAAACATTTATTCAGTACAGGTACCTAATTTCAGATATCATGGAAAGTGTATAAATATGATAATTATATTATATTTTATTGGCAACTGTTATAACTGTACTTTATGCAGGCCCTATTGGGAAGGGGGTCTTTATTCCAATACGTTTCAAACTTTTCCAAAAATGCAATACAATTTCAGAAGATTTGCATGTCACTGTGGGAATTTCATCCAAGCCACTCAGCTGATAATATCGGCAAATTATTTTTTGTCCAGCTGCTCAACAGTCCGGAATCCTAAATCTGATTGGCTAATCGCACACGCTCCAGTGCGTTCAGATTTTTCCCATTCACCCCGAGTTATGGACCGCTCCTAAATTTTGCTCCTAAAAGTTAGCGGTAATCGTCAATCTTTTGCCTTTTTTACTTACTTCCATCAACACAAGTTTATCTCTATTCACTTTCAAATGGCAAAGAAAGTCACTATTAGTAAATTCAATTGAGTGTTTTGATGTTGAGAGTTTGTTTGGCAGTTTGTAGCATGGCATTGTAATAGTGTGTAATCCCGTGTTTCTATTTCCGTAAAATTTTAAGTAAAAGTGAGTCAATTTCAGTCGAGTTTACCTCTCTAGTTAAAAGAATTTAGACTGTGGAATACACTTTAACAAAGTTCCTCACTTTCTGGTACTCAATTTACAGTAGGAAAGTCTGATTTTGAGTGATTTGCAACGACTGACAGAAATTGTTTTGGTAGTGTACAATTCAAACTTTACACGGAAAAACAATTTTGGACAACTTAAATAACTGGTGAACTAAATGCAACTAACATAAAGTAGTTTGAAATAAATCTGTTTTTTAGTACATCTTTCTTTGTCTAGTATCTGAGTTACTCAATGGTTAGATTTTTACAAATGGTTCAGTAGACAGGCGGCCATAAGCCAATTCAATGACAAAGTTGCATAAACAAACCCACTAATGTAAGCCAATTTACTGCATGAAAAACTAAATATGTTATTTACGGCTTAAGGTCGGTCCATATATTGAAAAACTGTGACCTCAGGCTCAGTTTTTCACCATACGGACCACCCAGCTGGCAAATAACATATATATATTCTATCCCTGTGTGACCAGGTTCACAATTTATTAGTAGACATTTTTATTTTTCTAAATAGAAACAAAGGAAGTTGTGTAGTAATCTAGCTTTGTGTCACACACAAACCACAGTTATATGTCATTTTAGCCTGTTTCAGAGCATAATTGCTAAAGTGTAGGCAGCTTATTTCCTTTCTAGTAAACAGGAACTTGTAAATGAATAAAGCTTACTTTGTTCAATAGCTGTCCTATGACATGTAGGAATCTAGGCTTGGAATATTGTGGTTGATTAGTGCATGCCTATGCCTTTAGTAACAGGATGTAACCCGGTCTCTAAACATGTAGGTATATTAGCAGTTTCAAGCTAGAATTAGTTCAGTTGCATTCAAGCCTTTGCAGACTACACAGCTCTGAAGCCTAATAGAATACTCTAGTTTGGCCAAGCAAGCTTCTCTTCAGTGCCTTGTTGCTTTCACCCTTTTTCTTTGCTCAATAAATTTGTTTGTGTGAATTTGCAATTTGTCTGTTGTTCTCATAACAACATGAACCTAACGTGGTCACACCTGGATAATCATCTACCAAATTGAAGAGTCTAACAAAGGACAAGATGGAAGCAAAGAGGGGAAACAGTATATCTGCAATTAGACTATGTTTCACTTTGCCTACAAGTCCCTCTATCATTAAAATACTGTCAGCATTGTTGTCTGTTTTGCTAACTTCCTCTTTGTCTGCGTCATAATTTCACAGGAGTATTCTCATCATTCATTGTCATTACTACATGTAGCTGTGTTGCCTGGTGGACTTTACCCTAACAGGGACTCTTTTTGTTGTAATTGAGATTGCGTGTTTCAAGGAAAAATACCTCAACACCCCAAGAAAGATAGTCTGCTCACAACCGGGGTATTTTCTCTAAGGTGCACTTAGCCATCACAAATGCAAAAGGGCAGTATGGCTGCGGCCAAGTAGAGAAGAAGGCGAGACACGGGCAGTGTGGCCAAGTAGCAATTTAGGCTAAAGCGTCTCGCCTTTTAACCCCTTCTGAATTTTGGGAGAAAAATAGACTGCCAGCAGTCTACAAGGAAGATCAATGGAAATTCTGAAGGAGTGGGGATTTTTAGACTGTGGGACCTGACTGTTTGGGGTTCTGATGACTCTAACCTTCTAGTATAAATTAGAATTTTTTATCACAAAAGTAAAAGAACACCTTTTGCAGAGGCGATACGTCTATAGTGAGACTTCATGTGGTTTGCTATGAAATCCTGTCCCATGTACGACATAGCTGTAGGTGCAAGTACTGCAAAAGCAAAAAGCTTTTAAATAAGTAAACTACCGGTATATGTAAACAAATCAATCTTTCAGAAAAAGCGTTAACCTCAGCTTTTTGTGAAAGATTATGGATTTTAATAGAGTTCATAATCTGTAATAAAATATAGATTTAGCCAAGCCTAAAAGCGGAGGGGCTGGGTTGTTCAAAACCCCATTGAGCTAACCCATGATAAGCGAGAATTTTGATTGGAGCTTTGTAACTTTGGGGTGAGGTTTTCTGTATATTCTTTGGCCTTCTGTGTTGAGTTTGAATAACCTCAAAAAAGATGTACACAAAACAAGACCAGTGAAAAACACCAGTCTTGTATACAAGAAAAAATTATATGTTGGTTAACTTTTAATCCTGGAGACATGATGGTAGATGCAAATGCAGTCATAACACTTCTGGAAAAATGACCTGAAAACATTTTCAGGTTTTGAACAGGATTTGAATCCTGTTAACTGGCATCCGAACAACCAAGCCCTGTTTAAAGGAGTTAACCTGGCATGAGCCTGCGATCCAACATTTGGTCAGCGGTCAACTTCAAAAAATATGTGATCTCGATGAGCTCTAAACTTGGGCCCGCGATTTTATGGTCACATGATACTGGTCAGCGGATACCTTGTTTTAAAAGGTGTCAGTTGACCATCCCATAACATGGATGTCCAATATCACAGAAGGATGCAATAAACCAAGGCTGCTTGTCTGTCAGCCTATTAGCTAGAGTATGGCTGCCATTTTGCACGACTCCCTCACCGTCATCATGCATACACGCCCACGAGCAATACCGCTAGCCATGATAACCATGAAAAATTCAATTCACGGGTTTCCTTTTCTTTCCTAAATGAGTATGGTGCTCCGCTTGGCGGCCAAGGGCCGGAGCTCCGCTATTAAAGGCTTACGTAATCTGGCATCCATCTACAAAAACGTTTGAGCTACATATACTACTGAAACATAACGTGGCTTTAATTGTTATAACTAGGTTGGTCTAAACATAACAAAAACAGCAACTTCACATAACCTTACCTAAGAAGACATGTAAGCTTATGTAGCACCATGGTTAGATCGCTCCAAGTCAGTCAACTCGAAGTCCAACCAAAAGTTAGATCGCTCCACACAGGTAACCGAGTTTGGCTTGGCAGTGGATGAAAGAACGAGGAACAATCTATATCCAGCTTGGAGTGATCTAACCATGGAGCGAGGTGACCGGAGACCGACACTTAAACTGAGTTTTTACTGAGGCTAATAAAAGTCGCGGTTAAATGTTTCCCCATTCGATCGTCCACTCACCGCTACTCTTCAAGGTGAAATGACCACGTTGTAAACGTGTCTGTGAATTACTTCCCAAGCTCATCTCTGCTAAACACGCCACAAACTGTCCTGTGGCATTATTACGCCTGAACAACGCTATCGGAACGGGCAAATTGATTATAAATTTTCTTTGCGAAAGGAAACATCTCGAGGCGTTTGGATCGCGGGCTCGCGAACGCGGTGTTTTATTTCCAGGGCAACAGAAGTGAAAATAGGTCCGCACTGCATACTAAAATCAGCCAGAAGAAATGGAAGAAATTTTCTCTTGGGCTATGTCTTTTGTTGTAATTTTCGTTTTTTTTTTTTTTTTAATTTTGTTTTGCTGAATTTGCTCATTATGTTTCATTTTCAAAAATTGATGTATATCTGCTTTAAAACAAAAAAAAATTAAACAGGCAAGAAATCTTAGCAAGCTTTACTGGGCTTTTCTAAGAAGACCCCATACGTCAATTTACAGAACTTAAGCCGGTGGTAAACATGAATAGGCGTGAAATTTGAAGTGATATAAAAAAGGAAATTGTTAGAATTAAGAAGGGTTGGAAACACTACCAGACAGTTGACCCCCGCAAAAGGGAGCCCCTGGTTGCTAGGAGACTGTTTGGTATCCGTCTACTAATTCTTCACTTCAAATTTCAATTTTCCAAATCCATCAAATCTTCAACATTTCATATTTTCCTCAATTTAACCTATCCTTTGAGAAAAAATATATATTTCCCAATATGCCCAAAAATCACCCAAAAATTTACACAAAACCGCCAAACAGTGGTTAATGAGATAAGCAGACAGATTTAGTGTCGCTTGAAACGTGACCGAGATATAGGCAGAAAGGCCGTGTTAAGCGACCTCAAAACAGCCTTCACGTGTACCCCGCCTTGCTAGCCATATAATTAAAAAGAGTCATTTTAACCTTGGAGAAAATTGTTTGGCCCTTCGATGTTTGCCGGTTTCGTACCCAGTCCCCTTTACCAACTATGTCCCTGTAAATGAAATGGAGACCGGCATGGCGGACGGACGCACTTTTTAGAGCTCCGTCCTTAGCCCGTATTTCCCTTCTAGCGAAACAGTTTCTGTTCGTAGAGCTACTTGTTTCTCGATTAGAGCAGACAGTTAACATGGTACATGGGAAATAAGAAGAGAAAAAAGAGATCCAGCAGCCCTAAAGCTTCACAAACCGGCAACGCGAAGCTTCCACGTGTAAATAGCAAGAACATGGATTCATCAGACAACACTCTTTCGCCGGTAACTCTCAATGCTATCATGGATACTCTTAGTTCCCTTGGCGAAAAAATGGACAACAACTTCAAGACGCTTAGAGAGGAAATGGAAATTTTCAAGCAGGATTTAAAGGCCGAAGTCCAAGTGTTAAGAAACACTGTGTCCGAATTAGAAATGGCCGCACAAATGTCTTCGTCCAAAATTGAATCTCTTGAGGCGAGCAACAAGTCGCTGTCGATGTCACTGGCCTCTCAGGTAAAAGAAATTGCTACGCTACGAGCAGAATTAAAGAAGCAAAAAGAAAAGGTTTTACATATGGAAGAGTACTCGCGGAGAGAAAACTTAATATTCAGAAACATCCCTGAACGCCCAAGCGAGAACTGTAGAGAGCTGATCTTCGACATCATGACCAAAGAAATGAACATAGAAACAAGTCAAATGCGTTGTCATGCGGTACACAGGATGGGAAAATCCATTCAAGGCAGACCTCGACCGATTATTGTCAGATTTTTGTGCAGGGAAGACAAGGAGGTTGTCTTTCGAAAGAGGAATCTACTAAAAGAATCTAATCACTTCCCAGATGCGTACATAACCCTAGATTACCCGAGTGAAATCCAAGATGAGAGAGCTGTTCTAATCAAAGCGATGCTGAAAGCCCAAGCAAGCGGCACACAAGCGAAAGTCATCGGAAGAACTCTAAAAATTGGAAGTGCGAGCTACACAAGCAAGAATGTACCCAAAGAACTATTAGAGTAAGTTTATCTTAACGATACTTGAGCTTAGTACCTTTGAAGCGGGCAAGGCAATTAGGGATGCTCTAGAGAACGCAACGCGAAAAATAATTTTGTGAGGGGAGGGAAAAGGGTAAGAAGGTCATTGTGTCAGTAAACTGCTCTCTGTTCTTTTTTTTCTTTGACAGAGAATTAGCATGATCAGGTCAAAATGGACCTTAATTTTAGTTAGTTGGAATATTTTTCTGTTAGTATTTGTTATTCATCGTTTCAATTTAATTCTTGTTGTTTACCTTTTTAATTTCTTTCCTACAATGCTACAACGCTACATACTTGACATGAAGTTAGCATATTATAGGAGACAAAATTTATTATGCTCAACATTCACATGCAAAGATCAAGTGTTCTCGCACCTCTTGAAACAATGATACAAAAGAATTATATAGAATACCAGAGGGAATTTGAAACCAATTTTTAATATGAACGACTTAAAAACATTTCAAATCAAAATTGTCACCCTTAATGTTAGAGGTTTAAACGGGTCCACTAAAAGGCGGTCAATTTTCAGATGGCTACACAATCAAAAAGCACATTTCTATTTTCTGCAAGAAACTTACAGCGATGAAAAAACAAAAGCTTCGTGGGAAGCAGAGTGGGGTGGAAAGATTTTCTGTAGTCATGGAACAAAACACAGCAAAGGTGTCATGATTTTACTGAACCCAAAGTATGACATCGATGTGATAAAATTCGAGAAAGACAACCAGGGAAGATTAATTGTTCTTGATACAAAAATGAATGGCGCAAACTTAGTGCTAATGAACCTTTACGCTCCAAACGACATTTCTCAACAGGTACAGTTTTTCGAAAAGGTTATGAATAGGCTCTCAAATTACGCGGATGAAAACATTATAATTGGCGGTGATTTGAACTGTCCTCTCACTGAGTTGGACAAAATAGGAGGGAAACCTGTAGAAAATAAAAAGCGTGTTAGGGATAAAATTTCCCAATTGTCAAATCTATACTCTTTGCAAGACGTTTGGCGTGAAATGAATCCCAAAGAGAAACAATTTACCTGGAGAGACAAAGCATATAAAGTCCAGTGCAGGTTGGATTATTTTCTAGCATCTCCAAACCTTGTTAACCTTGCTAAAGAGTGTAGTATTGTCCACGCACCAGGGTCTGACCACTGCGCTGTTAAACTATTTATTCAGTCAGACTCTCTCAACAAAAAAGCTGGGCCGGGATTTTGGAAATTTAACTCATCGCTACTAGAGGATGAAGAGTATATTAATGAATTTAAAGCAAACATTGAAAACTACAGAAATAAATACTTATATTTAGACGACAAAGGACTTAGATGGGACCTAATGAAAATGGAAGTGCGAGGCTTCACTATCGCTTACGCCAAAAGAAAAGCTAAAAAGAAGAGGAATGAGGAAAAAAAGTTGCAGGAGCAGCTGAATGAGCTATTGGCCCAGTCTGCACAATGTAAAAATAATCCACTTTTAAGAACAAAGATACAGAGTACACAAATGCGCCTCAAACGAATAACAGACCAAAAGGTAATGGGAGCTATCTTAAGAAGCAAAGCAAGATGGGTGGAATACGGTGAGAAAAACACCAGATATTTTCTAAACTTAGAAAAAAAAAAGGGTGAGAAGAAAACCATCACCAAATTGAAATTAAACGATGAAATGGAAACTGAAGATCAGGAGATCATTCTAAGGGAAGAGGAGAACTTTTACAGAGTTTTATATGAATCGAGTAACATCAATATGGCAACACCAGAAAGCAAGACTTTCTTTGAAAACGAGCTCATTAAACCATTAAGCGACGAGAACGCGAATATTTGCGAAGGAAAAATAACTAACGAAGAGTGCAAAAAAGCCTTAAATGAAATGGGAATAGGTAAATCTCCGGGCTCAGACGGCCTTACTTCTGAATTTTATAAGCGATTCTGGGATGAAGTTGGTGATGATGTCGTACAAAGTATCAACAACGCCTTTGATAAAGGAGAATTGTCGATTTGTCAGAAAAGAGGCATCATCACTCTTCTACCAAAGAAAGACAAACCCACCGATGTCCTAAACAACTTACGTCCAGTTACTTTGCTAAATGTGGACTATAAAATTGCTACCAAAGTAATAGCGAACAGATTAGCAAAAGTACTCCCAGACATAATAAGTCCAAATCAAACTGGTTATGTGAAGAATAGATACATTGGCGAAAATGTCAGACTTATTTTTGACGTTATTGACTATACCAAAGCCAAGCAAACACCAGGCATCGCTCTTTTTCTTGACTTTAAGAAAGCTTTTGATTCAATCGAATGGGAGTACTTGCACAAAGTCTTGGATGTTTTTAACTTCAAGCAAGATTTCAAAAGATGGGTTAAAGTGTTTTACACCGATATTTCTAGCTGTGTTACAAACAATGGTTTTGCATCCACTTTTTTTAACCTTAAACGCGGAGTACGACAAGGCTGCCCGTTATCAGGACTCCTGTTCGTTCTAGGTATAGAACTGCTTAATCTTGCATTTCAAACGAATAGCAACATCAAAGGAATAAAGGTCGGAGACAACGAAATAAAAAATACCCTATATGCAGATGACACTACTCTTATTCTCAGAGATCTAGATTCAGTGCAGACGTCACTTGAGATATTAGAAAATTTCAAAGGATGCTCAGGCTTACAACTGAATAAATCAAAAACGGAGGCCATGTGGCTGGGCTGCTGGGCAACAAGGATCGACACACCTTTCGAGTTTCGCTGGCCAGAAAATTCTGTTTATGCTTTAGGTATCCATTTCTCCAACGATAGAAGCAAATGTGAAAGTCTCAATTTTGATAAGAAACTGGAAGATTTGAAAAAAATTCTTAATTCCTGGAAAAGGAGGAAACTGACTCTGCTCGGGAAGATCAACATTGTCAAGTCACTTGGGTTGTCTAAACTAATATACAACGCTTCAGTTTTACCATTACCTGAAAATTTCAGCAAAAGGGTTGATAAAACCATGTTGGATTTTATATGGGATAACAAACCACATAAAATTAAAACAAACACATTAATTGGAGACAGGAATCTGGGCGGATTAAAAATGACTGAGTTTGAGTCGATGAATAAAGCCTTGAAAGCTTCATGGGTGAGAAGATTCAATACAGAGGGGAACGCACCGTGGAAAATCATCCCAAATTACATGACACGACACCTAGGCGGTTTTACGTTCTTAATATCATGCAGTTATAAAACCAAAGAACTCAGTTTGAAAAACATCCCTTGCTTCTACTCAGAAATTCTAAATTATTGGGAAATGATAAAAAAAATCAAAGCTGAAATAGATCAAGAAAAAGCAGATCCATATGACGCCATAATATGGAACAACCATGAAATAAAAATCGCAACTAAGCCAATATTTTATGAGTCTTGGCACAAGGCGGGTGTTACAAAGGTTAAACACCTCTTAAACCCTAATAGTGGAAAATTCCTAACGTATCAAGAATTTGTCAATCTGTTCAAAGTTAAATCCAGTTTCACAGTGTACTACGGCCTTCTCAGTGCAATTAAAAATAAATGGAAAATTTCTACTACCGGTAGACAGAGGCAAACAGGGAAACAGAACTGGTACGACAATGAAGAAAATCTTTCCAACGCTGCTCTGCACAAAATAATTGTTGAGAAAAAATATCAATCACCTACCAATGAAAACCGAATTATTGGTTACGGAGTGGAGCCTTCTGAAATCCAAAAACTATATAAATGGCCTTTTTCTGTTACGAAAAATACAAAGTTAATAATGTTTCAATTCAAAATAAACCATAATATCATCTACACTAAAGACAAACTGAAAAGAGCAAACATAACACCTGATGATATATGCTACCTATGTAAAAGTGAACAGCATACAATCCAACACATGTTTTTAAAGTGTTCCCATGTAGCTTTATTTTGGAATGAATTTTTTGACTGGTGGTCGCAAGTCACTAGTGAAAACATTCAGTTACCAGACTCAACAATTTTATACGGACCTACAAACCCACTCAAACACCATCAACCCCTAAGCTTGGCTTTGCTGGTGGCAAAATACTTCATTTATAAATGTAACCTTAATGAACAATCGTTACTCTTCTCACTGTTTAAAATACAATTTCGAGAAAATATAATGACTGAAAGATACATTGCAATAAAAAACAAAACTGCCAAGCTCTTTAATGAGAGATGGAAATGCCTTATATTAAAAGACTTTGTTCCAGAAATTTTGCCACCTCCAATGTCTCAATAGGAAAAATTAATTTACTTACTTTGTGTCAACGCTGTCATCAGGGTTTTCAAATTTCTAATCAGTAGCGACTAGCATTAATTTATTTCTATATCTGTTGTAGTCCTTAAAGTGCTGTCAGTTTTCTTTTTACATGGAATTTACTTTGCTCTATGTTTCATTGTATTGTAAGAGTTTTTCTTTTAACGAATAAATAAACAAATAACTAAAATAAAAAATAAAAAAAAATAAAAATAAAAATAAAAAACTATGTCCCTGTGTTGAAACATGGATTGTGGATCGATCAAGTTCACTGAGGTATACAAATCATACAAGGTTAAGACGCAATTTAAAGGTCAGGAACTTTGCTGAAGTAACTGTAGTTTGATAATTTTATGCCGAGAATCTGCTCATGTTTTAGTAAGGAAGTAAAGGCTTTATTTTTGAACGAGACAGTGTCGGTTTTTGGATCTTCGTGTGAATTTTTGCTGCTTCAGTTTTCCTCTTCATTCAGTCATTTTTGTCAGAGATCAAGTGGCTGGAAATAGCCGATTTAGTAAGCTTTCCATCTCAAAAATCAGTAAAGGAATAATATGGAAAATAACAGGCATTGGCATACTAGGAACTACAAAAAGCCACAAAATGTCACAAAGGCTTGTAATTTTTTTTAAAATAAACAAAAAAGCAACTGAATGAAGAAGAAACTGCAGCAAAGCAAGGAAGAGTTCATTATTTACTCTATACGGGGGCTACAATTCAATTCAGTTTTCGCATTACTACAATGCAAGAAAATATTTGCATCACATCTTTTGAGATTGAAATCGTGTTTTTTTACCACTCTAGGTCAGTGTTCCATTTTCACAGTTACTTCTGCGTGTGTCTATTGAGTTCTGGATGATGCAGTTCGGAGTTTGAGGAGCACGAGAGAAGTCACTTCTCTCGTGACTTCCCTCAAAGAGTACTGTACCTGTCAGAATATGATACAAAACAGCACTATAGCACACTGTAAAGTAAGGTTTAGATAAGAAATTTTATTTGTAAATTCGCATTGATCTCAATACAAGCTCAAAAAAGTATATTAACCATTTTATTGAATTCAATAAGCAATGACAATGCTATTTCACACTGGTATTATTCATTCATTTATTCTTTAATACATTCAGTTATTTATTCATTCATTCATTCCTTCTTGAATAAAAACACGATCTTTTTTCAGACTGGAAAACAACACTTGCTAGAGCGGCCTTGCCGCTTAAATGATACTTTTTCGATGTTACACTCTCTTATTTTGTGTTGTGCGCACTCTGTTCAGTAAAATTTATCAACATTACACTCTCAAATGAATCATCCCCTCCTCAAAAATCTTTTTGCAGTTCTGTCAAGAGCAGTCTATCCACAGACGTTTATTCCCTAAGGCCTTCCCCTTGAGTTTGAGTTTTTTTCAATTCCCCTACGGTTATTACGTTTGTTTGCGATATCGACGAGCGCGACAGAAAATAGAGGGTCTGTGGACAGGCTCTGTTAAAAAGAGTTTGACCGCGTAATACACTACTGCGTCCTTGCGTCCGACTGATCATGTGCGATAAACACTGTTACCGACGTGAACATCGAATATTAAGCCATCCCATCATCTTTATAAATCACATATAAAATTGTCTTGAAATGAGTGAAATTATCTTCTGCGTATGTATTGTTTCTTCACCGTGAAAAAACATGAAATCTCAAAGGCTGCAACGAAAATTGTATTCCTTTCAGTATTTTTTCCATTTTTCAGGGCCACAAAAGCGATAGCTTTAATTTCATACTCACTGCAAAGATTAGTTCAATCATTTCTCGCAGTCCCCTACGATATATACTTTTAAAAATTTATTTCGCCAGTAAATCTTTTTAGCATTAGTAACACCCCAGATAAAACCGATTCTCCTTCGCATCTTACTTTTTGTGAGTTCATTAAGAAATTGACTGACAACGACTCTAATATTTGTAGAATTTGTTTTAACTTTCCGTACAAGCGCTAGCGATTTTTACAGAACGATTATCTTAAGAGGAATTATTAGCAGCTTTTATTAAAGTACGTTATTTCCCTTAATGATCCCTGAGATTCAGTCAATTTCTTGGAGCGTTCCCCAGTCCATGAAACGTACTTTTCGAGCCAAATGTATACTTTGAGCAGACTGAAACATAAGAACAGAAAGACAAATGTTAATGTTGTACCTACTCGCGCCACGCAACCGGAATGTGATATATCCTTGATGTCAGTAATATGTCAAACACGAAAGACTGTGTTTCATCGGGATATCCAAACACCGAGAAGAGAGTTGAAAATAAGACACGCGGTGGAGTATTTCTTAGGAATTAAAAATTCGAGGTGTTTGGTTAGCCGATGAAACACTGTCTCGAGTGTTTGATATATCTTCTCAACCGAAACAAAAACCAAGGAGTAGACGGAGAAGTAAAATGGTCAAAATCTATGCTAAATAAGATCAAGTATCCAAACCTCCTCACGTTTGTGATTTTCTTTGTTTTAACTTGATGAATTGTCAATGAGTTTGAGAACCACAGTTTAGAATCTATGAGTACACTTCCCTATTTACTAGACCACAAAAAGGTAATTTGTCGGAAAAGATTTCCCACCACGATTCATGACTCGTCAAATGTTTAACTAAAGAAGAAGCTGAAAATTTCATGAAGTCGGACAATCTTGAAAGGGATTTGAGAAAGAAGGAAAGAAGGTCTTAAATCATTGTTGTTAAATAGCTCATTTTACAAGTAAATCTAGAAAGGTACGAAAATCATTAAAGGAGTTCTTTAAGGTCATTCCACTAAGGTTATGTTATACAAACGTCAATGAAATTCAAACCTCTTTTGAATATAAGCACATTATTTAATCTTAAATGTTTCGGGATTGGCCCTTACTTAGCGGAAATGATGGAGTGACATTGCTACTTAAAACCTAAATGTCTTCGTCGAAAGGACCTTTCGTAGATAAGTTGACGGAAAACATGTGGTTCATCTAAGCGACGCCATATTGAACTTAATTCTTACGTGCGATTCGCTTGACCATTGGATCTCTTTCCAGCCAGAACTTAAAACCTTCTTTGGCGCGTTGATTGTAAACTGACGGACGCCTTTGAATTTGAGGCCGCTGTAGCTTGGTCGCGGGCGCAGGAACTCCGGTTGACGAGTCTTTATCCATTGGTTTGCCTTGGTAATACATGGTGTAGGTTTCTGAGGAATGTATCAAGAAAATGTCAGTATTTAACAAGGCCACCTTTACAATTAAACTTTTATAAGTTGTTTGCGTTTGCTCATTTGTAGCGGACAAATTTTCATGGTCTTGTTAACAGAATACAGATTGACAGAGTGTTGAATTCTACAGTTGGTTATTTGACGATGCCATTTTCTCAAAAGGAAGTTTTGATCCAGAGGGCAATTTTGAGCCCGAATTCAAACTGAAGAGGACTTGTCCCATTTACACCACCAAACCATTATAAACAATATAAATTTTTTTCAGAAGGTAAAGGTGAAGATGTCAAAGAAAATGGGATACTAGTCCTTTCTCTTATCTCTTAGTTAGTACGCGTGCTGTGATTGGTCAATTTAGCGGGCCGTATTCTACCGTACTGCCCGCTAAAATTTGAGGCTGCTTTTGTTGCCAAAATGTTTCTTGATTTATCGCCAAGAGTTCTTAACTTGTCTAGCAAGTAAAAGTTTAAAACTTTCTTTTACTTCTGAAATTGCGTATTAAAACCTGCTAAGGACTTAAGAGTCAATTAACGATTTTTTAAATTGACTTGTTTTGCTCTCGACGTGCGTCATAAATTTGAAGCCGTTCCGCGTGAATAGAAATCGTTCCTGAACCCGTCAGACACACAGTAGAGATATAATAAATGTGTTACTAGCCTCGTTTTCTCGGTACGTAATGTAAGTAACGGATCCTCGTTTTTCCCCTTCGATTTATGATAAATCGATGGCGAAACACCTCGGTCGGTAACTTACAGTACGGCCCTCGAACTCGGTTAGTAAGGGGTATGTATTTTCATGTATATTTCTCGCCAGTATGGCACGCGTGTTTAATGTGTCACTCACTTTTCAACAAGTCTTCTCTGTGCCTGCTTTGATCGTAGTAATACCTCTGAAACGCACTTGACAGTACCGGTGCATTCTGGGCACGACCATTCATGGGTTCATTTGGCGGGAAACCGTACAACATGCGATTAACAAAATCAACATGCTGAAAGATGAAGGTAAGGGTTAGATTAATGAAATTTGTTTCCGTTTTACTACTCTTCCACGCCATAGCAATAATCAGTCATGTACATACACCCTACTCATAAATGGCCGTCAATTAAAAATTATTTTGAAGTATTAAAATTAGCCCAACTAACCTCGTTTTTGAGTTGAGAATTCAAAAAACTTTTTTACTCTAAAACGAGGTTAGTTGGGCTAATTCAAATGCATATGTTTTTTAAATTGGCAGCCATTTTTGCGTTTTCGTTACAGTAATGTCTGTCTCAGTGACAGAGAAGAGCTAGGAACTAAGAAGAAGATTTTATTCATGATTTGTGTCTGAGGCTCTGTCCACACTACGATGGAGAAATTTGAAAACGGCGTTTTCAATCTGAAAAGGCATCAAATGTTGTGTCCATACTCCCCCGGACGGCTGAAAAATTTAAAACGCAACAATCACCATCCACTCAGCTCGGGACACTCGGGCAGGGAAATCGCATTACTATCGTAACGTCATCGTTTTCAAAATGTTTTCCATCCACACTAAAACGCAAAGCCGGCGTTTTCAAATTCCTCCTGTTTGAAGAGTGTTTTCGAAAAGCTCCGTTTTCGTGAAGGATTAGCGTGGACGTTTAGGCCTAACCGCAGAAATAAAGCTGCGTTTTCAAATTTCTCCGACGTAGTGTGGACGGTGCCTGAAAATCAAAATTCTTGCGGGGTAGCCATTTTTCATCGATCCTCTTTACACTTTTTTTCAAGTTTGGTCAAGAAAATATGGATTGATTTAATGCCTATAGTTAATCACTATTAGAAATTCCAAAGTGACTTTACGATAAGCCTAGATTAATTTCGTCTCGTATTTTGACGTTGCTATAATTCTTTAACGCATAAAAAAGCAAACTATTCTCGGCCTTCCATGTCCTATAACACCGTTTCTATAGCTCAACCCTTCAGTTGCAGTATTTTAGTTTTAGATGCTGTTGCACTCTCATGCAAAAAGACCAGGCTTGAGCTAAACGAACATTGTCCAAACATTTGTTGCTGCGTTGAGCCAGCCATGTGTTATAAGTAAATATCATGTCGGCAAATATTTGTCGCCCTCGTGTTTCTCAGTTTAATAAACTTGAAGAACACAGTTACGGCTGCTTAATTGTAGACTGCTGCATGTAGTTCTAACTTGAGTTTGTACGGAAAAGACATTTCTATTCCAAAAACTATTTGCTGACGAGAATCCGGGATTAACTTCGTGAGCCGACGAATTCTCAAAACTTGAACTAAAAATTATTAATCATTGAGAAGAGTATATATTGGATTGATCTTGGAACTAAAAAGTCAGTCAAAAATGTTTACCTTTCCCTTGAGCTTGGCCCAGTGATCTGTGTCTAGTTGGCCCGCCAGTTTCAGAGAAGGAACATCTCGCTTCGCCCAGTGAGATAAGTCCTTCCTAAAGAACACAAATTAAAAATGCTTTAAGGATCGGTTCTGTCAGTAACGTCAGTAACCACAGATAGCACGGAAAGGAAGTAAAACTGACGCCGTTCGAGACGGCATGGGTAACGCGGATGGGAACCGTGTATGTGACACTTTGGTCTGAAATGCAGACCATATTTAGTGGTCTAGTTAGGAGGAACAAAAGGAAGTACCACTGCATCGCTGACGTCCCGTTATTTTGCATTCATGACCAGTTATTTCATCAGTTAAAACCCAAGAAAAAAGCGATAGCTTATACATTTGTATGAATTCATACTGGTTGATGTATGTCGAACTGCTCGCTTGAAAAACAAATTTAGAGTATTGCTGTTTCTTTTGGCTACACTACCAAATAATGAAAATATTAATTTGCTAAAATTCGAACAAGATTTAAGCTTAAATGCATTGAAAAGCGAAAACTTTCAGGTTTCTTTAGAGAGACACTGGACTTATGTTGTTTGAGAAGAATAGCCTTTGCATTATGCAAACACAGGTTTAAGTCCTGAATATCAACTTTTTTTCCTTCCCGTTCCCCGACGATACGTCAGAACTATATACCTTTGCTCCCAAACTTTTGGAAATTCCTTCGCCATCGGAGCTTGGGAAATCGCTGGAAGATGCAATGCTGCGGCCATTTTAACGAGCCAACCTCGAGTCGCAAACACTTAGTATCTAAGAGACCTGTGTTAGATTTTCATTCATATTTAATTAATTCTGTCTCAAAACAGCTGTCCTCTAGGGAACAGATATTTTTTCTGTCAATACAATAGGCTAAATATTCAACCAGACACTCAGTAAACAACGACTATTATGTGAGAGCAACACGCCATAGTTCTTGCTTGAAGAGCATATATTGCATGCCATTGTTTGCCTAGGTATCTGTACATTCTAGCGAGAAATAATGCTAGCTGTTTACCTTTCTCGAATCAGTAAACCTTGGACCGGACTGATAATAAACTTTTTGCTTCAAGAACTTAGCGCCGTTATTTTCTGCAAGTTTGCAAGCCAGCGTATATTTTGTCTCCTTAAGGCATGTGCGGCTTTTTGTTGAGCTTGAGACGTCTTCATAGCTTATAATATTCCATAATTTGTTTGCCAACAGACCGATTTAACTTCCTTAGTTGTTTTTAGTAGATGAGCTGTATGTCTAAGCTTTTGCGTACTTTGATATTTAAGCCAAATAATTTAAAGGATATGAATTCAAAGCAACATTTAAAGATGGCTAGAAACTAGCAAGAAGCTTAACATTTGGACTATTTTGTTATTGTTGTGTTCACTGAGGTTATCTTTTGCCCGGCTAATATTTACTGGAAGGAGAAAGGCCTCTCATGCAAAAAAAAAACGCCATTTTGTGGTGAGCACATTGTTCACTCGGATATTTCGGTTTGAGATTTTGGACTACCTTTCAAGACGTTCCGTGTCTCGGAAATTTTCCAGTTCGTCGAGCCAAAATGATCATACCATTTACATTCTGATCAAAATTTCAGAAATTTTGGGTTAATGGTAAACAACCTCTAACTTTCTTTCACGTTTGCTTCGTGGTTTATCCTGATTGGTTCGTGAAAATCATCCAATCAGTTTCAAAACAAGATCAGAACTGACATTTTCCAGACTTCCTAGCTTGGTATCAACCAAATAACAAATCCAGCTGTAGATATTAGTACACCAAGAGAGCTGTGTTCGATTACAAAATACATTCTTACTAATTTCTCCTACATGGCATAGCACTTTACTGTTAAGATTTCGGGGTTCAAAGTAAGTTAGCAAGAGTGACTAAGTGAGTAAACAAAGAATGAGAAATATTTTTTGCTCAACAATGAGTAAAACCAGTTTAACATCCTCACTTTGTTTATGAACGCATAAAATATTGTATAAAGATAAGAAGAAAACAATGATATTCAAAAACAACGCGCACTCGCTTCAACCCTTTTAAATGTACAACATCTTGTCAAGAGCAACGGGGCTCCTCGCAAAAGTTGTCGGTTTCGTGTGCTTGAAGTTTAATCTGATTCGTCTTATTTTTCTTCATATCTTTGCCCGAGAAATAATATGTCTGACACACATGTTTTAGTCGATTTTCTGAGTCGTGGCAATCTCTGGTTCTTTGGTTAGCGGTTGGGTAGATCGAGATGGAAATTCTGCGCGTTCCGGTGCGCGTTAAGTGAATTGCTGACGCTTGCGGGGGATGTGCTAAAGTCAGTAGAGAGAGAGAGGGCATGGGGCTGTGAGCTTATGGTGATTCCAAAACAAGCACTAAAATTACACAATTCACAACATAAATTCTTTAAGGGCTTGTTGTACTCTCCTGCCCTTGTGTGGTGATCATATTGATCTCATCCCCAGTGCCTGCGTGTTTTCGGTCAGCGGTAACCGAATAATCACACTCTAGGGATTGAAATTATCCCGGCGGCTTTCGCTAGGTGCTGAGTCGAATGATTTCTTTTGGTTAAGGGGTCTGGCAACAGTTTCTAATACTTTCCAGCGGTTATCAGCTGTGGCAGTATTCACCTGTCAAAGTATAACTACTAGGAAGAAGTGGAAATTGTTCCCAGCCACATGCATTGAAACACACTTCCATCGTCACTAAAGGTAGTACACGAGTATTTCAGGGACATTAGCCCTTTTACTAGTCTGAGCAGTTGACGGGGGATTCCTCTCTGAGCCCGCAGTTTTCTTCTCGAGGTTGCTAAGCAACTGACACTGCTATGATGACAAGACAATTTTTGGAGGACTCCCGAGTGGTCGCACATTTCTTTAAGGGGATAACAAAACTTCAAAACTTTGCAAATGCTTCATCAAAGATTTGCCAAAAACATACCTAGTCATCCTGATTGCAACAGGGTGCTACAAAGGAAAATGATCCTTTTTGGTGCCTGATTCTAACGGTAGAACTGTGCGTACAATACGCTCTCGCTCGAGGACAAAAATTCGCTGACGTCAGACATTTTAATATATAGGTACATCAGAAAAATATCACGCGAAAAAAGAAAGCCAATTTACTAAATCAGACTGCTGATAGAAGCTCTAGTAAATTGGCACCCGCACCGATTTACTATATAATAAATTGTTATAAAGCTACAGAACAACTTGAGTACTTATTCTTGGTGATTGATTTTTAGTCACATGATAATGGCCGAATTGTAAATGCAATAAAGTTTGATATGATCTAAACCTTGCTGAAAGTTTCTTTTTCATTTTTTTTTTTTCATACCAGAATTTGTAATGAATGGTTCTAAGAGGGAGTTGACTTTTTGGTACTGCGTATCTCGTCAGTTATTTCGAGTATAGAATAAAACGAGGGAAACAAAAATATTCGAAGAAAAGAAACCAACTGGCATCTCATAAATATATCACACGTTGATACGCAATAACAATATATAATCGCACCCAAATGATGCGCTAAAAGACAGACTGATTTGGGGAAATAATATTGCTCGGAAGCACATGCATATGTTTTTGCGGGTTTTACTCCTTTAGGAGTTTCCGGCTCTCAAAACAAAAATCTAGCGAATACATGCAAGGGAGTAACCTTGTGTAATATCGTTTGAGTAAACTTGAATTCGAGGTCTCATGCGCCACTTGGCGCGAAGTAGTTAGGTGAAGGTGAAACTTGAATTCACGAATATTAATATATTGCGCTAGCAGTGTCAAGGTTGTGACAGACCAACTATTCGAATTTATCCGAGAGATTAACTTGTTTTTCTTATCTCAGTCTTACATGAGAAGGTGTTCGTTCTCCGCGCGGACTGATCCCGAAAACCTCCGTAACGCCATTAAATGTCTTTATTAAAGAAATGGAGAAGAAAAACTCGCCTGGGTAATAAAGATTATTTGTTATAAAACTGGCAATGTTGTTACCGTTTCCCTTGTTCTTTCAATACCATCAATCAAAACCGTTACGAAAAGGAAGCGAGATATCAGAAACAAGGAAGGCTCGCGACATATTTTGGTAATATTGGAAACCGGCTCAGAAACGATTTAATATCTGTAAAACAATTGATCCATCAGGAATCGTGGCATTTTTGTTCTTCGTTCATTGAGTCACTATACTGTTTTTAATTTAAAATTCATTACTGGTTCAGCGCTGAAGCCCCCGAGCGCTTTTATACCAGGCTACATTCTTCGCTTTGCTTCCAGTTTCCCTGGGTGAAGCTGACTTAATGTGGTCAAATAACACAAACGACATTGATCGATCAAAATCATGCGAATACACGTGAACTGAAGACATATGAAATAGTTTGTATATTTACGGCAGACGGTCAAATTTGAATATTCTACGGAACTTTTTCTTGTCACTGAACATTTCGTTCTAGCTCTTCGAGTTCTGGCATAACCCTAACCGCTTTAATACGTGTTTTCGCTTTAGTATATGTAATGTTTTTGTCGTCCTTCAATTTCAAGTAGAAACCATCAAGTAGGACGATTTTAAACTTTTGAGATCTTTTCATGAGGAACGAAAACGAATCGTCTTTTCGGTTGACCTAATCGTGCATATTGAAGGCTTGAAATTCTTTTGAAAGTTTTATCCGTATTTACTGAGGTCATATATTTAGCGAGAAAAGCCTTCAATGGATCATGTTTACCTGGCGACAGTCAACTGTCTTTCGCAGTTAAAACCGCTATCCACTCCACTTACAAAAATAATCTCAAGTAAAGTCTCGAGAATGAAAACAAATTATAATCATTTCAACGCTCAGTAGGCTCTGCTAGCTAGCGGCGAGATTTTTGCCGCGGGAGGTATTTTGGTGTTTATTTTTCGCACTGATAGACTTTCTTTGGAAGACGTAATTCAGCTTAGAAAAACTTTTTTTGTTACCTGCCCAACCAATGTAAACTTGAATTAACACTGAAGTTTTTCCCTGAAAACGAAGTCGTTTTTCAATGTCAAAAGTTCAACGACAGGCTAGAGTAATTAAAATTCTTCTTTTTCGAGGCCCTAGCTAAAAAAAGGAAAACAATTGAGCAATGGCGTTAATCCGAAATACAATGGGTTTTCATCAGGGATAACTTTTTTCGCCCCGTACGTTTGAAGCTGCAATTTAAAAACCCAGTTTCATCAAGAAAAAGAAAAAAAGAAGCTAAGCAGTTAAGGGCGGAATGATTAGTGTTTCATCATCTTCTGTCCAATGTTGCAAATTATTTTCTTTGCGGTTTTGTTTTAATCTGAATAATCGTCGCCCAGATTAAATTTCCAGCTCAACTTCCCGTTTTGAACCCACGAGAAATTGGAAAAGTCCAGTTGCGTCATAAGCACATTTTCGCTTTCTCATCTCTTCGGAATAAGCTGAAAGGCCCATCAGAGCAGGTATTTCACTATATTTTATTTTGATTTAAATTCAACCATTATTCAAATAATTGCTCCAGCGTTTGGAAGATTCCAGGCATTTTGCATAACAATAGCTTTAATCACGTGTGTTTTTTGTTCGCTGGTAAATGATTGACACATCGTACGTATCGGATGAACAATTTTTTTGCATTTCTGCGTGGAGCGGCCTTGCACAACGGTAAAGTTCTTAACTCCAGTTTTTCTTGCTAGTTCTCTCGACAACGTTTAAAACTCTTGATGAACGTTAAGCGGTGTTAAATTTTCTTCCCGTTTCGTGTCCTCGAGTTTGAAATTTCGATTTTTTTTCGGCGAATTGAAAAGTGGGTTGTGTTTTCTATATTAGCACACAGTTCTAGATTGGCCGGCAGTTTAGTTTTCATCGAGACCTTTTCTTTTTACGCGCTTGTTTGTTTTTCAAGGAGATTAACATCGTACTAACTCGCTTGCTGTTGATTCCCTTTATTTTAGGCGAGATTCCAAGGAGCAGAAACTGGCGACATGTCCACAGAAGATAAAACAAAGCACAATGGAATTGAAGAACCAAAGAAGCAAAACAAGTCTTCGCATGGAAACGAGGTCAAGTATTTCACGCACCGCAACGCAACCATTTCGGTTTTTTCCGTATTAAAACTTCGCAAGAAACATTTCAGCTTCGGACAACAACTGGAGAAAATCTTAACAATCCTTTATCAGCACACAATTCGTATTTCAACGAGCTATTTGACGTACAAAAGGCCGTTTTTCAGAAACGAAACTGAGTGAACCCAAAGGTTATTGAATATTCAAACATTGAAACAGTTCAAGCGTGTAGTCGGCAAAGCATCGACGGAAGTCGCTATTTTAATCGCTTAAAAGCTCTTTGCTCCGTTGGAAATTTACGTTAACGTCTCGATGGATCTCGTTACGTTTTTGTTTGAGACTGAAATGACTAAGCTTTTTTCGATTTTCCTGTTACAAATACGTTCTACCTCGCGGTTGGCTCCAAAAATAGCTTTTAATTTATGAATTGATTTCATAACATCTTAGCTACTTTTGTTTGTTTTGCGTCTTTGACCATCGCTGAATGTGGAAAGTCAAAAAGATTGTTTTTCTTTTCAGTTTTCATAGCACGTTTCGATCTTTCTACAAATTCGAAAGTAACACCACCAGTGCTTTTCTGTTTCTTCTCGAAAGCGGATTTGTTTTCATACTTCACACTGAGATGCTCATGACAAGCACAAAAGATGTCGACCTCTTGTTTCAGGGGTCGCGCGTTATGGCAGTTTCTTTGAAAGCGTTCTCGGCTGTCATTTATTTTCTTTTTCGTATGATCATGCCAACGGGTGAATTGTTCAAAGTCCGTAATTTACGTCATAATATAATTTCAGGAACTTGCAATCAGTCTGTCACTGATTTAGAAAGCGGATTACGGACACCGCCTTCTCTCTCGGTCTATGTCCAATTAACCAAAACGGCCTTTTTTATTTCAATTTCCTACAGCTACATGCTTTAGAATTCAAGCGGTTGTTTAAACAACCTATCGATCATCTTCAGCCTTAGAGTTCTGGTCGCTCGTTAAAAATATCGTGTCTGGAATCGATATTCATTTGGAGTGCGTTAATAATTACTAAAATCACTTTTTTCACTGAAGGAAACTGTGTTTTTATCCCCCAGTAAGATAATTCTGATGTTTTTCTTCGGGTGAAAAATTAAAATTAATGTCGCCTGTCACGTTAATTGATATATTCCGTTTTCGTGCTAGAATAATTAAAACAGGGAGATACAGCAAAACAAAAAGCCTACGGAAAAAAAATAGGTAAATTATTTTTTTTGTAATCCTTTTTTGAGGTCCGTCAGATAGGCGACAGATAGTCAAAAGGTTTTTATAAAAACATGAAGGAACTCGTATTTGATCAAGATCCAGAAATGCTTCTATAAAATGTCCTCTTGCTCAGGCTTATCTGAACATGATGGATATTCGAGTGGCCGGTTCAAGATGATTTTATCTGCAAGCTGAACTTACGTTTTATTTACACGCTTTAAAGGTCAGTTTTGCCCACAGACATCCAAGCTGTTGTTATTTCTGAAAATTTATATCTTTCGTCACGCAATTCATGTCTGTACTCACTCGATACTCTTGAAGGCTTAATTTTACAGAAATTCACAATTGTCGGGAAAAAAGTATGATTTTCAAAATCGTTTTTGTTTTTTTTTCGTTTTCCAGATGATGTTCTGAACAAAATGAGGAAGGCCAAATTTTTATTTTTGTTACTTTTCGTAAAATGATTTCCGCTTTCAGTGCTAGTACTAGTAGTCATCTGTGAAGCTTCCAGATAGGGCGTACAGTTTCAGCTTCAGTTCAAAACAGGACATTGGCAAAAGAAGGGGAAAGGAAAAGATTAAACTATGCTTTATAGTAGAAGTACAATTTAAGATAGTAAAAGTGACTTGAGACTCGGCGGTTTCCTTTTACTTAATAGTTTCGCTTTGTTAGTATCGCAAACCCAAGTGGCTTTCAGTATCCCACAAAAAAATACTTCAAAAATAAAAAGAAAACAGCATTTTAATATTCCACGTCCGGCGCCAAGTGCCTTAACCTGGTCACTGTAGGTCTAAAACATTACCACTATAGAGAGCTAAAAATAAATTAATAAATAAACAGAGAGAAATAAAAAATAAATAATAAATCATTCAGAACTAGGCATAAACAGGCTAACCTGAGCGTTATTTAGCCTGAGTGCTCTTTAGGCTAACCAGAGTGTTATTCAGGTTCACCTCCCTCCCCTCCCCCCCGACCCTCGTTGTAGTTCTTCTCGGATCCTTTAGTCTTTTCATGATTTCGTTAACGTAGCCTTGTTTATGTATTCACGCATTTAGTTCTTTTTCCCGCGATATCGAAATGATGAAAAGGGATTTCCAGGACATCTTGCCTTCATGTAAACAGAAAAGCAATTAGCTACACTGAACCTTATCAGTGCATTAGAAACGAGTTAGAAACTGTACCTTTAAGAGCAACTGACTGCGACTGTAGTGACAGGGTTGCCGGTAAATGGCATGTCTGAGTTAGGGTAGGGATCGTTGTTGTCTAGTAGAATAGGGTTGTAACACGTAGCTAAACATGATGGTCTAGTATAGGGTAAGAATTTGAGATTCCCTGCAGCTCACCACCACCCACAAATTCACGGAGCATCCCCCGGTTGTAGATGCTAATTTGAGAGAGTAGCAACAATTTGGTTTGTAACGATGTATAAACTCTAATTCGGGCTTGGCAAAACACAGCGGGACTCAAAAATATCTTAATATCATGTTAGACATTGTATTTTTTTTCAAGAACATTTTTATAGCTATTGATAGAGCTAAATTTTCAGCCATCGATAAAAAGGCACTATCTTTTACGATTTTCCAGTGCGTTCTGCAAGTGTACAAATTCAATGAATCTGAAGCAACAATCATCACTAACTGTGTTCATTCCTTTCTTTGTTTAACAGTGGATTTATGGCAGCAATGCCATTGGAGACTTGCATAGTAACTCCTTTATAGGAATGGCTTATGGACCTCCCGCGAAGAAACCGAAAACTGAAAATGACGAAGAGACGAAACACAGAGAACAGGATCGATACTCCAATGGTATGGCATGTTCAGTGATAAAAAGAGGTATCCTTTACGGTATTTGAGAAATGATGAAAGAAACTCGATACAGTCGAAGCTCTTGTAAGCAACCACCTCGGAATTTCGAAAAGTGTTCGTAACTAAAGCTGGTCGGTTACAAGAACGAGTTCTCGTAAGCGACCGCATGCTAAAACAATAGAGGGTGTTCGCTTACGAGAGCTTCAGAAACTCATCAATAATCCATGAAAAAAACCCAAAATAAATTAGTGTTCAATGAGTGTCGTTATATTTGATATAGACCCGGCTAAACTACTACACTGTGCAAGATCTTTATCAACGAACCATTCGCGCAATGTGCAGTTTCATTTAAGTGTTGATTTATATGTAAAAGACTCTGAGTGGTTGCTTACAAGAGCTTAAAAACAAAGAAAAGTCCAGTTGTGTAATCCCAAAAGTAGTCGCGGTCGCTTACGGAAGCGGTCGCTTATGAGAGCTTTTCATTTAAAATTTTAAGTTACAATTCAAACGGAATTTCACGAAGGTGGTCGTAACTAGAGCTGGTCGCTTACGAGAATGATCTCAAGCGACTGTGTACTTGATTCACGCCAGATGCAAGCCTAGAGGAGCATGGGCCGAGCACAAGCACATTACTCTCCCTATTCTCCTACTTATGGTCCCGCGACTCGGGAGTCTCTCGAGCTGTTTCAGGTCCGAGAAGGAAGCAAAATCTTGACCTCGGAGGCTAGGTTTGGCACTGCTTTTTGCTTGCTGTGTTTCCATTTAGAAGCAGACAAATTAATTTCAGCTACGGAACGTCTGGACAGTAAGTTACGAGTTCACAAGCTCTGCTGTAATGGGTTACCACACGTCAGCTGTACATCACATCGCTTTCACCAATTATCAAAGCTAATATCTAGATCACATAGGATTTTACAGGCAAGAATTAAAGTCGAATTTACGACTCTTAAAATTCTTTTCACATAGAAAATTTGGTCATAAGATCTGAGCCTTTCCCGGAAGTAAGCAGTTCCTCTCCACCAACTATGACTACTTCTGGTGCCAGTGAGGAAAGGACGGCTTCATGGACAAACCCTACGGAACTTGTTAGTGCTGTTATAAAGCAGCCAGTGACCACTGACAGCAGTAACGACGTGAAGAAGACAACCACTGAAAAGAAAACTGCAGATGATGGCGACGATCCATTTGGAGCTTTAGACTGGAAAGATGGAATTGCGACTTTACCAGGTAATGCACCTGTCTCCTGTAATGAAATCACGCCACGATTTAGTCTTTCCGTCACACAATGTCGGCAGGGACTCCCGGCGTTGCGTGACAAAGAGAGTTAGCGTCCTTTTAAACACCAGCCTGAGGCAGGGCCCAGGAGACGAGTTGGTCTTATTGCAGGGTTTAGCTGATATGATTATTTGTGTGGGTTGTGTTGATAGGCAGCAATCTTAAGTTCAAACTGACCGAGTTTGGAACTCTGGAAATCATCAGCACGGTGGAAACAGATAAAGGAGAATACGAATGGAGCACACCAACACAGCAGCATGGCAAAACTAGCACTGATGACAGAGAAAACAACAAGAAAGGAAAGAAAAGTAAAGGTGACAAAATAAAGAAACGTTTTTCCTTTGAAAGAATAGCTATTGATTTTAAATTTTCGTTATCTATCCGGCAAAGGCAAATCAAGCGAATTACTGTTAATTAAGTGGACCTACATATGTGCGCACAGTCACTGGCTTTCCTTAGCATGTAGACAAAAGTGTTCTACTGGAAGATACATCACTGGTAAAATTCACATGAAACTTCATCCGGGACCCGAGTTAGCGTATTTTCTATATTCTGACTAGTGAGGATATTGGTGACGTCAATACCAAATTTGCAAGGAGGCTTGCTACGCTCGTGGTCTTTACCACTCGAAAATAACATTCATATCTTCGGGCCGCTGTGTAATATCCTCTATTTATTTCGATATCATTTAGAAAAGCGCTCCGACCAACCCTTGTCATATTACGACTAGACTAATAAAAAGCTCACATTTTCGTGTTTTTTTTTTTTTTGAACAGCAATTTCCAGAAACAGCACCGAGCCGTCAACAGCGTCTCCCGACACCAGTGGTATACTGTGTTGTGAGGTCTGCGGCAAGTACGGCCTGCCTCATGAATTTTCCGCCTCTGGCAGATTCTGTAGTTTGTCGTGCGTTGGTGTCTACACTGGAAGGAGAAATAAAGGAAGAGAATACGTCCGCCATGCTAAAACAGTGGACGGCAAGATTGTGAAAAGGAAGAAGAAAGACAAAGCAAAGAACCGTGAACAGTCGCCTTATACAGATTTACCTCATGTAAGGAGCACAGAGCGTCTCAGTGGCGATTTTTCGCAGTAAATTCTAACATCTGGTCAAATCTCGCGTGAGACCGGACAAAGACGACGCCATACATAAATATATAAACAATAGCCTCCATTTGGTGCAGAAATATGCTCGGATATTTGTCCGCGGACATTATCTGATCCGAGAAGCGAACAGATTTGCCAGAGCGTAGCTCGAGGAAAACCGAGAGCTTTGAGGAACAGACAATGTCCAAGGACAAATACCTGGACCTATTTTCGCATCAAATGGAGGCTATTGTGTTTATTATCCTTCAAACATTTTTCGTAATACGCACAGTTTTGATAATTGGGGAATATTACTCGGATATTCCCCAGTTCTAACCAGGACATATCCAGTCACGTGACACCTTTAAACCAATAGCGCGCGAGTGAAAATATTTTATGGATTATAAATATTATTATTTCAGAGAAGAAATACACAAAATTTCCAAAAATTATTTGGATCTCTAAAACTTTCCTTGCGAAGTTTCACATACAATGGAAGGAAGGAGCAATGGAGCAGGGGCGAGGGAGGACGGGACGGGACGGGAAGGATTATTTCCCAAGATAGGCCAAGTAAAAAAGTTACCCAACTGAAGTATATCGTGGTCTGTGATACCAAAAAAAAAACACTAGTTTCTGATTCTCTTTTGCAGGAAACATCGCCATCCCAAGAAAATGAGCCAGAAATGTTAGGAGCTCGCCGAACTTTTAAAGTGAAAAGAAAACGTATGAAAAACAAGCTCAAATTCAAGAAGGCTTCTTTGAATGCAACGGATCTCATGAAGGGTGAAGATGGTGAGTGATGGATATTCTTACCAACAAAAACTATCGATCTATATCTTCTATGTCGATGGAACATTTTATAACACGCAGTCTGATTGGTTGGCATTTTCGCAGTTGTTATTTCGGTTGTCACGCGGATTGGGGAAAAGCGTTGCGTGACGTCCCAAATTATTGTTGCCGTAGATACACTTTCCAATTGGTTGTTAAGTTGTTTAGTGAGTTCCCATAAATCCGTGTGAACGTGCTTCATCCTTGAACCCTAGTATGTGACCATTCACGCGAAAATTATACGCTGTGTCAGTGTGCGTAGTTGTGCTGTCTCGATATTTTACAAAATGGATTTTGTCATAGTTTTGAACTTTTCAAACACTTGGCTTGCTCATGCCCAATCTAACTCTCCCAGCATGACGGGATGTGATGGCCTCAAGAGAGTTCTAATAATTTTATTTCCTTAACGTTGCAGTGTTGTCTTGTTGTTTGGTCTTACAGTTTTGTTGTTCTCTGTTCCTAGTTCCATATGATTCAACCAAACCGTTTGTATGGGAGGATTATTTAGCAGCTTGTACTTCGAAAGCTGTTCCAGTGAGCGTGTTTAAACAGGTTTGTATGTGGTGTAGTACCGTAAACTGCTGCTTACAAGCCCCCTCGGGTTATGGGCTAATAACTCCCCACCCCCTCCCCAGATATAAGCCCTCCTCTGAGTTAATGTGAAATGAAATCGATTTATTATAAAGCTCAATTAAAAAACCAGTATGTGAAAAACGTATTGCGATCAACACTGCTGCAGCTCATTTCGGAAGAGTTTTTTTATTCCGCTAATAACACCTGCCGGATATAAGCCCCTGCGTTTGTAAACCCATCCAAAACCCTTTACGAAGTTGTATAAGCTCAGGACTTATAAGAGACAGTTGATGTCCTTTTTCCGTCGCTGCCTTCTATATCTTCTTTTTTTGTTGCACCTTCAAGAAATGTACGAAAGAAATTATATGATGTTTTGTTTTGTTTTTCTTTTCGTTATTGTAGGAGAACCCGTTCCTTGATTTGGAAAGCAAATCAACGTGTGGATTTCAGAAGGACATGAAACTGGAGGCCATTGACCCGAAGCATCCTTCATACATTTGTGTCTGTACCATAGTCAGAGTGAAAGGAACGCGTTTGAGACTTCACTTTGATGGCTGGTCGGAGAGTTATGACTTCTGGACCAGTGCTGATTCACCTTTTATATTCCACGTGGGATGGTGTGAAAGGAATGACCAGAAACTTCATCCGCCAAGAAGTAAGAGAAGAGCACAATTTTGTGTCTTTGGTGTCTTCTTTTTTCCGATACTACAACAGTCTGTCGTTTACATATACCGTGATTAGTTCTCAGTCGAAGAGAGACTGGGAATGAATCAACCGCCCCAAGGGTCTTCACCGGCCCTGTTTCACTGGTTTCCAACTCTCATCAAACGAAAACGAGTGAATGGAAGAGTGGTTACAAGTCTGTCTGGCGTTGTTCTGGGCAGCGATAGAGTCTTAGAAACGACATACGCAATTCTGTATAGGATATGGCCAACTCATCACGACAGTTAGTACTGGTGGCCGATTACTTATTTCAGTCCTGTTTTCTTTTGTTTTAAGGTATGTCATTTTCAGAGTTCAACTGGGACAAGTACTTGAAGGTGTGCGATGCTAAAGCCGCACCAGAAGACCTGTTCAAGCCAGTAAGTGAATAAATTGTTCCTAAAAGTTTACCGCACTTACAGTGGAACCTCGATTAAACGAACCTCTATATAACGAAGTCCTCGGTATGACGAACGATTTTCCTGACCCCATGCCAGTAATAGTAAAACAAATGGAAAAGAACCTCGATACAACGAAACCTCGTTATAGCGAACATATTTTGCCTGTCCCTTGGCCCTTCGTTAAAGCGAGGCTCCACTGTATTTAAGTTGAGCTGTTAACGTACAGTACAAATCAACCTCGTTTCTAGGCTTTCTCTTTTGTCTCCCTTGTCGAGGCAATGGAGAGGCTGGGATCGAGGTTGAGGGCAGATTCCATTCCTACTGAAATCTAAATAAGCGTTATTATGTCAGTTCCTCAGAACTCACTCTGTTTCTCTTTAACAGAAAGCTCTTTAATTTTTTTCGTCTCTTACTTTGGAAACTTATGTGAAATTAGTTGTTCTGAGGACGAAAAAACTACCGCAGGTGATCTGAAGACTTCATTAATATCTCTTCCTTGCTTTTCTCAGGTTTCACCTACGAAGCATGGTTTTAAAACTGGTATGAAGCTAGAGGCAGTGGATAGAATGAACCCGGATCTGATCTGTGTTGCCACGGTAACAAATGTGATTGGCAACCACTTCCTAGTTCACTTTGACGAGTGGGACGACTCGTATGACTACTGGTGTGGGGATGACTGTCCTTACATTCGTCCTGTAGGGTGGTGTAGGGAAAATAACAGGAATCTCAACCCACCTAACGGTAAGAAAAGAAACGGCTAGTAACGCAACATACAAACTCTCTTTTGGCTTGTCACCAAATCTTACCTCTTCCCGATTTCCGACATTGGTGACGAGAAATTGTGTGACAAATTAAGGGAGTGCTCCGTTACAAGACAGATATATAGTAAAATGTGCGGTTTTAATTATTACCAAGCGATTAGATCATCTCTTGTTGTGACTACAAGCATACATTTGTACGCATAAGTAGCTACATGGGTATTATCGTCATCAGCAGTTAACAGTCGTACTTAGATCAGAAAGTAAAGTAATACGTCCTTTGTTGTCACGCAATCTTTCTTCCCCGACGTTTGTGACGAAGCGCTGTGTGACAAACAAAGGGAACTTGAGGTATTAGTAGAAGCGAGCATCATACGCGTACGAAGACACGTAAGTACCCGATGATCATCACCATCGCTATAATGAAAACGACAGATAAAAAGTCGTGTAATATTTCATCAGAAAATATTATCGAGTAAAGCGACCTTTGCTTATTAATGGTATCTTTTTTAAATCCCCTTTAGATGACGAATTTCACACTTTCCGTTGGGAAGAGTACTTGAGATCTACTGGAACTATTGCTGCACCTTCTAATCTCTTTAAATCGGTAAGCATAACAAAGGTTTTCATCACTTTGTCCACAATGTTATCAAATGTCTACACAGACCATACCATTCAAAATGACGCAATAAACGGCCGGTTTTCACAGTCGATGAGCTAGTTGTTATTAATGCCTAATTTAAAGCTGAAAGCTCCATAAGTGTTGTAAAAAGCAGAAAATGGGACATAAAAGAAAAAGCTAATAAATGTAGTGCGGTGATCCTGGTTCGTTTTGTATCGAGTGAGTTTCACCTGGGGTGATGAGTGAAATGGTGACTTGTATAAAGTGAAATAAATGAAGTACCCAGAAAATGAATTTTTTGAGTTCCCTTGAGAACTCTTCTTCATCCATTTCACCTATGATGTTATATTTTGCTAAGTTGTCCGCTCCTCTGTTTTCTTCATGTTAGCGGACACCGCCAGGTTTCAAAGTGAACCAGAAGCTTGAAGCAGTTGACAAGAGGAACCCTTCCCTGGTACGCGCTGCTACCTTGGCTGAAGTGAACGAATACCGATTACGGATTCATTTTGACGGATGGGATGACATCTATGACGACTGGTTTGAGGCTGACTCTTTGGACCTATACCCTGTAGGGTGGTGTGAGAAGACAGGTCATCCCCTCGAGACCCCTCTCAGTAAGTGTCGTATCGCTAACGTGTCTTTATAACGGGTGATCTCGAAGGGTTTACCTCTGACGAAGTGTTTATATAGAGGATATTACATGCCCGCACGTGGATATGAATTTTATCTTTTTACGATTTTCCAAAGATATCGGAACACTTTCCGAAGATTTCCGAAGATTCTCCAAAAATTGTCCAGACAAACGTTTCCGAACATTTTCCGAAAATTTCCGAAGATTACCGAAGAACCAAGAGAAAATGTATGAATTATGTGAAATCGTGAGGCCGATTAGTGCATTGTCCTGCACTGGAGACCAGGGCTAGACAAATGAGAATTTTACCCTGCGCTCATTAGCGAATGGGGATGTCTTGCCTGGCCATTCTTGATGACATTTTACGAACTTGCCGACGATATACAAATCTTTGAGTAGGCATTCCCTGATTTAAAAATATCACAGCTTCAAGTATTGAATAGCAGTTCTCCAACAGTGAAGTCAGTTTCCCACCAAATGTAATAATAAAACCTTCGCAGAATTGATTTACTCTCGATTCCACTCGTCGCTGACCAGAATCACTCTAATTACTCATACAAGCGTTTTCTTACATCTCAGCTACGCGCGAAAAAATCTCGAGTGCCGCCTGTCCAACTCCCGGATGTAAGGGCATTGGTCACGTGAAGGGAGCCAAGTACTCGACCCATCACAGCACGTTTGGTTGTCCTTACTCGCTGCAGAACTTGAATAAAGATTCGTGTCTTGTAGACCGACTTTCCAACAACTCTATGACAGAGGAATCGGATTGGTCTTATGCCTCCAAGCAGAAGTTAGCAGTTGTGAAAGCTATAAAAGGTAATATGCTATTATTATACTGCTTATTGACCGACGAATTGAAAAATCAGGATGTTTTCCAATTGGCATTCTACCACAAAACTGTCAAATTCACGGGAGTTTTACGAGAAGAGTTGCTAAATTATGAGATGGCGTATCCTTATGACGTCAGGATGACGTCACAACTGTCAAATTGGGTGAGAATGTTAGTTTTAATTCTCCGTAGTTTTAACGTTCATCCCAAATCTAACTGGTTTGTTGTTTAGATTTCGCTTGGCCGGTCGGAACAAAGGAGCCCTGATTTATAATATCGAATTTGCAGAAAACACTTTTTCAGTCTGAAAGTTGAAACTCATTACATAGTGGATGTGTGTAGAGACATCTTCAAAGACAACTGTTGTTTTTCCAGCTAAAGTAGAGATTGATGGGATTGTGATGACGTTTTCTTGGGCTAGCTTTTTCTTTTTCTAATGGGATATCAGCTGGATATAATGATGAGAAGAGTTAAAATTGTCGAAAATTTGCTTTTTGGGTTTAATATTGGCTGTAACAAATGACCATTTTGGAAACGAGCATATTCGTTATGGCGGCATTACACTGTATATCGTTTGGTAAAAATCTGTCTCAGCTCTTGGAGAAAAGAACTAACAGAACATTATAAAGCAAATTATCGTCTGACGTTCAGTACTTTTTATTGTAGAAGAAATTACTTCTACCCAAGGAGATGGAACTTGCCCAACACCGGGCTGTGACGGGTCCGGTCACGTGAGTGGGCAATGGAAGACACATTACACGTATGTACAGTTACTGTCCATGCTTTTTGAATGGCTGATGTAAACTAACACTGTCGACTTCAAGGTAGTCTACTCAATAACAGCTGTTTCGAGTGAAGTAATAACCAAAACCCCTCAAAGCAATGAATGTGCTATTGTTGTTTGCTTCAAAACGTGCCGTTCATAAGGTTCTTGATTGCGTAGAAGAGCCGAATGGGAAGCCGTATTTGGTTCGAAGTCCGCGTAGAATGGCCAAGAGCCAATGAATGAGAAGGCGATCTATAAATAGTTCTCTCTACAGCCCAACCTAACTCAGTCAATGAGTATTTTATCACTCCGTTTATTCAGAGCTCAGGTTTGTTGGGAAGTTGTTCCGGATTTTTCCCTTCAGTTCTCAAGACAGTCTACAGCAGTTGGCCATTAAACCATAATTACTTCAATATTTGAATAGGATCAAGGTGTAGCTCCCCTGTGTGGAAAATGTGAGAAAAGTAAGAAGCAAACTTCATTTGAAGAAAATTACGGTATAATAAATGAATTGCGTTTCTTTTTTTGGTTATGTAAATAAGAAAACTTCCGTACTAAGCTAAGGGAACCTCAAAACGGAAAATTTCAGTTTCAATTACAATTCCAGCAACTGTTGAAAGCTTTCATGTTCGACCCCCAAGTAACTGAAATATCTCCCCCCCCCCCCTTGTTTTTCTCTTTCCACAGATTGTCAGGTTGTCCTAGAGTCAAGCATTTGGCAAAATCTCCCACTTCAAAGAAAAGTGCCTCACTCTACAGTCCCACAAACAAGAGTTTCTCCGCCAGCAGCACAGAGTCCGGCATCATTGGGACACGCAGCACCGCCAGGTAAGGAAAGTGTTCCGCTGAAAACTAACGGGTCGACAAATTTACCACTTTATCAACGACTTAAGATTCTTAGAACACTAATTCACTTTCTCTGTTGATTTTGTTTATCTTCGTAACTGAAGAAATGCTGAAATCTGATTGGCTGAGAGCAGCATTGCCATTGGATATTTCAGCTAAATGATTACAGCAGCTTATTATATGACTTGGGTTTGTAGCCGATCTAATGCGTGCTCTGATTGGCCAATACTAGGGCATTATTCTCCCGTAATGCCCACGGGCCGATTACGAGCCTGCAAAGGCCAAGCAAAAAGCCATATAATAAACAACTTATTAACCTCGAACGTTCGGTCTTTACGGGAAAATTTCAAACCTCGGCCTTGCCGTATTGACCTCGCTATCGCTCGGTCAATACGGTAAGGTCTCGGTCCGAGATTTTCCCGTAAAGACCTCACTCTCGGTTAATAAGTAGTTAATATATGTTGCAATATGGTTTTTGTTTCAGTTTATATTAACTGGAAATTGTATGGGATGTTCTATTAAAGGCAATCGGATTGGTACTTTTTTATGATCAAGCTGAACCCTTAATTATCTGAATTTTGCTTTCATTCTCGTTGATAGGGCTTCTAAATTTCCAAATACAAATGCATCTACTGGCGTTTTGTTTTTAATTGAATAACTCGAGACAGAAGGGAAATCTTTGAATCGATTGTTAGCCCTGGGAAGGCGCATGCGTACTGCGAGAAAGCCAACGGTCTAAATATTACCTTTCCAAATCGCTGCTAATTTAAAGATCCAAATATTTTTGGTTATTAATTGAATTGCTGTTTATGTGACGTTGCTGTTCTTTTTCAGGCGAGTCAGCATCAAAGAAGAAAAGCCTGACAGTTCCAGACACAGGGGTAAATTGAAACTTTTCTTTAAAAAATTGCAAAAATAAGGCGTTAGATATTTTCTACACATTTGTGAATAGAAAAATGTGGGAACTTTGGAAACATTTGTACGATCAACAACTTATTCCTGATTACAAAACCCACACATTTTTAAACCAACAGGTAATGAGGTTAAAGAAAACAATCAGTTACGGAGTTGTTTCGAGAATGCTTGTTTGTGTTGGCGACACTGCACAAAGTGTTATGAATACGGGGTGGCTCACACTTTCATTACAAAAAGTTCATGATCTTTCAACCCAATGGGAGAATCGTAAATGCTGTAATCATCAGATTTTGTGATTTCTCCTTCCATCACGCTGAGGCCATCCATGCATGAACGCCGATCAAAAAAGATAAACTTTCTTTCAGGAATGTTTTGTACGTTTTCACACTTTTGTTCTAAGACACTAACGATTATCCCCCACTCCCCCTAAAAAAACAACAACTACGTAATCCATTTCTCAGCACTATCGTGAAAAGAAATGTATAACAACCATTAAGGAGATTATTTAATATTTTGAACACAGAGATGGAAAATAAAATTAAATCAGCTTTAAATTATTTCATTTTAGTCGCAGACAAAGCTATTCAACACGTTTCTCCATTCTCGTTCCCATGGCCTCTCGGCAGTGGATTTCCGTCAGCATTTCTAAGCGAACTGAAGACTTCTATCAACCACAATAACAATGGCGCAGTGTCGAGTGAACGACAGCGAATCCTGTCATGGAATGTCGATGACGTAGCTAGTCACGTGCGCTTTCTTGGTTGTGCGGACCAAGCCAAAATTTTTATTGATCAGGTGAGAATTTACACGGTCTCTTTATTCCATGATATTTTCCTTCTGCCACAAATTCACACAAGAATACGATTAATTCAGTTGGTTACCCTAGGACGAACAAGACAGAAGAGGACAAAAGTGATACTCAAAGAAACAACAATAGTAAATTATCTAGACGGACAGAAAGGAAAGAATGAATACGCTTTTAGGGGTAACTTGCTAAGGAACAAAGGAAATCTTTGAGTATTATCTCAGTATAAAACACTCTCGTAGGCATATTATCTACTTACCATACGCCAAACTGGGTCAAGAAGAAAAGGAGAATTCGGTCCGATAAAATGAATGAATTGATATATGACACAAAACATTTTTTTCTGCTTTCTTGCAGCAAATTGATGGAGAAGCTTTCCTCCTACTTAACCAGAGCGACATCGTTAACATTCTCAAGATCAAGCTGGGGCCTGCTCTGAAGATCTACAACACCATCCCAAAGTTTTGATATAAGGATTTTTAAATCTACCAACGCACTAGACAATCCATTCGCCCTAGTCCATAAAGGCTGTGAATAGCCGGGCACTTACGTATTCAATGGTCTACAGCGCTTAGGCAATGCTGAAATAGATTAGCTGACAATTTTGAAATAGATATGACAATTTGTGATGCATTTTGGATGATAAGACATGTGATGCTTGCTTCCTTGTCCTTGTTTTATGGATTGTAGTTCAATAAAAGTTTCATCGACGAGACCCTTGGCAAGGAAATGAACGTCTTTCGTCCCGCGCTTTTTCACATCCAGTATGAGAGGGACTAGAAACGAAAAATTCCATACTGATGACTATTTAGAAGTTTTCGGCTCGGATTTCGCCGAAAATTACACGGGACGAGAGACTTTTCAAGACTTGTCAGTATGAAATAAAGGTTGGATTTATAGAGTTCGACTTGGAAATTGCCGTAGACTGAGCTACCACAAGTGAGATCTTTTCTTGGTTGCGTTCAATGCCTTATTGTGTAAAGCAAGACATATATTTTAGATATCAAATTCGAGTAGAAAATGACTTCTTGTAATAGCACATACGAGGAATTGTTTTAAAGTTTTTTTAAACACGTCAGAAGACGCGGCTGACCGAGTTAAGTAATTTATAAGCTGAAGGTCTGAATTACCAATTAATGAAGAAGTTGTTGTTAAAAGTCTGTCATGAAGAGCTTTTTATAAAATCACTGAAAGCCGAAATAGGCTTGCTACTGACGTACTTGCTTAGCTGTGGGAGCCCTCAAGTGTCCCTTGCTTGTCATAGAGGCTAGATTTTCTGATATTTGACCAATAAATCTTTCACGTAAACAATAAGGTGGATCTTTCTCTTCCCTTACCAATCAAAAACATCGTGCCTGTTTGTGAACTGGTTTAAACTCAAATAGCGTTAACGCACGTCCCCACCCATAACCATCACGAGCACTTTCAGGGGTAGGGTACGTACATTTGTTCTTACTTTTATCCTGATCAAGATGTGTCAATGTTTCTGGGTTCCCAATCGTACGCACTTCTTTCTAAGCCATAATTATGCACTAGCGTATGGCACTTAAAGACGATTGCACAGGAAAGGAGAGTGCCGAATGAGCCTCTCGCTGTCGACTAGGAAAGGTATCCCAAAATTGACCGTTTTGCAAGATTTCAGCCATCGACATTTTTAGAAAGATCACGTAAATACCTTTCATTTCCGCCAAGCTTCTCAAAACAGCTCACTTCTAAAGAGACTTACTAAGGAAAAAGCTATTCTTTCACTAACGTGACTTATTTAAAACTATCAACAATACATACATCCTTCATTGACTCCCCCCCCCCCAGCTTTCCCCAAAGGGGTGGTTCACTGACAACACCTGCTAATTTAAATTACAGCAATAAACTACTAATCAATTGCGGCAATATATCGCCAATTGAAAGGAAAATCGTTTATAATCTATAAAATGTTTTTAAGAAGAGACTATACTTAAAAACGGGCGTTGAATTAATAACTTTAAGGGAACTGCGCGGCAAGTTACAAATTTTAACTCTGCTAGAGTAAAAAGTCCTCTGGTGCTAGCTGATTTGAAGAGTGGTATTTCCCTTTATTTCTCCTCACACAAATCTGGGCGTGGCTAGAACTTTATTTGACCTCATCAAGATCCCAGGCTCGATAACCGGCCGCTGTTCAGGAAGAGAGCCCGCGCTAGTGCACCGGGCACGAGAGACCTGCGGATATCGAGGCTAAAGAACGAAAATAAGAGCTTTTATTTATTATATTTTCTTTGTGTGCGCCCTAAAAGATACTTTGACAGCTAAAAAATAGCGGCGTTTTGTCGTGGTGTTTGTGTTTTGTCTTTCATTTATACCCCTAAGCAAGACGACGAGCATACCCGACCTTTACATATTGGAATCTTCCAATCTTAACATTTTCGTTTGAGGTCCCCTGCCACATATGCATTTGGTAAAGTCAATTCTCATCGATGCTCGCTCATTTTTAATATTTTTCTTTGACGAAAGAGGGAATGGCTTTGGGTTCCTCTACCAACTAGTTATTTTATGAGCGCAGAAGCCAAAGTTTTGTCTAGAGACGCCCCCTCTCTCCTTGCTTAACCCATTCATGCGTCGCTGAAGATCCGGCACCCTCGTCTGAAGTCCAGTCCACTGTATATCCGGGATCTTTCACGAGAAGTCGAAACTCCCGGATGGAGCCCTTCGCGCTGGAGAACGTGTTCGCTCGCCATTTTATCAGCAGTGGTTTTTCTTGATTGCAAATTTGAACATGTCAGGCTTGGGAAGGTATCCTCTGAACATCCCCTCACTTTCGGAGGCTTTTTCCAACTTCCAGCATGGACTGTCAAATTCTAACCAAAGACGCGATCGACTGGATTACGATGACAGACGCTTTAACAGAGACCGTGATCGAGACTCAAGGCGAGACGACGACTTTCGACGAGACAGTGGTGGTTCGAGAGGAAGATCTTCCCGCGACAGGTTTTCACCAGAAGTAAGCTCTATCTGTTTTAATTGCGGGGAAAGCAAATGTGAAATGGGTAGTATAAAGTTAAGTCTTAATTAATCCGAAAGCACGTGTTACGGGAAAATACTTGTCTAACTTCACGCTCTAAAAGACCTTTTGAACCGAGAATTACACGCTTTCTGCTAAAGCTTAAGCTTTATTTCACTTTCTTTGTATGTATTTTTCAATATCCTCGGAGACAACGCTCTTTGGCTTGCAGGAGATGTTAATCTTGAATGTTTCTTTGGTCAACTAGGAGATGCAAAAGAGTTCGTAAATGTATTGCATATTAGTCATGTTGATTTTTTGCTACACCTGGCATAGTAAAACTCAACGATCATATAAGCTAAGCTTAATAGTTCATCGGTTCTCTTCAAACCGTCCTCTCTGAGTTCCAGAGATATCTAAAAAGTTGTGACACAGCTGCAATATACTGTTCCAGGGAATAGTATTCAAGAAGTTGACACAAGCTTATTGCACTCAGTGCTGTTGTAAAGGCTCTTCCTTGCTTTAAAGGAATCTGATAATTGGACTTCAGTTGAAAAACTATACAAGTCGTGTCTATACCACTTTTTGGAACGTTTGCAGTTCTACATTTGTATATTCAATGGGTCCACTGACCTCAATAGGTCGATCTTTACTGAGTCAAACCTTTCAGGCATTCTTTCTTGTTACATAAATTTGAGCAGGCATGTCTTGTTTCTGCCAAAAGTTTTCCGTCTAGCTCTGATAAGGCTAAATACTGCTTAAAAAAATAGCCTCCTTGAAACTACAAACTGTTTTGAGTCCTTGATCAGCAGTTCAACTCAACAGTTTGTTTAGAAACTAATCCTCTTTCTATTTACAGCTGTCACTATTCCATGACGTTGTCACAAATGCTTAAAAATGGAAGTTAAAAACACGGCAACTGAACATTTAATATACTGTACACGTGTCTGCAGAGTTTCTCATTTCTTGAGAAATGTTATGACTTGGTAGAGTTATCAAAGTGGGTAAATTAAATTTGCCGTACACATTCTGTCCATGGATATTGTCTTTTACCTGTAGGTCACTGAATAACATATAACTCTCCACTGGTTGTCTGCATAAATCCCATATGTTTCAAAAGTGCAAATGTATTATCATGCTACATAAGGATGGAAAGGTTGTCATAATTTTTTATTACTTTGATATACAAGATAGTGCATCTCAATGATTAAACTGTGCCATGGAATATATTACAACTTGTAAAACACCTGGCACTGGAGGTTTATCATAGATTCATATGTATGTTGGGATTGTCATGTGTTATTGGCTTGGTTTCAAGTCAGAAGCTCTTAGTTTTGGTTTGAGTAGCTCCTCTTTCAGTCGTCTTATCTGGATTTCAATGAAATTTGTTGTACCAAGCCAAAGACTGTAGACCGTGTGTGTGCCTTCATGTTTCCAAATCCTGAGATGCATTTCTTGAAAGCTTCTAGCATTTTTTCTCCCAGACGAGTAGATGTAAGTGAACCATTAATTTAGAAGATAAACTGTTGCTCACACTGCAACAAAACCCAATTATGGCGACAACATATATATTTATATTCTTTACACCATGAAGGATTTTGTGGATGTGTTTTGTATGTGCATGTACTTTTATGGGACCAAGTCTGACTTGTCATGTTTTTAAATGCAGAATTTTACATGATGCTTATGGTTTTGCTTCTTTCTTCATCAGAAAGGAAAATGGCAATAAATAGTGCTTTTTTACTGACACCATTCTTGCCTCTATTTTGTCACTTTATATACAGCCTTCATACTCCTCATATCTAGATGATCAGCGACGGGGAAGCCAGTCAAATCTTGTCAGTTACCCATTGGGACACCTGAACAACTCCAGGTCTGACAGAGGCAATAGCAGAAACGATAGAAATCGTAATCAGAGCAGGGACCGGTATCGCAACAATGATAATCGGTCACAAGGCAACAGAGGCCCTTCTAATCAGGGACCTGGAATTCTGGGTGCTAAGCCTGGCGATCGCTCAGTGCCAGAGCTACCATCAAATCCTTTGCAAGTTCCAGGTCTGGTGTAACTTTTGTCATTGATTGATCAGTCAATCCATATTGTTGTGGAAGTGAATTTTACTTTGCACTCATTTATGCGATTGCCTAACAAGCTCTCTGAGTTCTCTTTAGTACTTTTTGTAATGTACATGTCTTCGACGTTTCATTTATTCTCTCTACTTAACTGTGCTCTTCTCCAGTTTTTCCTTGTGTGCAGCCTTGTAGCTCTTTGCTTAACTCTGTTGTCTTGTCAATGTTTCTGGATGGTTGCCAATTTAGTTCAGTGTGTCAGTTGTCTCAAAGTGGTTGTAATTTCCAAAACTCGAGACAGCAACAGTCTAGTTATCCCAGACAAGTAAATCTTCTTTTCAGACAAGTTACATTCTCTGCTCACTTGTCCAATGGCATCTTCTGTCGTCCACTGAAAGACTGATCAAGTGGGGAAATGTCCTGGGCAGGCAAAATTTAAGAGTTGCTTAGAATCAGAATTTTACTTGTCTCCTGACTAGTTTTGTTTCTTTCCTGTGAACCAACAACTGTAGAGGTATTTGCAATCCCACGGGTCATTTCATCCTTGGATGTTACATGGAATTCTTCTAGGGGTGACCTCTTCAATAGGTTACCCTGACAGAATGAACAAAACATTTTCACTGATGATAAATTTAAACAACAAGCTATTAAAAGGGATGCTGTCATGTTTTGAGCTAGCTGCAAGAGGCTAGGCAGTCAAATATTTCAAGATGGCTTCCATTAGGTGTTATCCTTTGTCATTTACCACTAAGTCATCTTCCCCATAGTTGGCAGTCATAAGCTGACTGCTGCCTGATAATGATGTGACAGTCCTTCCTTGAAACAATGATCTTTCATGCCCTTTGTGTTTGGTTATTCCTATTTTAGAAGTGACAGAAAAAGTCCATGTTATAGTGTTTTACACTTGGTTACCTCTATCTTTTGTTGTGTGTCTGTTGTTTTGTCGTTATTATAATTTACAGTACCCCTCTGCATTGAAGAATTTGAACTCAACACTGGAATGTATTAAGTCTTTCAAACTTTTGATGAACATTTCCTATTATTATTTACATCTGCAATCACATTTTTCTCAACTGTGTCTGGTCATAAGATCATTTATAAAGCACTCATGAATTTGAGTGTACACATTCTAGAAGGAGAAATTTAACCGGTGGAGATGAAGGGATTAAAGTTTCCTCTGTGTAGCTGCCAAGTTATATAGCAAGTTGAGATTGGATACTGGCCTCCTTACAGCAGTTTGCATCATGTCATGTACAATACACATGAATTTCTCCCAGCAGATGCCACACTTGCCATTAATTTTGCAATTTTTGGCAGTTATGTGATGTTGCATACAATTTGGTTACTTATCCGAGCTCTGGAAATCCCGTTACCTTTTACAAAACTTACCCTGGATTCTTTATCTCCTTGTAAAGTTACACGGCAAACTGTTATTGGAAACATAAGCCCTTGAATTTATTACACTCTGACATGCATTGACAGAGCATGTCGGTGAGCAACCAGCTTGGGCTTTGTTTTGCCAACATACAGGAACAAGTCCAAGTAGTTGCTTTGAGGATAAACTTGAAACCAAAGAAGTACACAATGGTCGCCTCTTTTCTCTCAGTGAACCACAGTGGGCATTTCCACTTTGTTTCTGTGGTGTTAACACTACAAATGGTACATCCCCAGTGACACTTCGTCTTGTAAAGTTCATAGTCCAGTATTAACATGTTTGTGTACTGGTATATATATGTTTGGTTTGAAAACTTGGATTTTCTGGTAATAAAGTCCATTAACTCAGTGTAACAAAGTCTTGTGATCACAACAAAAAATGGACATATGCAGTAATAACTGCTGGCTGCTAGAAAATCCTCAATGTTTAAAATGCCAAGAGAATAATCAAACAAGGAATGTTGTGATAGCTTTAAATGGAACTAACCATCAATGTGCCTAGAGCACTGTAAATTTAAATGATTCTGTAACAGCTCTTCAATCCAAAGGAATGCCAAAGATGTTCAGGCCAAAGGCTCTCCACAGTTCTGTAGTATTAGCTATCAAACCACATTTGGACAAAGCATCCACTTTAACTTTGACGTGATGGAGACACTTTGTTGCAAGAGTATTCTTTGGAATATCCAGTGTCATGACCTGACAAAACAATCTAAACTTTGAGTAAACTGTTTGTGAAATTTGCACAATATTAATATTTTTCATTAAGTTCTTAATGACTGGCTGCCCAGAAGAAAAGAGGAAGTTTGTTTCCCAGTACCCCCAGTATTCCCAGGCGAGAGCAAAAAGATCATGGAAGCTTGGAAAAAATAGAACCTGGCATTTTCTTGACCCTGACGAAAATCTGGTTTCTACAATTCTTTCATGCTGGGTTATGATTTAAAGGTCACACAGATTTATAGCAGTCTCTGTTGCATGCCTATAAATACAGCTTGTAGCCTTTTTCATGTAGTATCGTATAAATATTGTAAGTTCTTATTTGATCACAAGGCTTTTTACATGATGTTACTGGATGCAGGAGGATTATTAATCACGTGTCGCAAAAGCAGAATGCAAAGCAGATACACACAACTGAAACCAAACATTGAAAAAATGCGCCTCGTTTCTTGTTTTGCGTCCAATTGGTTGCATTGGAGTTCATTCAGTCACAGAGAAATTAAAGGCTAAAACAGTAGCTGTTCAAGATTGCTTTTAACACCTTATAGTCAACCATGGCTCGCACAGGCCTGTGTGGGTTCACTGCATTCTTCCTGGGAAGTGAGGGTTGGTTTGTACTTTTCACTCTACTGTTCACTGAACTCGGAACTTTTCCTTTAGTTTTAATTTTATTTCTGTTTTGCCTTTTGTCACACATTATTCCCATGGGTACCCTACACATATCTCATACGTCCTAACTGTGTCACATTTTTTAATCGACATTGTTTGTCGTTACATCACACCTCATTACCTACCCTACGAATAATGTATAATTGTATAGCGGAGTACTTTCTATCTCTGATAATGCCCTGGATTGGCTAGAGCTTAGGACATTGACTTACCTATGAACAGTAGTTTACTGCCTCGCTCGAAAGAAACACTCAAATATGCTACTAAAGGACAGCATTCAAGGCGTACTTGTTGTCAATTTGTTAAACTTCATTGTGATTTTTATAAGTACAGGTCTTGAAAGCAGAGTACAAGTTAAACAGGTGTAGTGTAGGATTTAAATTTTGTTTCTTCAAGAAAATATTCGACTGCTGAGTAAGTAACATCCAGGTGTTGAGTTCAAATTCTTCTTGGTAGAGTAACACTACTCAGTACTAATAATGAATTAAGTGCTGTTGTTGTTTCTATATTTTCCTTGTTCTTCTGACCTTCAGGTTTGTCTTTCACTGAATTAATTTCTTGCTCTCACACACTCTTTGTTTGCTTTTTCATTCTTTTTGTTATGTTTTCACTGAGAAGCTAACTTTGCATTATGCGTTATACAGGATTGGGTGTGTCAGGAGGAAGTGGCCTGGGGTCTGGTTTGACAGCGCAGCTAGCCCAACAGCAACAGCAGCTCATGGCAATGGTACAGACACAGTCCTTACTAGCAGCCATGCAGGCACAGGCTAATGCAAATGCTCAAGCTCAAGTGCAGGCTCAAGCACGGGCTAAACAGGTCATGCCATCCCCTCTAGGAGGACTACTCCCAACACCTCTGATACCAAGGAGTGGTGGAAGAGACATGCAGCGGCAAACTCGTAAAAGGAGGAACGATGGGTGGGGCGGGGGAGGTAACTATGGAAACAAAAGAGAGAGATTTGATCGCAACCGTGGCCAACAAGGTAACAACAGGTTTGGACAAAACCAGCAGAACAGAGGTAAGCAAGGTGGAGGGGGAGCACAGAGTCAGCAGGCCAAGAAGGCTGTAACACCTGATGTAAAGGAAACCACAAAGGATGAAGATGCAGAGGAAGAGATTCAGGAGGAAGAGGAAGTGGATAAAGAAGGTAAGCTCTGCAGCACTTTTTTCTACTTGGATGCTGTTTTGGCAGCTGGGACACACTTCAGTGGCCATTGCCATTATGGTGAGGTGGTCATTGCATATAGGTAACCGTTAGTGGAGGTTCAACGAGAAATGCAACGGGTGATGTGTGTTAATACTTTTGTTTTCCATATTGGTTTCTTTTTCTGTTTTAATTATGTGCTTGATGATACCTTTTAGCAGATGAGGACATAGAGGAGCAAGATGCATCTCAAGACGATGACAAACAAGATCAAGAGGATGTTGACAGAACACCTTTAGAAGAAAACAGCCAACCAGATCTTCCAAAATCTGTCAATTTTATTGGAGAAGATGTCGATTCTTTGATGATCTCTCTTTTTGACAGGAAAAGGTCCAAGTACATTTGTCAAGAATGCAAAATCATCTGTAACTTACCAATGGTAAGGGTTTTCCTATAATAACTATACCTATGGAAATGTGCCTACCTAGTATTACTTTAGCACCCACCCTTGCATTTTTAGGGTAAAATTGTTTTTCTTACCTAACAGATGTACTGCACTTCTAAGTGAAGACTTGTTACATGCATTATTTTTTTCTTGTACACAGAGTTTTCACAAACATCTCTTTGGTAAAAGACATGCCAGGACTGTTTTGGAAAATCAGGGAAAAGAGTTTGATCAAAACGAGTTTAAGAATTTTACTCAGGTATGATATGGTAGTAGGTGATAAAGAGATAATTAGTTTTTGATTGCTTCATTGAGTTGAATAAAAATTCCCTTCCCTAAGATTCTCTTTTAAACACGGAGCGAGCCTATAAAAGGTCAGCGGTTTGCACTTTGTCGGCTAAAACACGGCATTTACGTTGAGTAAACAACTCGAAAACAATCGATATGCTTTCACAAGTGAAACAACAAAATTAAGAAGTTAAAATGCATGTATATAAAGTACGATACCTGTCTAAATTCTTCATCTGTAGATGCCATTCTTTTTGTTTTCGCTGACCTTTTTACAAAGAAAGCAAACAAACGAAAAACCTTCCCTTGTGCGGTCGCCTGAAATATTACTTCATGCAAATTTCGCGGGAGTACGACACACCTGGGAGAATAAGCCAATCAAAGCAGAGTATTCCAATTTGTGATGGACGGGCTGAGCCGCTCAGCCTCCATTTATAGGCTCGCTCCGTGTTTAAGGCGGGGGTTAACATGAATAGGCGTGAAATTTGAAGTGATATAAAAAAGGAAATTGTTAGGATTAAGATGGGTTGGAAACACTACCAGACAGTTGACCCCCGCAAAAGAGAGCCCCAGGTTGCTAGGGGACTGTTTGGTATCCGTCTACTAATTCTTCACTTCAAATTTCAATTTTCCAAATCCATCAAATCTTCAACATTTCATATTTTCCTCAATTTAACCTATCCTTTGAGAAAAAAATCTCTTTCCCAAAATGCCCAAAAATTACCCAAAAATTACACAAAAATTTACACAAAACCGCCAAACAGTGGTTAATGAGATAAGCAGAGAGATTTAGTGTTGCTTGAAACGTGACCGAGATATTGGCAGAAAGGCCGTGTTAAGCGACCTCAAAACAGCCTTCACGTTTACCCCCGCCTTAAACACCGGAGTCTATAATATTCTTTTGTTACCAATACCTGCGATACTTGGTATTTTCCATAGTGAAGGTATTTTCCATAGTGGGGGAGTATTACAAGATAATTATGTTTCATCAACTGGGTTGATAATGTGAATTGGCCACCGTAAAAAGATTCGGAAGCTGATGTCCCATCCAACGAAGGGCTAATGCTCGAAACGTCAGCTTCCGAATCTCTTTACGGTGGCCAATTCACATTATCAACCCAGTTGATAAAACCAAATTATCTTGTAATACAGTCATCATCATGTCCCTTTCCCTACAAGGGAAATAGGGCCGCCAAGCGTCTCCATTCTAAGCACATGCACCAGCACCCAGCCAGCCTTTGAATCCAAACTCCCCCTTTCCTTCTCCACAGTTTATCTCCAAGTTTCCATAGGCCTTCCTATCCTTTGTCTTCCTTCTGGGGTTAAAGTTAGCCCTACTTTTGTTTTAATTTTTTTTTAGTTTTAGTACAATAGGTATCAAATTTTACATGCATGCAGGAATAAAAAAAATTATGTGTTTTCACACTTTTGCTGTTCTTCCAGGGAAGTACACCTGCAGAGAAGTCAGAGACGGAGGATGCAGGAACTAGTGCTGAATCCGATGAAAGAGAGAAGGCCAGTGATGCAGATGTGTTGAGCCCAGCTACTGTGCAGTCACCAGATGCTGAAACAAATCTAGACTTTGTCAAGTACACTTGTGATACAAGAAAGACAGCTATGAAAGATGGAAATATCATCACTATATCATCAGTCACGCAGGCACGAGTCAGGATTGATGGTTTTACGAGTGGAAGGGACATGTTAGGTAAAATGCTATCTGATAGATTGCTTTTGATTAGTACATGTATATCAAACACTAGAGACCGTGTTTCACCACATTCCAAACACAAGAAAAGTGAGAAGAATATGATCTGTAGAGGAGTATCGTTGATGTACTTCAAGGTATTTGGAAATGAGGTAAAACCTTGTCTTGAGAGTTTTACATATCCTCTCTATCAACTAAAACTAAGGAGAAAACGGAGAAATAAAATGTGACAATCTATGGCAATTAAAATCAGATACTCAAACATTGTCATGGTCATGACTTTCTTAGTAACAGTACTTTGCATGCTTTCAGTACCTTGCAATTCACATGCCAGTCAATATGCCATACTTGTCTGCCTCTACAAAGTGGTGTTATTTCTGTCTCTTGTAAAGGTAGCAGATTTGTTTAAATTGTTTGAACAGCAATGCTCTCATTTCTTATCAGGTTGTGAATTTGTCAAAGCAGTGTCAGGATTTAACTGCCGCCTTTGCAAGACATTTATACGGTGTGGAAATGATGTGATAAGCCATATCAAAGGCAAAAAACATCAGAGGAATTATCAGGTATATCTGAGTTTGAATTAAGATGTACTGCACTTACAGCTGTTGTGTGTAGTGGCTTTGGCTTTGTTTGAACTCCTAGAGAAAGTCATAAACTTGTAAAGGTCAGTAGCTGCTACAGAGACTGCAAAGGCGAACAGATCAATACTTCAGTCAATACAATGGAGAATGAGCCAGCATCCTCTTTGTTTATCAAACAGAGAGAACTTGCTGAAGCTTACCCTAGTTTGCTATACCACTAAGAGACTAGGAGTATTTCTTTCCCTAGAATGGGTTGTTAGTCCATCCCAGGGTTACTCCCTCAGTAATAAATCTATGGTACCCAGTTATACGCTGGCCAAAGCATGGGGGGAAACTCCCATATATGGGCTATATAGGCATGTGCGGTCCTAAAAGGTATGGTTTTTGAGCGATTTCATCTAAAAAAGGTATAGACTTTTTTGGCCTGAAATAAGTTATGTTTTTCACTCTGGCTTGGCACTGTAAACTATTTTTCCACATCAACATTGGCAAACTTTATGCAAATGGTGCCATTTGTGGTCAGCTGTGGTCATATATACAGCTGTGTACTAATTTGGAGTATCGATTGTTGGCTCAGGTCTGAAACAGGGTATGGAAAATCACAGATTTTGGTCTTGAGGCTTTGTGACGAACACCCTCACCAAAAACTTTGGGGAGTACCCCCAGGGGAGGGGGTAGGGGTACTTTTCAATCCAGACCTCAGTGTGCTTACCCAATATACCTTTCTAATACTAATGTGTTGTTTTTGACCATTTTATTGTTCAAGACATATGTCCAGGAGCACCCACAGTATGAAGAACATCAGTTAACACGGAATAAAGAGTTAGAGGCAGTGTTGGAGCCAAAAGAAGGCGAGGAGGTGGTGTTGTATGAAGTACTTGACAAAGACATAAAAACATCAGCTTCAAAAAAGAAAAGTCATTGTAATGACTCGCAAACTGAGGAGCCAACAGAGGTGTGCAGTTTTCTTTGATTGTTACTTTCTTTGTTGATTTTATGAAAGAGTCCCAGATTCCCGTTAGGTCATTTTTACTGTGCCTTTTGTTAAACTGTGTAAAAGTATTTTTCAGGGTTGTCAATAATAGCTCGCTGCCAGCCGAAATAACCATCTATTTTATGATCTCAATACATTTTAGTAAAGATGGCAAAATCAGCTTCCTAATCCAACAAATTAAGAATCCTAATTAAAAACTTTGCGATAAACCTGCTTTTTGATTGCTGCCTTTGAAATCATCGCACTTGAAGATTTTCTCAGCTGAAGTTAATGTTAGAACCACTTATGTTCAGTGTTCTCCATGGATTTTAAAGTAGTCAGCTAAAAATTCAGCACTTGCAAATCGAGCATGGGAAGGATGTGAGCAAGCCATCCATTTCATCCTCCTAAATCTGCCCATCTTCTCACAACCATTTTTTGTAGACCAGCAAAAGCTGTGCTTTGTTCTGTGTTACTTTTCATTTTTACTTCAGTTTTTTGGGTTTGCTTATGTTACCTGCCTGACTGATGACTTTCCAGCTAATAATAATAAGACATGGACTCCATATACATTGTTGTATGTATTTTAATTATTAAGTTGTAAGCTTGCTTGAATTATTACAGGTTTGTCACCTCATTAAAGTCTTAACTCCAAACATTGTTTTATAGGTACAGATAACAAAGTTTGTGGTAGCACCACAAGGCACTGATGAGGCAGCCCAGATGACCTGTGAAGTAGCTGAGTTAGATGTAAGCATGGAAAATATGGAACACATGAATGATGACTCCCTAGTGACAGAGAGTGGTGATGAACAACGAGAGACAACCATGACACCAGAGGAGGAAGAAGACCTTTTGACTGATCATGCAGAGCAGGCTGGCATTGAAGAATCTTCAGGAAATGATCTGTCACTGTCGATAATGGCACCACAACTTGATGTAAGTGCAAGAAGAAGTGCTGCTTGTCAAAAATTATTTTCTTGAGGATTTTTGCAACTTGCAGCAGTAACCAGAATGTAAAGCTAAAAAGAGCAAATTGTATGGCAAGTAAACAAGCAAAATTGTGACAGTCATTCATCACAGTGCTTTCAATAGGACCTGGCACCTGCCGAAGCTCCGGCGGGTATTCTGTTGAAAGTCGGCGGGTATATTTAACTTTTAAAAATTCTCCAGAGAGAAATTCTCGTGGGCTTCTCATATTACTCCGGCGGGTGCTGTTCCAAGGTAGCCACCTACTTCAAATCTTATTGAAAGCACTGTCATCATTCAGTTTGATGCTCAACGACAGTGTGACTGAGTCAAGCGTCAAGTTGATTGGGTACAGGCTACAAGCTACCAACAAGTTACATTTGTTTTTAATCAAAAGAAAATACCAACCCCTAGTTGTCAAAAACAATGTTTTCATTATCTGTTATAACCTCCTGATCATTTTTGGTCAAAAATGAAGATCATTTTTGGTCAAAAATGAAGACACTGATGCTTATTTCAATAATGCTCTTTCACAGGAGACAGAAGATTTCATTCCACTGACCGTTGACGAACCTCTGAAGAGCGAAGAGCCAGAGACACCAGAGGAGCCAAAGATACCACTCTCCATCACCCCCATACTTGGCACCAGTGAAGACAATGTGAAAGAAGAACCTCAAGAACCAGTGACACCAAGCAGTTCACAAGAAGAGATAGAAGCTACACCTCCTAAAGAAAACACCCCGACTAGTAGTGGCAGACGAGGGAGGAAGAATCAAAGTAGGGGAGGAGCTGGCAGGGGAGGTGCAGCTCGGGGAAGGGGGAGAGGCAGAGGATCAAGGAGGAGCGCAAGAAGTGCTGCAGGACCAGGAAAAGTTAAAGTTAAAAAAGAAAAAGTAGAAGAGGATGCCAACAATGATGATATGAACTTGATGGAGGGCTTTGAGGTTATAGATGAGATTGGTGATGGAGAAGATTAGAAAGAAGGGCATAGACTAAGTTTAGACCTAAGGATCCCTTTGTTGTGATGTTTCTATTTTATCTTGAAAGTCTTTCATAGAAGGCAAAGTGTAGAAATGTTTTAGCTGTTGTTTGGTTGTTTGGATAAGTCAAACTTGTAACCGTTATTAAAATTGCGTAAAGGTTAGTTTTCAAGAAGTGTTTAATAACTCCTTTTCAACATACAGATGAGTACGGAATGAGCTCATTTCATCCTCATTACATTCTTTTGTTTGTTTCAATTGTTTTGTTGTACTTTGTTTATATGTAACTATAAAAAATTGCGATAAAATACTTCTAAACATGATAAAAAAGTTAAAAAGTTTAAAAACGACGTTTCGATGTACATTACATCATTATCAAGTGAAATAAAAATGAAAGCTAATTACTATAAATACAAAAATGGACAATAGATAATTAACATAGTAGCATAGAAGAATGCTAAAACAGAAACTTAAACAAAAAGTTTTGCACGTATAGAGTCCGCTTGCGTATTTAAGCAAGGCTTAATTTTCTTGATGAACAGCATTTCAAACATTAAACAATCAAATTTGCTCTGGCACTTACGTAAGATCTTAAAATGGCCCTCATTCAATAAGTGTTTATTCCCGTGAACTTCAAGAAAATGCTTGCCAATAGCCGAGTTCTTGTGTTCAGCAACGCGTTGAAAAAGGTGTCTGGCTGTGTAGCCGACATAATCTGCATCGCACAGATTCTTCCTTTTACGGATCAAGTAGCTGCCAATGCGGTTCGCAGGCAATTTCACGATCTAAGTAATAAGATTCGCCCCACATTAGAGCCAGTTTTTGTGAGCAGGAAATTGGAGAATGATCTTAAGCCTAGGGAAGTTAAGCCGTCGATTGTAAATCAGCAATGCGTTGTTTACCATTTTTCATGTGATCTGTGCGATGCAGATTATGTCGGCTACACAGCCAGACACCTTTTTCAACGCGTTGCTGAACACAAGAACTCGGCTATTGGCAAGCATTTTCTTGAAGTTCACGGGAATAAACACTTATTGAATGAGGGCCATTTTAAGATCTTACGTAAGTGCCAGAGCAAATTTGATTGTTTAATTTTTGAAATGCTGTTCATCAAGAAAATTAAGCCTTGCTTAAATACGCAAGCGGACTCTATACGTGCGAAACTTTTTGTTTAAGTTTCTGTTTTAGCATTCTTCTATGCTACTATGTTAATTATCTATTGTCCATTTTTGTATTTATAGTAATTAGCTTTCATTTTTATTTCACTTGATAATGATGTAATGTACATCGAAACGTCGTTTTTAAACTTTTTAACTTTTTATCATGTTTAGAAGTATTTTATCGCAATTTTTTATAGTTAAATGTTTTTCAAAGTCTTTGCTTCTTCGTTTGTTTATATCACATCCGAAAATACTTAGCCATATCAGGCATTTTTTTAACTTGTGAATCCAACACAAGCCACAGTATTGTAAATAGGCTGATCATTTAAACACAGTTGTGACAGCACTGAGACCACAATCTGAACCTAATGTCTTTAGTTGGTCAGAGTTCAGTGGAAAACCCAACTCAGGTGTGAGTTACTGACTCAAGGCATCCTATTTAGCCTAAACAGTCTCTTAGCCTGCAGACCCAGAGAGATTTTCAGATGTGCGAAACAACAGACTGGAAAAACAGTGGTGGCTCGAAACAGTTTCCAAGACTTTGAGTTTGATGGGTCATTATGACCACTCTATATTGGTTGATACCAAAATCATGGTATCAAAAAACTGCCCAATCATTGGTGAACAAGTTGCTGTCAATTTTGTGGCACAATAGGTTACCATAGCAACAATATGACCTGCTAAATACGCCATTAATATTAGCTTAAAGCACTTGTAACTCAAAAACGAGCTTGGTGACCCCCATTTTTTATTATCAAATTGTAATTAACATGATAAGATGCACCTTTTTGCAAAGTTAAAAAACAATTCTATGGAGGGGGTTCAGAGCCACCTTAAATTTTCGAAAATTCAAGGTGGCTCTGAACCCCCCTCCATAGAATTTTTGTAAAATTTACAAAAAGTTGCATCTTATCATGCTGATGATAATTCAATAATAAAAAAATGGGGGTCACTGAGTTTGTTTTAGAGTTATACGCGCCTAAAGTTAAAATTAAGTCTTGGAAAGTACTGGAAACTGTTTCGAGTCACCTTAAATTTCTGATGCACATCTGAACTAGTTCTTAGACTAATTAAAAGTAACCTCGGTCATGTCTTGCTCAGCCTTGTGGAAAACACAACACTTTCCTTTCGAGACAAATTTTAAAGCATACAGCTGTAATCAAAGTGGACTATGACCAAACTTGTTTCAAATTTCGCAGTGAATACAATAAGCAATAACCAAAGTTTCTTCAACTGAAAATAATGTTTTTTTTCAATTCTCCATCAGCAGAAATGTTATTTAAAAACTGTCTGCCAACGTAGTTACTGTGATACAATGTTGAAAGGTAAAAGCCAACCTTTAAATCACCCTTTTGTTGTCTCCTTTGCAGTATGTACATCACTGTTGCTTGATTTGCACTCAGGCAATTGAGATCAACACTTTCCCTGACCCACAAATGAACCAGAAATTTAACACACAATCTTAGCCTGCAAAAACAGTCGGCCTTCTCTGCTCACGAAACGCCACTCGGGTGGGGAGGGATGAAGACAGCTGTTTTCGCAGGCTAAATTAATCTTTGTTTGAACTAACAGATACAAGTTGCCATTGACACTTTCCCTTATCAACAAATTAACTAGAAGTTTAAAGAACCATTTAATTTGAGTTATTTAAGCTGACAGTTTCAATTTTAACGTAGGACTTGTGTTGTCCTAGAGATGTCAAATGATAATTGTGCCCGCAAAACAGCCGAGTTGTGAAGAGCTAACAGATGATCAACCAACCCCTCATTAGCATAATCTGATCCACCACTGCAACCCATAACCTTCCTTATTCAATTTTAGGGTTCCCTGAGCTTGTTTTGAGTTGTAAGCACTTAAACTTACTGTAATGTACAACCTTGTTTACAGAATAAACTATGATGCAACCGTTTGGTCCCAAGTTCAGCTTAATAAGCTGATCATTTTCACAAGGTTTGATGACACTGAGGCTATAATCAGAACATATGTTTTTAGTTTTGGTCAGGGTTCAGTGGAAACCCCACTCAGTCGTGAGTTACTGACTTAGGGCATCCTATTCAGCCTTAAACAGTCTCTTGGCCTGCAGACCCAGACAGATTTTCAGATGTGTGAAACAGCCTGAAATCTGTGGGAGTTCCAAGGCTAGATATGTCTTTGACAGTATTTTAAATAACCAGCCATAAATATATTATCCTCTCTGTCATCATTGTAAGTCATTCTAAACTTTTTTTTATGTTCTAAGATTTTGTAAATTGTAGTACAAAGATTACCTTTATCTTTAGTTATACATGCCTGCTTGACTTATGCAGAAATAAAATGGTTGATCACTTGGGACATAAAAGGTTACATGATGAGTGTTGGGGCGGATACAGAATTTAAGAAAACGGGCTTGAGATATGGACCACCTAAGGCAGTGTCCGGTAAGGGTTCGGGGGGCATCCTTCCCCTGAAAATTTGTAAAACTGAGGTCCTCGGAAATGGGATTTCCAGCATTCTGAGGTCAAGTCAGCATGCTTTTATGTCTCTTTTTAATTTAGGGGGTTTGACTGACCCCCCCCCCCCAGTTCCGCCCCAGAAGTGTGTTCCTTGCCACAGAACAGACAAAGCCAGCTAAACTAAACCACCTGTGGTGTGATGTATGTTACTTTTCTACAATACAAACAAAAATGTAACGTGAAAGTTTCAAACCAAAACCTTCTGTGGGAGGAGTATGAATATTTTCTGGAACACCCTAATTTTGATGTTAGAACTTCACTCTTCCTCATATATTTTGCTTTTTATAAGCATAGGCAATATTACTAGTGGAAGAGGCTAGATTGCTGCAATTTTTTTGCCAAGTTTTCTGCAAACAAAATGGTGTTAATATTATTTCATGAATCCACAAAATAGAAGATAGCAGAGAAAAGAAAGGGAGATTAAAAGGTTTCTATATTCACACTGCGAAAGCAAACAAGTTATTTTCCGTTGTTGAATGTTCATTTCTGTAATCTGAGACAAGGGAAAAGGAAAATCAAACTGGATTGAAACCGTTCAAACCAAAAATAGATTTAAACACACGAAAACAATTTAAAATGAACACAGTAAGAGTGAGAATTCTGTGTTTCCTTTTTGCAACCTAGCCCTTTCAGAATTAAAGGGCCATTGCCATGATAAAGCGCATGTGCGGTCTTGATTAACACCATTTTTTAATCAATAAAAATCGTAATACTATTACGCACGACACAAATTCGCTGTGGATCTACTTGGAGTTTCACATGCTTTTTGAAAATCTATTTATCTGCTGGCTTTTGGCCTTTTGTTTGAAAAGAATATTTTTCATGTTTATGTTGTGTGAAGGCCACTTTAATTTCTTCAAACTTGCATGCACATCTGCAGCTATATTTACAAAGTTTCCGATGTTCGTCCTAACATCTTTTGTTCCTTTTTTTTCTTTCAAAACAAGATTGCTATGGGGCGAAAGAAGCTTTTGTCTCTAGCCACTTCGAAAACCTTCTCAAGGACATTGTGTTTCTCAACAGCATTCAACTCAAAACACAAAATATGCCGTTTAAATCTTTAATGGATGACTGAACAGTTCTTCAATATCAGTATTACTATTTTCACATGCCTCACAAGGTCGAAGGAGAAGGGTTTTTTCTCACAAATAAGAACTTTCAAAACTGTTCCATCTGATAAGAAAACAAATTGTCACACATGCGCAGAAGGGTGTCAAATGCCCTTTAAGTTTGGGAAAGTAAATCATGTGAAATATTATTTTCTCACAACTCAATTATTTTTACACAACACTATTTGACAGACCAAATTTACAATTCATACATTGTTTTTACCATATCCACTTGTCTTTGTAAATTTACAAAATTACTACTTGGCCATAAACACATTATGTTCTATACTGGCTGAAGCTTTGTGGTGAATATATCCTTCTTCTTTCTTGTATCAAACAAACAAATAGCACCTTTTGACACCTTACAAATTGTAAATGTAGGTGCCAGCAACTGTCCGGAAACTTTGCAACCCTCAGATTTTATAACCCCATATTTTTTTAGGTAGCCAAAGCTCCCGACTCCCCTAAACTGTATGTGTGTAGATAATAACAATAGATAAACGACAGCATGTAGCGTCTGTTTTCCATCACATGGAGAGCTAGAGCTGTGGAAATAGAGCAACCTTTGACACCTCCCTGCTTTCTGTTTTTTTTATTTATTTATGAGATATAAGAAAAAATATCAAGTAATGAAACGACCTTGCATTTTTGTCATGAACTTCTGGCTAAGGTGAATTTTTAACTTATTAAGTCAAGAGCTTGATGTACCTCGCCTTTTTATTGGCTGGAAAACATTGTCACAGTCTTGAATCTGAAAAGTTACAGTACAAAAAGGTGATAAATTCTTTATTACAAAATTTTTTTTGACCTTGAAAGTGTTTTCATTTGAGCTCACCTTCAAATTAAATTTTAGGTGAGGTAACAGGTTTTCAGCATGTTGGATGGATTTGTTTTTTTTTTGCGGGGGAGGGGGGTAGTATTCAACAGGCTTTAAACTTGTTTTCACTCTGACAAGAATAAGAACTGTGACTTGTGCACATTGAGGGAGTTTTAGTTAGACTTTATAATTAAAGATAAGATAAATCCAGTGCAACATCTTGGTTTACAATCTAGATGTACTCAGGCCAGATAGGAAGTGTATATACATAACAGAATTCCTGATCTAACAACTGCATGTGTACACCATCATTTTTAATTTTCATGGCTAAAAGTCCATAAAAACAAACATAAATAAATAAAATAATGATGGCATTGTATTGCTGTTTATTTTGCTATGTGTGTTACACAAATTGTCTTACTGAAAAATTCCACAATGAAAATACTACTGCTAATTTACTTTTGACATGGGTTTTACACAAAATAGACAGAACTTAATGTGACATGATCCACATGAACAGTTCATTTGTAGAATAAATTTTTGTTGATAAAACATTTGCTCATCTGAGCCACAGTTTCAGCCTTAGTGCGTCAACTCCATTAAGGTAGTACCTAAACAATCTTTTATCTCGAACAAAGCCCAGGTTCTCGTAGAGTCGAAGAGCTGCTGTGTTGCTCACTTCAGTCTCAAGAACAACCTGCAAATAAAATAGCATGACATGCCTTTTTATTTTGCCCTTATCTGTGATATGAACTGCAATGTCAACATAGAATTTCTCCTTAGTGGGTTCCACACATTTCTTATGGTACTACTTGGGAGAGTTTTACCTTAGGCAAAAACACTAAACAATTATTGATCATTTTCTATATTCACTTTAACGTAATGGGCCCTAGTCAGCCAGCCCTTTGTTTTTGTTTACATGGGAAACTTTGGTTATTATATTTGGAGCCTGTCAAAACAAAGGAAATCACTGTGAAACTACTTAAGATAATTAAACCTTAAAGTAAAGCAATAAGATTTTGCTTCAACGTGCAATATCAGTAACTCTGATCGCACTGAATATGGCAGAGACTCACTACTGTCCTTCAATGTTTGATCACGCATTTGTATTACAGGGAGAATTAAAATGCTGATCCACTATACCAACTGGGTTCACATCTACTTACTTACCTTTCTTATAAAGAAATATTCCCCATCATGAGAGAATTATAACTGGGAGTGGGAATAGCAAATGCTGCAAACACTGCACCCAACCAACAATGTGCTAATCCATGGACCTTGAGTCCAAAGGATGCCTACTACTACTCCCCTGGGACACCCTGACATGGTATCTTCATCAAATGAGTGTAATGAGTTAAATTAAACATGGATATCTTACCTCATCACAGCTGTCCTCAATCATTGCCTTGATAGCCCTGACCACAAGATTGGAACCTAAAAAAATCAAGTTGTTAGGATGAGGCAGTCCTATCACAGTACTCTGTTGTTCTATGCATCAGTCAAACAATGTCATTGTTTATACAGTAGAACCCCGGTGACTCGAACTCAGATAACTCGAACTCCCCCCTGCTAACTCGAAGTAAATCCCATTTTCCTTGGATTTGACACCACTTTACAGTAGTTTCAACTCCATTAACTCGAACTCGGATAACTCGAATTCCCGGGCAACTCAAACTAAATTTTGTTTCCCTTGATCAAAATTTACCCCGATAACTTCTAGGTCATGTAACTCACAACGGATGTCATCCCATTAGCTTTTCTTGTTGTGTAATCGGTAAAAACACACAAAACTAACTCTACAGCAATTTGATTTTAATTAGTGCAACTGACCGTTCACATATTTGCCAGTCTTTTCCCGATCTTATGAGTCATACCAGATGCGGTGCCTTTAGCAGTCACAAAGAGTTTTATTTGCACTGTACTATATACTGAAGCACTGGAAAATTAGTAAACTATCCATTATTAACATGGCAAGTTGGATATTCAATCGACCCAGATAACTCGAACCCTGCTAACTCAAACTGTTTTTCATTTCCCTTCAGAGTTCGAGTCACCGGGGTTCTATTGTACATTTTTTCGTGACATCTTACTTTTGGTTGGTGCCTGGAAGTCACATGTAGTATCTTACAGCAACTTCAACCTACAATGTTAGACTAAGTACATGTAGCTGGAATGCTTCCCAACACAGATTAATACCAACACCTTTTGGTCAATGTAACTGTAGTCTGTTATATTAGGTATTTGTTAGAAAGACACAGCTTACCTATTTTATGTCGTCTGTATTCTTTCTCAACAGCTAACATTGCTATGTATCCTCTGCGAATCATGTTCTTGTGCATATCAAGCTTGCACACAACAGCACCCACACACCTCTCACCATTCATGGCCTGGAGAGACACCATGTCATTACTTATTACCTGGCACAACCCATACTATTATTTTGAACTCTGCATCCCTTCCCTTCGACACTTCTTTTTTGGATAATTAGTCTATTTCGGCTGAGGTCATTTTTATGTTGTGGTTAGGATTTATCTTGGGTTGCTATTTTTCAAACCCTCATAGTTCCCTTCCAAGAGCTGAATCATTGAATAGTGCAGAATTGAGGAGTGAAATAAAAAAACAAACGGCAAACATCACAAACCTTACCTGTCACCCAGAATTCAATTCATTACTATAATTCAAGGGAAACAGCAGAATACCAGGAAACAATAAGCATTCACCTTGGTGTTTCACAGATATCACTTTTTCATATGAAACAAGGAAAAAGTAAGTTAGACATCTGCATGCAGGGTCAGTAAAATTAATTCTTATATGGCTTGTGTTTGTTGCCAATATAAGGCACACCCTGATTGCCTATGTCTAGGGATTATTCTCACGTAATGCCCAAGGGCCAATTGCAGGCCTGGAAAAATAAAGCAACAAGCCATATAATAAATAACTTATTAACTTCAAATGTTAGTCTTCACGGGAAATATCTCCCTTATGGACTTGTCTCCCATCTTTTGCTGGGGTGCAAGATCCACAATGCACCTGGAGCAGTGATTTGCCACAAATATTTTCAGAAGAACAATTTTAACATGTCTTGTAATAAACTTGCCGGTGTAATTTTGTATCAGTTATCTTATTATCCATTACCTCAATTTCCCTTCAACTTACCAAAAAGCACAGCTTGGGCCAGTTGTGAATGAAATAACGATAGGTGTAGATGGAATATGGTTCCGAAAGGTCCTTCGTTATAAGAGCCATGATAGCCTCCATTTGAAGTTCAGATTCATAACCAACGTAAGTTAAATTTATACTTTTTTCACAAGTATCTGAAGTTCCTGCCTGTTCGGAAGATTCTTTTTCCTCAGGAGTTGACATGTTCGTCGTTGAAGGGTCACAGTTTGACTGATCGGAGTGACCTAAGGTTACATGGTTCTCGCTTGCCGATGTTTCTGGACATGTTTGAGTGTGGATCGTTACGCCGTTTAGATCTGTAACCTTCTTGGTACCGTAAATTTTTTGTGCCTGATCAGGATCGTGAATTTCTTCTTTTCCGTCGCAAGAAGTCGAAAGCTCGCCGTTCACAACGACGTTCCTATCTTGCGATGTTAAAACTGATGTTTCGTTCCCACTCTCCGCGGGTGCTGACTCCATTACATCGGGCTAAACTAATAATAAATATTTAAAATCTAGGTGGGAGACCTCCGTGCCCTCTGAGCGCCAATGTTTAAGAAAAAAATCTCACCACCGAGTAAAACGCGATGACATCGTGAGAAGGTTCAGAACAGGAACCGCCGCCATATTGAACTCTCTAATCTGGCAAAGTATGGTGGGTAACGCAGTCTCTGTAGGGGCCAGTCTCACTCGGACGATTTTTTAAAACACAACATGGCGGGCTGCGAGGATGGGAATCCGTCCGACGAAGACAGCGAATGGTCTGATTTCAGCAGCAATAGCGCAAAAACAAATACTTTCGACGACGTGCCTGTTGGTCTCAGATCTCTGGATCCTGTTGGTGTCATCAATACTCTTATTGCGTGCTTTCCCTGGCAATCAGACTCTACATCAGCTGGTATAAGCGACAGAGCGCCTTGCGCGAATGACAGGTTTAGATTTCATCTACAAGTACTTTGAATTTATTGGCTAAATTTAGTTATGCTTGGTGGATTCGTGAATGTTTTATTGCGACGTTTCGTTAACAGAATTCTGGACCATGTTGATCCTTCACTGGAAACTTATGGAGAACCTTTGACTTGGCGGGGTTCACTTACAGAGGTCAAATTCTCCAGGGCGTTGAATCTTCCATCGTGTAGCAATGAAGTAAGTTAAGTCCTTTTTTTCGCCTGAAAATAGATGATCTTCAGGCACTTGCTCAATATTGCTTCATAAGTAGCTTTTTAGCCTTTTTTATCGGATTCCCACTGTGAATTTTTTCGGAGATGTGTTTTTAGTTCTAGATCTTATGTTTAATTTGCAAGCTCTTTATAAAGTTAAGTTATCAAAGTTAGATAGATTACTTCATGAAACATTTATTTAAATTTAATTCGTGGGGACACTTGAGTCTCGACTTAGCTTCTCGTCGTTTAAATAAGCTGCAGTTCCAAAGTTATATTAAGATTGTACAGGTCTCTCTCTCTCCACAGCACAAATTTTCTACAAAATATTGGCGTGCCGTTTTTGCTGTTTAATGTGATAACTTCGCACCCTTTCTGAATTCATTTAGATTAAACATTTTACATTTAAAAAGCGATTTTCTGAGAACCCTGTGGCACCTGATAAAATGTGATGTTTCCACTGTCATATACAAACACTGGTAAAGAAAAATAGAGATTACTATGCACTAGAAAAATGGCCCCAGGCATTTAATGTTACAGTAGACCGTTGGGGGGTGGGGGGGGGGGATCTTCCAGAATATCATTCATGGTTAACCCCTACAAGCCTCAGAAACACAATTGAAAATTATGTTTTGTAAAGTTGAATAACCTGCCTTTGCATTCACACACATAAGCACACACCAGGCAAGCAAAATCGGCCTCACAGTCAGTCAATTTGCCCAATAAACATTGATTGGTTACTGAGAAAAGCTATTTTGTACTTGGTAAAAATATAATATTTGCAGATCTTTGTTAAGTTAGAAAGTGACAGTGTAAGAGGCAAAGCATTAAGAATAACAAAAAATCACATATTGCATGTGCCGATAACACAGGAACACTTTGTTGAGGTTTCCTAAAAATATGTCACATTTACATAGTATGGGTAATAGACCAATATATTAAAATTCAGCATAACACAATAGACCTCAGCACAAGGCTCTGGGGAATAAACCCCACAAACTCTGCAGTTATTCCCTAAAGCCTCGTACTGAGGCCTATTGTTTTAGGCTGACTTTTAACATATCGAAATTGGTCTATTAATGTAACAACAACAACAACATCTTTATATTTCTCAATATAAATATAGATATTATAACATTTTTAGTTTATTTAATATATTTAGTTTATAATTTTGTAATTTCATAAATGGAATTATCAGTTAATGCTGAAATTTGACAAGCTTAACACAACCCATCAAGGTGTTTGTCAATGCAGTCATGCTACTGTTGAAACACAAGTTTTAGACCTTTCAGAGGCTTCTAACAAAACTAGTACATCAAAATCTACTGGAAATTGCATCATCAAATTACAGTAATGGGGAAATTGGGTTAGGTCAGGTTAGGCTGCTGGCACAGGGAAAAGAAGAAAAGGAATAAAAGCCCTAGCCGGGAAAGAGGAAGAAGAGGTCGGGAAACCAGAACATGTAGTAAAACTAGCAACCAAATTTGGTAAACCAGCGATTGGAAACAAAACATGATAGTTGATACAACTGCTCATTGCATGGGCTTGAATTGATTTTTTAAGTACTCCTGGAGTACCGTACTATCCAAATCTTTGGGAGGGTGGTCGAACCACAAGTCTCCATCTTCTCTCTTTCATGATTTGGAGGAGGACTTTAATACCAGAATTAAATGGAGGGAAGGAACTTTCATTGCTTTCTTGTGTTGCAGAATAATTTGCCAGCTTGGCTGAATGAAGAAGACACTGATTTTGTCTCGACAAGACCTTTGGACTTTCACAAACTTGCTGAAAAATTCAATGTACAAAACTCTAGTAAAAGATGGAGTAGTGATTCTAATGGACTTCCTGAGGACTTTGTTTTATCAAAGTCTTCTGATCCACTCAGTTCCACTTCTGCTGATTCTGATAGTGAAAACGAGGATGAAATTTTTCTTGTCTTCCGCGGAAAACCAAATAATCGGACATCAAGCTTTGATGAGTGCCAAGCTGCAGTAGGTAAGTAATGATTATTTTAAAAATATTATTCACAGGTTAAAGTGCTAAACTACCACAAGTAATCAACCTGTAAGTTCATCAAACAACTTCATGATATAATCACATCCATAGGTCATAAAAATAAGAGAATGATTACCAGAGGTGTATGGTCATTTTGATACAAAGTCTTTTTGATACTAATCAAAGTTGATTCAATGCAAATCTAAAGTCGATTTGATACAGATTGTAAGTCGATTCAGTACAGACTGAAGTCAACTGGATACAACCTCCATTTACCTGAAGATGTTTCACTACAGAATCAGCTCATTTCGTAGAAGTTGCAGTATATTCAATGGTGAAAGTTCCTAGCCTTTCAGCCCTGTGGGATGAGTTTAACTCCAAATACTGCAGTGCAAAATGTCCTGATGGTGTGCTCTGATGGGGGTACTCTGTGATGTCGTAGTCACAACATGTGATACAGTTTTGGTTGTAACTATGATATCAGTTTTCTTCTCTATCCAATCCTCTTTTTAAACTCAGAATTTTGTCATTAAAAGAGTAATGGCAGACAGTCAAATTTATTGGGCTCCTTTTTGGAATTTTGACTTAAAATTTGGTAAAATTGCTATTTAGGAGATTATAGTTTTAATATCTGGCGGGATAAGAAAAAGTGTTTTTTTATCGCAGTAGCACTTTAGTGGTGTTGACAAATAATTCTCTATAGAAGGTACATTGTAAATCATCATCACAAATGAAATGATTTTCTTTATTAATAATTATTTTCTTGCAGGACTCTCTGAGCTTTCAAATGGAGAACTTTTAGATTTAAAACAAGAGATGGCTGCTTATGTCAAGGAGTACTCAGATGTTCTTGTTGAGGAATTGACACTTAGGGAGGAATTAGAAAGAGAAAAAGAAATAAAAAATAACTTTATCTCAACATTATTAGCCGTTCAATCCAGAATACGAGAAATACAGTCAAGCCAAGGAAAAGGGAAAAAAGGATCGAATGCTAATTCAGGAAAGGTAATTAAAAACTTGGTTTGATTCCATAAATGGTTTGACAACAGTACAATTCTGGCACGGGGGTGATGGCGTTTGCTTCCCACCAATTTGGCTGAGGTTCAATTCTGGCCCAGTGTCATAATTGCGGGTTGAGTTTGTTGTTGGTTCTTGCCTTGCTCAGAGGGTTTTTCTCCAGGATCTCCGGTTTTCCTCCCTTCACAAAAACCAACACTCGAGGATAATATACACTAGAGGACCCGCATGAAAGCCAGCTAAGGCTGATGTGGCCTCCTCTCTAAAAATAGATTATTAAATAAATTTATTTTTAATTGTGTATTTTCTACTATCTTTTTTAGTAATTGTGAGGGTGTATCAGAATGATCTTCCGAAAAGACAAATCTCACCGATTCTACATTTAACATATATATACCTGCCAACTCTCATGCCTAAGGTCCTAGTTTGATCTCATGCCTACTGAGGCCTACAGACCAATTTCTCAAGCCTAGCTGAAACATTTTCAAAATTCACCTAACTTACACACTTTCATAAACTATCTAAAGTGGTACTATGACGAAAATCGCACCTTTCCTATTTAAGCCATTTTAAAACATAATCAAGTAGACTGCATAAGAAGTAAAATGCTGTTTACTTCTTTCAAATATCTCTTTTCGTTCCAGAGATATTCAAGTTTTAAAAATATGCAAATTAGGCAAGTGATGACGTCATATACTCACACAGATTTTGTCCAAGTATGATGAAAAGAGATATCTCAGCCAGTTTGTAACAGAAATGTTTGGTTCTTTGCAGTAAGATTCTACTAAATGTGCTCTACAATATGAGCTGAACAGTTCTGTTACCATGGCAACATACTGGGTTCCAGACCTCCCCCATATTAAAAGCTTTTCTGGCCACCTTTGGCATTCCATTTTGATAATTGCTAACAGCACTTCATATGCATGATCCAGCAAGCTTATAAATATGTTAGCTCGACTTTGTGGCGTTGTCTAACATTTTCAAGCTGAAAATAACCAAAATATTCAAATAAAGAGGTGGGGCTTGGAAAAGAATGAGTTGCCATGGGAACATAATTTTTTGTAGTCATAGGTGTGTTTCCTGTAGATCTATTAGCCTGCCACGTTTGAAGGTTTTGCGCTGCAAATTGGCTAAGATAACACTATTTATATACTCAATAAAATATTGGGTTGAGTGTATGACATCATCAGCCATCTCATTTGCATATTTTACCCATTTTTCAAACTTAAATATCTCCGGAACTAATGCAGATATTTGCAAACGGTAAACGGCGTTTTCATTCTTTCATGGAATTCTTTGTGATACACTCAAAAAAACAAGGGGTAAAAATTTGATCACAGTACCACTTTAAACTAGTACCAATGCAGCTCTCAAAATAAACTAGAGCTTTGACAAATTATATTTCTGATCAGTTTTAAATATTAATGTTGTCTGTTATGTGTGCGGGTCTTTAATTTGTCTAAACTATACACAATATGCTTGTTAATATTATATCTAAAGAAATTCAAAAAAGCGTCCAAAATGTTTGACTAGGCACAATTATATACATTGGCATAGTAAAAACGGACTGTAACCTTGCACTTGCTGAAGAAAACAAAACCAATGCAGCCAATCACATTTAGGATTTTAAGAGATGTATAATAATGTGAAAATGTTCTTTTTGTTGTTGTGTTATTAGTATTTAACCACAGTGATTCCTTATGATGAATTTGGTGGAGGTCCAAGCACTAAAGTATTGTTGCTTTTGATTGAAAGTAAGTATTTATTTCCTTTCCATTGTCTAACAAGTATGCTTCCCATGTACTTATCACAAAAAATTGCATTTTTACTGAATGTGATTACTGGAATTAGTCTAGATGGAAGTCGGCATTTTGTTAATTTTTGTTAAGGTCAAAATCAATCTGAAAAAACAATGAAAAATAACAAAAAGGTTGGGCTACTCCGACCAGTGATCTGACATTCATTGTAGATTATCCTTATTCCCAAGGCAATGCATTGAGCACTTTGCTTTGGTTTAGTATTGACTCAATCATTTTGAGCTCTTGCTATATTGAAGCATTCTTGACTTATTTTACTATGCTGAATTAACCTGAATATGATACTTAACAGAGGTGGATCCAGGGAAGGGGTTGAGGGATTGAGACCATTTGATTGGTGAATTTCCATTTACTTGTTGAAGTGTGTTCAGCAGTAAAAAATGCAGAAGGTATGGCTCTGGACGCCTCTAGAAGCTTGTGCCTGCGGCTCTTGTCATCACGTTAATGGCGTCAAGAGTTATTAAGGTGTTCAACCCCCCTTTCCGGAATTCCTGGATCCACCCTGCTAAGTGCACGTTCTAGTGACCAAAGTAGCTGCCTTCAAAGATTTTCAATCCCCAAAAGTAGTAAGAGGTAAAAGCTGATAAATCTGAAAATAATGATGGTCATTAATTTTTGAAACTTCACTGCGACTTTCTGGATGCACAATTTCTGGATGATGAAAAAAAAAACAAGCTAACAGAGGTCAAATGCAACAAACTTCCCAGGTCTTGCCATCTAAATCAGCCATTGACTAATTGCTTTCTTTCCTTTTGAATAATTTGAATTAACAAGAAACTTTATTTTAGTTATGGAGGCACTTATTGCGGACAGCCCTACTGTTCCTAGCCTGCTTACTGAATATATATTAAAAGGTGAGAATCAATTGAAATTGGTTTTGTTTATGCAGTAGTGTTTACAACCAAATAATGATAATAATAATTTATTAATTTCTAGCACGCAGGTGTCAACCATACGGTTTTCAAATGCGCGTTACAAAGAGCAGAATAATTTGAATATGTGTACAATATAAATTAGGTATAAAATGGGTAGAAAAGATATAAAAATAGTAATGAATGTCGCCTCTCGAAGACAAATCAATTAAATTAAAGTATGAATAAAATTTATAAAAATGTAAGTAATAACACAACTTTGAAATAATTATACATAGTAATGTATAAGTGTATATCCTAGATCTAACGATAGGCTTCTCAAAACAAGCGAGTCTTTAACTTTACTTTAAATGATTCTATAGATATGATTGGATTCCTAAGTTCGACAGGAAGACAGTTCCAGAGCATTGGCGTGCCTATAGCAAAGGTTCTATCACCAAGCGTAGTTAGTGTCCTTTGTCTCGGTTGAGCAAGTAGGAATGAATTGTTGGATCTAAGACCGTAACTTGAATTGCCTTTGAAAGAGATAAGTTCCTGAAGATAGTTCGGTGCGGCTCCTTTGATTGCCTTAAAAGTGATCTAGATTACCTTGAATTTAATTCTATCCCTTATCGGTAGCCAGTGAAGTTCTTGTAAGATGGGGCTAGTATGACAGAATCTGGGTGCTTTATATACTAATCTTGCTGCAGCGTTTTGAATGCGTTGAAGTTTAGAAATTAGACAATCAGGAAGACCGTAAAGTAGGGAATTACAGTAGTCGAGTCGACTTGTAATGAATGCATGCACTAGGCACTCTGTGGTCTTCTTGTCTAGGTATTTCCTTATGCGACTCAAATTGTGGAGATAGTAATAGCCAGCTTTACAAAATATCAGTAATGAATAAATATTGACAATATTCAATATTATGTTGTTTCAGAAAATTTCTATTCCCCTCTCCCTCCCTGACCCTCTCCAAATATTCCAGTGTCCCTCCTTGGGTAGGTCCTGGGTATGCATGTGCTCTTATTGGTGTAGAAGACATGACAAAAGAACGAGGAAAACAGTAAAAATAATATATTTGTGAGGCAGCATCTATTGTGACGTGTCCTGTGTTTTCTACACCAAGAAGGCGCCCATATTCCCTGGAACCACACAGCTAATTTTAGGTTTAGACAGCCATTTATTCAGTTATAACAGGTTGCATGGACAAAGTTCTGAGCCAACCATCAAACTTGATAGAAATGATGATGGAGGAGTCTAGTATTATTATTGTTTTAGCACAACCCAGTGGCTCTTGTATAGTACTATAATTGGAAGACGTGGTCATCATGGCTTTATGCTTAGAGCATTTGGTCTCCAGATTGAGCAATCTGAACTATGGCTGCATAAGAATCTGTTTCTAAATTGAGTCCAAGAATGTTGTTGCTATTAGAGTGCCTGTGATGACATCACAGGGAGAATTTCATTACTGTAACAATATCACACAATTCTTCCTCAAACCAGTTTTATTCTTGTTTGTTTCTCTGACAGTACTGTGTGCTGAAGACTAGAGTCCTCCCTGTACTCCAGCAGCCGAATGTGAGTGTTTTAAGCAATTATGTTGCACTCAACAGATTCCTGAATTTTCAAATCCATGAATACAACTGGGAGGGGGAGTTGGTTGGGTGGTCATGCAATTGAGTTTTTGAGGGTCAATTTTTTCCTGTGCCAAAGTGCCTGAAATAGCCCAATTTCGATATATTAAAATTCAGCCTAAAACAATAGACCTCAGCACGAGGCTCGTGGGAATAACTACAGAGTTTGTGGGGTTTATTCCCACGAGCCTCATGCTGAGGTCTATTGTTTTAGGCTGAATTTTAATATATCGAAATTGGGCTATTGTGCATGTAGCTTTCGGTTTAATCAAATATAACCGCCTTCCCCCGGTTTGCACTTTGTTTTGGAGAAAAATGAAGCCAAAAATAACAAAGCAGTATAATAAATTATTACACAGATACTTTATAAGGTAATTTTGGAGACCTACCCCTTTATCATCTCCATTTTTGTATAAACTGGCAAAAAACCTTCATTGCATGGTGTAGCCACCACCTTAATTTTCTTCACAACAATTTTTTTTGTGTCAGTTTTATAGAAGAATTATAATCACTCTTACCAACATTCTCCAGGTAAATTGTTCCATCTCAATGTGTGGCCACACTTACCATCTTGGATAAAAAGTGATGACAAGGAAGTTTGCAAGCAATTCAGTTGGACCTTGGTTCATCACAGATGGTTGAGAAATTCAACGACTTAACCCCTGCACATATCTTGCTGTCACTAGTTGACTGGTATGCTTATTTATGGGTTGCATGCTTGCAAATGGTCGTGATCCTGGGAGATCATGTCAACAACAAAGATTTAAAAGTAACATTTGCATGTTCAAGTTGATACATGTGTCCATGAAGTAAATACAGCGGAGAGACAAGATGGTGAGAAGTGTTCCAGAGGTGTGGGAATACTCAGTCATTTCATCTTAAGAAATGCCTTCTTCCAATCCTTAGTATTTAAAGACTTTTTCAGATTAAATGCAAAGATTTTGTCGATGAGAGTACATGTCAAATAAACTTCTGGAAACATAATAGTTGACATTTTGCACAGTCATGCAGGCTTATTCAGATTTGTTCATTGTGCCAGATAGCATATTTGACAAGTTTCCATTGTTTAGTAATATTCCATGGAAATGGAGAGATGCCACAGACAATATCAATATTTATTTTGTTATAAGATAAGAATTTATTTTTTTACTTATTTGATCTTTTTCTTAAAATGTTACTTTTTTATGTAATATTTCCAGAATAATTTAAAGAATTATCAATTGCGCATTGCTAAAAGCTGCTTCAAGGAGTAAGGTAACACATGTTTACGTAGGCGGATGCAAACATGCAGGCAAGTTTAGGAGCACTCTAAAATTTGAGTGAATTTGTGCTTTGAGCCAGGATTTTAAATAGGGACTTTTGTGTCTTCCAAACTTAAGGTTTGCATCAGGATATTTAAATACAAAAGATTGTTTTATAAAATGAATCTATGAAATTTAGCTTGATGCTGTAAATGTATTTGTTGGAAAATATATTGAGCATTTGGCTGGAGAAACGCAAGTGGAAGCCTAGTCAAACAAGAAATGTTGAACAAATATGAGCAGTGTCTAGTTTTTCCAAACTTTTAATAAACATTTCCAGTGCCTAAATGTTTCAATTTGCTTTACGATACATTCCGTCGAGATCATATCTTTTCTCTAGGCATAAAAATGTGGCTTTTCGCCAGTCAGAAAGTGTTGCCAGCTTTTTAGCCACGGCTTTACCTCGTGCAAACCTTTTAAGCAGCCAAGTAGAGACCATGTTACCTGTTAATTTTTATAAATTTCAATTCAAAGTATTGCCAAATATAATAATTATATTGTAAATACAGATATTAATATATGAAAATATATCTTCTTTTCTTCACATGCTGTTTGTCTCTTGTTACATAAACAGTGGTTGGAAAACTAATCATTTGTTTTTTTCAGTCACTTTGTACAGTGTTATTGCCATACTCCAGCTAATAGGTTGATTGAGACATGCAGCCTTTGTTTTACAGAATCTATTTTGATATTGGACAGTCATGTTGTAGTCAATTGACATCTGTCAAAACAAGGTATCCACTGACCAGGATCACATGACCATATCGCAGTTTAGAACTCATTAATGTCACATGTTTTTTGAAGTTGACCGCTGCCCAAGTACTAGTTTTTCAAATGGGTTAACTTACTGTTAGTGTAATCTGGGCTGGTTTGTTTGGAAGCCTGTTAATGCTAACCCAAGATTAAAAATTAACCCAAGTATAAAATTTTCTTGTATAAAAATATTTTTCACTTCTCATACTTGTGTACTTTGAGATTATTTTGACTCAGAAGGCCAAACAATATGAACAGAAAACCTTAATGCAAAGTTAAAAAACTGAAATCAAAATTCTTGCTTATCTTGGTTTAGTTTAATCTGGTGTTGAACAACCCAGCCCAGGAGCTTCGTTTTTAGGTTTTGGCTAAATCAATATATTAGTTCTGGACAATATACCGGTACTCTGTTGTATCTGTGTTTCGAACTGGTTTGGTAGAAACCTGGCCACTAGGGTCTGTCAGTGAAAGATCAGAACTTACTAGATATATTTTTCCAGTCATCCTGCACTTATCAAATTTCATTATTTTAGTACTATGGTTGCTTTCAGGTCAGTTTCCCTCTTCTAAAAGATAGCTCTCTCACTCAAATATTGGGTCACCAGTTACAGATGTCTCATAGCTGCTAGGGAGTAGAATGAAGAAAATGTGTTGAGAGTTCTCCTACCCTTAGGCTCAACTCCTCTGCTTCCCCAGTGTCTGTTTGTTTGCTTTTTGTTCTCATGCACCCTAAATTCTTGCAATCTTCTCCCACTACACACATACAAACACGCAAAAAATGAATGCCATGCAGGCATTGTAAAAGTTATTGTTACAATGTAGTAAGTTGAGGGAGTGAAAGAGATAATCTTATAGACTTATCTTTGTCAGAATATAATATTCTTCTGAGATCTAAGAGCTTGGAACAAGTTGATGCAAACCCGAGGGACTAAATTTGCTTCAATGAAACTGTTTTCCACCATTTGCAGCAAATAGTTTACTTCCTGGGAAATTTTGGACAAGAAATCTTTAGTAAGTTTATAGACTGCAGTGTCAAAAAAAATTACTGACTCAACTAATGTGAGAGGGTAACAGGGGAGTGTCAACCCATTTAAAAATTCACATCATACATTTTGAGCTACTTTTAAATGGCTTTTTCATATATTCACAAATCTTGTAGTTGCTCTTCACACGGCACACACTACATTTTGCCCTCATCATGTGACACATCAACCTTTTGCCACCCTTGTGTAAACATGAATGATTCATAACACAATATTATGATGATGACCAGGGTAAGAGTGGTTTCCTAGGTGTTGTATCAGATTTCTAACAGATGTAAAGTTTCTGATATTCACAAGTCAGACTGACAAGAAACCACATCTTAATTTATTGAATATCATTAAATAGACAAGACATTTTACATCCAGTGCAACGCCGTGAATGGACTATTTCAAGCTCCAAAATGTTGAGAGTGAGCAAAAACCTCTTACAAACATCTCTGACTCATCTCTTTTCCAAGAACTTACTTATTATACATGTACTTTATCCACATAATCTGAGAGCTTGTATACCTGCCAACTTTTTCTGAGTTATAGGTGTGAGATTTTTATCCTGGGAGTGCCAGGTTTTTCGAAGACACAAACATATCCAAAGACACAAACACATCTGAAGATTCCCAATAGCAGAAGCGGAAACAGCCCTGACATTTCCCAGTCCCAGTCTCAGGACGTGTATCACCAAATGCAAGCTTGCTCCTAATGCTTTCTATTTGAAGGAAGTATCATCATTTACACAGAGTTTTCATTTCTTACAGTACATCAATTTGAGTTTACATACATTTGGAAATTGTGTCAAGCAAAGCTGCAACCACTCACATTTCTCAATCAGGCATAAGAATTGGCCTGTAAGCGTGAGCTGGAGTGAGATCGAAGTTTTCAATCCACAGGCGTGAACCTCATGCCTAAGACTTGAGAGTTGGCAGGTATGAGCTTACAACAAGCTTATCCAATCCTTAGGCACTACATTTGTTTTAACATACATCTAACTGTGAACAATTTAACAATAAATAACTTACTTCCTGTGAAATGCAGTGCAAAAAATGTTATCTATATGATAAATTATTGTACATTGATCAACAAAATTCTTGTTTGACTGTTACATTATCAAGTATAGATATGGAGACATTTTGTTCAACACCCAGGCATTCTAAGGCTCTTTGAAGCTTTCTAAGAATGTTATCCAGTAGATAGTGTAGTTTGTGTGACAAAAATATTTCCTCTGAATAGTGATTCATTCAGTGTGTTGTATTTATTTATTCATTATTTGAACAACCTGGCCCAAAATTAGATTTTTTAAAATTCTTTTTCATTTGCCTGATTTAATTTTTAAAAGCAATTAACACTTACCCTTTACTTAGTTGTTTATAAACTAGACTCATTTCAGGTAAGAGTAGAGCTAAACCCAAAGGATCACAGAAAGTTTCCTACTAATGAGGTGTCTGTATTATAAGGGTTGATTCAAGAGACACGCATTAACTGGGGTCAAAAAATGTCTTGAAAACAAGACACCCATAAAAAATGTATTCAGCAGGTTCACATAAAGTGGGTTTGACTAAGAGGATAGATTAATAGAGCTTAAACATATTTCAGATTAGAGGGAACGTTCGAGTTCACTGCAGCAAGAGTTTAATGACTCCACATTTTAACTATCAAAATCAGGGCTGCAGCAGTTAACTTTCTGGAAAAGCAAATGACAGATAAGCTGTTCCACCAACTGGTGTGATTTCCACGCATGAAGTTAGAATTCCTGCAATTCTGGGCTCAACAGATACTTGGTTCTCTTGTTGCTGAAGGCATTACCTTTGGAGGATTTGTATGAAGGCGCATCACTGCAAAAATAAATAACAATAACTTCTAAATGAGTATGGTTCACCATGGTTTCTGGTAAGTTGGTGTACAAGGAAATAAGTTCACAAGCATTTTGTCAAAATTCTCATTTTCCTAGCCTTTAGACAAAGCAAAATATTAGTTCCTACTTCACAAGACTTGTATGAATAGGTAATCAAATTAATATTTAGTATTCATTTCATTACTTATTAGTACAATGAATGACAAATTATGAGTGCTAGCCAGGTGACTACTGCAAATCATTAAATATTGTGATTTGGTCCCCAAGCATTCTCAGCTTTTGAAGTTCAACAAATAGCAGTCAAAAGCCATGAAACATGTAAAATACAAAGAACAATTATGTGGATACTATGTTGTGTAGATATTTTATTTACCTGTGAGTGCAAATATTAGTCTGAAGAATAGGAAAGAAAATAAAACTTCTCCAAAAAATGAGATTTAATTTTTTATGACACAATGAATTTGCAATGATGTGTTCCAGATATGACACAGCATAACAGCCAACTTAAACTCAGTACTAGTCAGGAGCTCAAATCTTAATGAAACATTTTCAAGTGTGTACGTTCAGTATGTTTCTATAAAGTGTAGATTAGCATTGTACAGTTGAACCCCATTATTTCCAACTCTCAGGGTAAATGAAAAATAGTTTAAAATAGCAGGAGTTGGAAAACCTGATAGTAAATGACTAAAGGGCAGATCTTACTAAAAAGTAATTCAAGGATTTGAGTTTGAAATAACAGGGAATTCAAAATACCCGATTTTGAATTAGCAGGGTCTAACTGTATATGTAGGATTTTGAAGCTCTTTTGCATTCTAGTTTGCAAGTATTACTGTTTGTGTACCTTTGCTGAAACAAATCATGGTTAAGGCTCTGGTTCCTATAATTATTTTATGCCTTAAATCTTAGTCAATTAGACTTACAGTAGCCCAGGCCCTGAAGGAACAGAATGAGTGAAGTTGCCACTTTATGAGGCTGTTCTTCCAGAGGCATGCCACCACAATCTGACACTTTGAAGTAGTTGGAAATTGCCGGATCTAATCTAGAGTTGGTTTCAATGACGTCATCTTGGTGTGGAGAGTCTGATCCTGTTACCAGTAACGTTGAACACTTCAACGACTGCACTTTCTTAGAACTGCCAGGTTCTGGGCGATGTATCTGAAGGTCTGTGCGCCGCAGGTAAGAGTTGATGAATAAAGAGAGATTACGAGGGGACAGGACTGTGTGGAGACTCTGCTTAAAGGCATGCACAAGATCCAGGTTTTCTTCCTTTGTCTTTTTACCAAAGTGATGCCAGAGAAGATAGTCTTCCACAAAAGATGTCAGCCCCTTACTTTGTAGTTGCTTGACACACATCTATGGAACAAACACCAGGTTTAGGAACATATAAATACATACAGGAATAATATACCACATTACTGCATTGAGATGAATCTATAAGATCTGTGTGAGGGGGAGGTAGCTTCCGATCAGCAAAAAATAATATAATAGCTTGCTTTATCAAACAGTGACAGTGTGTGTACTTAAATGGGATTAGTTTTGGGGACAAAATAAAAAAAATGTAGAGGAATGGAACACTAAGAGGAACCCTAAATATGAGGCCAAGTTGTGGAAATAATTTGTACACATAGTACACAGAAACCCCTTTGTAAAGAGAATTTTCAAAAATTTCTTAATGCCCTTCCTCGCCATAATCTATTCAAATTTGATTTCTTCAACATAAAAGGTTATTTTCTTGACCCTGTTTTTATTAATATTATGCACCAAACAGATTTGAATGTTTGCCAACACCAAAATAAATTAACACATCTGACTGATGCAGGTGCTCCCTTTAACACGGAAATTTTATTTTCTTGTAGTTGTTTCCCACTCCTTGTCATCTCTTCCAACATCCTCCCCATATCATTCTCACATGCACTATTAAATTTTATTATTGTTATCAACAACAGCATGCATAATAAATGTATGACGAAGTTTATATACGAAAATCTTGCCTAAGCATACAAGCAAGAATTACTGTAATGGTGTCATTCTAAACCAAACGCACAACGTTAATAAATAATTGATATCTTCGCCAAGCTCAGATTTGCACATTTGTACATTTGCTAATAAGATGTGCACAGTTTTTGCACTCTTGTACGAACATGCACCGCAAGCCGTAGCTTACCTTTTGGTATCCCCACTCGATCCACCCTCCGTTAGAAGCCACTAATTCCACCAAAACTAGGGCTTCGACTCGCGTAGGATTCCACAGTGCATATCGACAGAGGATGTTGGCTCCGGCGCCAATACCGAAGCCAATAAATCGTTTGATGTCGAAAAAATTCACCACTTCTCCAACCATGTCAGACAACTCGTCGACTGTGGGGTACAAGTATTCTGCTGGCAAGTCCTCGCTGTCTTCTTGCTGGCCAGGAGCATCAATGTGGTAGATGCAGAATTGATCCAGAAGGGGCCGCGTTTCGTTGAAGTTGAAGAAACCAAGAAATGCTGATGTGTGATTTTGTCCAATATCATGGAACGTGACGATGGCAGTCTTTCCCTCTTTTCCCTGCCGAGTTACACGCAGTTTTCCTCTGGAGGTTTCCACATCGTGCTCAGAAAGGAGCGAAATGAACGCTTCGTGATCGTCGAAGACTTTTGGCTCCGATTCGTGAATATCTATCGAAGTAAGGCTGACGAGAGGTTGTGCTTCCATCTTTTTCGTGTATTGCAACTGGAGCGATTTGCAAAGTTCCACGGGACAGTTCGAGTGTCGACCAGTGCTTCCATGCAAGTTACATGAAGCGTAAAGTGAACTAACACTGTTGCGGGGTGCAGATACCGTGATCAAATTTTTTCTAACATGTATGCTTGAAACTAAAGCCTCCGCGTTCATTTATATTTAAGGATGAAAACAAATGAAGTTTCAGACGTCCAGGGTGATGGAGAAAGGCCTGAGAGCAACGTTGAAGATGTAGTCCGAGATGAAGACGAGAAACATTCCAGCCAAGTCAACAAAAACACTACAGAAGATGGAAGTGAACAAAGTGACCTGTCTGAAGAGAAAATACCAGAGGAACCGCTCTCTGACCACGAACGACATTTACTTTTCGAGAAAGGAATCAAGTAAGATTGCAAGATGTAATGAATCCCTATTTATTTATTTTTTTAATTAGATAATCAAATTTAGCTTTGGGATATGATGTAAGCTTATAGTAAAGCTTAAATATAGAGTTGACAGTTGAAAGAGTTTTTACCAAACATGGATAAATATATGTTATCTGCCGGCTGTGAGGTCTGTATAATGAAAAAACTTCGACTGAGGTACAGAAAATGCTGCAAAGCTGCATACCAAGGGTAGCATTTTTAAGTCTAAGGTCAAAGTTTTTCACTGTACGGACTGCACCTGAGCCGGTAATTTTTTCATCTTTCTCAACGCACTTTTATAACTGTTGACCTTTTCCACATGTGTTACTGTGATCATGGTCAGAGCTAGGAAAATCTGTACCGTGTTACGAACCAATCAGATTGCATCATTTGTTACCCTGCCATATTAGAAAAAGTAAATAATTTTATTGCTTTTTCCATGAAAGATATGTTATCATCTATTTTTTGTTAATGGATAAAATTATTACATGCGTTTATATAGTCTGTCTGAATGACACAAAATTAAAATGAATTGAGAAACTGTTTGGCAGAGTTTTAATACATGTAGTTTACGCCAAACCTGATTGACAGGTGAAACTTCCATTTTGAGTAATTTCATTATCCCAAACTTTGTTAAGTGGTAATCCACCAGGCTTTATGAGGGGGGTGAATAGGAGTACGTATATCCGCCGATCCGTGCCATTTTTGCGCCAAATCCGTCGATCCGCTAATATTTTCGTTGAAATCCGGAACCGCATTGTTTGAAAATTTCTGTGGCGTATTTTTACTCTAACAGTATGTACGATGCTTGCATTTAGTTTCCCTTCTTTCCCTGGCTGGGTGGGATACTCCTTCATATAAACCTTAAAGGTATATGCAGTACTGACTAAATAGCATGGGTTTTGAGTTTGTACGCACTGGTTAGAATTAGGTATTTTTTAGTGATTTTCAACTGAGTGGAAAGTTGAATTGAATTGCAAAGTAATCAGGCAATTACTTTTTGTTTGGTTTTGGTTTTGCTACGGTTTGAAATTGACTGAGTAGTCTAATTGTTAAGTAATTGGTTTGGGTTTGGTTTACGACACTCAGTTGAAACCAGCTCCATCACTGTTGTCATTTATCTCTTGATCGAGAAGTTAGCTGTAGTTATAAACATCGGGAAAATGTTTATCTAAAGAAAGGCAGTTCAATCTAGGTTGGGTCTAGTCTGAGATAAGGTATTCATATTTCGGTCAGGTCTGAAATAGGAAAAGAAATAATTCAATATTTTGGGCTTTTGATGTCGAATGCAGTAACAGCATTATCTAAAATTAAAGCTCATCAAGGGACCTTTTCTACGATGTCACGCTTTTCAGTCGATTTTCTTCTGATTCAAGCAAAAAAGTAATAGCGTGCTGTGTCATCGCTCAATTTATCATGCCCAGTTTTATTTATATACGCGTTTTATACCGCAAATCTGTTACAAGCACACGGAACTGATTTTCCAAAGTTTATAACGTGTACAACGCCTACCCCCTGGCAGGTTTGGAGGCAAACATTTTCATGAGTTTCTTAAATTGATTTATGGAGGTGGGTTTTTGTTTGTATGAAAAATACGAAAAACTGTTGTGTTATTTAACATTTTGCCCTAGACACAAGTTTCTCTTCCATCAATTTTTCAGGCGTTTTTGAGACACCTTCGGGCAATTTTGGACAGGTTTGAACGTCCTAGGCCAATTTTGGAAATCATCGTACATCATTTAACTCAATTCCTAATCTTAACAGGTTTGGTACTAAATTTTGTGTAAAAGTTCATAGGTAAACTGATAGATGTGGATAAAATTGTCAAGATCGCAATTTCCGAACTTCGTAACTGAGGATCCACAATCCGACCTTCAAAATAGGTAGAGTCCAGAATCCAGACCAAAATTCCCAGCTGATCCGTGATCCGCGCTATTTTCGAAATCCGCCAATCCGTTCAATTTATCGCAAAAGTCCGTAATTCGTTCACTTTTTTTGAGCCAAATCCGTCGATCCGCAAACCTATTCACCCCCCTCCTTTATAAAGAAGAAGTTTTTATCCATCTACACAGCCAATCAGATCAGCAATATTGCAATGTCTCATATTGTGAACAGCTTTATTTCGTGCATTTACATTAAAAATGTGCAAAAATGCTTTGTCTCTTTCCACCCCTTTCCAGCATTGTTAAAAACTGGTACATGAACTTTTAAGATTATATTTTACCTGTTGCAAGCTTCAAAACTTTTGAATGTGCAGCCAAGACAGTGTGATAATACAGAGTCCCGCAAGTGTTTTGGAAAACTTCAAATGTGTAAACAGGTTACTGAAAGACTGTGTCTTTTCTTTGATCGTTTAATTACTAAGCGACTAGTTAATATGTATATCACTCATTAATTTTCTTCTTTTTTTTTCAGATTCAAGGTAGGAATGGAAGATGCCTTGTTCTTTCCTTCTGGGATAGAAGTTTCTGCCTGAGGGTATAAGATAGAAGACTTCATCAACAGTCACTTTATGAACTGAGGTCTTCAATGATTGTATTTCTCTTTGTTGGATAACTGTCCTTATCGTGTGACCATGAAATCAGATAGCTGAGATAATTTTCTTTACCCAAATAAAACTGTTTGCTTGTCTTTACAGTTATCTAGGTTGAGCTATTTTTGACATTCTTGTACACCTTCTTAACATGGGGTGGCCCTGTCAAATTGTTTTGTGAGGTAATATATTACAGCAGTAGGAAGTGATAAAGATCAGAAATGGATTTAATAGCCAGACAGGAAAAGTGAACTTCTGTGTGAAGTCGGTGGCAAATAATTTATAATAATTATAATTAAAGGTGCACATAATGATAACAATAACTGCAGCGTCAGCCCTGTCAAAGTCTGCTGACATTCAGTAATTGTGTCACCAAAAATAATTATTGTTTTTGGTGGCAAAATTACTGACTGTCAGCAGACTTTGACAGGACTGAAGCCGCAGTTATTGTTATCATTATGTGCACCCTTAATCATGAAGAAATGAGTTATTATTTAATCACTGAATATTGATGCAATCATTTCATAAACAGAAGAAAGGGAACTTACAACATGGCCTTTATTGTCTGCTGGCCTGTGTGCGAGGATTAAAAGATGGATCTGAATTTCAACAACTTCCAGAATGCCTTCATAATGTGAGTACTGTTGATCTTTGATTTGATTTTTATCCTTTTCTTTTGTTTCCAATGTTCTTTTTAAAACTTCAGTTTTGGTCTAAATGCAAAACAAATCTTAATGAGTATACTAAATTACATTTATTTATTAATCAGTTTTGCACTATAAAATCAACTTAGTCTGCACACATTACAAAGACTTGTGGGATTGAACTTCTGTATACAGTCAAACCTCTATTAATCGGTCACTCTCCATGAAAGAGCTAGGTGACTGCTTAACAGAGGATGACCATAAAAAGAGGTGATAAATTAACTAGAGGTGTGGCTGTATGTCCTTTCTCCCTGTCTTGTTTTTGTCTTTTTTGCATCCCTTCTTTTCCTGCAGATATTTGTCGTACACTTTTTCTCCTGTTTCAGTCTGATTCTTTTTTGGCATTTTCACTACTTTTTAACTTTCATCGTCATCTATCCTATCAGTGCCTAGGTGGCACATAGGGCTTCAGCGATTCTTTTCCACTTGCTCCAGTTGACAGGCAGTTGGCGAGTCTCCTCCCAACTCTTCCATCCCAACTCCTCACTCCTTCTCTTCTCAGCCATCCTGTACCAAGTTGTTCTTGGTCTTCCAACATGTCTCCTGCCCATGTGAAGGCAGCTGGAAGTTATTCTAGGAAGTCACCAGACTGCATCCTCAAAACATGACTAACCCATTGCCATCACCCTTCTTCCTGACTTCCTTGCTGACTGTGGGAACTCCAGACCTCTTATATAGTTCTTCATTTGAGATGGGCTCTGGCCACCACACTCCCAAGATCCGTCTCAGACACCTGTTCTTTTATTTTAGCTTTTTAACTCTATTAAACAGTAATTAGGAAAAAAGTCATAATTTTTACTAAAAGCCATCAGAAAATTTCTGATGGCTGTTTGGCAAGAATGACTTTTCTCTAATTACTGCAAGTTGTTTTTTTCTTGGCAGATAGCAGACATTTACAGCCAACTTGGAGATTGTATCATTTTAATGTTTACATAAATGTGTTGAGTGAGACCAGAATAATGATGTTTAGTTTTGAAACCCAGAGCTATGTTTGCTTAATTGCAACCTCACAAGTAGTAAAACTTTGCTTTTCAATATGTTTGCAACGGCCATATATATTGTGTGGTTTGTTTGCTTCTAAAAGACATTTGACATAAACCAGAACAGTGTAGTTATTCTACATTCCATGGAGCAGGGATGTTGTTTAGAGGGTGCTACCTTATAAAAGGTTACTGGGGATGTTTTGCTGGGTCGGGTACTAACAGTGTTTCATCACTGGACTTGATATGATGGATTTACACTTTCATTGAGAGTTAATAGAATTGCACATTTTCAAGACAACAGCCTGACTGGAAATATTGAAGGAAGGGTTACCAAATGTAGTTGAGGAGTTAAGTCCCCTACATAGGAAGACAAATCTCAAGAAGATGTGAAGACTCGGAAACACAGAAAAAGGAGAATCTGAGACACATCACAAAGGACAATTTCCAAAGTTCTACTTTCATGCAAAAATTGAGACCCAAGAATTTCCTAGGAACCATTCATCTCCCTTACATTTAACATGCTTTTGTCAGTCCATTTTAGAATGACCGAGCTAAAAGGGTGACACAATGCATTAAAAGTTAATGGATCATGTTGGAATTTGTGAATGTTGTAATAATTGTTATTGCAGATTTCTATGCTCACTTCTCCCACATTGAGCTGCTCTAAGATACAAAACCAGATTATGTCCCTTCTACCCTAAATTTAAAATTCAGAGTGACATTCTTCAGGATTATCAGTCGAGTGAAAAAAAATATTGTTTCTAAGTCCACCAAGCACTGTCAGTTTTCAGTTTCATATCATTTATTTTACAGTACTTGTTATTACAGGGTATTAAATATTAATCTTCCTTAACCAATTTGCTAGACGAGAATGCTGTTTCATTTGCCCAGGCTGAAAAACTTTATTATGAAACATCACTTATCAGTGTTGAAAATGAACTCCAGTCAACACAGAATGAACCAGGTATTATTTATCATTATTTGTTAATGATATTCCATTTCATAATTCCAACTAGATGACTATTATGCTGAGAAAACACTATACTACTACAAAGGTATTAAATGTTGATGAACTAGTAGTATTTTTATCAGCTGAGCAATTTCCGTCTGGGTTTTGTCATTACTCTTACTAAGGATACGAAACATAGAGTTAACACCTCCTGTTCACAGATTACCTCCTAAAAACTCAACTCCTCTCCACCAGCCCCACCTCCCAAAGGAAACCATGGCAAGACTGGCAAAACCATTTCAATCTATTAACGTGTTTGAAACTTAAAGTGAACTAAGAAACATTTTGACAGTGCTAATTTTACATGCCTTCCCCCCCCCCCCCCGCCTCCCACTCCACCACCAAAACAAAAAATGTCCTCCCTCTACTTCTCTCTGGGATTTTTATGGCCGGAGAACAAAGGTTTACCCCAGAAACAGGAAGGTAATTAAAACTACCTCATTAAATCATAGTGCACTGTTGTTGCAAAAAGAATCATAGTGTATTTAATCCTGTGAGCATGCCTTGGTTTGTTTGATCGTTACTCCAAGCGCAGTATGCTATTTTGAGAACATTGGTTTAATGTGCAAGTTCTAATTACAGACTGAATTGATATTAAACCTAGTCAAGACTATTAATTAAGGTCTACCAATTATGCATAGATAACACTGGCAGCTTCACTACATCTGACAAGAGTGCAGGAGACAAAGTATCCCAGGTTAGAACAGTGAGAATCTGCTGAGAAAATGCTAGGTTTTGTAATTCTGATTATGCAGTACCTGCTCCTGTAGGAAAAAAATTCTGTAAAGGGGTATTAAAGGTACCTTTCAGTGAACGTATCTCACTGATAAATTTTCCTTTGATATCACTGGCCAAAACTGTTCACATGGCATCAGGCCATAGTATGACCATTGGATGACTAGCATCCATTTATGGAAGTAGCTCATGGAATGCAGCTTGTTTTTTTTTTATTCTTGTTTTTTTTTTTTCTCAGCCTGAAGTCAAGGATGATCCACAAGGACAGTCAACTGAAGCTCGGTCAGCAAATGAATATGAGAAGTTAGCACACATGTGCTTGAAGCAGAAAGAGTAAGTGTTAAACCTATGCTGGTGTGCATTTTCCTACAACTTGCTAATTGAGAAAGTTAACACTGTGTATTGAATCTTAAAGCCTGGGCAGTGATTTTCACATTGTTCTCACTGACAGCTGACTCTCAATCCATTTACAAGTATATTATAGTAAACAGCAAATTTCTTGGAAAACAGAAGATCTGTGGGACGAACATCACATCCTGAGGGATTAATAATATTTTTGTTTGCTTTGTGGTGTGGAAGCTAATAGGTAAGTGTCTTAAGTCTTCTGGGTACCCCCTGTTTTTCTTGCACATATAGGGGGGTACTTTGGGATCAGCTGGGATGTGCTCAAGGAAAACCCGCGAATGACAAATACATTCTAGGGTTACAACGTATAAGCAACTGGGCTTGAAAGTTCATGATATTTAAAATTATATGAACTTACACCTATAGAAGTTTCACCTATTTCAGTCATGTACCGGTAGTTTGGTAGCTTCAGGCCATCAGTAGCAGACCATTTTTAACAGAGATTTTTTGGTCATAAAAAATCATCAAAGCATTATATTTGGCATCATTTTCTTAAAATGCAACTTTTGGCAAAGTTTAAACAAATTCTGCACATAGGGGTCAGAGCTACCTTAAATTTTCAAAACTTTAAGGTGGCTCTGAACTCTATGTACAAATGTTTTCAAACTTTGCCAAAAGTTGCGTCTTATCATGCTCAACAAAATTTGATAATATAAAACATTTTCACAGTGTCGTTTTTGAATTATAAGCCCATAAAGCTGTAATTAAGGGTGTTTTTAGCAGGTCATACTGTTACTATGGTAAACTATTATGTCACAAAAATGTTAACAAAGTGTTCACCAATGTTTGGACAGTTTTTTCATACCAAAATCTCTGATTGTAAAGTGTAAAGAGTAGTTATAATGACCCATCAAAATATAACTGCTGGAAACTGTTTTCAGCCACCTTAAATAACATTTTTTTTTGTCACTTTTTCACAGCGCTCAGCTGGCATTAGAGTATTGTGGCAAAGTAAGAACTTGCAACTTTTCATGTTAATTTCAGAGTTAAGGACAACTTTTAAGTTTAGATGGTCCAATATGTTTGCTGCGAGAAAAAATACTCTGCATAGATCTTCATTTGGTAAACATCATAACTTTATCTTATATAGGCATAACATTTATCAAAGGCTCAAAATATAATATCTTTGTTGCAGCCATTTAATGAGAATTTGGTGATACATAGATTTGAAATTCCTCAGTTCATGTTCTCTCCTCCTTATGGTTAGGTGTTTTCTCACTACCTTGTGTGCTAGGGCACACTCTCAGAAGATATGCTTTGGGCGTAAGCTCATTCCATGTTGTTCAGCAACAGAGCGTTACTCTTATTAACTTCATTAATTTATAACTTACCATTGTTGTTTGCAACATTTTCTCTAGGCTGTAAAACTGCGCCAATCTATATATGGAGAAGAACATCCCATAACCAAACGTACTCTGGATCTTTTTACTGTCATATATGCTGAGATGGGAAAGGAGCAATATACAGGTAGGGAAAAACAAATTGTCTGAAATCTGGCAAACAGACATTTCCCTTAAGCCTTTCACATGTGACTGATAAGTATGCAGGGATTAAGGTGGCTCTCAACACTATATGCATGTAGCACTTGTGCCTTGATGGATTAATGTCATCTAAGGACACTTTCCTGTCCTGTCCCATGTTGTGGTGCACCCGTGCTGCTCCGCACTGCACTGCAACGCGCTTTACTGCACAGACATTGTGCTTGGACAATGCAGTGCTGCTCAGCATAATCTAGATTTGACCACAAGTCAAGGTGCAAAAGCTGAGCTCGGAAAGCACAAAAATGTATGTGATGCTCCAAACTTGAGTATGAAGAGGCCTAGGTAGAGGAGTAAAGGACCTTGGGGTGAAAATGACCTGGGAATCAAACAATTTTTTCTGAAAACCCATCAAAGAGTTTGCAATTGTAGCTGCTCAATCAGTTAATAGACCTTTTTACCGATACGGCGGCCATCTTGAATTCTATTGTTTTGACTGAGAAATTATGGGCTGCCGAGGGGGCAATCGCTGGAAAATTTATCGTATTCACAGCTTTCAGGATAAATTTTTACTGCTTGTCTCTCATATTCCATAACAAATATTACAAGCGTTACATCTTTCCGTCACGATATTTGGCAGTTGTTCCTATGGTTATCGAAAAATTATTGTTAAAAGTTATCACGCCACAGTATTCTTTTTAATTATTTCTCATCTGCCCCCTGGGCATCCCATAATTTCCTCGGAATTCAAGATGGCCGCCGTATCGGTAAAAAGGTCTATTAGATGTTGAGCACTGTGAACTTGACATAGATAGCGCGATTGTCTTGCAAGTAGTTCTGATTGGTCAGCAAAGTTGCTAGTAGAGTGGCACTTGCGCTGTTACACAGACGTGTTCATGGTAGATTTAACCTGATTCTCAGACATTCCTTGATCTTGGGGAGAGGAAGGGATTAGAACAAAGACCTCGGACAGTCTTAAGATTAGGCTACCTTAATCTGTTTCCTGAAAAGTTTCAAATACTATTGTCAATTTAAAAGCAATTGAATGGTCTCATTAGCATGTCGTATGCAAGACACGTCATGTTTCTTAGAAAACTATAGCCCTGGTTAATTTCTCGGATTTTCTCTTAATCTAATTGTGTCTTGGGATTTTAGCCTGGAGGTATTTTGTCTTCGTTTTTCTGACTTGAAATGTTTCTGTGGGTCATCCTTGTATCAAATCTTTAGCGAAAATTAACATATTTTTGCCAGGCAATACAATAGCGAAAGTAACATTCAAGACAGTGAAGATGAAGAAATTATGAAATCTGCTTTCTCATCTAAACGTAATATTGTTAATTATGACTATGAGAGTTCCTTCTGTTAAAGTTTGGGAGTTAAAGCATCTGTTGCTTTTTGGAAAAGAACTGAGCGCCTTGTCCCTAGTAAGCATCTCTTCTCCAATAAGCGCCCTCCCTTGAGTTACCAAAAGTAAATCAGTGCTCCGGAAGCTAAATCGAATCATTACATTAACTCCAAAAATGTGTTTTTCTTTTTTCTTGCTTTAGGATACACGAGTTCATCAACCATATCCCATCTTTCCAGTTTTTCACCCCTGCTCTTCTTAAATGCGGCATTTCACAATTATTAAAAGTCATCTTTTTGAACTAGCAAGTTATTATGTTAAGTAAGAAGGTGCAAATTAAGCAAAACCTTGGAGTTTTGTGGGTGTTGTGTGATAATCTCTTTCTTACTTAAGAAAGACTTCGTTCTGCAAATGTGCGGAGCTTTGCTATTTATGTTTGTGTAGTTGACAAGTATTAAATGAACTCATGCACTCTTCATCACCACTTGTATTTTGCTCTCAGCCGCCATGCAGAAATTCAACAAATCCAAGCAATCTGACGAGGCGAGTCCCAAGAAAGCCACACAGTCTCCAGAAAGTACTGAGTCAGCAAAAGAGAAATGTACCGAGTCACCAAAGGAGAACGTCAAAGAGAACAGCGATGCAGAAGTGGGTGCAAGGCCAACCCCTGCTGGAGAGACCGTTGAGGAGGAACGTGACGCAACCATGCCTGATCCACGAGTAAACAGTACGTGTTGGAGTTTAGCTACAGTCGTGCAACCTCCATCCCAGGCTCTCTCTCGAGGCAAAGTTGAGAGAACCTGGAATCAAGGTTGATAATCGGATGCATTAGCCCTTCATCATTTCAAAATGTTCACTTTGCTCTGATGAAGGGAGTAACCTGTCGTTTAGCCACCAACCAGAAGTCAAGAACACTGTCTATTTCTTGTTCTTTAAGCGTGAATGAGGACTAATCGACTTCTGGTTGGGGCTAGCTGGCTAGGGGCTAAACGACCGGTAACCTCGAGGGGCTAACTTCAAGTTGAGAAGCAATTTAGCGGTTCATCAGAAGTCATTTAATTTTGGCTAACCGTTATGCGAACTATGGTGCCCAAAGTACAACACAGCGACTATCCTTTTAGCGGTAAATAGTCCGCTTTTCGTCCACAAGTTTTTTTGCTAACAGCCAGTTCGCTAACGTTTCATATTAATGTTAATTTGATGAGTCAATTCCAATAGATTGTAATAAAGTCTACCAGGCTCAAACTTTAGTAGTACTACACTAAAGAGTAAAAAGAGAGTAAACGACGTTAGCAAACTTGCACTACGAAACTAGTCGTACGCTTTAAACTTAGTGTACATCAAGGAGAAAGGATTCTGTTCAAATTAAGTTGCTTGTGTTCCTAATAAATAGCTAAACCATTTGAACAGTTTTCATTCTGACTCAAGCATGATGATGCAATCAGATGACTGGATGTCTGCAATCTTTTAGCGCTTCTAGTGATCATTATTAGCATCTATTTTCTCCTTGATAAATACGTTGTCAAGTGCATGAACAAGTGAGGAGAATAAACCAAGACATCAGTTGATAATATTCTGGGGTATAGACCCTTTGAGGAACTCATACTCCGGTGTAATAGCCCTTTGCATAAATGGTGCCTAAAGTTTTTGAATAACAATACTCACACATCCGAAGCCTCACATTCATGTGAAAACTACTTTGGCCTGAAACATGAGTACAAGGTTTAGGAGTTTTATTGTTATTCAAATTTAGGTGCCATTTATTTAAAGTGCCCATAACCCCAAATTCTTTTTTTGGCTAAGATAAACTTAGACACACACACAAAAAGAATTTGCCAAATTTCTCACTTTGTGACTTTTTAAGGGCTTTCAAAATTAACAGGAAGTAGTTGAAATTTGATATCTTTTTGTGTTATGACCGAGCTGGTGAGCTGGGTATATTCCTGGGTTGACGTCACACATTCATAAATACATAGCATTAACTCTTTATAAACATGCATGCAAAACAGTCTGTGATGTCAACCCAGTAATAGACCCAGGATCCTCGCCAGCTCGGTCATGTATCAAATTTCAGCTACTTTATGTTAATTTAAATATCACAAACCGAAAATTTTGGCAAATTCTTTTTGTGTGTTTGTCTAAGTTTCATCTTAGCCAAAAAAAATTCTGTGGTTATAGGCACTTTAAGGGTCTATTGCCTTGATGTATCACAAAATCCTCAAAAGAAATAATGAAAGAATGTGTGATACTAAGAAACGAGAATTTGTATTTTGAGCTTAAGACTGAATGTGCTAAAAGAAAGGTATAATTTCCTTTTATAACGTTACTAGGTCCTGCACTACTTGTATTAAAGTATTCCATTTATCCCTTTTGCCTCCGCAGGTGAGGATATGAGTATCACGCCTGGTCAAGCAATGTTCTGTTTCTTTCTTATCACTGTCGTAGTAGCTGTTGGCGTGACATTATTTTGCTGTCATGTCAGTGGTAAAGATCCTGTCTCCACCTTCAACTACATCGTGACGCGACTCAAATTTTACTATTTTTACTATTTCAGAAGAGCTCCTGGAGGGAACAGATATTTCTGATACACTAGACTGTTCATAATTTTCTAGGTTTTAATATTATTGCATGCCATTTTTGAAATAGTGTAAATTTTACCCAGAAACACAGTGGTTTGAAGTGATTGCAGTGCATTGATAAGTTGTTTTAACTTTGTCGTTAATTTTCAATTTGCACTGCAAAGCAAATTAACACGCGCTCTTTCGTAACTTGTTCATCCGCATAACAAATGCGTAATCGTACAAATGCTCGTGCAATTAAGGATTTCAATTACTTTTGATATTAAAAAAGTATTTTCAAATTGCATTCGCCGAACGACTCATGCAGTTTTCAGAGAGTTTTCAATATCACGCAAAGTGTAAATCCTTAATTACAACGAGCTTTCTTTTGATCACCTATACTTAGTAATGGTAATAGGACTGAGTGGAGTTCAATTCAGGGAGTAATCGGGCAAGTAATTTCAAATTGGCCGAGCGTGCAACGCGAGGCCGATTTGAAATTACGAGCACGATTACCCCTGAATTGTACGACACGAAGTCCTATTACCAATTAATTGTGTCGATAACAAAATGCATGGAACTCTTTGTTGTTTCTGTCAAGGCAGGTCGCTCGCTTGCTGTGCTTGCTGCTCTGTCAGTGTTTAGTTTTCTTTACTCTCAAAGCTTTTGAAATCAATAGTGCTGAACAGGTTGTCAAATTCTAAGGAAAACATATCTGAATAAATGTTATTGAAACAGCTAATTTTGTCCATCTTTGTTCTCTAGCTGGAGCTGGGAAACCTGCTCAAATTTTTTCATTGGTTTTGATTGGTTAGCAGTAGCTAGGTAGTAAAATTTCATTGGTTATTTAGATTTGGTGCTTAACTCTTATTGGCTGTTGAACTGTCCGATTTGACCTGTCCGATTACAGACTGTTAGTAATCAAAATCAGCCAACAGCCAAATTAAGCCATAAATGAGGGCTTTAAAGAACCAATCAGATTTAAGCATTTTGTTATTGACACAATTAATTTTGAAAATGTGTCATACTTTTGTAAAATTTCATACCGTAAAAACTGAACGTTTATCTCTTAACTTAAAAAATTGTACATTTGAGATATTTAATGAGACTGTAAATGACGCAGTAGGAAGGAAGTTAATAAAGTAGAGTCCATGCGTGTGCTTTGGTTGGTAATAACTGTCATGTGAGTGTGTATCTACTCGTCTGTATGGGATACATGAGGGCCTACAGTTCGACATTTTATCCAATTTACCCCTCCCGTCTAAAATTAGAATTTAGTCTGTACTGCTGTCAGTTTGTTTTTGGCGCAGTGGCGGAATAGCGGTGAACAAACAAGCTCGTGAAAGAGCCATCTACGCAATCTCAAATTTCTCCAAGGAAAACCAGTTCCTGTCAACAATTAATTCCAGTCTAGATTCCCCAATACTGAATTAACATCCACATGGGCATACAGAAACCAGTGTAAAGTGACTGAAAGCGGTCGATACCTGCTTTGCTACTGCTTCATTTGGCCCCTCCCAACTAAAAAGTGACCCATTAGCTCTCACGTTTGGGAGTAAAGTCGGATGAGCGTGTTGTAGCACTTCTTGGTTTCCCGGAGGAAAAGGGAGCCTCTTTTAATTTGCCCAAAACAGGACGTGCCTCTGAGCAATATATGATTTTTAGTTGTCTTGAGCAGGTTAGGCTATTTTAGCAACCCTTGGTCTCACTGAGCGGTTTTGCGATGGCTTATATATTTTGTCTCCACTTCACAACAAATAACACAGTAGTGTAAACCAAATAAGTTTATTTTGGAAGCCTGCCGGGAACTAACCCGAGGCGTACATGTATACAATCCATTATACCATATACAATCCATACACAATCCTCGTATAAAACAAACCCTTACACCGGCACTCAAGACGAGATTAAAAGAAGGTTTAGATGGATACCACGTGTTATACTCCCTCTTATATACCACTGCGTCATTACCCATGACGCTCGGGTCTAATGCCCAGGCCTTGTCGTATCACGTGCCGACAAAATGTTTATTTCTACCTAATTCGCAGGCTCAACCGTTAGAAATACCATTATTAAAGACGAGAACAAACAAACAAACAAACAAACAAACAAACAAACCATGTTCTGGTGAACAGTGTTCGGGTTTGGTCATCTTGAACAGATTTAGCCTATTTTGACACATCCTGATCTCAGTGGAAAGAAAACAGACAAAAATGGTTACATGCGTCAAAATGCCAATCCGAGTCGGCTCTACGCCGACTTTTTACATGGAAATTCTCTACCCTTCTTGCTGAGTCATCCCAAGTCTGGACCACGAGTAGCCTCTATTTTTTAGCGTGACGCAAAAGAAAGCGTGCGAGGAGAACTAGCTTTTCGCGAAATCTGGTGCCTTCTCATCACTGCTAGAAGTTTTTACGCGTATAGAAAAGTGTTACCTGACCAGAGCGTCAGCAGCCTGTTCCAGGTGTTCGGTTAGTTGAGAGCAATGAGAAAAGCGCCGAGAGAAAATAAAGGGAAGGGTGCAGTACTCTCCTGTCCTACTGTTACTCTCGTCTTTTGGAGGTTGTTTCCCAACTAACTGAACGCCGCCAACAGTAAGCTGCTTTCCTCTGAACCCTTACAGAGGATTTGCTAAAAAGGGTCACCCGTTGCACAGATTCAACTAGGGTAGTGCAAAGCTGGAAACTTGAACAGGGTATGCGTGCAGTCCGAGCAAAAACAAAAATTTCATAGAAAGTACAAAGTTTCAAAGAGGCAGATTTCTTGGAGAAGAAATATACAAAACACATTAAACAAGCAACAATCGGCTTTAGATGATCTATCTTTCTTTTATCTGAGGATGACACATTTGCATTTAGAGAACAGTTGTACATTTACGCTGTAGTAGACATTACAGGTAAAATGTTCGATATCTGGTAATCTCTGTAAAGGGGCATCTTTTTACTTTATTTAGTTGTTGCAGAGTAGGTCTAGTCAAATCTCGTAAAGGCTACAATTGTTTGCACGCCAAACGGACCTAGGGAAGACTTGGTAACCGACTTTGTAAGCGGCCTGGCGCCTCAGTCATCTCCGAAACCATGTCGAAGCACAAATATGGCGGCCGAGGAGGAGTGGTATTTTGAGGAAGAAGGGTGCCTTCAGTTCAGTGGCCGACCAATCTCAGTGACATTTTCCCCAGCGTCAAACTGCTTCATCTCTACGCTCGAGGATGGGACGATTGAGGTTGTGGATGCACGCTCTAGTTTGCGTTTGAAGCGAACATCGACGGCAGGTCTGTATGATGAAATGAAGCATGTGATTTTGACTTGAAAATGGTTTATAAGATTGCCCGTTCCTTTTTTTGCGACTACAGTTTGAGCTAATTGCCCAGGAATGAACCTCTCAAAATGCTGACAAGTCGCCTTTGTGCGAGTTTTTAATAATTAAAAATAAATCTTATTGTTGTACAGTAATATAACTTATCTTAAGTCTACCTATGGTTCCACAAAACGAAATGGATCACGTTTAATACGTGCTTCAAGCCGTTCAGATTCTTCATAGTGAACCAAAATTGAACGACGTCGCTGTGATCAGTGTCTATAAGCAACGAAAGTCGTTGAATTTATGCTAGCATTATTGAAATTCACATTCACAAGCAATGTATAGGTACGTGCATTGTGTACGTTAAGATTATATAATACCTTTATAAGTCAATATTGTTGCATAGGTTTAGTCCCAACTGAGTAACAGGGTGAGAATATCATGGTGAAAAGAAGACCAATTTGAGCTTGTGCAAGGGGCAAGCTGTAACTATGATGTACTAGCCCAAAAGTCATTCTCACTAGTTCCACAAAATATTTTCATCTCCGACAGGACTTCTGTAATTTGAATTTCGTCACAAATTTTCCCAAGAAACTTCACTTGCCTGTTGGTCAAAGTGAAGGACAGAATTCAGCAGCATCCACCTGCTAAATCCACTACTCCTGCACTACTGGGCATGACTTTCTTTGCATACTGATAATAAGATGACAAAGTGGAGTTATTGCATTGTGACATGGTAAACTGAGGGGGCGACCTGCACCGTTTACAAGGTTCTTTATGATTGGCCAAACAAGACAATGCATAAAGAACACCCCCAGCTCTAAGAACAAAAGAAGGGCAGATTAACAGGAAAAAACAGGGCTCAACACTAACTTTTCAACTTGCTTACAATTTTGTGCGTGATCTTATCAGGAAACTCGTGTTTTGTACTACTAATTTCGTAACAAAAAAAAAAACATTGATGTGTGCTTTCAGAAAAGGCTGTCTTGTTTGTGAAATATTTCTTTCAACATAATAACATGTTCAGTTACCAGTTTACATGTATGTACAATGTACCACACAGCAGAAAGAAGACAAACGGGACAGCACATGCCCGGTAACATGGTAGGCCACAATGAAATCCTGACCTTGCTTCCAAGAAAAGTGTTTGTTTGTCTTCCCTGAGGAATACAGAAACTAGAACTTAGGCCAACTTTTGTTTACTAGCCAAAGTGGCTAGTGGAAATCAAAAACCTACTGGCCAAAACGAAATTTCTACTAGTCTGTGGCTAGTTGGCTGCCATTAGTGTCGAGCCCTGACGAATCAAAACAGAGGTTTTTAAGAGGTGCAGGTCAACTGAAACTGTGAACATTAGCTACTAATAGAGATGTAAAAGCTAAGGATGCTAAGTCATTCAGTGGAACCCCATTAATACAGTCGCCGATGGGCAATGAAAATGTGGCGTATTAATGGGTAGAGTCAAATTTCATGACTGGTCTAAACTGAGTGAAGTCTTATCAGATGCATTACAATTGCACTTCCAAAAAACTGTTCTTTAATAAGCATCCGGAATGCAGATATAAAAAATTGAAACTTCAGTCAGTACATACATGGTTTGAGTGGCGGTATAAACAGGGTAAAATTATAAATGATTAGACAGGCTGGGATTTCAGATGTGGCCGTTTTCCATATTAACAAGGTGGCTGCATTTACAGGATCTTCTCATAAGAAAATGTATGAGTGTTTCGCTAAGACCATAAAAAAGTGGCTGTAATAATGAGGTGACTGTAAGGCAGGGGTTCACTGTAATTAGCAATTCTACTCCATAATTTGTAAAATTTAAATATCTCTCACCTGTGTGCATCTGTCCACTCTATTGAAGAAAAATTAGAACAGGGCTTCAGTTGCATCCCAGCATTTTACCTGACAAGTGCAGCTGCTGTCTGCATAAGACTTTGCTACAAAATGCTCTTTGTGGACTGCAGTCATCAGTGGAACACGGGAAATTACACATGGATAAATTGTCCACACAGACTTAGAATATTGATTTAATGTTGATGGCTCATCCATGGCATGACGTGTAACATGGTGATTTTTTTTCCCAATGATTCCTAAGTATTACTTCACTGTAATGTAATTAATGTAATTTATCTTTTTGTCTACTTAGAAAACACAGGGTCCCTGCAGTGCAGGTTTTGTCCTGAAGTAGAGAAGCTGTTCATTACAAATGGATATGTCTCTGGGTTACGGAAGGATCTTAATGGAGTGTTGCTGCTGGACAGCATCTTACAACCTCCTCTTAAAGCTCCCTGTTTGGATCCAGTTGTGTTGGAGCTAACCCTCTCAGATGTAAGTGTTAAAATCTATTTACCAATCATAAGGTCCTATTTTCCTGTAAGGGAATCAGAAATGAAGAAGAAGTTTGAAGTTTGAAGAAGTTTGAAGTTTATTGAGCCTATTGAGTCTTACTTACAATGAACACCGCCTGCAAATAGCGAGCTAATCTAGGCAGGCGGTGTTAAGGACATACAAACATGAATTACTAACTGGAGGCGTTAAAAAAAGTCGATTTTGAATACATTATTTGTCAAAGAGGGGGAAAAAAAAAGTCATCGGGCAGAATGGCGCGACATATGCAAATATCAATGAGCTGTTACGGCGGGCAATTCAAGCGTGAACGATCAATGAAATCGGCACAATAAGAGAGAAAATGGGCGAATTTGGCCAAGGTCTCTGACTTCAATCGCGATTTCGCAGTAACTAGCGCAAAGTTTTCTAACATAATAGAGCAGATTTTTGTAGTTCCCAGGTTGAACTTTAATTCTATCAAAAAACTAACTGAAAAGAACAAAATTAAGTTCCAGACTTTTAACTTAGAAAATTGTGCTCATTTCGGTGTTTCTAGTATGGGAAACGACCCTCATTAAATTTAAAAGCTCATTTTCTCCCAAAGCTCGAAAGAATCTTCCGATAATAGATCGGATTATTGAAGATACACGTTTCTTCTTCGCATTTTTCGATTTTTCTCCGAAATTCGAGCAAAAGAAGTTCCAGACTTTTACATTTTTACGTCGGAGGTTCAAAATTCGCGCGTGTTCTGGAGACCCTTGGGATTCAGTCATTGTCTTTTCAAGATAATAGTTGCTATGAAAAACACAATGCGAAGGAAACTATTGACGAAATGCAGTCAGCTGTAAATAGAGGCTATTGACTTGCAAATGTGAGCTGAAAAAGTAGGAAATCTGTAGCCGCGCGAATTTTAAATAAAGCACAAGTTAGGTTAGCAGTGTTCGCAAACTCACCGAGCCGTCCGTAAAAATGACCGATGCGAGCAAGTTAACGCTTTCTCTTCGTTCCTCTAAATTAAAATGAAAGAACCTGAGCGTGATCCAGGAAGGACAAGCTATATTTTTATTTCGAAAGAAAATCAAGCGAGTGCGTTCAAAGGACACATCTTTTCACAGTGTAATAGAAACTCGATCGAACGCGCTATCATTTTATAGCTTGAAAGAAACTCAAGCGGGCGCGATCGGGGATTTTCATGACCTTCACCTATCTTTGAAGAAGCAATTAGAATAGCTTTCAGTTTAGCGAAACCAAGAAACCCATTTGTTACGCATCAGCCAACCTTTCCAAACTCAATGATTCTGAGAAACAAAAGCGATAACAATAGCGCCCGCTGTTCATTGTTTGTCTGAGCTGTGCGATGTTCCCTGTGGAGTATAGCATGCGTTCTTAGCAACCAATGAATTAAGTTCTGATCGATCGTTTATGAATAATAATGCGAAATATACCAGATATAGAATCTCTTGAACTGCAAGTATAAATGTTGCGAGAACAATAGCCATTCTGCCCTATGGTGATAAAAAGTGAAGAAAAATAATCTAAATTATGATTGAATTGTAATTAAGATGCCTTTTTTATTTCAGAAATAAGAGTGCAGGTGCTAGTGAAGACAACGATGACATATCACTAATTTATTTTGATTATAGTGCTCAACTGTCTTTGTACAAAAGAGGGTTTCTGAAAAGATTTACTACTAGATGTCTGATTTTACAAGGCTAACATAATAGTTTTCAAAAGCTTCATTACGTCAATAGCATGATCAGTGGCAGTAAATATTGAAAAAAGTCATGCAGCCTCAGCTTCATCACATTAGTTACTTTTACAGTTACATCCACTTTCTTATATATTGCTGCGCCTATTACATAAAGGAATTATCTGCTGGTATCTATCACTGGCTCAACAAGCTTTCCCAGCTTTAAGAAAAAGATAACTAATAACATTTTTAATTTCATTCTCCCAAACTTCCACTCGTGTTTGTATAACTCAAGAGAAACACAGTACAAAGAAGCTGGTTAGATTTTGCCAGGCTAATTACAGTAAATCTGTTATGTCTTATGTCCCCAGGCTCTCCAGTTGTTATCAGCTATGGAGATGTGTATCTCTGCTGCAGAAGATGATGTTAGGATGAAATGTATGAAGGTTGTACGTTCAATGTTAAAGGAAGAAGTGGACAAGGCTCAGTCACTGTTGGGTTCCAGCCATGACAAAGTAGTCAAGGTAATTATGCATTGTCTTCGCTGGGTGCAGCAAAAATTTGTTGTTTCACAGCTCGCTTGTTGCCAGCACGCCATAACTAGTTTCATTATGGTGATTAATTAGTTAAAGAATAATATTAAAACAATAATATCATTTCTTACAGTAGTTCTGGAACTTGAATTTTTGCTCAAGTAATTTCACTTGCCCATAAGGCAACTGACCCATTCTCCCTTGGCTGAACGCCAAATTGTCTTTCTTTATGAAACATAATTGCTTTTGGAGGAATTTTGCTTTTTGATCAGAGATACAACATAAAAGGTACTGTCACTAATGTTTACTATGGGAGGCGCAGTCACCTCATGTCTAGTGCTCCCATCTCCGGATCGAGCAGTCCAGGTTTAATCCCTGGCCAGGGCCATTGTGTTGTGTTCTGGGGCAAGGTACTTTCTCCCATAGTGCCTCTCTCCACCCAGGTGTATAAATGGTTACCAGTGATTTTAAGGCTGGAGGGGAACCCTGCAATGGGCTAGCATTCCATCCAGGGGAGAATAGAAATACTCCTTGTCACTTCATGCTAAAGAAACTGGGATAAGCTCCGGACTGATGGGCCACTTGGCTCGTATGCAGACTTTAACCTTACCTGCTAATGTTGACATCTTTTCCTTCAAAGTGGTGTACCTGCCAGTTAAAGTATGCTTGCAGTGCACTGGATGCAGCCTTCGGTGAGCTGATTACATACCTTCAGAGAAGTTGTAAGAATCATGCAGCCCTCCCAGTGATTTCAGCCGTGCAGTCCAGGACAATGTATCTGCTTGAAGTAGTCACCACTGACAATAAACCTAGTTCACCTGGGAACAAATCTCCAATGTTTATGGAAGCAGTTAGACGAAAAACATTTTCGTCATGGCCGCACAAAGAATACAGGTATAAGGCTGTGATGAAGTCTTGAGTCATCTGTTGCTTTGAGCTTCAGACCCATAACAAACTTATTACTTTGAGGGTCAATGGCATCAACAAAAGACAAGCTCACTCATAACATCAAGGGGCTATCAATTATACTCAGCCGTAACATGTGTTATGTGGTACAGCCCTTGGTTACACCCCTGAGGTAGTGTACAGTACATTACTGCTAAGGATGGGTCACAGAACTGCTTTTGAGTCATAATTTAAATAGTGATAACTAATATTTATATTATTTAATGGAAGTTATGTTTTGTTTAAGGTGGGCATATCCTGAAGCTATGGCAAAAGCTGGCTTTTACCACCAAGTGAGTTCGAGATGACAGTGGAACCTCGCTCTATTGACAGCCACTTAATATGAACAATTTTGTTTTCGTCAAAAAAGCTCAGAATATGCTTCATCTTGCATTAGCCTGCTCAATACAAACACTGTATGGACAATGGATGCTTTTCTGTGACTTAAGTGGATCTGACATTAGATAGATCTGGTTATCTACCAGCTGTAAACATGCACCCTTTACGAAATTGAAATCTTTATACTATCCTTTTGTATTTCTGATTTGTCTAAAGGATAATTTTGTAGCTCTGTGTTATTTTAGTGAGATGTTTTGTTCTCAAAAATTATCTGCAACATAGTTATACCTGCAGCTGTAGATCATACAATTTCTAGCAATAGATTTGTATTTAGTTTCATGTTCTTTTAGATGCTTCCCTGCCCTGTTTTGGTTGATGGTCCTTTTTATCTGTCTTTCAGCCTAGTAATCGTGGAGATGACCGAGCTCTCTGTTTTACTTGCAATGTGTGTCTGGTGTGTTGGGAACCAACTGATGAACCCTGGTGAGTAAATACAACAGATTCAGATTGGGCGTTTATCACAATGACTCTAAGTTATTGGATTTACTATAATGATTGATTGTCTTATAAATGAATGCAAACTGTCATAAATTGCTAGGTGGAAATGACAACATTCTATCCAGAAAAAGGCAGGTTTTAGTTAGTAGCTCACCTCTTCATTCAACGATTTTATTACTAATTGTACAATATATGTTTTGTAACAAAATATAATGGTGCTCCTGGCTAATAAGAGCAACCATGTTTTTTTTAAATTAAGTTTGGCCATTCTAAAAGACTTGTCATTCTGTCTGTCAGGTCAGAGCATGAACGCCATTGTCCAGATTGTTCATTTGTGAGAGGAGACCACACTAAAAATGTTCCTATGTCTGGTAAGTGAAGTCCATCATAGCTCTCTGGAAACAATCATAAGCATATGTAAAGAGACTGTGAGTTCTATTGGAAACCCACAAATCTGATTAATTCTCCCATGATTTTATGTTCACTGATTATCATATATGAATTATCGTATATGAATTATTTCATATATATGTTACAGGTCAAAATTAACTCAAGGTAATTTTTTTCAACCTAGGTAAAATTTTCAGGTCAAAATTAACTTTAGGTAATTTTTTTCAACCTTAAGGAGGTAAATTTTATATTAACGTAGGTTTGTTTTTCCTGTCAAGAATAAGGAAAAAACAACAACAAGAAATTGTCTCTTCTCCTTCTCTTCTATCTCCCACATCCTACCCTGGCCAGTACCCCTGGGGTTCTCAGTGCCCACCCCCAACTCTGACCACATGTGACCCCACCAACCCCGCATCCAATTATCAAGTACAAAGATTTTCTTTCTTATACACATACTTACCAAGATTTGAACCATTGACCTACCGCTCAATAATCCTTATCCATCTCCACTTGACCATGCAAGCAATCGTTACAAAGCTCCGCATATTTCTTGTAATAATTAGTTATTGGTCCCAGACTCCCCTTTGGCCAAAGCTTAAATTTATTCATATCTGCGCGGTTACCCAGTGGTGCATGGACGTTCTCGAACGTTGATCTCAACATGGCCCCATGCGCAAATGAAACAATTTTACAAGAAACTGGATGCCTTAATAGCTTCAAGCAAGGGAAAAGAAAGCAAAACAACATTGTTTATTTCCGATGACTTCTATGACGACGCAAAAATCTGGCTAGGACAAGACGAAGGCTCGCTCGAGTCAATGTCAAAGAAAGATATTGCAACTGTCAAACATAAACAGTGGACTCTCTATCAGGGAAAAATTCAAGATAAAAGTGGAAGAAATGTTATTCTCAAACTCATTAATAATTCATCAAGCTAAAACAAATAAAATCACAACCTTGAAGGAGGTTTTGATACCCGGTCTTAATTAGCATAGATTTTGACGATTTTACCTGTCGATTTTCTCCTTAGTTTTTGCTTCGATTGAGAAGATATATCAAACACTAAAGACAGTGTTTCATCGGCTATCCAAACACCTCAAATTTCGTCAAAAATACTCCGCTGCGCGTCGTATTTTCAACTCTCTTCTCGGTGTTTGGATATCCCGATGAAACACTGTCGCTCGTATTTGATATATTACTTCCAAAACGTGAGCTATTCAAAATCTTGACCGATGCACATTCTGCTACTGCTCACCATGGTAGAATAAGACAGAACATTACGTACGTGAACGTTACTCAGGAATTAATCAAGAGGTAACTGAATTGTTTGTGTCGCTTTGCACTCTACATCAATCTCAATGGAGTGTGACAAGCTATATGAAGAAACCTGTTATTAAACCAATTGCAGCCGATGGTTTCCTAAAGCACGTCAAAATTGATCTTACTGACTTTCGAAATTTGCCTTGTTCATGTACTTCAAGTCATAAATGGGTGCTGCACATTAACGTCATTACAGCAAGTATTCTTGGCTCATTCCACTGAAGTCAAAGAAATGCGAAGAGGTTGTACAAGCACTGCAAAAGGTGTTTTTTTTTATGTTTGGATTTCCGCACACCTTGCATAGTGACAATGGAAAGGAATTTACAGGCCAAAATATGAAAGATTTCTGTGAGACAAATTCATTAAACAAGTTCATGGTGCATCAAGAATGGCCACAACACAAGGGCTGGTAGAGCGAGGTAATCGTACTTTCAAAGAAAGCTTAAGTAACATTCTTAGAGAGGAAAAGGCTGAGCTCAACAGCTGGTGCGGTGTACTGGGTGAAGCAGCTTACAAAAAAACATAACCATACATGCTGCAACCAAACAACTTCCATACGTTGTAGTCTTTGGGACAAAGCCATGGAAGGAAACAAACAACAATGGTTTATCAACAGAGAATAACGATGAAACATCAACTACTGTCACACCATCTTCATCATCCCAGAAAAGACAGTCAGAAGAGAAATCGGAACAAAGAAAAAAGATGCAAAAAACTGTGAATGAAAATCAAGAGAAATATAATGCAAAAATGAAACAAGCCAGGAGTAAAAAAACTTACTTTAAAGTCAATGACACTGTAGCTATAAAAATTGATAAGGTAGATAAGACCTCACCTCTTCATCCAAATGCCCTCATTGGTAAAGTTCTCCAGGTTGAAAATAACTACACCAAAGTTGTCACAAGACATGGAATAATTTCAACTTTTATTTCAACAAATCGCTTAAACAAATGCACAGCTACAAATAATGTTTTTGACTGTTCAAAGGAGATTGCCTTTTCATCAGCTTGCAAAAAAGAAATGAATTACTAACTAATTGAAAAATTCAGTAACTTAATGTTTGTGTCCAATTTACTGTCATTCCTCAAGACAATTTGTTAATTAAGTGTTAATTAATCCTCTGTAATGTTCTAGGTATGTTTTAACGTAAAGGAGTCCATAGCCTTGCTTTAATAAAAAGAAAATCAATGAAAAGAAAATCAATGTAATATGGCTTAAGGGTACCCCAACACAAACAACCCCAACCCTGTACAAAAGAAAACCAAGCATTTAACTCTAATCACTAAACTAAGGGTTTAATCCTAATCTCTGAAATGTGTGTAGTAGCCCGAACATTCCATGAAAGCTAACCATTTGAAACAAGTGCTTAACCCTAATCACTGAAAATGAATGTGTGTAGTAGCCCAAGGCAGTTCAAAAAATAACCTAAGTTAAAACAAATTTAACCCGACTTTAATGCAGTTCAAAAACTAACCTAGGTTAAAAAAATAACCTAGGTTGAAACAAATTTAACCTGAATTTAAATTTGACCTGTAACATATACACCACATCAATCTGGTTACTCTTGAAAGGACAAATTATTCTTTAGTCTTGGCTTAATAACAGATGAAATTGTGGGCTTTGGACTGCAATCTAATGAGTTTCATTATTTGGCTACTCACCCTTGTCTTTTGTGAGTGATTGTCAACTTAGTTCTGGGTCACTGGTTTTTCACTCACTAGAAACTTGGGTGTTAAGTCTAAAAGGGTCAATTAGAGCTGGGCATAAACTCGTCAGTGGCAACAAGGGCAACTAAAAAGTTAGGTTTAATAACCCAATATGCAACCATGATACAAAAAAATTCAGTGTGATTCATTGCAAAGTACAAAATTAAAATAACAAAATTAAATAGCCAGTAATTTAATTGGACTACCTCTCTTTCCCCTTAACTCTAATTTCACCAACATCAGTAAATGTTTAGTTCTAGTAAGAGTTCAAAGTTCCAAGAGGACTGAATCCATAATGAGATGTCATTTTGATTTCTCTGTTGCCATGTGACTCCAGACTCACCCAAAGTAGTTTGCTGTCTGTTTTATGTTGTCACGCATGCTTCTGCTTACACAGCAGTCAGTGACAAAATGTAGAATTCCCCTCTAGTTGAGCTGCAGTCAACCAAAAAACAGAGAAATAAGAAAGACATTCAGGAAGCCAACAAAAACTACAACATTGACAAAACCTCATAGAAATGGCAAAACAGTTGGATAAAAGGGAAGCTGTGGCTGGTGTTTCATGTAAATACAGCTACAGAAAATCCAGGACCACTTTATATGTTCCTGGGCGACTAAGAAATCAAGGAGTTTGACCAGGCTGGCCACCAGTCATCAAAGTTAATTTGTCTCTGGCAATATAAACACAAATCTATTTGGCTTTGAATTTGTTTATAAATTTGTTATGTAGATTCTTTGAACGGTGGTGGTCTTTTTACATAACATGTGACAATCCGCTACTCACAGTTGAGGCTTTCAAAAATCAATTTTGTTACAAGTGGCCTGGTTGAAGATGTTTATGTTTACCTAGCATTGAAAAAGGAATTTTGGATTCTGTCTCCTCTCATTGTTTGTTTTTAGTGTCACTGGCTACTGCTCCAGCTTGTGCTCATGAATCAACTCATGTTAAAGTAAGTCAAGCCATGTTAGTAAAGAATGGTTTAATGACCAGTATGCTGTTAGACTTTCACTCTAACTATATTCTCGTAATCCTGTATTTTGTCTTTTAATGTCTCCCCCAATAAAATTGTTGTAATTGTATCCAAATTCGGTGTGTGTATATTTAGTGATATATTATGAAAATGAAGGGAAAATTCAGTGATCAACTATGACAGTGTCCCCTTTAAAATTCATGCCAGTCCTGGTTTAGCTTCATCTCACTTTGAGCAAGTGGCATCCCACCCTGAGACTGGGAATTTATTGCATGTTCAGTATCTGCGGGACTCTTGTGCTGCCGTGTTTTTAGATGTCACTCTCACTGCATGAATGTAACTGATAAGGTGATGAACAATACCTATACAGGGGACAAGGAAGTATTTGAGCATACATGTAGAATTGGGTGGCATAAATAACTCGCTTTTGTTTGACGTAGGTCATCAGCGAGAGCTCCTGTTCCCACTATATTGCAACCTGCAGTGAAGATGGACATGTCATCATCTGGAACATCCAAGATGAGCTCAAGGTTGGCAACTAACACTTGATTCAAACTATTCCCTGTACTGCTTTTTGATTTTGTTTGAGCTTTAACCTGGCTCTTAAAGTGCCTATAACTCCAGAATTTTTTTTGGGCTAAGATGAAACTTAGACAAACACACAAAAAGAATTTGCCAAAATGTTCGGTTTGTGATATTTTTAAGGGCTTTAAAAATTAACATAAAGTAGCTGAAATTTGATACATGACCGAGCTGGTGAGGAGCCTGGGTCTATTACTGGGTTGACGTCACAGACTGTTTTGCATGCATGTTTATAAAGAGTTAATGCTATGTAAATGAATATGTGACATGAACCCAGGAATATACCCAGACCCCTCACCAGCTCGGTCATAACACAAAAGTCACAAAAAGTCACAAAGCGAGAAATTTGGCAAATTCTTTTTGTTTGTGTGTCTAAGTTTATCTTAGCCCAAAAAAGAATTTGGGGTTATGGGCACTTTAACTTCGTACTAATTTAAGACAGCCTTAAATTCTTTGTAAGTTTTCAATATGGCCCACCAATTACTTATACGAATGCTTCTTTCCAACAGCTAACTACATTGTTTGCAATGCATTTTTAATTGCAGATCCACACAGAGTTTCAAGTTGATCTCCCTGATGACATTACAGATTCTCAATCTGGTGATATGACTGCAAGCACTGGCCCTCCAACGAGCTTTATTGCTTGGGCTGAGCCTGACAATGAAGAAGATATGGAAGGCACATCTACTGAACAAGACAATGACTTGGAAAATGCGAGTGAAGCCCTCACCCCAGTGAGCAATGGTGATGAAAGCTGTAAAGAAGAGGCACCTGCACCCTTGCCCACACTATTCCAGAATACCAGTGAAGAATGCAAGAACAGCCAAGGTGCAAATCTTTAAGTGGTAGAACTTTGCTGTGGTCTGTTTTCAGACCTGCGAATAATAATGTTATGATTACAATGTAGTTTTGATGTAGTCTACAGTACTTTTCATTGATAGGTAATCTTTGTGCATGTGTTTAATTTTCTTTTACATCGCACCTGACGTTTTCAGGCTTCTTCTTTCCAATTGCTTAAATTGGAAAATATACTGTGATGATCATTCTTCACTTTCATCTACAATCGCAGTTCACATATGAATTATTTCATATATGCATGTACATCACATCATTTCGTTCCTCATGGGAAGATATGAACTCAATAAATTGACCTCGCTCCAAATGTGTGGCTTCACAGCTCAGTTGGTAGAGCATCACACCAGTATCGCGGAGGTCACAAGTTCAAATCCCATTGAAGCCCTGATTTGTTTCAGGCTTCTTCTTTCCAATTGCGTAAATTGGAAAATATACTGCAATGATCATTCTTCACTTTCATGTTTGTCTTTTATATGATAAGTCACCAACATTATTCTTGCATTTTGATTGGTTCGTAATCAAGATCAATTGGAAGAGAGAGATATATTTTGTAACAGACGTATAGTCTGGTCTTGCACTTTTTTAAAAACATTTTACCTTATAAGAGGAGGGTACAGTTTGACTAAAGTCAAGGTATAGAGGTACCTTATTTGAGTTGAAAACTAAAATAAGAGGGAACAGCTTCTATGCAATAAGCAATTTACAAGTAGTAATAAATGTTGTTTTTTAACTCTGTTCAAACCGAGTCCTGGTGCACAACCTTTCATATGGAAACAAGTTTGATTTGCAAGACAATGAACGTGCAAGAGAAACTCATTCAGTAAGAATGGTTGTGGCCCAAGGCTTGTTTTCAAACAGAGGAAAGAGCAAGCTGGGAATGGTTTCTTCTTAGTGTTTAGAGTGAATTTCTTGCATTTTTTCAAGGAGGCTGGCAACAGTTTCCAGCACTTTTCTAACAGCTATACTTTGAAGGATGAATATTGCCACTGTTTAACATGTGATGTTACAATAATAATGGTATCATACAAATTCCCAATCATTGGTAAACATCTAACAGGTAACCATAGTAACAATATGACCTGCTAAAAACACCCTCAATGTGAGCTTTAAGTACTTATAACTCAAAAACAAGCTCAGTGACCCCTAGTGTTTATTATCGAATTATGATAAGCATGACAAGATGCAACTTTCTTGTGAAGTTTATAAAAAAAAACTTTTGCAAAAAGTTACATCTAATCATGCTTATCACAATTTGATAATAATAAATAGGGGTCACTGAGCTCGTTTTTAAGTTATAAGTGCTTAAAGCTAAAATAAAGGGTGTTTTTAGCAGGTCATGTTGTTGCTATGGTGCCAGAAATTTGACAGCAACATGTTCACCAATGATTGGGTATTTTTTTGATACCATGATTTTGGCATCAACAGATATAGAGGGGTTATAATGACCCATCAAAGTCTACATCTCGGAAAGTGCTGGAACTGTTTTGAGTCACCTTAAAAATAAACTCCCACACATTTTCCATCCTTATAATCCATGTTGGTTGCATTATTTACAGATGAGGAGAAGAGAACTGCTGACAGTCCAGCTGAAAATACTGATTCAGATCAACAAAACGACGAACACAAGTTAACTGTCTGTTCAGTGTCTATTGTTTGTTCTTGTGGAAAAGATCCAACAAACAATGCCGGCCAGAAATGTCAATCATTTGGACACACTGCAACTTTAGTGCTTGCAATATTTGTTGGAAAGAACTATCTGACAAGCGATGCAGCAAAAGTAGAAGACAAACATGATTCAAATGCCATGGCAGGAACTCAACTTCACCCCTACATTTTAGTGTATGACATCTTGACAGATTCTGGAAACAAGCTAGGAGAAACTTCTTCAAAGCAGCATTTCAATGTTGACAGCAGTACTGAGCTTGAAAAGGAAATGTTGATGCTGACGCCGTCTGGGAGTGACGATGATTGGATGTATGATCAGCTTCCTGTTTATGCCCCTCCCCCTCCTCCTGTCCTCCCTCCAGACACACTTCACTCCTCTGTGTTGCAGAAATTTGCCGAGGCTATCGCTGGTGAGAACGGAGACAAAGGAAAGACTAACAAATCTAAAGATGAACCAAATAGATATAGGAAACTTCAATGTCTTGGGTTGTCAGTAGTCTGCAAAGGTCAGTGTTGTAAGGTGTCCAACATAGTCCCATTTGGGGATGGTCAATATTTGTTGATCAGTTTTGAAGTATGTAGTTCCTGCAGTGACAAAGCGAGGTTAGCTCCCAATGGCTCAAGTAGAGAAACTGAAACGACAGTTCAATCAAGTGATGATTCTTCAGCAGAAGCAGCAAATAATTCTTCGCAAGGAATTAATCCAAACAATCATAATTGTGAACACAATTTTAATCAAACGACTCTTGCAGTGTACAGAATAGTTATCAAAGATGGCAGAAGAACATTGTCCCAACAGCCAACAAGAACAAAACCCTTTGCCGCTACTGATGGGCTATTCAGTAGCATAGTTCCCCTGCCCCTTGAGAGCCATGATCACTTAGGTGACCTCTGTTTTCAAGAGGCCGAAGCAGAGCATACTTCGCCAAGTCAGCTGTTGGTGGCGGCTGTAAGGGAGAGTGTCGTCCTTATGGATGCAAACTCTCTGAATATTCTCACCAAGTTCACAGCATCAAATGGGGGCTCAAGGATTACACATGTTCTGAACTGTCCAGGGATGGACTGCTTCTGTGCATGCACAGAGGATGGAATGATGCACTTTCTTGGATTGCGGCACCAGCAGGCTGGTGAAGCGAGTTTAGGTAGCACAGGAGAAGAGAGTACAGATGGCACTCCTCAGGGACCCTCAGCAGGTTCTTGGTCACAATCAGGTAATAAGCAACAGAAAAGACTATTGTTATCATAAGTATGTGCTAGTTTGTGTATTTCTTTTTGTTTCTAATTGTAGCTATATGTAGTACTTCAAGTAGTCTTACATGTATATGCACAGTAGGGTTTTACAAATTATGCTCACAATTTTTACTATTAGGCTAATGTTTCATGCTCAAAAAATTATCACTATTCCGCACAAAAGGCGTGACTTTTATGCTCCATCATGCTCATCTCAAAAGGATAATATTTTCCTTTAATGCTTATTTTATTGAAGTGTGAACTATACTTCAATAAAATCCTTTGTTACTTTGGCTTGACTATAATGAAATGAGTTTTCTAGCAATGAAAAGAAGCTGCTCAGGTGCGACAGAACAGCATTTAATCAGCAAAACCTAATTTTGTGCATGCTGAAGCCCAATTTGGAAGCCCTCTTTCATGTTGAGACCAGCAGATAATAGCAAATTTATCTCGGCCTGCCCAAGGCACAGACCATCATCAGTCAGTTTTTGTTACTTTTATTCCGCCATAATGCTTGAGTCTTTTGTCCCACTATTATGCTCAAAATAATGCCAGGAAAGTGTGTGAAAGCCTAATTGACAGTATTTATATACTAGCACATGTGACGATGGGCTTTAAGTTCACATAACCATGATCAGTTAGCAGTTTACAGTGGGAAAGTAATTTGCAGCATCCCATAAGTTATTTGCACTTCCTTATTTCATGCAACAAACGTTTGTATAATTAACAATTAAATTATGAGCTCGAGATTTCTATGAGGTGATAGTTGATGAGGCCAAAGGCCAAATCATTTGTTGCCTCATAAAAAACAAGAGCAAATGATCTAATTGTTTTAGTAGAATTCTAACTGAAATTTCTTTAAAATAACGATTCCAATTATTTCTGGTCTTAGTACTAAAATTCACACTTTAGAGAGTTAACTCACACGGACTGAATTAATTGTCAATTTGACATTTGCAGTTGTGTACTTGTGCTTATCAAAACTTTTAGGCTTTTTAAATTTAAGAAACTGTAAATCCCAGTAGCATGATGATCATTGCATCTCTATTGCAGCTGTTGCACTAGACCCTGATGAACAAGTCACTATGGCATCCCTGCTGTCTTTGGTTCAGCTCACAGAGTTTGTTACGTTGATGCCAAGGTTCACTGCTTCAGTGCCGTCATCTTGGGTGGAGGTTCAGCAGGATCAACAGCGTCTTCACCAGCACAGCCTGCTAGACCCTGTGTTGCATACCAGGACGTGGAAACTGCGATCAGACAGTAGCAGGTACTGTATGAACCTGCCGTGAAATGATTTAGCATTATGGTCATGGTATTTTCACGCTTTTGGGCCGCAATATAATTTAAGCTACATAGCTACTAATGATATCTCAAAATGTGTTTTCATTTTGTTCTGACTTTTTCTTGTCCAAACATTGCAGCTTTTTGACCAAGGAACAAGTTGTTGAGCTTGTGCTTCCACGATACTGCCATGTGGGCCATGTAGACATCAGATTCTCACTGAGCCCTATGACTACGCAGCCAGCAACAAATGTGTACCTGGTGAAGCCACCTTATCCTGGTTCCTTTAAACCAAATCACAAGGCCTTAACACCCCCTGTAGCTGAACATCTCAAGAAAGATATACTGACCTCAGCTCGAGAGCAAAGCACCATTGTATGTGGCCCTGTGAATTTGAAACTGGGGCTCGATAGCACTGGACGACATGGCCGTGTGACATTGACAAGCCCAGAACTGATTAAGTCCAGCAGTAGAATTTTGCTGATTGTCTTTGACAGCTGTGGTCCCAATGAGGATTTGACGGAGGTGTCAGTAACAGTGACAAGGTTTAAAAACAACTTCCCGGCTGACTGCCATAAATTGAGGAGCAGCTTGCTGGAAGACAGCAGCGAACGACTTCTTGACATTGTTGTGGGATCTGAGCTGGTGCTCGGGGCAAAGAAAGTTAATGATGGAAGAAAACTGACACTAGAACTCCTCTGCTGGATTGCCGGCATTTGTGTCAACTGCAATACTGGGTAATTTTATTTTGATGGTAAAACTGTAGTTGCTGAGTTGATAATCTTTTTTTAGTTGATAATCTTGCAAACAAGACAGTCATTTATATGAACTTCAGTCAGATCAGACATTCTGTTCTGCACAACTGTACAGAGTTCTGTTAAAAAACTTCGCTACAACAATCTTAATGAAAGATTCCACTTAAGCACACACAGGGCATGAGGGCTAATGTTTGGTATTTCTAGTTGGAAATGGGCATTGGCTTTATGGTATTTAATTGGAGCTACAACTGTAGATAAATTGCTGCATAGGAGACTGTGCAAAAGCATAAAATAATTGCTGTGATAACTATAGGTGTCAGGACCACCATAAGCATTTTTAAAAGTGTTTTGTGGCAAAGTATTATTAAACTTGAACATTGCACATTAGTTAGAAGGAAGAAGCTTCCAGCACTTGCAACCAAGGTTGTAGTTGAAAAGATCTACATAAAATTGCAAAATTCTTAAGTGCAATTTGAATTGTGTTTTCAAAAATGTCCTCTGCGTTGCTTTTGTGATTCTATTTTGTTAATGTCCCCAATGACTTTCTGAGGGGTAAGGATAAAGTGAATGTTGACAGTTAATTGTGACATCTCAATAGGAACAACAGCTTGGTACAGGACGTGGAGATGTATTTACCCAAGTTGATTCAGATATGTTTTCTGTCTTGTGGACGAAGCATTGCTCATAAGTGTAGCAGACTTTTGATGATGTGTGGCAGGTATGGTCTGTGTTTTACAGTGGGACTGCTGTAACTGTGTTGGGTGTGCAAAGAGAGTTGATGCCAGGCTAGTGGATTTTGCAACTGCGCTAATGGATTCTTTCCTTTGTTTGCCTGATGGGCAACTGAGGGTTCTGGGCGATTTGGAGGGTGGGGGGGGGGGAAGGATTTTCGGCCTGTAATCATACTTGTGATAAACAAATTAGACTCCCGATGCACGGTCGGGGCGGTCGTCCGAGTTTTGTTGTCACTTGTATGATTACCGACCAAATTGGACTCCACTCAGTTCTATATCCATTACTAAAACTCTCCCTTCCGTCCAATGCAACTACAATGGTCCTGGTGCATACAAAACACAATGCACAAGGTTCTCAAGTGTCATTTCTGAGACTTCACTAACATTAGCAATTCACTGGATAGAGCAGTCAGGCTGCAAGCTTTGGCTGGGGTCATTGAGGTATGTTGTTGGGGCAATACACTTGACTCTCAAAATGCCTTTCACCACCCAGGTTTATAAAGGAGTACCAGTAAAAATCCTCTCAATGGATCAGCATTCCATATAGGAGTTGAAGACATACTTGTAGTCACTTAGTGGTACTGTAATAGAAATACATGTAAGGTGGTACAATTTGACTTGATGCAGGCTTGGCCTATTTGTCGTTAGAAAACTGTGGAATTGATACCATCCTTTGTTTTCTAGGAAAGCTGCTGGCCAGAGGACTTCCTCTGACTCAACATCATCATTTAGAAGATCTCTTCTAGATGCGATCCTGGATGTCCTGCGATCAACACCATGTGCTGTATCTTCTGGAGCAGTTCAGTGGCTGTTTAAATTACTAACTGGATTTGCAGCTCAGGCAGATTCCACTCTCACCAGCTTTGTGTGCTTAGAATTGCTGGAACTTTTATCGTCAAAGCTTGCCACTGCAAGACTTCGAGAACATCTCTTTTTAAGAGCGAGGTTAGAAAGGTTATTACTATTATTGCTAAATAAACGTGAGTTGAAGCTCTGAGCTTGTGTTTGTCTATGCCATCAATTCCTCTAATCGTTTGCTTTCATGGGACACTCTTTAGAAAGCATGAGTTGAGGGACAAAGTGTTGCTTTAAGAAATACTATTGCAGCATCTGGCAAATTTCTGGTTCTATTGCCTAGTACTCTTTAAGCCCCAATCGTGCCAATTGGCACACCACATCATAACATTGTGAATATTTAATCAATTTCTATGCATTTTTGCCACAAGAATTGTCTTGCAACGATCTGCTCATTGAAGTCATAAAATTGTGACCCCCTCCTACCTAGGATGTGGTTGACCACCCCCACAATTTTTCAGTTTCTTTTTTGAGATGCATGTGGGATGCAAGACTTACTGCACATTATGCTGTGCACTAAGAGCTGCAAAATAAGGTATAGTTTATTGGTATACCTAAGACAATAGAAGATTGGCACATTTTTGGAAGTTTTCATTTTTGCATTTTAAACTCATTTCTTTCAAAACGACAACATCCTTCATAGCTGCTGATGCCATTTTCCAACTAAGGTGACTTGAGCAACTTTCAAATGGTATATTATACACAGGCAGGGAGCCTGTATTTGTTGATTTGGGAAAAAATGGCTGTTTGCCTCTGGGCTTAAAGGGTTAACAAATAGATCCCATGTTGCTGTGCACCTGTTCAGTAACAGATCACATCAAAGTGTGGTAAGAACTAAAAAGTGTCACACAACCAATAGTCAAGTGTATCACTGATGTTCTTACCACATTGTGACATCTTCTGTGATCTATTACTGAACAGACTCATGGTGACATGGAATGCACTTGTTTTATATAATAAAGGAATAAATAAGAATGTTAATGACATCATCTATACATCTGTTGCTCTGATGGATCATAAGTAAGATGAGAACAAAATAAAAGACTAATTTGACTTTCTGTATAATGAAAAAATATATTTTTAGCAGTTAAGTGCAATTATGAGTTCCCATACAGCATACAGTAACAGTAACAGTGCAATTGAAAACTGCTAAATTTGTTGACCTGAGTAGCAGTAGTGCATTCCTTTAATACCATGTTTGCAATTTCTTTAGATACGGCCTGAATGGATGCCCTTTAGATCCTGTTCTCTTTGATGCTGTACCTCAACCCCCCACCACCCCACAGAGCCCACCAGCTGTTAATGGTCTAAGTGGACTATCTTTGGCAGTTAAGGGAGCACTTGCTTCAGGAAATTCTGACTATGAGTCACAGAGTGGTGTGAATTCCCCATTGGCTTGTCAAGGGCTCTTAGAAGTTCAGCCCCTTCATTTTGTGTGCTGTTCAACTAGTGATGGTGCCCGAGTGGAGAGAGGTGACACCCAACAAATACCAGGTGGCAGTTTGGGGCCTACTGGGACATCTGTGGCTGTTCCAGTGATGCCTGCTGGAACGTCTTTTTGGACAACATTGCCTCCAACGCTGCCAAATGTCAGTGATTCTCTTGTTGCTCTGGAAGTCGAACTTCAGATGTTAAAGGTAATGACAGGAGTTGCACTGATAATTGCTAAAATTCCTGGAAAATTTCCAGACTTTTAAGATTTTCTTCTAGTAATTTCGGAGGTTTTTTTAGAGTTCTCTATTTCCCATGTACTCCTGAGAAACTCCTGGAATCCTAGCAATAGCAATATTAACAAAAGCAAAGGAAAGTGCTTTCATAACTGTTTCCACACTGAGCCCATCTATTGGTATTTCCAAAGAAGTAGAAGCAGCAGTGATTACCACTGAAGAAAACAACAATCTCAAGATTGAGCCAAAGATTTAAAATTTGGATAACAATAACATGGACTATTGACCAATATTTAAAAGAAATAAAGTAAAAATAAAACACATAAAAAATGGAAAAATATCTGTCACCTCTTCTCATCTTCAAATTATCAAAGAAACAATAGGAAGCCATTACAAGGCCACAAATTACAAGTTATTTATGTGGTGATATAAATTTTTTGATGTGAATTACACTGACTGCACTGTCAGGCAATGATTTCAATCCATAAAACAAAGATCTGCTTAAAACATTGGAAGATTTCCAAAAAAAAAATGTGATGGAAACAAAGTCCCTGAGTACCCATAGAGAGGCTCATCACTGGGTATATCAGGTGCACTCCATAATCCCTGAGTAGTGCAAGAATGCTGTTTTAGAGTTAAGGGAAAGTTAATTTTGTTCCATCAGCCAATATCAACTTGCTGGTTGGAGAGTTCTTTCTCAGCAATTTTGGAAATCTTAAATTAAATTGATATTATGTGCACTCATATCCATTGAAAATACACCTTGAATACTGAAATTTTTAATTTTTTGGCCACACCTGTTAAAAAGTCTACCACTTGTTATCCCGTTAGATGACAAGAATGTCACAATCTATGAGTCATCTTTTTAGCTGAATTTTTTGGTAATATATCAAACAAGAAAGACTATGTTTGATCACATATCCAAATACCAAGAGGAAAGTTTAAAATATGGTGCACAGGGGCATATTTTCGCCGAATTTCGAAGTGTTTGCTAATGTAATCAATAGGGTCTTAGTGCTTGATAGATCTTCTCAATCGAAACTAAGACAAAGGTGGAATTGAAGAAATATAAAAATCTATGCTTATTAAGTTCAGATATCCAAACCGTCATGGTTATGATTTCCTGTTGTTTAAACTTGATGAATTATTATTGAGTTTGAACATGATTTTAAGGATTTTTTCTTTTTACTTAGTTGCAAATGAAATAACACTGCTCACAAGTCATTGTGAGTAATACGTTTTTCTTGTGATGCAGCAGCACCAACAGCAGCTAGTCAGCCTGCAGCAACACAAGCAGCAATTAGAAAAGCACAAAAAGGAACTAGAAGATCTGTCCATGTTGTCCCTGTTTCCTAAGTTTTTGTATAAAGCTGGAGATGTGTGGAACCCGCCACCAACGACTCAAACATTCCCTGCACCTGTCGGAACACCTATGTCTTCTACTAGCACTCTAATTAACCTGGCGCAACATAAGAAACAAACAACATCCACCAAAAAACAGGAGAGGGCAACTGATGTTCCAGCTACTCAGCCAATCCAGCAGCACCTTATGCAGGTTGGTAGTAAATGAGAAGACACTGCCATGAAAGAAACTGGTTGACTGTAAAATAATAGTAATCAAAGTGATATTAGGAAATGGATACATGACATCTGTCGAGATATTCAATCAAGGCAGGACCCTACTCAACTTCTTCAAAGCTGAAGTTATATTTACAATTATAATAACTTACTAAATGCATCTGAAAAGCGTGTCCAGGGTAAAACACTCGGTAATAGGTTACCACACTCGGTAATAGGTCCATGATAACCGTCACGAATATAGAGCCCCCACAACCTCACCAATATCACACACTCAAAAAACCACCACTAGCAGTAGTCCAGTAGTTCCTGTAGTTCTTGTAGTAGCTGTAGTTCCTGTAGTTCTTGTAGTAGCTGTAGTTCCTGTAGTAGCTGTTCTTGTAGTGACTGTAGTTCTTGTAGTTCTTGTAGTTGCTGTAGTAGCTGTAGTTCTTGTAGTCACTGTAGTTCTTGTAGTACCTGTAGTTCCTGTAGTAGCTGTAGTTCCTGTAGTTCTTGTAGTAGTTGTAGTTCTTGTAGTAGCTGTAGTTCCTGTAGTTCTTGTAGTAGCTGTAGTTCCTATAGTTCCTGTAGTTCTTGTAGTCGCTGTAGTTCCTGTAGTTCTTGTAGTAGCTGTAGTACCTTTAGTTCTTGTAGTAGCTGTAGTTCTTGTAGTCCCTGTAGTAGCGGTAGTTCTTGTAGTTCTTGTAGTCGCTGTAGTAGCTGTAGTAGCTGTAGTTCTTGTAGTCGCTGTAGTTCCTGTAGTTCTTGTAGTTCTCGTAGTAGCTGTAGTTCCTGTAGTTCTTGTAGTAGCTGTAGTTCTTGTAGTACATGTAGTTCTTGTAGTAGCTGTAGTTCCTGTACTTCTTGTAGTAGCTGTAGTTCTTGTAGTACCTGTAGTTCTTGTAGTAGCTGTAGTTCCTGTAGTTCTTGCAGTTCTTGAAGTAGCTAAAGTTCCTGTAGTAGCCATAGTTCCTGTAGTTCCTGTAGTTCCTGTAGTTCCTGTAGTTCCTGTAGTCGCTGTAGTAGCTGTAGTTCCTATAGTTCCTGTAGTTCTTGCAGTAGCTGTAGTTCCTGTAGTGTCTGTAGTCGCTGTAGTAGCTGCAGTTCTTGTAGTCGCTGTAGTTTCTGTAGTTCTTGTAGTAGCTGTAGTTCCTGTAGTTCTTGTAGTAGCTGTAGTTCCTGTAGTTCTTGTAGTAGCTGTAGTTCCTGTAGTAGCTGTAGTTCCTTTAGTTCTTGTAGCAGCTGTAGTTCCTGTAGTTCTTGTAGTAGCTGTAGTTCCTGTAGTAGCTGTAGTTCCTGTAGTTCTTGTAGTAGCTGTAGTCCATCTAGTAGCTGTAGTTCCTGAAGTTCTTGTAGTAACTGTAGTTCTTGTAGTTCTTGTAGTTCTTGTAGTTCTTGTAGTAGCTGTAGTTCTTGTAGTCGCTGTAGTTCCTGTAGTAGCTGTAGTTCTTGTAGTAGCTGTAGTTCCTGTAGTTCTTGTAGTAGCTGTAGTTCTTGTAGAAGAATTACAGCTACTAGAAGAACTACAAGAAGTACAGCTACTACAAGAACTACAGCTACTACAGCGACTACAAGAACTACAGGAACTATAGGAACTACAGCTACTGCAAGAACTACCGGAACTACAGCGAATACAAGAACTACAGCTACTACAGTGACTACAAGAACTACAGCTACTACAGCGACTTCAAGAACTACAAGAACTACAGCTACTACAGCGACTACAAGAACTACAGGAACTACAGCTACTACAAAAACTACAGGAACTACAGCTACTACAGAAACTACAGCTACTACAAGAACTACAGGAACTACAGTTACTACAAGAACTACAGGAACTATAGGAACTACAGCTACTACAAGAACTACAAGAACTACAGCTACTACAAGAACTACAGGAACTACAGCTACTACAAGAACTACAGGAACTATAGCTACTACAAGAACTACAGGAACTACAGCGACTACAGCTACTGCAAGAACTACGGGAACTACAGCGACTACAAGAACTACAGCTACTACAAGAACTACAAGAACTACAGGAACTACAGGAACTACAGAACTACAGCTACTACACGAAGTACAGGAACTACAGCTACTACAAGAACTACAGGAACTACAGCGACTACAGCTACTGCAAGAACTACAAGAACTACAGGAACTACAGCAACTACAAGAACTACAGCTACTACAAGAACTACAAGAACTACAGGAACTACAGAACTACAGAACTACAGCTACTACAAGAAGTACAGAAACTACGGCTACTACAAGAACTACGGGACTTCAGCTACTACAAGAACTACAGCGACTATAGCGACTACAGGAACTACAGGAACTACAGCTACTACAAGAACTACAGGAACTACAGCGACTACAAGAACTACAGCTACTACAGGGACTACAAGAACTACAAGAACTATTGCTACTACAAGAACTACAGGAACTACAGCTACTACAAGAACTACAGGAACTACAGCTACTACAAGAACTACAAGAACTACAGCTACTACAAAAAAAACAGGAACTGCAGGAACTACAGATACTACAGCGACTACAAGAACTACCGGAACTACAGCTACTACAACGACTAGATAAGATAAGGTAAGATAAGATAAGATAATGGAGACTACAGCTACTACAGGAACTACAGGAACTACAGCGACTGCAAGAACTACAGCTACTACACTGACTACAGGAACTACAGGAACTACAGCTACTGCAAGAACTACAAGAACTACAGCTACTACAAGGACTGCAAGAACTACAGGAACTACAGCTACAACAAGAACTACAGAAACTACGGCTACTACAAGAACTACGGGAACTACAGCTACTACAAGAACTACAGTGACTACAGCGACTACAGGAACTACAGCTACTACAAGAACTACAGGAACTACAGCGACTACAAGAACTGCAGCTACTACAGCGACTACAGGGACTACAAGAACTACAAGAACTACTGCTACTACGAGAACTACAGGAACTATAGCTACTACAAGAACTACAGGAACTATAGGAACTACAGCTACTACAAGAACTACAAGAACTACAGCTACTAAAAGGACTACAAGAACTGCAGCTACTACAGGAACTGCAGCTACTACAAGAACTACAGGAACTACAGCGACTACAGGAACTACAAGAACTACAGCTACTACAGCGACTACAAGAACTACAGTTACTACAAGAACTACAGGAACTACAGCTACTACAAGAACTATCGGAACTACAGCTACTACAGGAACTACAGCTACTACAAGAAGTACAGGAACTACAGCTACTACAAGAACTACAGGAACTACTGGACTACTGCTAGTGGTGGTTTTTTGAGTGTGTGATATTGGTGAGGTTTTGGGGGCTCTTTATTCGTGACGGTTATCATGGACCTATTACCAAACACTCTACTAGTAGGGGAGACCTAGCTTAAAATAAGTTTAAAAAAGTCATGACAGAAGCGAAGAATAAAAATTTATTACATTGGTTTACTCTATTTCTCTTATAGCCCCCTCTACCTCAGATGCTAGTGATTGACCGTCTTCATGCAGGAGCTCGTCATCATGTTGTTCTAGACTTTGGCTGTGTTGTTCAGTTGACAGATGTGCTGATTCCTCAGTGCTCAGACATCATGTCATTGTCTGTTGATGTTTGGACTCTGTGGGATGACCCAGACGTTCAGAGGGTTGCAGTGGTGTCAGACATTAACCTTTGTGCTTGTGTCCTCAAGGACCTTTTACCTCCCCCTGTGTGCCGATATGTCAAGGCAAGTGAAGCTCAGTAACTATTTTTTTTACTTTTATCAGACTAAACAGAGTTACGTGAACAGATATTTTGCTTTTCCATTGTCATAAAGATATGGTTGGAAATTATCAAACAGTCAGTTGATCATCTCTTTTCACTAGGAATAATGTACTAACAGAGTAGTTTTCTAGTCAAGGTTTTCTTTTACATGCCAATTTTTCATTAACATATTTTATTAATTCTTTAAAACGTAGTTGACCGTGGTAGGAAGGCCAAAGACAAATGCAAAGGCACGTGTGAAGATTGGAGAATTCTATGGTCACCCATTGTGTGGTCAGACTTCAATGAATGGAGAAACTCATCTACTAGATGCAAGTTGTAATGACAAGCAGTGCCTACCTATACTGCAAAACCTTCTGGAAGACATCCACTGTCACTACAATTTGGCTTGCACCCAGCTGCGAATCCTGCTACAGTCATCTGAGCCAAAGAATCCCAGGGTGGGTTCCACTGGTAAGGGTGCGTCTCTTACTGAGGAGGAACGGAAGGTCCACAAAGCTTACAACCAGTGTATGAACCTGCAGCGTCAACTAAACCTTGTAGAGCAGTCCATTAACAGACTTACTTCAAACACAGAGAGAAGTGGTATAGTTTCCTCCCTAGATGAAGCTAAATATGATCATCTGCAGGTGATTTGCAAATGTTTAATTGACACTGTGGTGGCACTGATGGGTGTTGGGCCTTCTTTAGATGGTTATCTGGCAAAACCTAAACTGGCACTCGAGTGGCAACCATGGCTAAGTCAAGTCACCCCTGCTATGTGTGAAAACCTTTTTAGGAACTTGTGTGTACATGGCTCTCCTCAGAAGCGTGAAAGAGTTGGTGCTCTTCTCTTGAATGCCTGTGGAAGTAAACTGTGGTGGGGCAAATTTCTGTCCAATGTCCTGAAAGAGTTCTTTTCTTCTGACCAGAAGTGCACCTTCCCCCGAGAAAGGTATGGGACTTCCTTCACACTTTTCTCTACATCCATAGTAGCTAAACATATTGACTATCAGAACGTTTGTCGTGATAAGTACCTGCATATGCACCTTTAGTAAGAGTAATCTTAGAGCAGAATGCAAAATGCAATATGAAATGCATGTGAGTTGACCATGTTCTGCATGTTTAAGGTTGTTTGCAGTACTTGTGAGTTTGAGCCAGCAATCTCCTTCTCTTGATTCGGTGCTCACAAGTTTTCTGAGCCTCTTAGATGGACTTCTACTACTAAAGAACCTCAAAGTAGATTTGGAGTCAGTGGACTTGACCTTGGTTGGTTGGCTTTTACTCCTCTTGCAACATGTTCTTGACACATGTATAGTTCAGTGTGAACCCACTTCATCTGGAGCAGGTTAGTTACAATGTTAGATTACTTACAAAGGTCAAGCCTGTGTTTGAGTCTAGTGGCCAATTAGGTCAGAAGTCACCTCCCGTTTTGGTAGCATAAAGGGACGAAGAGGAATATTGTTAATTTCTCCTTGATGGGAGGCTAGTCCATTGCCAGATTACCACCACAACACACCCATACACACTTAAAAGCGAAGGTAAAGGGGTGACAGCAACACACTCTGCAAGTAAGGGATGATCTAACAAGTGCAGTGCATGCCACCCCTGGTAAATAACGTGTAAAACTTAAGTGGGAAAAGGCAGAATACAGTAAGCTTGGTTACTAATTTTTGGGCACATGACTACATGAGGTGCTGTACAGAATGCTCTTTTAGGCCAATGGACACTAAAATCAGTTTGAAAAACTGGGAGTTGAAACTAGCCTAGTTTGAGATAACTAGAAAAATAAGGGTAAATCCAAGTGAAATGGGACTGCTAAAAGCTAAATCTTCCTCAAAAATGGTTTCCACCCTATTTTATGCCAGGGTGCACCTTGCAATCTAGGTGCCATTTACTGTCAAATGATTGTGTGGTTTATTATCTACATACCAAGCAACAAAAGTTGTTAATAGCATGTAATAGTTTTATCTCTTTAGTAAAGGCTTTTGCTGCAGTTGTCCAATATTAAAGTTTTCTGAGGAGTTATTATTCACCACATTTTTTATATGAAGCCACATAAGCCTTTCATAGGAGGCCATTCTAATCAGTTTTATTTTCTGTTTTTGTTAGCTGAAAATGGAGACAATTCCAAAAGTTCAAATGGCAAAAATGGTGGTACTTCCACCCCTACTTCAAGTAAGAGCAGGTCATCCAAGCCTGCAAAAAGTAATAAATCCTGCAAACGAAGTAGATGGGACTTCATGCTTCCAATGCCAGCAACTCAGCCAGCTGGCCAAGGCAGCGATAACAGTTTCTCTCGTTGGCAGAAGCACATGAAAATGAGCAAGTGTGTATTTCCAAAAAAGCCACCAGCAATGAAACCTCCATCAGATTATTCACCATCACAGCAGAGCCTAATGAAAGGAAATGGAAAGCAACCCTACAAGGTAGTGAAGATGTTTCTGCAAAGAAATGTAATGTTTTGATTTGCTTGTTTCTTCATTTGGTTGTCTGTTTGGTTGTTTGGGTTTTTGAGTGTTCTTATAAACGGAGAGATTTAGGTAACTAGTGTGAAAACATTTCAAGAGGCACACTTACATTTTATCAACCATAGTGCAGAATGTGTGTGTGTTGTTTTTGTTGTTGGTGTTGCAAGGTCAGTGCTGTAAATCACCTGTTGCCCGCAGAAATCACCGATTTCATTATTTAAAAAAAACTGGCATTTAAGGGATTGACTGAATTTCCAAAAGAGTTCTCCAAATGTTCCAGTGCTATTATATCAGTATGGTAACACACTGATCTTCAGGTAAGTATACTGTATTTTGTTTGTTTAGGGTAAGTAGGACTAAATGGATTTTTCTGACTGGGTCTGGTATAGCTGGTGCATTGAATAAGTTTATCCTAACTCATATATTGTAATTGTTTATTAGCACATGAAGGGCTTGCCCAAACTGCGTCGACTTGTTGATGATGGAAAACCACAACCTGAAAAGACATCATCTCAGCCAACTGTGTTTTCTACAAGTACTCCACTTCCAGCAAACACCACAGTTCCTGTCATGCGTAAAATGATCAGCTTTATTCTTGGCATGAACTCCACCTGCAGTGTTGAGTTGTTTTTGGTTGCATGCAAGGTGAGGTAAAAACTGCACTTTTGAGCAGTGCGAGCTGCGAATGCAAGATGATTGGATTTTTATTCTCAAAATTACATGTGCACAGTGGCTGGCATTCCTTTTCAGAATTAACAGAAAGAAATCGTGGCAGTTTAATTTTAAAACGATGATAATAACCTCAGCTTTTGGCTGTTTTAATCAATTTTGGTTGGGAAAATTATCTTTCTCTTCCCTGCTTTTTTCTACAATTTTTTTCGTAATTTCCATTATGTCATAAACAAGTGAACATAAGCAGTAAGAACCGACTTTTCAATGTCATCGTGACGCCATTGTCAAGGTCGTTATGCTCTTCTGTGAGTTGTGTTTATGAAGCGGTTCAATTTTGTGGTATTGTTTTGGAAACAATGAAATTTTATTATATATTAGCCTGAGTGCTTTTGTTACAAAGAGCGATGTAATGCTAAAATACCTGCAAGCATAAACAAATGTAAAAACACAGAGAATTTACATGAAAAAATTGCAGCAATTCTCAGCAATGTTTGCTCGAAATTCCACCCTTTCAAAAAAGTGTTTGTAACAGCTTGCATACTGTAAAAAAGCCATTTTCCATGGTGTGAAACGAGGAACAAATGTAATGTTATGTCATTACTGTTTTAGGTTGCTATAGAACTAGCTATTCAACCAAAGCATACATTTAAAATCCTGCCAATCAAGATGTTGTGTTTTATTATTATCAAAAGATCTCTCACTTGCTTTTCCAGGTTGTAGCTCACCTGTCGTGTGTAAGTGAACCATCTATTTGTCTTACTGATGTAGTGACAGATGGTCAGCTAGAGCAGCTTATGAGGATGTGTGTAATGCCAAGTGGAACTCACTCTGCCCACTGGGGAGGTCCCTGGGCTTCTCATTCCCTCACATCTCTCCTACAGGATCTTCTTCAAGGTATGAATACTGCTACAGGATGATGATTCCTGTTCTAACGCCTAAATGAGGAATAACCTCGAAGATGACTTCATTTGGCTGAGCATGTCCACATTGCAAGAATGATTTGAAAGTATTACCATGTTATGTGTTGAATTATAGTTGGTCATGTAGAGGCGTGATGGTTAGCATCCTGGGCCGAGTTGTTCAAAGCCTGGTTAAGCTGACGCAGGGTTAGCAAGAATATTTATTTCAGAAGACTGGCATTTTCCTTTTTGGAATAAATTATCTTTTTGTTTCAGAGATACTGACGTTTTTACATTATGCAAATTAGAAAAGTTATGTCATCACAAGGTTTGCAGCTAAAACAGTAACATACTGAATAAAGAATATCTCTGGAAATATTGGAGTGGTGTTCTTCAAACTTGGCACCAGAAATGTACATCACAAAAGAAGAAAATGACACCTGTCGTATTGTTACCAAGACAACGGTTTTGCCTTTCTTGTCCTGTCTTAATTAAAACTGAGATTCCCAGTTTTTGCCTTAACCAAGGATCATCTACTCCCAACAGTCTAATGAGGAGAGTGAAGACAATATGGGAACCATGTCTGTTCCAAGCAGGACCCTCTGTCCCACTTTAAATGGTCGCAAATGGGGATATTTGGTTTTTGAAAGAAAGAGACTGGAGCCAAGAGAGTTGCCATGGCAACAGTACAACAAGTGTCATTTTGTTTCTTTTGTGATCTACATTTTGGTGCCAAGTTTGAAGAACACCGCTCCAATATTTCTAGAGATATTTTACCGTTCTAGTTGCAAACATTGTGACGTCATCACGTTCCTAATTTGCATAATATAAAAACGTCAATATCTCTAAAACAAAAAATGATATTCCAAAAAGAAAAATGCCATTTTTCTATATTTGGAAAAGCCTTTCAATTACGCAGCATTTTTTTTCATTTCAGAGGCACTAACTTTTAATCCTAGGTTAGCATTAACCGGCTTTTAAACAACTCGACCCTGGTTTCCAAATCAAGTGGTCCTGCAGTGCCCTTGACTCGCAGTTCCTCCCTCCACCACTAGTCTATGGGGCACTGAGCCATTGCAGAATTCACTACTGAATTGAAAAATAAAATTCTGCTGTCAAAGGCATCTGGCTTTTCTCTGCTTATAATTATTCTGTTTACTAGTAATGTTATTATGTCTGCCTAGGTGGGCAAGGAAGCAAATCATGTGATACTCCGAAGAATGGAACCACACAAACTCCTGTAGTTCAAAAAAATGGCACTGAAAGTCCCCCTGTGACAAGCATCATGGAAGCCAAGGAAAAGAGTATTCTTTTAGCTGATTTGGAATATGTTAGTTCATATGATTTATATTCAGATTATGACGTGCCTTCTGAGGGAGAACTTCAGGCCCCAGGTTGGATGGGAGAGTTAGGTGACATTGGTAATAGCAATGAGATGCCACAGCCAACACCAGTGCATGAGAAGCCAGTAATGCCATCTTCATGGGAAGCAAAAATCGGTCCACCTCCTGTGAAACTTTCAACTGCCATTGACATGCGGCTAGAACTTGGGGTCGAGATGGAAGCAGAGCAAGATCTCAAAATGTTGGAGCATCTCCAAGTGGATGCTATTGCAAAGGCATTGAGTACCACAATGCCTTTCTTAAAAGGGACCACTGAGCAGCCAAGGAGGACTCTGCAAAGAAATATGAATGGCTCCTTAGTAGAAGGGACACTGCAAGCATCATTTCGTAAGATCTTTAATGACTGCAACAATCCAGATGTAGATCTCCCATCTCTTCTTCAGTTGTGGCTAAAGATTCGACTATGTTGTAGCTGCTTGCAGCTTGATACAACATCGCTGAGAAATGTAATGTCACATGTGGTGAACCAGCCAGGAGCATCTCCTCAGACCCAGCAACATTGCATACAAGTTCTTACAGTTGTGTGTGAAGGGCAGTTGATGAATTGTGCGAACCCCGAACTTCTGGCGTTTCTTAGTAATGCAAACCTTCTAAAATTTTTAGTGAGGCTGCTATTGCAGATGCCATCATTTGGACCACATTCTATTTCACCCAGTTCCAAACCAGTTAAAGCATTTCTGACTTCCTTACAGTCTGCTGTACAGGGCCACAATGATGAAACACTTGCCCAGGTATTCCAAGAGCTGTTGCTTCGGACGATACTTGAACTTTGCACGGGAAGGTACTGTTGTTTTGGTTTTGTCATAATAGCCTTCTGTGTATATATGCGTATACTTTAGATAAAGGGTAAGATTAATTCAGTTAATAAGTGCTTAACTGTAATTTTGTGATGCGTGGCAGCCAAATGGTTAACTTGCAGAACTCCAGATCAAGTGGTCCAGGTTCAAATCGTAGCCTGGTGGTAGAGAAGATTGTGTTGCACTAAAACATCCATGGTTGAAACCTGAGCTCAGAAAGTTATATTCATATCAACTGTACAATAATGAGTAGTTTTCGCTTCATAGCTGTTTGTGAGTCTACAAATGTTGTATAAGCCTTCAAGATTCCAACATAGAACACTTCATCTAGTGAAACCAATCTTCTGCCCAATTTAGGCAACCCAGTTTGCTTGGACGTTTTACTTGTTGGGATAAAAATCTGACAGCAAGATACCAAAGTAACTTCCATGAAACATTCCATGAAAACCAGATTCAAATAGCAATCTGAATAGTCTACCTCCCTCTTAATCATAACGTTCAAATTGTAATTGACTAAGGGAAAGAAATTGTTTTAATCCCATATTAGAGTTGGGGTGACTGATGTTAAACAACCTTAACAGAGTTAACGGCATTAACGGCTTCTATTCTGATTTGTGAAATGTCAGCCTCCAACACAAGTCATTTTGAGTATCGCTTTAACCTGAGCAATCACACTGAAGACACCACTGAACTGTTTTCTTTCAATACATTGCAGACTCACCAACAGACAAGTAGTCCTGCAAGTGGAACCGGTCATTGACTTATTATTAGGAAACCCAAATGCTGCATGGCATCAAGTAGGGCCTAGCATTGTAATACAACTTGTGAAAGCTACCACAGAACTTTCTTTAGATCATCTCACCCACAAGAGGGGCATTAGTCTTCTTCCTTCCACTGATGTCCTTGCCTCAGCTCCAAGTGGAGTGAGTGCTGACAAGCTGGATAATAGTGCATGGCTTCTTCAGCTACTTAATTTAATTATCCAGATATTACAGAACTTCCCAGTGGATGTTACAGCTGAGAGTCATCAAGGACAGAATTCCACCGAGTTGCAAGGTGTGCCAACTAATGGTAGTAGCAGCAGCAGCAGTTCAACATCAGTCACTTTGACTGATAAATTGGTAGCTGAGAAAGAGTTACTCCTGTGTCTGCTGGAATGCCTCAATCAATGTTCTGCTGATAAACAAGGGGTGCTAAGCTCAGAAGCTTCCATTTCCCAGGACAAATTTTCCGCTGATGGGAAGACCTCTGGGAAGGTCACTTCAGTTGAAGATGGAGTCTTGCAACTTTTGTGTGTTATTCAGACCCAAGTTGCTGACCTTGAGGTATTAGTAGATGGAGTCCTGGCATATCTCCAGACATCCACAATAGATGATGTAGAGTTATCTTCAACATCCGTAAAGCATCTCTCAGACCCTCTGCTTTGGTTTTTGTTCAAACTTTTTGGTTCCTCTCAAGCTGTGACTCAGTTTTACGAAAAGGGTGAGTTCTATTTAAATTATACTCGTGTTGCTGAGTGAGTTTGTAAACTTATGGAGTCCGACATGCTGTGGTGAATACTTTGTAACTAACTGCGTGGAGTAGGCCTGATCTATTACTAAGCTGTCAGTTAAGCAATAGGCCCTTTGCAGGATCCAGTCACATGGTACAGAATAAATTACGCTGGGACGCAAATGACGCAGTGGGACCTCCAAAACAAAGGAACTCGTACCAGTCCAGCCCGACTTTCCTTTGTTTTGGAAGTCCCACTGCGTCATTTGCGTCCCAGCGTAATTTATTCCATACCATGTGACCAGATCCTGCAAAGGGCCTATTGTTACTGATCCAGGTATTTTGACTCTGGAGAGTGAATCTCACTAAAATTTTCTCTTAGATTTCCCAGCACTTGCAGCATAATAATCCATATTCCTATTCTTGGAATTAAAGTGTAACTGTCTTGCAGCAAGAGTGTGCATAAATTTGCAATTCCAGGAAGTCAGGGCACCTTGAAAAGAAACTACATCTTTTCAATATGCATGGCTCGTCAGGTGTAGACAGAGTGTGTGACAGTCCTTGTGGCAAGCGGGGAGGTATTTCCATTATGTCTGGATGAGATGCAAGGTTACTCGGGCTTTCCCTCCCTTATCTTACCATTGTTATTCATTTAACATATATTATTGATTTTCTTAGGTGGTCTTGACATTGTGTGTAAGGCAATTGAAGCAGGGCAGGCAACTTCTCTGGACCACACATCACATGGTCTTCTCTCTGTCATGCGAGAGTTAACAAGTAGGGCTAGTAGGAGTGAACCTAGCAGGAGTTTAACAGTTATTGGAGAGAACGACTGGACCAAACGAATGATCAACTTTGCCCCATATGGTCAGTTCTTACGTTTTTTGTTGTTTTTTTTTCTCATTTTTTTGTATACTGAAAAAATTAACTTCATCGATTCAACATATGGTAACTCTATGTATGTGAAAGGAATTTTGCGCATGGTTGCTTTTTCTTCTGTTTTTTGGTTCTTATTTTTTATCTACTGAAAAAATGAACATGTTTCATTCAACATATGGCAATTCTATGTATGTGAAAGGAACTTTACTCATGGTTGCTTGTCTTCTGTTTTGCAGGAAGTATTCACTGCACTTCCTCGCCCAGGCATCCTCCTGATGCCTTGTTGAAAGCCACAGCTCAGCATCGTCGTGCTCGGTCTGCAGCATGGTCATTCAGATTCCCTGCCAATGAGGAGTGGTGCGAGTTAGTTGTTAGTCTTCCCACAGCCATCTTGTTGCATGAGGTGCACATTCAGCCACATTCCACAGGACTTTCAAGTTAGTGTTCCTCTCGTGTATTTGTCTGCCTTGGGTTTCTCTACTCCATGTAACCGATGTCACTGCTTGATTAAAACACTTTCCATGGTTCTTTTGTTGTCCACACTTGTGGGCTGTTGTTGTACTTGTATTGCTTATAACTCTGAAAAAAGTAACCCGGTTTTGAGCACTGGCATCGTTGTGACATGTTCTAGGGGAGGACACCTTACTCTCACAGTGCTTCTCTCAACCTTGAATTAAAAATGGCTACCAGTGATCCCTTGGGAAACCTGAAAAAAAAAATTGTGGGGACTGGAGTAGTAATGCTCATGCTACGGAAACTGGGATAAGGTCCTGCCTTTTTGGCCAGTGGGCCGTGTGCAACTTAAATTTATACTCACTTCACATTTGCAAAGTTACTAGCCCAGTAACAAGTGAGTTTGGCCACAACATGTCTATCCCTGATACTAGTGTGGTTAATGCCTGCTCGTTCTAACCCGTTAGCTGTTGATTCCCGCAATGTGTATCCCTTAATCTTCAGTCTCTTTGTGTTCAAGTAGCCTCCAAGTAAAGTTTCACCTTATGGTTTTTTCAGCATGCCCGTCACATGTGTCACTTGATATCAGTAATGATAGTCAAGTCCTTGTGCCTGTTTGTGAACCAGTTCTCACCACTGGAATAACTGTTATCAAGCTTAAACTTGAACAAGCTCAAGTTGTCCAGGTAGGATATCTTGGTCTAGTATGTCTTCCCTTAAAAAAGTTGAAGTTAGAGTCTTTTTGTTGTATATGCTACAAACGCAACCGTTTAAACGAGAATCGTTGTCGGGGAAGTTTTGTAGAGAAAAGAATGCACTTGAGAAAGATGGTTCTAGGTGACACATGTCCAGTCTTAGTGCAGAGTGCCCTATTGGGATGGTTTTGGCCTCTGCCTATGTAACTAAGGCACTAAGTATTTAGCCAATAAGGTGTAAACTTGCAGCAAGGTGGTAGGATGGGATAGATACTTCTGAGCACTACGTAAAACGTGCTATATCTACGATACTTTTTCACTCACTTCACAAAGCTGTATATTTGTCTCAGAAAACCCCTTGCTGTCCTTGTGGTACTTTTCTCTTTGGAACAAAACCCATGTTGGCTCTAAACGCGTGCACATTAATAGCATTAGTGTCAACTACATATCGGATGGAAGATAGATCACACACTAGCTTTGAGTGCTTTTCATTGTGGTAGAACCCTAACATGTCATGTGCATGCGTTCTAGCATCGTAAGCGCGATACAAGAATGCTACTGTGACTGCATATCTTTTGGAATTACGCCTAACTTAGTTAAAGAAATATCATCTGTTGTTTCGAAACTACATTAGTGCATTTCTTTCATCCTTTAATTGTCTCTATCAAGGAGACCAAAAAGTTCATACCCGCAGCCGAAACTTTTCCGAGTAAGTGGCATCAAAACTTGTCAAATTGTACAAAAAAAAAAAACAGGAAACTGCTCAAATATTGCTGCAGACTCCGTGGCACGTACCGAAAGCGTGAATTAATTTAATCAGGCTTTGGAGGGGACTCGTTGACCGATGAGGTTTTAATCTCGGCCAATAGCGATCTTTACTTTCAATACTTCTCGTTGAACTATTAACCAATATCAGAATGTATTAAATTCAGGTGGTTTAATTGTTAACGCTAAAGGTGGCATCAAGAACGTCCTGTTCCGTGACCGTTCAATAACTAGATTAGTTCTTGTTTATCGGTGAAAAGAAAATTTGCGTGGTAAATAACACAAATCGTTCCTCTTTCATTTCTTCATCCGACAACAACTTTCTTTCATTTATCTCCAGCTGGGGAAAAAAGAAGCACTTTTCGAGGGAACAAGGCAAACCTTTGCGAGGAAAACAAAAGTATAAAGTTACAAACGTTGGCTGAAAAGTGAAATTGTTACGTTTCCTACTTCGACGTATTATTGAATTTAAAATGAACGTACAACACCAGACATTTGTAGACTTCAAATGAAAATGCACACATGAAACTTACACGCTGCTAAGATTGTGTCTTATTAAGGTTTCTGACCGTTCATATTCTGCAACGGGAAAAGCCCTGGGCACCAAGCAAACCAGGAGTGAGCAGGGAAGGGTTGAGCAGCACCTATACGACTAATGTGCTAGGGCTATACATTGCACTCTGCACTATCTAAGATTGGTCACTAGTTTTCAGTGTTAAACTTCAAAACAGACTTTGGCTGTATAGTTCAAATACACGAGGTGACGTGTAGACATGCCCAAGAGAACTATCATTCTTGTGACTAACTCAAGGCCTATAGTTATTTGCTCTTCATGGCGTATAATTTCTTATAATTTCTTATTTCAACCTCTGCAGCATGTCCACATTCACTGTCATTGTCCGCGGGACTCTCGTGTCCTTGGGCTGTCACAGATCAAGATTATGGGAACATCACTGCATGGATCGCAGAGCTTAGTGAACCAAGAACTCCAAACCTTGAAGGGCCAAGCAGTTAGGTAAACACAAAGAAACACCTGAATGTTTAAAAGGGAATTTTATATGTGAAGTCAATAATAATATCACTGGACTCGCCATAATCAACGTTTCTCCTTACAACTTTCTAATGTTCTTTTGGGTAACTTAGTTTTGGATTCAAAATGGCTGGTGCCATCATTATATTGACTTCGTAACTATGGGCAGTTGTGGGGTCACAAAGAAAAGTGCCCCTGCCCTGCCCACATGCAGTTGTGTATAGATTTGATGCTTACCTGGCATGTTTCGTCTGGATTTGTTTGTATCCAAGTCTCTTGTGGGAATAAAGAAACAATGGACACTTCACAGATTTGTAATGTTATCCTTCAGCTGTCACGCCCAGAGCTACCTTAACCTCACCTTAGAATATTGATGCATTGCCAAATGCGTCGACATGGATAAGTGTATTCTGACCTGGAAGGCTGTGTCCTGACGGTACATTGTAACAGTCATTGTTAGAAAAATAGAAAATCAATCTCTTCTGAGGGATAGATTTATTTCCTTTGTGGATTGTTATTTTCACTATGACGTTTTGTCCATGTATGCAATGAAGCCCTTATCTGCCCTACTAGTCTATTGATATTAAAACATGATTTTTATGTTAATTTTTTTTAATTCTGTTTCATGCCATCCATTCAAACTCATATTCTAAAGCAAGTAGTGTTGTTTTTCTCAGTCTTGGTTGGATTCAATTACTGGGTCAGTGCCTCTCTCAAGGACCCGACTTGTATCTGGAGACAAAGGATCCCTCGACTCTGCTCTCAGATGTGTTTAGCACTTGTGTCGGGTTGCTGTTATCACCACAGAGGTAAAGGCTTGCTCCAGTATTTGCAAACTGTGGTGGTGTTTGTATTTAGGGTATCAGAAAATGCTTGCTGAGGAATTTTCCCCTGTCTTCTTACTATTTCATAAGGTACCAATGAAAATTAACTGAATTGCCTTCTCCATCTACATGGACGATGGCTGTTCTTAATTTGTGCCATAATGATTGGAACGAGCAATACTTGTCATTGACAGAGAAAGTAATTCTTTTTTTTTAGATTCAAACTAAAGGTGTGATTCTGCTGTTGTTCAGCTGCAGTTGCACACTACTGAGTTTAATACTGATCAGTCCCATTATAGATTTGTCTCTTCGATTTCTTACCTTTCTAGTGACGGATGGTCTGCTTGTCTAGAACTGGTGCTCATGAAGTTATCCGTGCAGTTTCCAGAGCTGGGGACGACGTTAATTAAGCAGCTTCTTAAATGTCCAGGTGATAAGGAGAGAATGAGAGGACCAGTCGTGAACGTAGCCACAGTGGAACTAATCTATCAACTTGGAAAGAAACAGGATTCTTCATATCAAGACAGGTATGTTATGATCTGTCATAACTGTTTCGCCACTGAGCCAAGCTAAATGTTGATACCTCGTTAGATTAACGTCGTTTTGGTGTAGATGTTTGGTCATCTGGATTGATGATAGTGTATTCTATCAAGACATTTCTGATTTAGAACGTGACGTGCACTCATTACAGTTGTTGCTACACCTCGCTATTAAATAGGCGTTACTTGTTCACTGAAAATAGTTTAGGTAACAAAAGCATGGTTGTCTCTTTGCAAAGGGTCGTGTGATCTTTTAGATTTACTACAAGCCTTGTTCCTCCTCGAAATGGTACATAAATCTTTGCTGTGTTGACTGAGGAAGAGGACAGGCTCTCTATATATTTGTGATTGTAGCTTTTCTTTGTGTTGCAGGTTGTCAGTTATGTCATCCTGGTTAAGATCCATATACAATTCATCAGCCTCGATACAGACGGCACCTGGTCACATCCAGGCTATAGCTGCAGTCATCTGGCATGCAAAGGAAACGGATTCAGAATCTACTGTTAGTCAACATTTTTCAGAAGAGCTCTTTAGGTGCGTTCCAGTTCAATGTTTGCAGGGATGAAAAACCTACCGTTTGTTCAATTGTATTTAAGAATTGTTTTCATGCAGTGCAACTTACTTTACGTTACCAGCGATAAGGAAATCTATGTAAGCCATTTGAAATCCTTTTGCCATAGTTTCTCTGATTGTATTGCCATGTCCAAAATGCTGATAATTGGGTTTGGCTATTTTCCTTGTGTTGTGTTCTTTCGAAAAGACGTACTTCTTTCAGTCTCTCCTCCCAGTAACGAGTGCAGGCAGAAGAAACGGGATAGACAAACTTTGTGGGCAGTGTGACAAAATGTGGGTAAAAATTTCAATTCACCAACATTCCATCCAGAGGAGATAACAATTGTCTTAGGGTGCGTTCCTTTGGTGTAATTCAGATCGGGATCAGTGATCCAAGATCACTCGGATCGTGGAACATCAAAAAAGCCGATGAATCTGTGACCAGAGTGGATTCATCGGCTCTTTTGATGCACCATGATCCGTGTGATCTTGGAGCACTGAACCGGAAACGGATCACACCAAAGGAATGTACCCTTAGTGCTTAAAGTTGGAAAAGTCTCTTCACGGATTATAATGGATCATGGCATTGGAAAAATTGAATTGGCTTAAAGAGTAATAGCTGTAACGCTGCTTGATTATTTATTCATGTTTCTTTTCAACTTCCCTTTTTTAGGTCTCTTTATGATTGGTCACAAAATATATCCGACCAAGATGCTGTGAAACAAAGCATTGACCACCTCATAGGAGCTCTTTCGTTTATTTGTCCAAGGTATTATGAAGTGCTTTTAGAGCTGACTGGAACAAACGAAGTGCTCAACCAGCATTGCAAGAAAAGCACTGATGCTGGTGGAGCATTATCAAGCATTTTGTCATCTCCATCACGGCTTGCAACACTTGCCACAGCAAGCCAATCTCCTGTTACAAGTCAAATGCTTCTGAATTCTGGTTTACTTGAACTGATGGTGCAAGGTATCGTGGACTTTTGTCACTCGGTATGCGATTCACAAGATCTAGGCAAAGATGTATCTTCAAGCATAAGCGAGAAAAATCTGTCCCAGAAGAGAAGCTGTGTGCCCATTAATCATCTTCAACACCTTTTAAGTTTTCTGACATGTTGTTGCAAGGAGCCAGCCATCAAGGATTGGATGGGTGAAGGTGGCTACCAGTTTTGGTTTCTGCTTCTGTCTAAGCTCTGTGGAGGACCAGGCGTTCACTCCAGTTCACTGTTTAGCACACCAGGCATAGTGTCTTCCATGTCTAGATACACCAGTTTTGCTGTGGAAACAGCGACAGTGGAACTTTTGTGCAACTGTGTTCATTTTCATCCCAAAAATCAAGAGAAAATGGCGTGCCTCTTGGTTGAAACCATTGGAGGGCACCCCTCATCGATTGCATCCGATTTGTCTGCAAAACCCAAGGTTACCTCACATGTCAGTGGCTTCATACGACAGTTGATCTTACAGATGTTGCTGGAGGAGGAAACTATTCCTATTTGTTTGCATATTGAGAATGATTTGAATTTACAGACGTTTAAAGGATTTGATTTCTTTCACAAACAAGGTTGGCATCCTCGCTTTGGTGCAGGACACTCATTTGTGTTACTCTCTGCTAAGTTGTCCTCCACTCTTGAGAACCTTAGTGAACAAATTTTACTTCCAAAACCAGACAAACCAGTCGAGACAACCCCAGAAGAAAAGGTTGCTAAGCATCCAATGGAAGGGATGGCTGACCCCAGTGATTTTGGCTATGAAGGATTCGAATTCCTGGAATCTGTTAGTCTTGCTGCAGGATTGAATGTGAAAAGCAAGAGAGCTGAAAAGAATGAATCATTGGCAGCAAAGGAGAATAATCCTGCTACTGTTCAGAATCAAAATCAGAGACGTAACTTGTCATGCTCATTTAATCATGAGCTGCTCGGCAATGTGCCACAAACTGTGACATTGGCCCAATTGCTGCAGACTCTAATGAACAAAGGGTTACCTTGTGGAAGCTCTTATATTGAACTTAGCTGTAAAACACAGGCTGAAGCGAGTCTACAGAATGGATTTTCCAATGCTGCACCATTGTTGAGCCCCCTTGATGTGTTTGCCAGGCATGATGGACTTGCCCAGTTGTCAGTGCATTTACCTTGCCACATCATCATGCCTTCATCGCTGACCCCTGATACTGAAGGTGGAGGCACCAAGGCAGACAATACTGAGGACCGGTTACCCTCATACCCAACCCAGCTTCCACTGCCCCTGGTTTCTCTACCTGCTTCAGTCCTTAGCACAGTTCCAGCGCATTCGCTGGTGGCATTTGGTTTGTTCATTCGTCTTCCTGGGTATTACAAAGTGCTGCTTCAGGATAATTTGAGAGCTCGCTATCTTTTGAGGCTACTTCTAGGTGCCAAACAAGATGGTGATGGAGGTAGGAATGACTGATGTCTTTTTGACACTATGTAAGTTTATCAAGAAACGCATGTGCACAAGCAAATATTTAGATCACTCAAAGTAAGGCATTCTGCTATTGTAGTAAATGGTCAGTCACGCCATCAGTGTGGATGCTGATTATATGCTAGAGGCACAGGTAGGTGGAAGGAAAGCACACAAAAAAGCCCTCTTTGTTTGCTTTAAGTCCTAATACTTGAAGTCAGTGTGCCACTGACGTGTTTCAGTCTGCTAGCCTAGAAAAAAAGAGACAATTAGTCTCGTGTTATCAGATGTATATTTTGCTGTACCTTCAAAGTTCATGGGTGCCCTTCTTACTTGTCCAGAACTGCAGCATATAGGTTAGAAAAATGATATAAATATGTTAGACTCGTCCTCCGAATATTGCCCAGCTATAACATATACAGAATATAATAAAGAATACAAAATGAACTGGACATATAGGATGTATGTCGATACTTAAATACCTTTTTTATTAAACTGATTCACTTAAAGAGATACCGTCAAGCTTGCACGGGCATCAAGCCGTAAAACCATCCTTAAACATAATATTTCAGGACCATTGATTATTTGACCTGAACACCGCTTACCATTCTAAGAAGGTGATTGCTTTTCTTTTTTCCAGAAGCTATCTTGTCATCGCCAGTAGCCAGCAGTCTATCAACATTCCCATTCCGGGTTCTACGCATCTTGTTCCAAGGCAGTGAACTTGTGCCACGGGAAGGTTTAGCAGTGCACAGGGCAGCCATGGATGTTGGTGCCATCCAGATGGTGTTATTGTGTCTTGCTGTGCTAAGCCATCACAAGCCTCGAGCTACTAGCCACTCTCACAAACTGGCCTTACAAGCTCTGTCTGCATTGACTGGAAGGTACTGTGAAAACTTGAAAATACGCTGCATCTTTTTTACCGATTTAGGCTGCACCTTGGCTTGGTTGCATATGAGAGCTATAAGGAACAATCTACAAGTATCATAACTGGCCATTCCTTAAACCAGTACAAGAAGTACTACTGCAGATTGTGTATTTCATTCCATACAAACTCTTCTGTATCATCATCAGTACATACAGCGTAACTTTTTGAGATGGGGTATTTGCAAATTGATGTTTAACACAGGTGGGGAGATTTGCAGAGCGAGATTGGCGGTGGCCATATAGAGATTCTAACAAACAACATAGTTGTCATCCCTAGAAAGTAAAAAGGGTTCACGACTTTACTCTGGAAGTATTTTTGTCGGTTGGAAGCAGATGGATTTTGTATGGTTAGAGTTTCACATAGACATGCATGATAATCACAACTGTTATAGAATGTGATGCTAGAATGTGACATATACATAAATATAGAGAATTATGCTGTATGTAGCACAGGCATAGTGAGCACGATGTGAACATAATGCGCCACTTCTTCCTTTACGACCGCTTTTAGTTCTGTTGTGGATCTGTTGTTTTGTTTTATATGCAGCGTGTGTCGCGACAATGATATTGGAGTAGGCAACGAGAGGAGCTACTGGGCCAAAGGAACTGGTTTTGGTACAGGTTCCACATCGTCTGGCTGGGACGTAGAGCAAGCTATGCTGAAACAGAAGGCTGAAGAAGAGCACGTGACATGTCTTCTACAGGTAAGTGCAGGTGAACTTACCACAAGAGAGCTCCATACAAACCAGTTAGTGTCAAGGTGTCATCAATTCAAGCTTACCATTGCCTGGTTATCTCAGTTGGTTGGGAACCAACATGCAACCAGGGGTCCTGGTCAGACAATTTCTCAGCCTTGTCTCGTTGATGATTGTAAAACCCTGTGGGTTTTAAAATGTTATTTGCATGTATTTCACTTCGAGTCATTCTGAGTCAGTAATAAATTTTGTGCGTGCCTCTAGTTGAAGGTGACTTTCTGCAGTATCCTTGCTCACACTGGATTTACATTGCGGAACGTTAAGGGTACTTTGTATCATGTTTGTTAGTTTCATATTGTCAGTCGACTAAAGGAGTAGGAGTATATACGAATTCCATTTCCTGAGCATATTCCTCTTTTGGAGCCTTTAGGCTCAACAAGCTGTTGGCAACCTTTGGTTTCTGGTGCATTAAGTGACTACAGGTATCGCAGCGGTTTTCTTCTGAATGGGATCTTAATCTATTGCTGGCCCCCCTAGCTCTTTGTTAGATTTGCGCAGCAAGTTGGCGATATCGTTAAAATTCCTGGTTGGTAAGATTCAAAGTAACACAGTCTGACAGTAAAGTGTCTTGCGCAAGGCTCGCCACAAGTTTTCTTTCTAGTGCGACACACTGGACAAACACCTAGCCAGTTCAGGGGGGTCAGCTGACAAGAGCTTGGATATTTTACTACTGAGTTAAAAATGCCTTTCTCTTGACATGCGATTGTGTTCTAGGTCCTTGCAAGCTACATCAAGCCTTTTGGAAAACAGAGCGACTCGCACAAAGCACCATTTACCGATTATTCCCAGTCAAGCACTGATGGGACCCATGCCCTTGTTGTAGTGCTACTGGAGCTATTGGGAGAATCGTGCCTAATTCCTGCTCTCTCATCCTACTTGAGGAATGACTCCGGTATTTATCCTTATGTATAACTAGAGCAGTTTGATATAAAAGATCGTTAAATTTTTGATTCAGTTTTACTTCTACCTGTTGTAAAACTACAAGTTTGTTTCGATTTGGTAGAACTCACACGTTCCGTACCTGTTGTAATTATGCAACAATCTTTGTGTTTTACAGGTGTTGAAAGTTTTTTAATTAATTATTTGTTCAGTAATAAAACACAATTTAGCTTCAACATCATGTGCTATTCCGGAGCCTCTTCCATATTCATTGGTCCCTTTCGTATGTTAAGTTCATATTTGTGAAAGGTGAAGTACAATTGTTGTATTTGAAGGATCGTTACTTCTACAGAAGTGGCCATTACATCGCTCTTCGTTAGGTGTTGGTAAATGAAGAAATTCTCAAACGTCCTTTACAAATTGCAGTTTTCAAAATATGCGGTAAAATTGTTGGTATAGTATCTACAGGCCTAGCGACCATTCAATTTAATGTCATACTATTGGGCTCCTTCTTCTGCTAGTTTTGGACATGGCCCGCCATGTTCCTCTGTACCAGGCTGTACTCGAAGTGCTCCGTGCTGTTGCTTTGTGCCCAGTCCTTTTACCTTTGTTACTTCCTCGGTCAAATGGCTACTCCCCGAACCCACAAGAAAGGGCTTCTAAAGAAGCACCTTCTATAGTCAGCCTTTTGGACAAGATGAAGCAGTGTGTGGATACTTACTCTAAAACTTTACGGTAAGGTGTTGTCATCTGTTGATGTAGCTAGCTCTGAAATTATATTTTGACTAAATTGAGGCAGCTGATCTGTGCTTTCATGTGGTACTGTTTGGCATGCTGAACATGGTGGTACTAACTAGTTAGGTCTGTGGATTAAAGCGAAGTTTGTGACCACCCAAATAAAATGAACGTCTTTCTAACTATTGAGTCTGTGCATGAAACCCTTGTGTGCGACCATTGGAATAAAGCTATTGAGCTGTTCTTTCATGTGGTGCTGTTCATTTTACTGTAACGCCAGAGTGTAACTAATAAATATTAGTATATACACAATCAGTGATCTTGGTGTTTTGAGCAATCTGATTGGTTCGCTATCTCTGGCTAATTAGCATCATTCACCCCCTACCGAGTGAATAATGCGTAAGCCAAAAAAAAAAAAAAAATGGCGGGTGTAAACTGGGGTTTCGCCAGTGCTTCAGTGTTTCAATTGAATCGATTTTTAATGGTTTCCTTCTGAAAATGTTGTTGAGATCACTTCCTGTGTATATACTAAATTATTCTTCTCAATCTCGGTAAATATTCTGCCATATTCACCTCGATTTCAAAGAATAATTGTTATTTATTTCTAGTTATTATTTTAAGTATGCTTGGTAGTAGACGTCTGCTAACCGCGCAGTTTGCTTCAACGAGAGAAACTTTGAAAGCGAATGTGTTAGATTACAACCATGGTCTTAATTTGTTATGTAGCTGAGATTTCGTTATTTTCGTCGCCCTCATCACAAGTTGGTTTAATGTTGCTATGGTTTAGGTTGCTATTTAATTATTCAATAATTATTTAATTATTTTAAATATTTAATTATTTAATGTTGCTATGGTTAATGTTAAGAAAAGATAAACATTGCTGGCTTTATGGTCTTGTGTGTTGTCAATCAGGTCAACTCAAGGTAGAAAAGAAGATAGCTCCGGTGGACCAAGTACCACCGCACAACCAAGTATCTCAACAGGATCAAGTAGCACAACAGGGACCCCAAGCACTACAGCAGAACCAGGTACCTCAGCAGGGACTAGTACGTCAGGGGTACCACGTCCTGGTCCATCAGGTCAGGGTGCGACTGAAGACAAGAAGGACCAGGAGGCGGAAGGACTCGCACAGCTCATACCTGACATCCAAGAAACAGCTAAGTTGATGCTGAAGGTTGTGCACCAATTCCACAAGCAGCAGCAGGCCAGCTGTAGCAAGATGACAGAAGGAGACGGAAATAAACCCGCGGAAGAGGCTGCATCTCTCTCTGCTGAGGAGAGGTACTTGGCCAAAATGAAATCACTGCAGTTTGGTGAGTGTCGACCATAGCAATTGTTATCCTGAAATGTCAGCTCGTCTGCGAGGCAAGTGACATTCGGTCTGTGATTGATTTAAATGCTGCTTGCATTAAACGCAAGGGTTTCTTCCAGAATTTTCTCACTGTTCTTTAGATTGGTTTCAATATTCCCTTCGCACCTTCAGTCCCCTAAATTCACTTTTACTGTGATGCTGCTGCCATCTAAGCATGTTTTCGGTGGCAGTTTGAGCGTGATTGGATAACTGTCTTACTAATGTCATCATTATATATCTATTTCTGGTAGTCCCTTTGGTTGTACCCCATACTTGTAGAAATGTCATAACGTCCAGCTGCAAAGGTCTTATTGACGGCTATTGACTGGTCTTGGTTCTGCTCAGCCCTCCTTTAAAATGTCACGCCAGATAGCATTGCTCCAACAGAAGCTATTATGCCTTCTTTGTTTTTGAATTTTGCTCGTTAACATGCGTCTGACACAGCGTGTCTGTGTTTCCCCTAGAGTCCTAATTTTGTCACTGTTTAATGTATACAGGCACTCACAGAATTGTGATAGAGAAGGATGACGGAAAACTCGAGTTTGATTCTGGTGGCTACCACTTTGCGTCTTCAATACGTTCAGCAGCGACTGGCGGTGGCAGCGGAGGCATGGTTCGAGCCAGGCGATTGGCGCAGGAAGTGTCGTCACTAGCAACTTCACTTCCACTCTCTAGCAGCTCGAGTGTGTTTGTTCGTTGTGATAAAGAGCGACTGGATGTCATGAAGGTATTCAATAATCTTTGTATTATTTCTATTATATTTGACATTGGAATATTTCGAGGCGAATCTCAGACCTGTCTCTTCACGAGAATCTCAGACGTGTCTTTTCTCTGCGAAGAAAAGTATTGTTCGTGACGAGGAAGGTCTGTTTGGTCGGGTTTGCCTAAGTAGACCATTGGAACAGTGCTTTGAAATTAGGCAGCTTCGTTATGAAATGACGCTTGAGTTCACCTGTAGATTAGAGAGATTGGGAACTGGTTTACATGATATCAGAAACGTTTACATGTGACAAACAGTAAGGTTGTAAAACAACGCGGTCAGCTTTAGAATCGCTTCCGCAGAGAGGCCTGGCCCGGGTTGTTCGAAAGGTGGATAACGCTATCCACCGGATAAATCACTATCCAGCGGATAGCGCGGTTTGTTTTGTTAACACTTATCCACTGGATAGTGATTTATCCGGTGGATAGCGTTATCTAGGTTTCGAACAACCGGGGCTCGGTCATTAATCACAAACCTGTAACATGGTGGGCATGCTGGCAAATCCTCTATAAGAAGAAAAGATGGCGGCTGTACATATTACTACAGTACCGTGCGCACCTTTCACAGCCCATACAAGGAAAGTCACATTTTTGCAATATTTGTGCCTGTGCTAACGACATTGGGTATTCTACATTCCCAGACAAAAGTAGTTGGGACACTTGAGCTTGAGCTCACGTAGCCCCCCCCCCCCCCCCCCCCCTTCCTAATCAATGTTGGATAATGTCGCGTTTTTCCCAAAAAATGGGAAAAAACACCTGATTATCAACGTTGTAAGTGGGGGGAGGGGAGAATTTGCTTGATGCTAAAGTTTTTGTGCGCTACGAACGATTGGTAACTGCACCAGTCTCCATCTTTTTTCCGACGGAGGATTCATAGTTGGCTTCATAGTTGTCATAGTGTAAGCTGACAAGCTAACGTTCTTCTGTTTTTTTCATTAGGTTCTTATTACGGGTCCATCAGACACTCCATACGCCAACGGGTGTTTCGAGTTTGATGTGTATTTTCCGCAGAACTATCCCGAGTCTCCAATGTACATCCACTTTGAGACAACTGGTCATCACAGCATTCGATTCAATCCGAACCTCTACAATGACGGAAAGGTAAGAAACTGCCGTCACCGGCTTCACCATCACTCCTATTTTCATAACACATCTGCGGATGAGTCACAGATGCATTTCAAGTCTGTTGTCTTCTTTCTATGTCAGCATGTTGAAGATGGGAACTAATTTTCTTCTTCGCGAATTTTACAATTTAACAACGGTTTTAGAAAATAACGCCACAAGTAACTTTGACTGTCAACCACTCCAGCTCTGTAACTTGTTATAAAAGGATCGTCTTGCACGTGCCATTCATGTTTTCTATCAGAAACACCTAAAAAATTGTGATAATGTGACGGAGTGGAGTGCAATTCAAGCTGTTATGGTACAATTGATTGCCAAAATAGGACGACCGTGAAACGAATCCATTGGCATATGTTGTAGGGAATCTTCTTGGTACCAAGAAAAAGGTAACAGTGATAAAATAGAGGTTCCGTAGATGTAGCGGACTCACTGTAACGCGTTGGTATGGTTACCGTTTGAAAGTAAATCTGATGAAAATACATACATTTTAGCTGAGCTTATTGCGATGCTTTATCAACAGGTGTGCCTTAGTATTTTGAACACGTGGCACGGCCGACCAGAGGAGAAATGGAATCCACAGAATTCAAGCTTCCTTCAGGTAACAATTGTTCTTCTCGCGGGCTCTTTTTAGGCAGAAGCGTTGGCCTTGATAGGAGGGCTACCCCCCCCCCCCCCTGGAGTCATTTATATCGAGCTTTCTATTAGAAAAGCTTTCACTGCTAACTGAACCAATAACTGGCCCTCACAGTTAAGTGCATGCTTTGTATGTGTAAACCTGATGCCAACAACAGCAACATTTATTGTACCCTTCAGAAATGTCTTTAGAGAAGTTACAAGCAGATATCAATTATAACAAGTAAAGGGTACACCAGCACCCTGAAATTCTAAAAGCCAGATAAAAAGTTAGCAATGTTTACAGTGGATGCACAATACCTACCAACATATACGCTATCTACCCAGATCATCAAACACACAAACATAACATTAACAATGTTGGAAGCAATCTTCTTCAGTCAAACCTAGCTACGGAAAGTTCGTTTGACTCCTGTTCCTGGTAGACGGGTCACAAGTAGCGATTGTTTATATTGGAAATAAGTGGGCCACCTATCTTCAGGGTGAGCGATCCTCTACCCGGGTAGGCTTAGATCGTTTTCTCTAAACTGTTTTCTTCATCAACCAGGTCTTGGTGTCAATTCAGTCACTTATTCTGGTTCACGAGCCTTACTTCAATGAGCCTGGATATGAGAGATCCAGAGGGACACCCGCTGGCCAGCAGAACTCGCGGGAGTATGATGCGAACATTTGTCAAGCCACTGTACGCTGGGCCATGTTGGAACAGTTAAGGAAGCCATCACCATGCTTCAAACAGGTCAGTTTGCAAGTTAAATAAGACAGTGAAACAGTGAAGTGAAGAGACGGTGCACTTTTCAGGTGAAAAAGTTGTGGTACGACTATAAAGAAGTTAGTTTCAGAGAATCCCGAAATCCGTAACGATTTTTGAGGGTCATCCGATGTTTCGAAGATGATCCAAACATTTCCAACCCTTCCTGTACCATACCAGATGTTAACCATGTCTATTATGCTACGAGAGAACGTCAAGTTTCCGTTCGCTTAAGAACAACTCAAATATAAAGTTTCACAACTTTCGTGTTCGGTGTGTTTGGAACCATCCAAACTGTAATCTGTGTAGGGATTTGCTATGTCCTGTTCCTAGAATATAACGTTCCAGGTACTTTCGTATTAATTCCACTCGCTTCTTTAGGTTATCCAAGCTCACTTTTACCTGAAGAAGGATGAAATTCTGGAGCAGTGCGAACGATGGATCAAAGACACGGAAAGCTTGTTATCAGGGAGGCCAGTTGGCCGTGCCATAACACATCACGTGCAGTCACTGAAGCAGAATACTGAGCTACTGAAACAGGAACTCGCCAAGCTTGAACCACCCCCTGATCACAAAGAAGGAGAAGAAGATACCGATGAGGATAGTGACTAAACAACAACGAGAAAGCATTCAGACAAATATTTTATGACAACGTTTGATCCACCGAGCGTTCAGTGTAACGCTGAATCATCGAAGGGTTGACACCTCAATAGCTGTCAAAACATCACATGCAAAATGTTTTTCACGGAAGACAATTATCTTTTCGGTGAAGCTATGAAGTGCTCTTTTCCGCTGAAAGATAAGCGCCTTGACCATGAACAACTCCAGAAGTTTTATTGTCCAACAGCTACCATTTACATATATATTGAGAATTCCTTTATGACGGAAGTCACAGGGTTGTAGATGTTTCTTACTTCTGAAAGAATTTGCCACAAACACAAACCAACAATTTCTGATTTGGAAATCACGTACTGATTCTATTGTATCATCCTAAGGAGATACTCTGTGACATTTGTTTAACCAGAATGGAGGAGATTACATGTTACACGAATAAATTAGTGGAATGGACTCGGAGTTACGACTGGTGTTGGAGCTGTCCGTGTTTGGGTGAAACTATTAGACTTAATTCAAGGCTACATTGTGCTAGCCTTATCGTTTTTGGTGTAAAAATATCTTTCCAATCGAAGGAACCTCAAATGCCAAGTAGGCGAAATACAAAAACGCTTACATAAGTCACAAACTAAAGCTGAACAAGGAAGACCTAAGAACTCTGAAAGTGAGCACGGATTTTGAATGAACTTCATTCAACAACCAGGATACCTTTTAGTTACTGCTAATATTGTATGATATAAGTTTTATCATACAAGTTACTGAGTATGTTTAAACACGGAAAAAGTGTACTCAAGAGATGTCATAAGTTCTATGGAAAAAGGTTTGCTACTGACTCTTGAAACGTCTGTTAGAAAATCAATAATCGGTGGCAAACCTTTTCCATAGAACTTAAGTTACTGAGTAACTTCACAATATATGAAGTCTGCTGTGTTTGTTGTACGAATTATCCACGGTAGTTAGAATTTCCTTGAACTTTTACGTTATGTAAATTGAAGGATACTCAATAAGTTTTTTTTTTATGTTCTGATCGATTTAGCTAATAAGTTCTAGTTCGTGTGTATTTGAATGCGCACTGTATGGTTATGGTTGGTATCATAAGCTTTTATCAACTGCAAAGTTGTTAAGTAGTGCTTATCAGATGTTATTTTGTTTTAGTGACGAAAACTTTGAACTCGCACTGGACACTTGTGTAAATATTTAAAAGAAGGCTTCGCAATTTGAACTCTTCATTTCTCGTTCTTTTCTCCTCGCTTATTAGTGGTATTAAGTAAATAGGAACTTAAGGGTTTAAGAAATTCTGTACAGATTGCAAAAAATGGGAGAGGTCTTGTTTAGCCTAGACGGTATTTCTTAGTTGCAAAGTGAAGACAAGGTGTCTCGTTTTTCAAATTACGTAACTTAGCTGGCGTTTAGAATAACGGTAAAAACGTTCTCCAGATTTAGAATTTTGCCCTCCAAGAAAAAAACAATTGAAAGCAAGGATGTCTTTTGCTGCACCTGAATAAACTTTGAAATAAATGACGCAAAGAAGAGATTCACTGTGTTCTGGGAAATGCTTAATGTAACGCGCTCTGTTTCCAAGGTACCAAGATCCTGTTTTGTGTGCGTGGCTTGAAACTGTCTCGCTCCTAGGTAAGAGGTACCAATTCTTAAGGTGATTACTGCGCACTCTTTTATTGCGGAGTTGTGAATTCCCGGTTTAAATGAGACAAAATTAAAAATCAGTTGATTGTCAAACTAAATGGGGGACTGATTCTCTTACTCTCAGTCATCTTCATCCTGTCTTGTTTTAACGGATTTTTTTCACAAGAAACAATAACAGGTGGTACCGATAACTGGCTAATTCGTAGTTTAATTGTAAATTCTGACAACAACAATTTCACAAACGCTTTTACCTCCCCTCTTTCTCAGACGATCAGCATTTTTGAACCACCGAATTTACTGCAGTTAAAAAATGCAATCGTTTTGGTCAGGTTTTGGTCGTTTTGTTTTCCCCCACGCGCCCGGGTCAAAGTATCCCTCGTTAGTTTCAAACTAAGGGTGGAAAAGCGCTTTTGACTAGTTTGTGAACAGGAACCCGGTGAGGGTGGAAATTTTTTTCCCCTCCCTGAGAGGTTATTCGCAGGCTAGCTATGACCTGCATGAAGTCAGGTGACTTAAAAATGAAAGCCAAATTTTACGACGGTCTCGTAACGCTTAACACCTTTACTCTGGGACTAACGTCACAACGAGGTACCATTTCAAACCTCTGTACTTTTGTTGTATATAAAAGTAATTTAGATTGTACAAGTAAAGTCTGTCTCGGGCAAAGTGGCCTATACAGCCGGAGCTTGTTACGTTTTCTGTAGCACTGAATGACTAGGGGCATTCTACTCCCCCTGGATTGGAGCTTGGAGCAAGGCCATCACAGGATTAGCCCCCAGCTTTAAATTCGCCGTTACCCATTTATACACCTGGGTGGAGAGAGGCACTGTGAGAGTAAGGTGTCTTGTCCAAGAGTATAGTGACCCTAGCCTTCTACGCAAATGTCCTTATGGCTCGTCACGCAATCTCTCTACTCCAACGTTCCAGAGGAGAGATTGCGTGACGAGCCATAATGACGTCCTCTCCTACGTTGGAGGCGAAAGATTGCATGACGAGCGCTGAGGGGCTTTATCGACCCCGGCCAGGGTTTGAACCCGGACCGCTCGATGCGGAGTCCAGCACGCTGACCATTAGGCTACCGCGCCTTCAGATGGGTACTCAAAAATTCCCTAGCAAGCTGAGACAGAACACTTTTCTCGGTAACTTATTACATCCCTCAAGGGGATGGCCTCATGGTTAGCGTGCTCGTCTCCAGATTGAGCTGTCCGGGTTCGAGCCCTGTCCGGGGACATTGTGTTGTGTTCAAAGACACCTTACTCTCACTGTGCCTCTTTCCACCCAGGTGTATAAATGGGTACCGGCGAATTTAATGCTGGGGGTAACCCTGCGATGGACTATCATCCCATCCAGGGGGGAGTAGAAATACTCCTAGTCACTTCATGCTACAGAAACCGGAGATAAGCTCCGGCCTGATGGGCCGCTTGGCTCGTATGCAAACTTTACCAAGAGAATCACTGGATTATTCCAGTACCTAGCTTACTACGCCAGGACTACTGTACAATCAGAGGTTTGTTTTCGAAGACACCTGATGCGCGATCTCCAGCCCAGAATTGCTCCAAGGACAGAGACGGATATACAAATTATTCATTTTCATCCCAATCTGAAAGTTTTGAACGATATCAAGGTCATGTTTCCCTCCGTGTTGTACATTACCAGGGGTTTTCCAGTCTAATATCGTTTACGGAACAAAGCAAAGCCTTTTACATTTAGATGGCGTCTTCAATTGATCGATCTCGACATTTAGATCGTTTTTGTACCTTCAGGCTTTTGGTTTATGAAAAACATTATACACTTAATGTATGGTCCCGAGGAAAACAGTTAGTTTTGTTTTCCCGAGAGTCCTAATGTTTCCCGAGACGAAGTCGATATTTAAAAAAAAAAACAATAAGTGCTTTGTTTTATATTTAGACTTTCCCTTAAGGCGGGGGTACACATGAAAGCCGTATTTTGGCTGGGTATTATGTTTTTTATGCAAATATCTTGTTAACGTTTCAAGCAATCAAGAATCTCTCTGCTCATCTCACATATCTATGTTTTGGGTTGTTTTGGAAATTTTTTGGCGATTTTTAGGTATATTTGGAGAGGAATAGTTTTTCTCAAAGGATTAGTAAAATTGATGGAAATAGGAAATTTTGAAGATTTGTTGTTGTTTTAAAATAGAGTTTGAAATTAAAAATTTGGTAGACACACTCCAAACAGTTGCCCAACAACCTGGGGGGCCATTGTGCGGTAGGGCAACTGTCTGGTGGTGTTCCATAACCCTTTTTTCCCCTTTCAACCTCTCTTTAAACTTACCAAAATTTCACTTAAATTCACGTGTACCCCCGCCTTAAACAATCATATAGCAAAAACAAACAAACACAGATGGCGTGCGGGCAACAACTGCTGCGCGATCGTACCCCGGTCGGGATACATTTGAATTTGATCAGGGACACGTGACCAGGAATCAACCAATCACAATACTCGTTTTGTTGGGTAAAAGTCTCGGTTTATAACAATGCAATTTATGACACATTTTTTGCTTCGTGTTCGCGTGACCAAAGTCGCGTGACCCGATTTAAAACTATCATATAATGCACACTTTCCGAGAATAAGCAAACAGGTATAAATCACAAGAATTTAATAACTTTTTTTAAAACAATGATTTAAATTGTCCATAAGGGTCAGATCGGGCCAGATCGAGTCGGATCGAATTGTGCTCTTATATCGCATATAAACCAACATGATATCTTGTCTGAATACCAATACGGCTTTCTAGCTAAGTGCTCAACTCAACAAACCATGATAGAACTTGTCGATAAAATTACTTCAGCGATAGCACAAAAGGAATATACAATTGGTATATTTCTAGATTTGTCTAAAGCTTTTGACACAGTTGCGGGTAAAATGGACAAAATTTCTTGGGATTAGAATTGATGAACAAATGACATGGAAGACTCATATCTATTACATAACCTAAGTAGTAATAGTTCTCACTACATTTGCCCCCGCCTTGGATTATTATGTAATGAACTGTACAACTTTATTACAAAATACGTTTATTTTGATGCTTCCAGGCTATTGGATTAAACTAAAGGATACCGCAAAAAATTTCATGTGCAGTAAGATAACTGTATTATTTATTTATTATGAAAATGTATTCAGCCCATGTATTGTAGCAATTCACTTTTTGGGATCGCTTGCTAAGAAATCGATGTCGGAAAGGTTGATTTTAAATGGAAAGTACATACATGGAACTATTCATTACTTTCTTGTATCCTCGCGTACGCGATACCTCTCCTCGTCCTCGTGGCTGCAAGAATTACCCAGAGTTGCCTTGCGAGCTTACTGAAAAATTAACCGAGACCGCCCGCCGTGCGCGCCTAGTTTCTTCAAATCGGGCTCGATTCGCACACTACCGATACTACACCAATATTTCACATTCTTTACACGCGTGGGGTCCTATTAATGTCTCCTCGGGTTTTGGCTTCTGGGCCTCTGGGCCAAAACCGTGCGAGGGCAATAAGATGTCAAAGTTATCATGTATCCTAGCGAAAATGTGACATTACGTAGACATCAATACGCTAAGAAGTATTTACTTTGTATATGTAATAGCATGACTTGTAGTGGTATTTGGCAATAACACCGCGAGTGATACTTCGACATTGTCCAAAATGCCACGAGCCGCGAAGCGGTGAGTGGTATTTGGAAAATTTTGAAATATTACGAGCCGGTATTATAGCAATTTACCATGTACAGGTAATGCTATTATTTGCTTATAATAGAAGCCGAGAAATTTTGGGAACGCACAAGAGACCTTTGTTTCGTTACGGTCGTAACAATCAGTATTTTGTGAAACCAGTTCAAACCACTGAAGGAAAACCGGCAACATGAAATAGTTCAATGAAAGTTATTTTCAAATCACGGTTGTTGCAGTCACTGCAGCGTTGAAGCGAAGCCACAAATTAAGAAAAGGTACGGGCAAGCCTTTCTCAGTGTTCAATTGCTGCTTTGTTGAAAACTACCAACGCCAGCTCCGTAATTTATCGTGACCTGACAGCCATGAAAGTTGTGGACTACTGTTTGGGAGGCTGGCGTCGCTGTACGGTTGTGTTGAATGGGCAAACTGGAAAGAACTGGACGGGAATTCTGAACCTGTTGGCCGACAGGAGAGCTGATGATGGATGAGATCTGTCGCTGTTCTGCTTCGTCACCTTCCTCGTAGTCTGCCAATGAACGCTCGCCTGCGTGGCCTCTTACACCGATGATAACACTCCTTGGCTGATTCGAGGCCTTCAGCTTCTTCACAAGCGTTTCTCTTACCGAATGGTTGGTTAACTTTCTTCCCTCTACATCCAACTCCGCTTCCAAGGCCATATTCTTCATGAAGGAGTCGATCTTATTGACACCCATCCTCTGTTTCTTGTACCACACTTCGGATTTCGGTTTTTCAAGAATGGCGAGATAAAACGGGCCACTGTTTCGCATTTCTTCAGGTCTGCGGGCAAGATATGTTTTGAAGAACTGGACTGGACAACGAGGACCACCAGTGGCAAACATCTTTGGCTGGATGGCTCTTCCCTTCTTGAGTTTTCTTCAAATGTTACGTACTCTGTGCCTTGGTCGTCCTTGATCAAACTGAAATCTTCCACAAACTTTTCATGGTGCTCTTGGCAACCTCGAAGACCAAAACGAAGGGTGAGCAGATATATACCACAGAGTATAAAGGGGTGACTTTGGATTTTGTTCGCCAAGTACACGATTTTTTCCATAGCTGCTCTTCATCTTGGACGGTAAGTGCTTTAGTTGCATTAGGTCGGTTTCCGTGGCCTTTTTCGCAGAGTTCTTGCTTTTCCCTCCAGGAGCCCGTTTCTCGAAGGTTCCGGCCCTGGAAAGCCTTAGCAAAATCTCAAACCGTATGATTACAGAGCTGTTTTATTCGCAAATTCTTAATATAAACAGAGGTTCTCTTCACACAAGAAGTTTCAGGCGTATACACTTCTCCGTTTTTGGATACAGATGAACTAAAAATGGCTTACTGGCCCGAAACGTTTCCGGGTCTTTCGAGAAACGGGCCCCTGGACCTGTCTGGACTTGACGCAGTCCTTTGCTATGAATATTTTGCTGTCATTTTGTTTGAGGTGTCTGTCCATTGCAGCTAACATAACCCTTAGGCTGTCCGGCTCATAGTCGGAGCCATCGCTTTTGCAAAATACGGCAAAGAATCGCGAGAGACATCCAGTTCTTTAGCTTCGCGTTTGACAATGTCATCGCTAAGACCCTTGCTTTCTGCCCACGACTTCCAAACATTCATCCACGTCTTAGTACTTTTAACTGTATTTTTGTTTACTGCTTTTTCGGCGAGCTTTTCTATTTCCTCACAGAACATTTCCAGGAACCTTGCCGCCATTTTTTGAAAACGAAAGCAAAAACGTAATTGTATCCAGTGTTTGTTATACCATCCATTTCTGCTGTTATACCACTATTACGCGGAAATAGTGATACTGTCAAGCAATGGAATAATTGTTTTATTAAATTCTCAACCTTCGGTTTTGCTTAATTTTATTAAAGTCTAAGAAACGACCGAAACTTGGCTTCACGGGAAAAATTTTTATGCTGAGCGACATTTGCCGCATTCAGTTCTATATAAGGTCAAACGCAGGTATAATGGCTGGTAATCGAGATCTAGTGAACCATTCAGAAAGCTAGAATTGTATTATCCGTGGTTGAGAATTTAATAATTATTCACATCAGTTGTTGGTGAATAGTGGTCGATATTTACCTCGCCGCTTCGCGGCTCGGTAAATATCGACCACTTTCACCAACACTGATGTGAATAATTGTTTTAGTATATACCACACAACCTGAATAACTAGCGGACCAAAGAGCAACTTTATTTGTGACAATATTCGGACAAAAAAATTCGCGCGCCGTGCGATGCACACTCGATCAAGAGCTGCCCGAATTGCGATAGCGATTTTTTTATTGTAAAAAGTTCCGTCCCGTCTTTTCGCCAACAAATAAAACATTTGCAGGCACTTGTTAAGTTGCTGCGGTGTCTTTTCCTCAATGGTTGAGTTTTAAAATTCCTCTTGTTGTTGAACCAAGCTGTAGAACATTAGATGTTTCATTGTTTGCATTGTAATTTTAATGCTCGACAGTTTTCGAAAACAAGGCATTGTATTTTGATTTTTCGCCTTAGATAGAATATGAGGTTGGAGAGATAAAATAACTTACCATTAAACACTGTTACTCCAAACTTTGTTGCCATTTTTGTGTTTTTTGGTACAGCCTCCTCGTTCATTGAAAGAATTTCCTCTTCGGAAACCGAAGCGAAACGGGAAGCCATTTTGTTTTTCTTCTGCTTTTGGAGATGAATAGTACTTGGCTAATCACCTCCGAGCTAGCCAATCAGTATGCGCGAAAATTACTATTCTCTTGTGTGGTATATACCACACAAGTGAATAGCCTTACGACTTTCTCAAAGCATCGAGAATCTACAAAACCCCTACTGTATTTAAGCACCATTAACTATGATTTAAGCAACTAAAAATACTAGATGTATATAAATTAAACACTTTTTTGGTAGTCTCTTTAAAAACATTTCACATTTACTTTTCACAAAATAGAGATCTACACCATTATAACACGAGATCTGCTCAAAAGAAACTACATATGGATTATCACAGAACAAATTACGGGAAATTCTTGCTAAGGTAAGGATAATCTCTTGTATATATTCAAAGTCTTGCTCAACAACTAATTGCTCGACTGTCTTAATTTTAGTAGCATATAATAACTTACAATAAGTGTTATCATTTTTTTATATATGACCATGTTATCATCAGCTTTCCGTTGGACAGATATAAAGTAGGAATCATAAAATTTTATTTGTACACAGAGAATAAAGGTCGTCACACGCTACCATGTTGTGGGAACCGGTTGTGGGACGTGAAGCTCGGACAAGCCCTTTGCGTGCTCTAATACAACGCATGTTGCAGGGACAATACACGAAACGGATCGAGGCAAAAAACGTGTTGTGGCGGGGTTTTCTCGATCTCGGACAAACAAACAACTTAAAACTGCTCAGTTAACCTAAATATCAAGCTGACAACAAACAAAAGTTGCAGTCGGTGAAAGCGTTTCTCAAAAGTAATTTAAATTTGGACCAGTTTCCGAAGAATCGAAGACAAGCCGCACATTTTCAATAGTGCGTGGTTGAAGCCAATAGTGATTGAGCCGTCTCTGTCCTTCACGGCCTCTTCAGCAAAAGAAAAGAACAATGTGGAACCAGACATTTTTTAAAAGCGAGAGTGGGGAAGAAAGCGAACACCCACCCATGGTTTTGAACTGACTGAGATGCTCTCCTTCAATAGCAGGTTTGTGGCTTACATTTTCCTTTCCACAAATTGATAAGTTGCGCGTCTAAGGCTGAACTTCAACGCATGAATGGCTTTTAAAATAATTTCTGTCACTTTCGTTATTTGATAAAATAAGTTCAACTGAAAAGAAAACCGAGGCTTAAAGGAAAATTTCAGAAATGTAAGCTTATATTTGTGCACGATGCAGTCGTTCCTTCGAGCGGCTGTTCCTTCAAGAGTTTAATTTCACGATCGAGCGATCGAGCAAAACTGAAAACGGGGAACTGAAATAATTCATCATTTGACCCTGTCGAATTATTAAAACAACAACAACAACAAAAAAATTGCAGAGCGCGAAAGGGCCTAGGTGCGAGTTTAGCACTAGAGTGTTTCACAGGACTTGTAAGTAGCGGTTGTCCCTGTAAGGTCGCGTAAGAAAAGACAGCAGGAGACAAAAAGGTTTCCATTCATTTATTTACTCTCTTTATACTCGGCAAGATCGTGTGCTCCGTGTAAATAAATGAATGGAAACCTTTTTGTCTCCTTCGACCAGATGATTCAGCTCCTGCTCGGAGTGCTGACTTAAATATGCAAATCTATTAGTTGGAGATCCGGCTAAAAACCTGAGCTCAAAATTTGGTAGCTCACAGGAATCATCTTCCTCATCTCCGGAAATAACTATTGGATTTTTCCGTATTTTAGGAGAGGCAAAATAGGAATTATCATGTCGACATCGATGAAAAAATTTGCCGAGAAACAAACTGACGTCAACGTGCAACCCACGGGCAAATGACGAGCGTTTTAGCCAATCAGAACGCGCGCTTCGCTAAGGAAACGTAAGGCGCAGCGGCGAAGATTCGACCTGGAGGACCTCCAGGGTAGCGAATTCCCACATCGACTCTGTGACCCCCTTCCGCAGTATGATTTTATAATGTCAGCGGTCACTCCACTGACAGACTGTGAACAATGTCGTAACTGGCATTTGATTAAACATGAATCAGCTGTTTACCAGCGGTAACTTCGCGCGCTTTTTCTGTGCATCCAACACCTCTCTATTTCGGATAATAACTCGCAGTTTTCTGAATGGCTTCCGACTTTTTCCCTTCTTCAACGCGGACTACAAGCCCTTGCATTGATTCGGATGTTTCCTGCAAGCAATCTACGCTTGTAAGAAATGAAATCCAATTCATTCGAACTAATCTCTCTGAGGCATGCATTGACGAGGATTTTGGCTACGGATTTTTAGATGGGATGGAGGAACAAAAGGTACCAGAACGATCAAAGGAGGAATAAACCTATACATCGAGCTCCAGAGACATAAGCTCGACCAGATAGCTGCAAGAAACATAAGAATTTCGCTAGACAAGCGTATAGCTTTCTCGAAGTACAGCTACGGTGTCTCCGAAGAAAAACGTACAAAGGGCAAATATGATACCCGTGACAAGAATCTATCTACTGTACTCGCAAACAGTTCTAATCATAGCCGGGCCCGGCGTCACAATTTAGAATGCAAGTTAGTAGCACGTTCACAGTAAACGTCATATTTTGTCCCTCAAAAGCAAATACTTGGAGACTTAAAAACATATCTTGCAACATAAATGAGCCGAAACAATACAATAGCACATGGCAAATTATAGAGGTGTCAAACACAACGAAGCGACATGCAGATAACAGCGGAAATCATGCAGACCTATGACCTCTTAAAATTTGCCATAGCACGATCTTAACGGCTCTTCTTTCTCCTTATAACACAAATTATACGAAGCGACAAAAAGGTCGAGAGACCGAAAAGAAAACGGCAAATGTATAAATGCCACGAACCGTAGGAGTCGTGTAGGCCTGTCAACCCCATTTTACACACTGATATGTTTTTAATGGACAGGCCCCGTTCTACATCGTGCTAGACATATCAGCACTCAACCAACGTCAAGGAGCATAAAGCAAAAATTACGTACTCAACATATAGCATCAACTCCATTTTAAGACGGAGTTTGCAAAACGAACATGTGCGTTTATCAAAATAGCTCCATATTGTAGAGAACAGCCATCGAGTGCATGAGAAATCTAGAAACATGCCGTCAAAGAAACACAAAATAACGAGGTCGAGCTTCAAAAAAGTAAGGATCGAAAAGTACATTACGCCATTGGCTGGCTAAGGACCAATGGGAGTCGTGTTTGGCCTGTCTATTTTATTAACCATCATTGCTATTTATTGTACAAGGAAGTACCGCTGGTTCCCCGCTGGTTAACTGCAGGCTTCGATAGTTGAATATTAATAAGGTGCGGTGACCGCTGACATTATAAAATCATACTGCGGAAGGGGGTCACAGATTCGCTACACAGCTGTGTCGGTCTCGCTGTGTCGGACGAACGGAAGCTTTTGCTTTGTGAGACCTCGCGGACAGTAAGGGTGGCAGCCTAGAAGGGAAGAAAGGTGAGAAGTTTCTTATTTTACATTTTCACGTTAGCTAAGTTGTTGTCGCCTTGCATGCAAATGAAGCACACGAAGTCGGTCTCGACAAACTGAAAGAATGTGAAGTTTATGGTACAAACAATTCCCACTTTGAGGCCTCTAGCGTTCAAATTTGAGATTCTGTTGTGGTTTTGAATGTTCAGATAATTCACTGGACTTGCATAGATAGGTCTCGTACTGTCGCGAACAGGCAAAGTCTGCACAACAACCGTAGTGCTTGTCCACTGTTTACAGCTGTTTACCCACATGGTCGCCATTTTGTCGGGTACGAAAACACGCGGCTCCGAACTAATTACAGTGGTCTGCAGGACTATGCGAGTCCGGTGTTGCAATAACTTTGGTTAAACTAGTTCTGAATATGCGATAAACTACACTGGGTACGATTAAAGGCTTGGCAAATTTAAGGAACACAACTTGACTGACCTCGCGCGCTGTATTTAACTTACCCCGCAGAGATGAGACTTGAAATCTACAGTCCCACTCTATAAATGGTGGTTAATTAAATCAAGATTAAAAAAACAGTTGTTTTAATGTCCACTGGGAATCACCAGAATTGTTGCTTTAGTTCTTAAAACAATACTTTGAATACTTTTGGATAATACAAACAGTGCTTGGAAAAGTTTCGATATAATCCCATACATTTATTATGCCTGTAGAATTAAGAATTGTTTCATGCTTAGCGTGCGTATAGCGAGTTTTATATAATAACCCAAGATATTCTCGCACTTTGATTGGTCCTCGCCTATGATCTATTAGAGGACAGATGCACGATTGACGTCATCATTACAAAGCTCTTCCCTCTGTGTTTTAAAATGGCGGAAAGTTTTGAGAATTTAGTTAATATTTTACGTGATTGAGCAAAAGATATGTACAAAAAAATCATTGTAGAGGCATTGAACAGGTACGAGAAGAATAGTCTAGCAGGAAGAAGAAAGATAAAGCCGTTTCTTTTAGAAAATGGCTCAGAAAAAAAAACTCGAGCAGTCGGCAGAAAGCGAGGCCTAAGCCAAACACAAAATTGGTCTTGGTAAGCCGACCTTTGCTTTATCTCGAATTTAACAAACCCAATAAACAAAACGTTTATGAGATTAATTCATTTAATAAATTCAACTTTTCTCAGTCTCAAATTAATTGTTGACACACTGATTGATGTCGGGAATTGCAAAACATCAAACATCAAAATAAACACCTAACCTTGCTTTCCGATGCGAATGTTCCAGCCCGTTTCAGGGCACAGCAGCGAGCAAACTACAGCTCACTACAGCTCACGGCCTACTGTATCGCAGCTAAAAGGTGTCCCGACACTATTTCAAACTGATTCGAGAATCACCGACCACAGAGGACACAAATTTCCACCGTCACTGACGCTTCTTTCTGTTCAAAATTTGAATCAAATGGCCTCCGGGTTGACTGCAATCGCAAGTTTCCCGAGCGTATTTTTTCAACTCAATTTTTTCAACTCAATATTCAAGGCAACATCCAAGCTCTTCGGCTCACTGGGCTGCTCTGATGACAAAAACTGACTTCTCCAGCATTTTCTTTACGATTCGTAGATTTTCGCAGTTCAATTCTGCTTTTGCTGTAAGTTTTCATTCCACGAGAAGCGACGCTCGAGTCAAGTTTGACAGTGGCGTGATTTTCCTGGACCAATCACAAGTCTTTGCTACGCATGGCAACCAATGAGATTGCTTCATTTTGTATATCATAGATCACGTCAAATGGCTTTTTTCGTGCAAAGGCGCGGCAAACTTGAGGCAGGCTTTCGCGTTATGTTAAAATATTTAGAAACAAAAAAGGCTTTTCGTTATTATATAAAACAAATAGATTCCATGTTGCCGTGCGTCTGATTCAGTAATAGATCACAGAAGACGTCAAAATGTGGTAAGAACATCAGTGACACACTCGGCTGCGCCTCGTGTGCCACTTTTTTGTTCTTACCACATTTTGACGTCATCTGTGATCTATTACTGAACAGACGCACGGCAACATGGAATCTATTTGTTAAATGGATGTACGCGGGAAATTTGGAGAGCATGAGAGAAGGGTAAGGCAACTCTAGCTTCTTGAGTGCTCTCCAAACTTCTCAAGTGCATCCATAACTCTATATACACACAGCTAAAAGCATGAAACAATTCTTTTATAACATACAAAAACAACTTGGTTGCTGGAAGACGTTTTATTTTTTTTTGTTTGATTACAAAGTTCTCGTTGGCTGGTTATAAACACGCCACAATCACTTGAGCGACAGTTTAACGGAACGCTTTATCTGGTTTCTAAAATTGTCAATGAAAAAGTCGTTTCTATGATCATGTGTCTCCAGCTCTAAAAAGCTTAAAATGGATTCCTGTGAAATCATACCTCTATTTTGGAGATGCAGTTATGGCCTTTAAGTGTATGACGGGTGTTTCACCTGAATATGTAAATAATAAGTTTATCCCTAGGGGTAGTATTTCTGGGCGAGCGACCCGTAATTCACAAAAATTAAACATCCCACTCTGTAAATCAGCAACCGGTCAGAGGTCTTTTCAATATCGTGTTGTAATTATTTGGAATGCTATTAGCCCTATGTTGAAATTAAGTCAATGTGTAAGTAGTTTTAAGTTAGACCTTTTAAAAAAGTTTTTGTCTTAATTAGGTTGATTTTTCTCCTCTTTATTCTATATTCTACATAATTATTTAATTTTTATTATATCATATAACATAGTTTTGTAGAGTTTATTTACTTGCTATTGTTACCTCTCTTAAATTGCATTGTCACTGAAAAGCCCCCATGGGGAGTTGTCAATAAAGTAACAACAACAACAACAATTTTATTTACACCATAAACAAGTACATACATACAGATAAATTATTCAAATAGATAGAGATAAATATAGGGGTTCTGGTTGCCTGAAATAACTAAAAAGTTAAAAGGGGCAGGCAGCCAGTATTACAATTTGTTTAGGATAATTTAGGTCAGACACACATACACGCATATACATCACAGTAGAAAAATAGAAACTAGAAGTAATAAATAAACTAAGGCATTGAAATATAAAAGGTAAAGTATAATAGGAGGACTATAAAAACGAATTACGGTCATTTCGCCCCATGGTTATATCGCCCCCAGTCAGTTTGCCCCAACCGAAAGTCACTTTGCTCCATAATCGAAGTCAGTTCGCTCCATACAAAAGTTACTTCGCTCCGTACAGAAGTTACTTCGCTCTGTGCAACAAATCTGTAAAATGTTTCGTGAACTTTTTGTTTTGTGGTTGGAGGTCGATTGATATTGAACTTATCTCAGTTTAGAGTATTAACTCTTTTATTCCAGTCACGTTCGTTCGCTTATAATTTCGTACGATTATCCTTTCCTCAACACTAAAGCGCTTCATGTAAATCTCTTCTCACTTTTATCGCGTGATTGGTGGAAAACTTGTCATGACAACGCTGCAATGATGTAAGTCACTGAATGCAGTAGCTCATGAGCGCTTTTACGAGTTTTAATAGAGATAAGTTTCTGTATTCTGTGTATTGATGTACATGTATGTATTGTTTTTTTCTGTATTCTATGTATTGATGTATGCATTGTTTTTTTTTCTGTATTCAGTATGTATTGATGTATGTATTGTTTTCTTTTCTGTATTCTATGTATTGCATTGTTGACCATTGCTTTTATTTTATTTGGTGGCTCCTAAAGGAGCCGTTTGTTTTTTTGTTTGCTTGGTTTATCCGCCTATTCCCTCGGTGCATTTAGGTAGGAGCAGGCTTTCAGCAACCGCTTGGCTGACCGTACGTTGGCCTCGTATTCATCCCACAAGCCAAACAGTTTGGTCTGGAGGTCACGGTACTTTCGTCTTTGGATTCTTTTGAGTTTCCTGTCTAAAACAAGGCGGATCTGCAAAACAGTAAGTTTTGCCTCCTTTTGCAGTAACTGAATAAGGAGATACAAGGGCAGCTGTCCACGTCCGGAGGCTCGGCGGTTGAGGCCATGGTGCCACCCCTCGATGTCATTATTTGTCCTCACTGCTTTCTTGAACACGGTCCAATCTGAAGAGCTCCAGGTGGTGCCATTGATCCAGTTGCTGGAAACGTACTCTGTGAAGGTCTGCAAGGGGACGGGAACTTGGCGCTGCAGGCGGTTGAACATCGGACGGATTTCAGTGTCTGGTAGCAATGGCAGCGCCAGCATCTTTCTAATGAAGTGGAAGGTCCCGCGATCGTGGCTGTAGGCACTCTGTAAACCGAGTTCTTGTACCTAAAGAAAAAATTGGAATAAAATTTAGCCCTCAGTAATTGTGATTTCAATCAAAATTTGCATTTTTTTTTAAAATAACCAATCTCGTTAAAAATGTTTGTAGTTCGTATTGATTTTCTTCTTTCGGTATCTGTTTTATTTATTTTATTGTAAATCTGGCCAAATTAAAATGGTCGGAGACATGTGCTCTGCGGTGTTTGATGTTGTAGCAGTAGCCCCTGCTGTCTATCAGCTTCGGTTTGCCTTTTGTAGTGCAGTCTTCTAGAATTTGGAAGGTGAGAGCAAAGGAAGAGTCGTTCTCTGCGGGTGCTGGTAGTGGCTCAAGGATAGATGATTCATCAGCAGCAGGATCGGCAAGTGGCTCGTAGAGGGTGGACATAGACTCTGTGAAGTCAATAGGCGTACTCTCAGCAGGATCGGCAAGTGGCTCATAGAGGGTGGACATAGACTCGGTGAAGTCAATGGGCGTACTCTCGGCGACAGGCATACTCTCAGACAGGGACATACAGGTAACACAGCGCCAATCGATGGAAGCACCAGTTTGCACAGCAAAACGGTAATCACACTGGGAGATTCCCGTTCCACAAGTACGATGTTGCCAACGAAAGCAACCATCACATTGGAGGCCTTGCTGACGCGCTCGTACTGGATTCTGACAAGCAATACACTCTGCAGACATGTTAACGATGACGAAAAATTTGACTGTTTTGATAATGTAGCGATTGTAGCTTAATGCTGATATGATACCCGAGTAAGAGTCCACCACCCTTTATACAGTTCCCTAGGATCGAGATTTCAATTTGGTAAAAAAAGACGTCTGGATTGGTTGATTGGAACAATAGCTGGTAACTAATTGATTACTGATTACCATTAAAGTTCGCACATTGCGTGGGTAGTGGTGTGAAAAGAAAACAAAAATAGCTGCACTGGAAAACTAAACACGGTTTAGGCTTTACATTGTATGATTACTAATCCAATAGTGACAATTTTACTTGAAACAGTTGAGGTCGTATTCCGAATTTTTAAATATACAAGTCTTTAAAATAAAAAAATTCTCACCTTGAATTAACATAAGTTCACACATTACGCGTGGGTACATGGGGAAGAAAATAACAACACAATCTTCATTAACAGGTTTTGAGGGCGGTTTATTTAACAACGCACATAAAGCCGCGGATAGTTTTCGATCGATCGACAGTCTTTGTTGCTATGTAATTGCCACAAGTAAATGAGCGTAATCAAACGTCGATTATGAGAGTGTGTTCGACGCCGTCACTTAAAAATATTTAGACCTTAAATAAATTATTTCACTGGCCAACTTTCAACCTCTGTCTGTTGCTATGTTGCCATCGATCGATCAAGGCCTTTTTTTGACATCATTGAATGCTAAACAACACGCGTAATCAAACAAGGATATTTAGATTAAATCTCACTTTATGTAACCACGCCAAGATCTCAGTCTAGAGTCTCTGATTCGATCGGCCATCGAAATTACCAACGATCAGCATGGGGACAGAGAGGGATTACGGCGAGTGAAACTAACAATTACAAAATGTCATCAAGATCTGACAACCTGGTAAGCATATACATGTATACACGTAAATTATATCATGGAGCGAAGTAACTTCTGTATAGAGCGAAGTAACTTTTGTATGGGGCGAAGTTACTTCGATTATGGAACGAAGTGACTTTTGGTTGGGGCGAACTAACTGGGGGCGATATAACCATGGGGCGAAATGACCGGATACCATAAAAACAATAATAATAAGTATCGTATTGTATTGTTTCTGAAAGTAACTGAATATTTTACAAAGTCAAACTCCTCGATGAAAATGTAGCCAAACAAAGTCAAATTACTCAAGTTTTTGTAAACAAGTTTGGTTGGTAAAAGTCAAAGACCAGAAGTAGCGGGGTTTGTTGTTGAAAACGATGTTCACATTGACGTGTACTGTGTAATTATTTGCGAAGACTGACTCCAGGAAATTTGCATACTTGTCGTGAGCCACCATCACACTGTTATTTTGACGGACAGTAGTACAGTTTACTCCGACTGGATGCGCTTCATACCAGATGTTGTCGAAACTCCAGTTCTTTCTTGGATATTAAAAGAAAATGACTCGCTCTTCTGGTTTAATTTGGACATGTACAATTTCAAGACCCTGTAGCCGTCATTCACATCGTCTGTTTCATACATTCGGGCCAACTTTTCAGTGCTGGAAATGTCGGCAATTCTACCAGGATGTCTTTTGGTAGCTTCACCATGCGCCATTGTCGCGTAGTTGCGGCCAGTTGGGTCCACTTCAAACTTGAAACTTGTTGTTTTCAGGGTCCTCTGACCCTCTCAACCTCTTCTACAAAAGAGGACAATATGGAACCACATGTTGCAGAGAAGAGAAAGAACTTGCAAGGATTTTAGCAGCAGCAAATCTTTGTTTTCAATCACCGGTTTGTGTTTTACGTTTTCTTTTCCCTGATGCTTCAAGCTGACAACTTCCGCATTCAGCATTTCGTTTGACCTTTCAAATCTTGAGTCGGAAGTGAGCTTCACTCCTTTGTTCAATGGCGGTGCATTCAGATATCGTTCAATGCCGTGATGAAAACCAAGGAGTGTAGATTTGCTGTACTCATCTCCGGATTTATTTCTGGCCTCTGTGTAGAATCTGTGAAGGTTTGTATCTAGTTGGCCAAGTCACATTTGTTCTAGCCGTGTCTGTCTTTCCTCTCACTAACTACACCAAGCTAAATCAGAAAGGAAATAATGGTAATAAAATTTAGTTTATAGACAATGCATGACCAATGTTTTCAATTAACCATGTTTCAGTGTAGCTGTGATGTGTTTTGAAATGAAAGTAGCCTGAAAATGTTCGTGTCTCCGATTGTTTTGTTGATTTTGTAAATAACTGGTTCTCGGTAGGTTTAATAAATCTAACAAAAAAAACCTGGCACAACAGAGATATTGCCACAGAGCAGTTTGTGGTCTTCTTAGTTGTTGAATGCTTTAAGGCTACAATTTTCTCCAGCTCCTGTTCCAATAAATTCGGGAAACAGGCCTGTTGTTGGCTTGACTGCTTGTGAGAAGGTCGAAAGCCAAAGAAAAATTTGGCTGGTCTGAAAATTTTGCACAGGCAGCTTTTTTGAAACTGCACACTCGTTTTATTAAGCCCAGCGGTGCGTACATTAAGATTTTTACCATAATGATGCAATAGGAATTAGAAAGGACTAGTGTGCGCTGTTATAATGATTAATTATGTATGTACTCCATTGTTTTTGAAGACAATAGCAACTCCCTAAGGTATTGAATGTATACATTGATAATTACTACTTACTGTATGAATAAAAGAGGATTTCATTTTGCGCGGTCTTTTTGTCGACTCTCTTCTTTCCCCAGCTCCATTCTTCTCTCTTTTTCTTCTTTATATTTCCCAGGCTCCTTATGCATTATTTTTCCTTTTTATTCTTTTATCCCTGCAGGTCTCGAAACCCTTACCTCTCGCATTCCAGTATCTCTTCTACACCACTACGCTACAAGGTTGAGTTGATAATTACCCCTCCAAAAATCATTTTTATTTTACTTGGCTCATTAACATTCCTAAAAATTTACATTCCAATTAACTTATTCATCTGTTTAAAGGTTGGGAAGTGGTTTATTGCACTGGATTTTCTTGAATTTACATAATCAGAATACTCCCTGACCTTAACAACATTTTGTAGCTAACTGCAAGCCGCTTTTGCTTAGGCCTAAATTGCTATTTTTGAAGCATTTTTAAACTGACGCATAGGCCTAAATTATTATTATTTTAAACAGTTTTTCTGCACTTTATTTTTAAGTGTAGCTAATCATACGGTTTCGAGTTCAATTTGGAATTAATTTGCACGAGTGAGTTGAGTTAAGTTGAGTTTTTCTATATTTCTGTATTATATTCAGAATTTTTTCCTTTTCTTACATATAAATGGTACATCTTAATTGAAGTATTCAAACAATTGTTAAAAACAAATTAAATAATTATGTTCATCAAATTGGAACCAGTTTAAAAACTGTATCAAACCTTCTTTAATGTAAAGTTGATTCTAATTACATGCATATACAGAGAAATGTTAGTAACAGATACCTAAATATGATAGAAATAAAAAAGATGCTTGTATTACAAACATAACAGCAGCCCTAACTGCGTTTCTCCTGAAAATGACAGAATGAAACTGACCCATCTGTCTCTGAAAAATGCTTAAACAAAATATTCCGCATTATAATTTATGTTCATTTCTTAAAGCAAAAAAAACAATTACGTGCTGGTTCATTAAAAGGTATAAATTTGAAAATGGACTGGGAAAATTATTGATCAAAATAATGGTAAAGAAATGTTACCAGCTAATTGTTTGATCACTCACTTGGCCTTATATATATGGTTTGTGGTTTTGTCGTCCACCATGTGCATCAACACTAACACCGGGGACTTCTGATACTAATTCTTGCAGGCGCATTTGGTCTCCTATGGTGCTGAGACCACAAACATCCAACTGAGTAAAAGATCCCTCTCTTGAGAGGAAGAGCAAAGCCTATCCGTCAATTTTCTGTTCTAAAAAAATGAAGCCATAAGGAGCCAAGTTAACCTTGCAAAACTCCAAGTATAAGAGGGTGTGAAGTGTCAAGAAAGCTACTTATTGTCTTAGCAGTCAGAGGTTATGCAGCTAAAACACCAAAAAAGTCGATAAAACTAAAAAAATGTTTAACTTCAATAATTGCCGTTAGTTAAAGGATATTTTCAACTGACCAATGAGAGAGTTTCATCACTGATCAATGGCATTGTTGAAAATATTCCATCAGCTTTTGTGCTTTGTTCCATAGAGCGCACACAGGATGACGTTCTCCCTGAACTCCTCCCTCAGAAAGCTCTGTTTTATGTCATTGGAAGAAATTAAAGGGAATCTCTAGAACACACGGAACCACTCTTTCTAAAAGAGTGTCAAATGAGCACAGATCAAGTGAAAAGGGTGGAAATTCAGACTCGTGGCCAGAGTACTAATGACTTGTGACACCAGCAAAGGATTGGCAGAGTGACTGCATAAAATTTCCATACATTTCACACAAAGGCACAATCTATTCTCAACAGAAGAGGTCAAAATGACAAAAGGCAGTTTATAGTTCACTTGTATCCAGCCTGTTAAGCAAAAGTGAAGATATCTCACACCTTCCACAGATAAATTGTGGAACTACACGTGAAAAGGATGCTATAAAGCCTTTGTCAGATGTTGCTTCTCGACATGATGGTGGTCTACAGGGGTTTAAACAATGTGGACTGTTCATCAAGCCTGACTACCCATACCTTGCATCTTCACCAGATGGCTTGCTTTTGTGCAAATGGTGCGGTCTTTCAATTGTTGAGGCCAAGTGTCCTTACGGTGTACGGAATGAGAATATCATGTAAAAGAGACATTTGACCAAGTCGATTTCCTTGAAGATTTCCATGCGAAACCCCACTTAAAACGATCCCACAAATATTACACTCAAATTGCAAGCTCCAATGTGGGTTTGTTGTGTCTGTCATGGTTTTTTCATTGTTTGGACACAGGGTGGCCCCCTTTTTGTATGAGCGAGTTGAACTTGACATGGAATTTTGTCTTAATGTTGTGAACAATATTACATTGTTTTACAAGTCATTTGTACTGTCATGCCTGTTGGGGTACAGCGACATTTTTGATTGCCCAAAGTGCAACAAAGTGATTTTAGAGTAAGACAAAACTCTAGGAGCGTTTACTTGGGCCTCGCTACGAATATGCGTATTGGACGCTAAATATAAAAACAAAGAAATGTATCACGACATTTTAGCACGACTGTATTCTTCATCAGTATATCCATTAGTGGCTTTGTCTGGTACCCTCCTAAGTTGTGAGTTTCAATCAGTTTGGTTCAAGAATCAAGCACAGCTGTCTACAAATTTATGGAGAACTTGATTGCAAAGGATTTTCCAGGTCTTTTTACAACTTATGGCGATTACATTGTACATGCTAGTAAAATTGTACGAAGTTCATTTACTGGTTGCAGCAATCCGAGTGAATTGCTGGAATTGTGCAGCTGCACATCTTTGCTAACCAAAACAAATCATGATAAAGATAAAACAACAGCCTAACGACAAGGCGTCAAATTACACTGAACAGAATTCGCATAAACTTTCAAGTTGCGCGTTTTTTTGTGGATAACTTCTGAGAATTTGCGACCCTTAACTAGTTTATAAAGAAATATTCAAGCTACATATTTTTATTGAATTAAGGCAGGTGTATCTTTAAAAACAAACTAATTTATAAGGGAAGATGAGACATTCTGTTTTGCTATTTATTTTGGTTTCGTACTCGTCTAGTCCATGTCACGCAACCTGATTTAACAGTAAACACAGTTTCCTCGAAGTATTAGTGATTGCTAAGACTGCTAAGTATTTTTTAACTACTTTACTTGAATTGGCTAACCTATCGTCAATGCAGATTTTGCTTAGGACTTCAAGAACATTGGTTTGTCATTAATCCCGCACAATTCCCCGCACAATCGAAGCCGTTCTAATTTTCCCGGGCAATTTACCTCCAAAATCATACAATGATATCTTTTTTTTTCACCTTACTAGAAAGCCAACTAACTTGAAGGTACGATATTTCATTCAAGTTACCGAAGGTCTTATCTTTCCAAATTTGGAGATTTACATATTTTGCGCGGTGAAAGAAAGAAGTCGCATGTTTTAATATTAAAGCTACAAGTCCAACAACGTTTTCGTATTTAGCTCGTTTCATTGCAATATATTTGTTTTACTGTAATGTTCAAATAATAACAGCAGTAGCTACATACCGTCGTTGACTCCCTATTTTTTGGTCAGAATTTTCGCAGTTTGGACTCATTCCGTGATCGGCTCAGTTGTTATCTCGCGAGAACGTTTCAAGCGTAAACTTTGCTTACCTGGCTGTCTTTCAAGCACTATAATTCGTGGACTGACCCCTTCCGAAAATGATCGACATCTTTGTATGTGACATCTAAGTATAAGGCCGTCGATTCTTGCCAAAAAAGTCTCTGCAATACTCACAAAGAGCAAGGTCTTGTCTCCAGTTTCCACGGTCCACGCATGGAATGCCTGGGACCATGACCCCCCTTTTGGCGGGGAAAACGGTTGCATTTTATGACTCGGACCCCCTGTGGGGCCCGAGTAATAAGTGACTGCAAAGGAGAACAGTATTTGCTGTGACACTTGCAGCACTTGGTGGCATTTGCCATGTGCTGATCTCACCATGACTACTGCTGATGTACTGGATTCTGGGGTTTGCCAAAGCTGCCTGGCAGATGCAGCAAAGGCAATTGACAGTGATGATGACCTTGAGTTCAACTTTGCTCAAGAATCAGAAGAAACACTTGCATCCACTGATGTGAATCATGTTTGCCCTGTTTGTTCAACGAAGAGCATCCCTGTAAATGCAGAACATTATGCACTGTTTGTAAAAAAAGCCGTCCATACATGGTGTAGTAACCATGAAAATGTTACCGGTACAAGCTCTGCAGATCTCATTTACAATTATTGTATTTCAGATTAATACAAACAAGGAAATTGAACTTAAAGTACCATCACAAGGGAAAAATGTTAGCCAGATGGTGAGATAACTGACATAACAAGTTGCAGTTATACACCAGAAATATGATAATGTAACATACAAGAAATATTAACAGAACATAATTTCCAATATGAATAATACTGTGGTGGCAAAAATGATGAATGTCATCTTGTTAAGCAAAAGAATATCTCGCACTTCAAAAAAATGTAGATAGGTTAGGTTCTAAAATCTATGGCCCCTAAATGTTTTGTTGGTTAATGTTCTTTTATGTGCCTGTTGCTATAAACAGTGCAATATTATAAACTTCATAAACAAACCAGCACCTTCAATTTCATTTGATGTAAATAAAAGTTGTTGTTAATTACAATTACACAATTAGTTACAAATAAAGATAACATAGAGTCCAAACATTATTCCTGTCTCACCCTTGAGGAGTAATAGTTTGGATCTTTGGTTCAAGACAAAGGATATTGTTTTGCCAAAGCTTAAGGGTTCAAAGTTTTTTTTGGCCATTGGACTAATGTAGCCATAGAAAAAAAAACCTAATAAATGAAAACAGTATTAAATACAGAGTGGTGGTAGCAAGTTACATAAAGCACAGCAAACACGAACAATGTCATCAGCTAGGGGAAGCAGGGAAATAGGGAGTTCATTTTTAAGAAGGAAAACTTTGAGTTGTCCAATGGCTTGTTCCACATAGATTCTGACATTTGCTATATTTGATGTTTCTCTGACATCACGTGGTAGCAGTTGCATTGTTAATGCACAACTTTGCCATGTGCATCATCAAATCTTCTCTGATTTTAAACCCCCTGTCTGTCACAACATGGACATGGAATCTGAAACCCAAATCAACAGTTAAAAGAGCTAGTCTTGGTTTCATTAGAGTCAACAAAAGCTCCTGCTTGAGCCTAGCTTCCTTTCAGGCCCAGGTCTTCCTTTAGCAAAACCAGCCGCTAACTCGAACGGAGAGGAAGGTTCAGGTGCTTCTTTAGTTGTCTGCTCTCCACCCCTCCAATATTGCATAGACCGCGCCTTTTCACTCAGATAATCGAATAAAAACTGGAATATTTTAGGCGAGGACAGACCTGTGTACACCTTAACTTCCAATTCTCTTGTTGGCTGTTCAAACTGCATAGGAACTGAAGTTCGTACTGGTTTCCATTTCTACATCAGTTTGCTCACCATCATCATTACAGTCTTTGATGTTGGAGAACAGGCATCTTGAGGGACCAGCTTCTTGCAACTTGTTTGCTTTCCTTTTAGGCGACTTTTTTTGGAAGTAATCAGAGACAGTCGTAAAAATTGACGGATAGTCCGTTTTAGGATTTGCAGGAGTTCTTCTATCCAGAGGAAAATGATGTGAACAAACGAAAGTACCACTAGCACCAGGTAAGGGATTGGAAACATCACCATGGTCTTCGCTACTTGCTTTCGCCATATTTCGGCAAGTTTTGGTTCGACCGGCCACTTTTGAAACATTAACCGATGACCGGTTAGCTCAGTTGGTAGAGCACCGGACTGCCGTGCAGGAGGTCGAGGGTTCAAACCTCGGCCGGACCAACACTCAGGGTCTTCAGATAACTGAGGAGAGCGTGCTGCCTTTGTAATGGCACCTGCAAATGGTTAGACGTTCAAGTCTTCTCGGACAAGGACTATAAACTGTAGGCCCCGTCTCCTGCATCTTCAGTGTTATATTGTTAGCAGGGGATGTTAAAGAACCCACACACTCGTTGAAAAGAGTAGGGCACGGAGTTCCTGGTGTTGTGGTCAGGCGTTGGGGTTGTAGGGTTGGGTTGGGCCCGCAGTAATTGGCTCGCGCTGTTGCGGTGTCCCTGCCACGAGTTGGCGAAGTTAAATAAATAAAATAAATAAAATAAATTCTTCACATGTGATCTAACATAAACAAGATCAGGATATCTTTTATCATTATCGCAACGAGCGTGATTTGGCATAGCAACAAATTGTTCAGCTGTGTCGTCATTTGCAATTTATGGTTGGCTGCGTGGTCACCCCAGTAGGTTTGCACCCCCGGCAAAATGGCCTCATTAACCTTGAAAGGGTCAATATGAGCCTCAACGTCTTCCGTCCAATTTCTGTTTGATCTTGTTCGCTAACTTTATAGCAGCATTTCTGTGTCCTGCTTTGATTTTTTCTTCTTTCCAATTTCTTTCTCGGCCTCCGCCATCGGGAACGCCCTGCTCCAAATGATCAGTTCCAAGCTGTGATTATGTCCAAAGATCTCTGATGGTCTTTGCAAGCTCAGCTTCTCATCCGGCTCGAAGGACCACTGTTTTCGGAAATATCCAACTAGCAACACTCAGTTTAAAAGACTGTATTTTATTCCCACATTCAAACGATCTACACTCTGGCGTAGTGTGCATTCAACTAACAATAGTTTCCTTTCGTTTTAAATCTTGGTATAACAGATACAGTTCTCAAGTTTCTTTAACAATATGGTATACATACTGAAATAATGTCTCTTTTCAAGGTCTTCTCTAATCATGTTGTATATAACATGAGACTACAAACCTCAAGATAAGCGTTAAATTCTTCAGTAATAGAATGTCGATCATTGCTTCCATTATTAGTAGTATCTAACGTGAACACGAAAGGGTTTGCGTGCTGTGTTGCAATGACAATTTTTCCAACACTAAGAATAGAATTACGATTCCGCCTGTGCCTTAAGGCTTGAGGCATAGACAAAACCCTCAAATTGTGGACGAAACTGTAATAAACATTGGTTAAAAGGGGCCAAAACTTGGCTGACTTCCACAGTGGAACAAGGACGGTGCCCTTGGCTCCCTGATTATACATATAAGCGAGTAGTCTGCAAATAAAGATAAACTGGTGGAACTAACCAGCAATTCTCTAACTTCCATGACTGCATAAATGCATCGATGCCTGTCGTTACTAGGTGTTCCAAAATCTAGAAAAATGTGGGGATTTTTCTGTTCTAATACGCGACACAAATAGTCCACTGTACGGGGACCCCAAAGACTATCCAAGTCTTTGAAAACATCTGTGGTGACCTGCCAATCATCGAAATCCACCAATCTGCTAATAAAATCTGCTCTGCCATTGAGATCCCTGAGAACCCAGTCAGTACCTAAATGAATACTGTGATCATAGCCTATTTTAAGTGGATATTGTTCTTCCAAAAAACTATTTCTTCCTTGCATGCTCATCTAAGATAGGTGTATCCCAATGTTCGGCAATAGCAAATTTAAATTGCCCTTCACATTCTTACTCCACCCTAGATTTTCTTTGACTTCAAAACCAGTCAGTACCTGAAGTACATCTGTGAACTTGTCATATTCCTTGAGGTTGTCTGATTCCTTTAAGTCCAGTTCTTGAAGTGTTTGGGCTAGTGGAGGTTGGGGCAAAGGCGGCTGTCTTGTACTGGCCAAAAGGGTGGGTGCAAAAGCTGGAAGCCCTGCAATCTTTGGCCCAGTGACCGGGCCTACCACATCTGAAGCAGTCCCCATGTGCATAAGAGCTTGGACGGCCTGGCCTGTAGGTCGCAAGATGAGATGACAATATGAATAGTATAATAATGGCAAGGTTGGGCATTGTGCAATGGAGAAAACGGGACTCCAAGGTAGTACCATAGACTATTTGTAGTCAGGTATATAAAGACATTTCGCGCAGTTCAGGGTCACTCAACAACATCTCTTGCTACCTTTCTTTAAGATTTCCTTTGATATTCGTACTTGTACATTAATGTAATGGAATCAGTGCAGACTACTAAGGGTATCTGGGTGATGTTTGCTCATTCAAGAAGTATTGATATGAGCATTGTAATATGGAATTATAGCTGGCAATAAACAAGATGCCTATTGCTGATCCTTGTCTGCGCCTGATGTTATTTAGTATGAAAGTGATTTGTTCTTGTTTCACTGCGGAGTGATTAGAGAATCACTCTGATTTCAGGGGGAAGTTTAGCCATGATGATAGGAATCAGTAAGCGGCTGTATTTAGTTGATTCCACCCCAAGTGCTTCTAGACCTCATATGTTTGTCTAGTTTGTCGTAAAGGTAATGAAGTTGATGTGGTTTGTCTGTTGAACACGTAGTTATCTTCAACAGTTCATAAGTTGCTGAGGTTTACTGAATCTCTTGTTGATAATATTCACTGCTGCATCGTAATTTTTGGTGATTGGCAATCCAGTTATAGTGCAAGATGCAGATCCTTCTAGCAGGGATACCAGATAATTGAACTTGTTGAGTTTTGTGAGGTTGGTATTCGTGTGTGCTGTGCTTTTGAAGCTATCCCAGAAACTTCGAAATTGTGTAAGATCTCCTTTGAACTTTCCCAAAGTAGTCTTGAGTAGTCCTGATTTTGATGGGTGTCATGCTGAAACTGTTGAATTGGGGTGTGAGTAAGATGCTAATGAGTCGAGGAAGTCAAACCATTGACAGCTGGAGGGATCAAAGCATTGTTGAAAGGGGCAGATTTGAAGTGTCGCTAGAGGTCAATGTTGAAGCCGGAAGAGTTGGGGCGTCTCTAGAGGTCAATGTTGAAGTGGGGGGAGTTGAAGAGTCTCTAGCGGTCGATGTTGAAGCGGGGGGAATCAAAGTGGTGATTGTTTTGTTTTCTTGAGGTGTAGAGGGGGCGTGGTGCTTGTTGAGATGTTTGTGATAGCATCCACGAGATGCATTTTGAAAAACTTGGAATCTTCCACCTCCTTAATGTCATAAACTTTGCAAGCAGTTAACTCCATGTTTGTTATGGATCTTCAGCATGGTGGAAGACCAAGACCTCCAAAGTGAGAACACAAAACTTTGTTGCTCCAAATTTTCATTATCTCACCATCCATCCAGCCCTTTTCTTGAATGGCCACAACAACTCCATGTTTGTTATGGATCTTCAGCATGGTGGAAGCTGTTGAGCTAGCGTTGTTTTCTGGCGCAATGACAAGTCATTCCTCTTCATTCGTCTTTGACACCATTGGTTTGAAGCCTTAAACTGACCTGCAGGGATGTCATACTGAGGATCTTGAGAAAGTTCCAATGCTTTTACTGGGTTTGCACAGTCTTGAAAAGTCCTTGAATTTTAGAGCAAATCCTTAACGTCCTTGAATGCCAAAAATCCTTGAAAAGTCCTTGAATTCCACAATAAAGTTTTGAAAAGTCCTTGAATTTTCGCCAACATAGACTCTGAAGAGTGCCAGGAAAGTTGTATCATAAAGATTAGGGTGTTCTTCCGTTTTAATTTTGTAAAAAAAAAATGCAAAGAATTACGTAAAATTTAAGGGAAAACTGAACACGACCCAAAATGTGAGTAGAGACCAGATTGATCAGCGGTTGTGTATATGACTTGTAATGCTCTTATGCATGCCACATGGAGCTGACTTGAGATTACGGAGTTGAAACATTGCGTTGTTGTTGGTTTCGCTGCAAAATTCTTGGAAAGTGCAGTTTTAACCATTAGTGGTTAACTATGGAAGAGTATAAATGGGTTAGGCAAGTTAAAGGCGATTCGAAGAAAGCAATTTGCATTGTATGCAACAAAACTATGGCTTTAACATCGATGGGTGAGAGTGCATTACGTTTGCACATGGCTGGAAGTAAACATCAGGTGAATGTAAAGTCGAATGGAACAGCAAGTACTATGCAAGTACTATGCATAAAAAACTGTTAATTTGAAAGGTACAGAATGCTTTATTTTGTTAAACGAGTAACATGACATTCCATGAAGGGGTCCTTGAAAAATAATTTTGGTCCTTGAAAAGTCCTTGAAAAAAGATTTCAATTTTCTGCGCGAACCCTGTTTTAGCCTGACCATGTTTGGTAAAATCGCTAAACCATTGTTATGCTTCTGTGCGATCAAGGCCATTAAATCTTGCTTGAGACAAGGCCACATGGCTTTCCTTCCGCGATCTGATCTATATTTTGGCTGGCCAAACCAGTCTTCTTCAGGTACAATGGAAATTTTACACTGGGACGTTTTTTTTATGTAGCATATTACCGGAAATACGTAAAAATAATTGACCGTGTAAATTACAGATAAACATATGGTGAAATAAAATAATAAGTAAACAAAATAAAGTAAAAGGAAACGATTAAAATGTTTCTTCACAGATGTCCAGACCATCAGGAACAATTGTTCTGCCTTTTTTAATTAAAAAAGCCTCCCTTGGCCTTACGAATGGAGTCTTGGTCAGAAAAGATTTTTTCGATGGGTATTAATTGCATGTCGTTAGCAGTGTGGTTATTAGAGGACAGGTAATGTTCTGTGGCTGTAGTAGGTTTAGATTTGGTGATAGGGTTATCTATCGCCAAATTTTTTCCAGCATGGTCCAAACTTTGGAATAGTGCCTTTAAAATGTTGAACTTTCAAAATATTCAACAGCTGATTTCCCTTAGTATGCACTTAAACAAAACGATTATTAGATCTGAATTGAATTTTCTTCCAAAACATTTCTTCAGTAATATTTATTACAGTAAACAATATTGAATAGTTTTAATTTTTGTCCCAGGACTTTCCTCAAACATAGAATCTAATATGGTAGCTGAACAAGTGTTTGAGTTTATCCGTGAAGCCATCTGACTGGATAAGGAAGGGATCATGGATGGATACGCTTGCTGAGTGTGGGGTGATAACAATTTGCCACGAGGCATGTGTTGAAAGCAGTATTGAGACCAATTACAGCCCAAGGCCATTCACTGAGATTCCTCTTGTCTTTTTTAGTAAATCTTGGAAGCCACCATTGTTGGCTAGTGACTTTGTAATAACGGGGGTGGTCTTGCTCAAGTTTTTCTCCACATGCTTTCGGTTTCGGTCTGTACTGTTCAGCAGTTTTAAAGCATGCAATAAATGTTTCCTCTGCCAGAGGGTTAAGCTCGGTGCTGCCACATCATCTGCATGGACTAACTTTAAAGCATTCTGGCTGTCAAGACCACAGTTCATTACTGCTTCCAACTGTTCACTAATACTGGCCGGGCATGGCATGGAATGTCGGCTACAGTATTTAATTGCGATAAACAAAAACGGTGTTCTAGTCGTCAAATTCCTTGAAAGTTGTATATTTAGGAAAACAAGTTAAAATTGATACACTACGACTAGGGATTGTATGTTTTAACACACTCTAAAAGGTCCTGGCCTCATTTGAGGGTCCTTCATTTGCTTCTGAGGTCTGTGTTTTAACATAGAAATTAAGGCTCTGGATCCATCATTAACATGACCTACTCCCAAAAAGGTTGTAGTTTGAAATGTGGTCAGACTTGAGTGGGTCTCTTTGTTAGCCCACTGCCAAATCAGCTCATTTTGTTCTGCCATGTTTGCATTTTAACAGGAAACAATTCTTACTTGGAGCTTCAGGTGTAAGAAGGATAGCATTGACCACATACATACATACATGAACTTTATGTAAATCAAATTTCAGAGTAGCCTAAAGGCTAATATCTTCAAGAACAAAAAAGACAGAATCTATTTACATGCACCAAAATCTATATGCATACATAAAATAAATCTATATACATGCAGAAAATCTATTTACATAAATGAAAAACAAAAAAAACAAAAACAAAAGTCTAAAAGGTGATTGCTTTTTACCACAACATCTGGTATAGGCTCTCTCTCTCTGTGGGCATAATCCCTTGTTCCCTAGGCAATGTCTGGGGAACAAAGCCCTTGTCTGTGTTTTTCTGAAGATTAGCTGTGGTGCCAAATGGCCTTTACTGTATTCTGCATTGCCATTATGCTACGGGTCGTAAGCCTGGTGGCCTTTCCAAAATAAACTGAAGTTTATCTGAAGTTTGCCTTTTTGTGACATAACAAAATCACCTTTTTATTCTACTGTAACAGTTAAATAATGAACCAAAAAGGCCACTGTGGCCATCACGCAGTAGTAAATTTTGTCCTTAGAACTACATTGTACATTTCATGTTTGACTCAGTGGTAAATGTTCCAACTGAATGCAGCACAAAAATTCCTCAAAATCCAACTCTTAAAGTCTGAAGCAAAAACGTCCTCCAAAAGAATAATAAACACTACTATTGAGCTAGAACTACCAGTACACAAAATTAACAACAGTTCCAAAGTGAATGATTGAGGTACACTAAGCTTACGATATAAAACTTTTCAGTCCCATACAACGGTCCCTTTATGTGTCCTAAAATCCTTCAGAGTCTGACTCTGTGTCAGATGCAAAAAAATGTTCCTTGAAAATCATCTTCAAAAGATTCATCATCTGATGAACCATCCAAAGAATTGGTGATGATGCACTTTAAGAACAATCTTGCAACCATTTCTTGGGGAATGTCATGCCACACCTCAGTAATCTACTGTCACAGTTCTGCAGATGGTTTCTTCTTTTGGCTGTTAGTTCATGGATGCCTTTAGCCGGCGAGTTCATCCACTTTTGCCTGACTCTGTCCTTGAATGGCTTGTTTAGACAGACGTCTAAAGGCTGCAGCAAGGAAGTAAGTCCGCTGGGAATAACTGCTAAATCAGTGTTTTACATTTTCAGATTTGCTCTGTCTTTTGGGCTTTGAAGGAGCCCACAAGAAGGCTTCTTTGATGCCCAAGACCTCCAAAGTGAGAACACAAAACTTTGTTGCTCCAAATTTTCATTATCTCACCATCCATCCAGCCCTTTTCTTGAATGGCCACAACAACTCCATGTTTGTTATGGATCTTCAGCATGGTGGAAGCTGTTGAGCTAGCGTTGTTTTCTGGCGCAACGACAAGTCATTCCTCTTCAGTCATTTTTGACACCGTTGGTTTGAAGCCTTAAACTGACCGGCAGGGATGTCATACTGCGGCCATTAAATCTTGCTTGAGACAAGGCCACGTGGCTTTCCTTCCACGATATGCACGTTTCAGTCGAGGCATTTGATGAAAGTTTTCCTTGCTTTTTCGCCAAAGACAGATGTTGCTTTCCGCAATACCAAACTCTCCCTGAGCTGCTCGATTTCCATGTCATTCTGGAAATTGTATAATCCTTAACTTCTCTGCTGTGGTGTAACTTTGTTGTTTCGTGCCTACTGTCGCCATTACTCATAAGTTTACATCAATTGGAATAAAGATGCTTTGGACAATTTTCTTTTTATACCAGTAGTGATATTTTAAATTGATCATGACTAACTATGATTGGTTATTTGCATCAACAATAGCCTATTAAAGTCTAGTTTATTGTCTTTTCTATCCTTTGTTAACCATGTATGAATGCAAATAAGGGTAAAGATTACAAACAAAAGGTTCTGTGTATAATTGCATTGCAAATGTTGAACAATAAATCTTGGGGAAAAAGTGTGCATTATACACAGGTAAACACGGTATCGTACAATAGAGAATTACAGAAATTAAAGTGTTACAACTTTAAGGCGGGGGTACACGTGAATTTAAGTGAAATTTTGGTAAGTTTAAAGAGAGGTTGAAAGGGAAAAAAGGGTTATGGAACACCACCAGACAGTTGCCCGACCGCACAATGGCACCCCAGGTTGTTGGGCAACTGTTTGGAGTGTATGTACCAATTTTTAATTTCAAACTCTAATTTTAAAACAACAACAAATCTTCAAAATTTCCTATTTCCATCAATTTTACTAATCCTTTGAGAAAAACTATTTCTCTCCAAATATACCTAAAAATCACCAAAAAATTTCCAAAACAACCCAAAACATAGATATGTGAGATGAGCAGAGAGATTCTTGATTGCTTGAAACGTAAACAAGATATTTGCATAAAAAACATAATACCCAGCCAAAATACGGCTTTGATGTGTACCCCGGCCTTAAAAAAAGTATAGTAGGTGAACAAGAAACTCAAAAGAACTATTGCATGTAATCTATGAATTATAGCAAAACACACAAGAATGTAACAAAAAAGAGCTCTAAAAGTAATAAGGTCTTTTTTGTCTGTGTCAATCTTGGTTTTGAAATATTAACATAGGTGGTGAAACAGAAAGGGTCTTAATTTGTTTTTGAAATTAATCTATTCTACTTTCCACCAATCTTATTGCTCCATCAGTTGGTCTCCTGTTGTGTAAAGGAGTCTTACCAGTGTCTTTTCCAGAAAATGCAGGCATGAATTCAAACACTTCTGTACATGGCCCACACATTGTTTTTTGACATTTCCATTTCCATAGACAGCTACTTATAACATTGCCATAACTTCGTGACAATAACAGTATTAACAAAAATTTTAAGCTTACGAGACAACTTTTTAAAGACATGCTTCGGCATGACTCATGCCGTCATCAGTTTAATGTGTTGTTCTGTTTTCCACTCTGTTACATATGCTTACAGTTTAAGTACATTAACAATTTAAAATTTAAAATGCAATAACAGTTACAATTCTGCAAGTGCACAAGCGTTATTTACAGAACTGCGTCACAAGAAGCAAAAATCATTGTGTTGTAACTGCGCATTTAGTTCTGGCTTTAAGCGGCTGATGTAGATCGCTTCTTTGAGTTTAAGACAATGTCTAGTTTTAGCTGAATCTACAATCTTAAAGCAATCAACCGAACATTTGCATTTACAACTAGGTGAACCGTTCAAATGCTTGTAGACATGAGAATTTTTGTCACTCGAGAGATGCTCTTTTACCCTAGTTGCAAAGTGGCGTGACATCTCGCCAACCAATGTAACGGGAGTTACATCCCGCACAAGTAAATTGATAAACAACCAGGGATTTTAATGCATCTGGAATAGGATCTTTGAAATTGAAAAAATTCTTGATTTTGAAAGAAGAAAAAACAATTCTGATGTCTATCTTTGCAAAAAACGTCCAACAAGTATTTTAGTTTTTTGCGTGTGACGGTAGAAAAATCACCCACAAATGGCAGTTTGAAGTACCGAATACCTGTACTGTTTTCCCCAGTAGTAGAATTGTTATTTTGAGTCGGTCGAAATGAAAATTTTTTTTATACCCTGTAATGATTTTGTCTATGAGAAGGCTCAGGAAGGAGTTACGTTGAAGAGTTATCGATAGCTGTTCAAGATCTTTTTCCCGTCCAATGGTGGTGGTGTTGATTTTAAAAATTCTGTCAACCAATGTGTAAATTAGACCAACCTTATACTTAAAACAAGTAAAACTAAGGAAATTTGTAAGGAGCCCAGTGTAAGTGCTCTTGTGACATATTGAAGTGATACAAGAAGCCCCCAAGTTGTTTACCAGAACATCAAAGAAAGGGAGTTTCCCGTTGAGTTGAGTTTCATAAGTAAACTTAATGTTAGGATGTCTAGAGTTAAAGTGCCACTGAAACGAAATTTCCGTATGTGAGATTTTTGCGTTAAAATAAAGTTTGAACCTTACTTGGAAACACTGCCAATTTTTTTTCGCATACGGTAAGCGAAAACTGCTTTTTCAGCTGTTCGAAGTTGGCCGGTTGAGCCTAAAATTGGCGGCCATCTTGGCGCGGCCAAAACAGCGTAGTGACGTCACTGGTTGTACTACTCTCGTGTCTCGCTGAAAATTTAGGGTGATTATGGGAGAAGAGACTAGTGCTCGAAGCCCCCGAAAAACATCTTTAGGACATCTCAGAGCTGTGAAGCAGTTAATTTACAGTAGCCTTAGACCTGAAGAGGCGGAGAGTTGATCCTGAGGCCTTTCATTCTATTCAGTTGGATATTTCCAGGATATTTTTATGTAAGCAAGCAAACGAGAGCGAGTTGTTAAATTGCAAAACGATCGGGACATTTGGTCAAATGGCCATAGCTTATTTAAACAATAGCTACACTCATAAAGTAAAAAAGACATGAAAACAAGAGAAAGCGGCTTTTGAAAACATTATCCGCAGTGCTGCCGCACGAATCGCGGCAACAAAGCTTCTAGTCTTCGAGTCGCTTCGCTTCGATGAAACCGGACGCTTTGTGAGTTTCACCGCGGACATGCAAGATTGTGCTACAATGACCTTTAATCTGGTTGTATCTGCTACATCCTACAAGTTATCACAACAGCAACAGTTTAAGAAACGCTCGTCTTATATATGGAGGTAGCGAATTTAAAACTATAAAGGCAAACTAAGCTGCCATGACCCCGTGTTTTCAGGAAACGAGAGAAAGCGTGACAGTGTTGGCGGCAAAAGATCATAAATGCAAATTAGTTCAAATTCTGTTTTAGTAAACCCTCGAAAGGAGTGTAAATTAGTGACGTTTTAACGAATTGGTTTTGAACTTGGATACTATTTAATGAAGATCTTAGACATAGTATACGTTAAAGAGCTCAAAGTAGCCTATCGGCCGTGAAATGTTGCATTTGGGAGATTCGTGAGAGAAGCGAAGTATTCCCGCTTTGTCTACGCTAATACGTATGCGGCGATAAAGCAAACCCTGCTGTAGACCACAATTCTAGTAGTAAAGATACTCTACCACAGCAACTTGCACTTACTTGTATCATACAAAGATGCCCTGTGTGTAATCTAGTACCTGACGCAAAGCTTGTGGGCCGTTAATAATTTCGTGATTGCATGTGCATATACGTCGTTGGCATTCAAAGGGTTAAAATAAAAATTGAGTTTGTTCGAAAGAGGATTGTATAAGTGCTATGGACACAATAACATAAACAGTCAAAATCACCCAGAGGAAAAATCCTGCATGCACAAAATGAATCTATGCCGCCAACCAATGAAACGCAGCCGTTAACTCCTAGCGGGCTACAGTAACATTCCCGGGAATGAATGTGCAATGTTACATTTACGTTTGGGGCAGTTGCCTTGTCAGATATCTGCGATTTCTTTCGCCGGTAATTCCGCGGCAACCTTTTTTTTATTTATTTATTGCATTACACACAGCTATTAACTATTTACACAAGTTTCATTACAATACTATACTAATTAACTAAACATAATATACAGGACCTACAGTGTAACACAGCTATAATTCACACTCACACAGATACACACACTCATGAACAGTTACATAGCAAAGTCACACTAATTTGAACCTGACACGCTTTAAAGGTATTCAACTACCGTAAACACCGGCGTATAAGCCGCACCTTTTTTCTCAAAATTTTCGGATCAAATCGGGGATGCGGCTTATCTGCGAGAACATCTAGATACCACGCCGTAAATTTGCATAAATTAACAAGTTTAGCGCAAATTCTATAGTCTGTATAGACATGTGCAGCAAATTAATAAGAACTTCATAAAACTATACCACATTACGCATTGATCATTGCTTTTGAAAGTTTGGTGGCTCCTAAAAGAGCCGTTTTTTGTGTGAGCTTACACAATGATTAAACCTTCTTCGTTAAAAGATCTTTTAACCGGTTTAACATTGCCTTCCTTGAGCAGGTGAACTTCACTCGG
>OZ026600.1:21600797-21670797 GCA_964020085.1 Micromussa lordhowensis | reverse complement strand
TTGCCCGCTTTAAGGTTATTAGCCCCTCGGCCAACACAACAGTAATGCTCGAGTCAAAGAGGTTTTTGGTCCTTGAAGATGTAACCATTTCTTCATCTTTGTAAAGTACGTGAATAACATCGTTATCGTCATCGTATTCTTGTACCTCCCCCTCGTACCAGTCTGGTTTGAATTTGGTTCCTTCAAGGTCATTTTCAGTCTAAAGCATGTGAATCCTGGCTCCTACTTGCATCATAAGTTCTCGCTCTTCTGCCACCCAGCTTTCCAATTTCTTTGGTAATTGTTTTTCCTGGGTTGACTTTTGGCTTGGCTTTGCTTCTTCCCCGCTCTCCTGGTACTTCCTCCTTTTGGAGGGGGCTGGAGAAATTTCTTTACGAGTTTTTTCACTAAAGAATCTTCCAATTTTTTCAACTGCAGCCTTCTCGAGCTTTAACAATCCTTGTTCAAGTCGATCAAGGACATCGCCTATGGTGCCTTGCACTTCAAGCTTGTCGTTGTGACCAACTTTCTTGACTCCACACTTGTCTCTAGTTGAAAGAACAGCACCTTCTGAACTAAAGGTACAACTCTTAAGAATATACAGCTTATCTTCCTTTTCCTGGGCTAGTTAGTAGCTTGTAAATGTCCCTCAGAATTGAAATTCTTTTTACTAGTTCCATTCGTTCTCTACTAAACGCAGTTTGAATTTGGCTGGCCTTTAGCAATCCGACTCGAATAACTAGTTCATCCTTTGTGCCCAATGGACAGTAACCATGGAATCTTAAAACTGCATGCAGAAAACGCACTGGCTGCTTACTCAACTGTGCTGTGGTCGATGGGACTTCAGAGAGGTCATCACTGTATATGTTGCAGGATCCCGTCCAGAAACTTTCTCCTTCTGTTGCTTTCACAATACATTCTGCCAGTTTGTGTTTCTGTCCTGTTTCCAAAAGTTTTTCCGAGGTACAGATTGCTACAAGTTCCTCTCGAGTATTCTCGATGAAAAGGGAATGTTTGGACCAAAATTCTCTGGAATTATCTTCTTCAGCTAATAGCTCTGCATCCTTGCTTGCTCAAGTAAAATATTCTTCTAACTGACACAGTGGAATCCATGCTAAGAATGCAATGGCGGATAAAATGTCCTGAGAGGGCTTGGGGTAAAATACCTTCTGAGATAAATCAAGGATATCTGAGGGGAGAAATAGCTATGTAATTCCATCATATTATCCTACAGGCAAATCTCTGCGAACTTCGTATGGCTTAAATTTAATTTATTTTGAACAGAAAACATGTACAATCACGTCTAGTAGATGTTCTTTTCTTATTTCTAAAGCTTTGGCTATATTATATCAAATTCTATCGCATAGAACTAAGAAAAGAAAGGAGCAAAACTGCTAAAACGCGAACAAGTGTTTACACTCTTAGCTCATAAAAAATAAGTTGTCCTTGTTCTTTCTTTGCACTAAATATGGTCCTATAGTAAATACAATTAGTAGAGAACATGATAAAAGAGTTTAACAGTCATTCTTTTTGGAGACACAAGATCAGTCTCGTCCACTTAAGATCGAAAACTTCTAAAATCAGTCTCTCGTAGAAAGAGTCTAAACCTTTAAAATTTTATGGTTCAAATTCTTTTATCACTTAAAGACTGGATAATTTGATTCACATATCCTACCTTCAAGAGCCTGGAGTTTCAATCTGGTGCAAAAGAAAGTTCAAACTCGTGTTGTGAAGAGCTCTCTCATGGAGTCCGCCATAGTTTCAAAGTGCTTAGGCTTTCGTTAGTAAATTGGGAAGACAAAATGTGCGCTGAAGAAAAAAAAAACTAGCCAAGACAAAAGCACTTGAAACAGCTCCCATTCACGAAAATGAAATTTTATCGTGTACATTCAACAAATTATTTTAAAACCGTCCAGAGCATGGTTGTGGATGAACAATTCTTAACCAGGCTCTTGCAGATTGGGACGCCTGTTTGTTTGCAAACCTCTATGGAAGGTAATGCACTGCCCAGGTGTGTTCGAACCTCAAGAGGTCAGGAATCGGCTCCCTCTCAAACTTGTCTTGCATTTTTCCACGCCACTGGTAATCTTGCCAATAGACTTGCCAATACATCGTCTTGTAATTTTAGACGCTCACTAGTCTTAAAAAATTAAAAAATTAAAAAAATGGTCAATTTATGGTTACTTTATGGGTAAATTGTTACATCACATGCAATTTCAGTTTTATTGGTAAATTCTAACATGACATCCATTTTTAGATAAAGAAGACATGGCTACAAACTAACAATAATTAATTTGAATATTGACAGAACATGCTTGTCTTGATGTATTAAAAAAAAGTAACTTTATTGGATGATACAATTACTAAAAATTCAGTAGTTTACATTGTGGTCCATTAATAATAATATTTCCAAATGATCTTGATATTAGCAGGCAAGTCAGTACTTTAAAGAAAACGACAACACTTTTAAGTTTATAAGACATGTTTCGACAGAAACTTCTGTCATCTTCAGTTAATTAATGTTCAAAGCGTTACAAGTTGAATTTATAAATAGGAAAAAATGATAATTATGCTAGTAACAACGGAATGTAAATGGAACGTGACAAAGTGAGAATTAAAAGGATAGTTTAAGATTAGTATGATGTACTTGTTGATTCAAGGAAGGTTTTTCTCTTTGAATGTGAAATGCCTCTTTTATCTTGAGTTGGAAACTCGTGGAGGCGTGATCTAAAATGTGAAAACAGTCCACTGAACACTGTCGCGCTTTGTGTTCAGTGGACTGTTTTCACATTTTAGATCACGCCTCCACGAGTTTCCAACTCAAGATAAAAGAGGCATTTCACATTCAAAGAGAAAAACCTTCCTTGAATCAACAAGTACATCATACTAATCTTAAACTATCCTTTTAATTCTCACTTTGTCACGTTCCATTTACATTCCGTTGTTACTAGCATAATTATCATTTTTTCCTATTTATAAATTCAACTTGTAACGCTTTGAACATTAATTAACTGAAGATGACAGAAGTTTCTGTCGAAACATGTCTTATAAACTTAAAAGTGTTGTCGTTTTCTTTAAAATAATAATATTGATAAAAAGTAAAAATACTCACACAGTACTCCCAAAATAAATTAAAATTATTAGACGGTTCTATGAATAGTAAAATAATTGAGCTTAGAATTATTAACTATATATTTATTACTTAGAAGATATAACGAAGACACAAAATTTCCTGTTAATCCGAGTTTCGTGCTCACGCACTCATCAGACAGTATTTAATGGAGAATAAACCTATCGAGTTATATATATACACGCGTCTATTGTTTATAAAAAGTAGGGCAGTGTGGTTCTAATCACAATTAGGTGTGAGAAAAACCTAATAGAGTATTGTTTTTTAGTCAATTGTTCCGAAGATAAAACTTGTTTTTGTGGCGGCACTTGGAAATCAGTTCTGATCTTTTGTTTAGGATTCTGTCGGGGTGTGCAGTAATAATCATTAGCTTCTCTGTTAAGCATAGGTCGCATCGTTTAGAAATGTTGTTGTAGGGTCTTGCACGGCTGATTATAGTCCATTTAATGTTCAGGCCCTTTCGCGAAAATATTTTTTTCACCCAAATAGTCACTTAGGAGGGTTTTCCACTGACCTCTTCAATTAAAATAAATTTAATAATTATAGCAGTTAAAGGCATATTTGTTTGTTATATTCTAATTTGAAGGCCATTTCGCCTCAGCCATGTCCTTCAGGGTGACACTGTATACCTGAAATACAAAACACAAAGATAACCATAATGTTTATGAAACAGAGGGGGAGGGGGGCTATAAGAAAAACAAAAGGCCTTAATAATTGTTTGCATATCAATGAAAAATGTAGCCATAAAAATTGTCTTACAAGTGATGACACTGAAAATAAAATTGTCCTGAGAATTGCCCTCCTCCCTCCAAACCCATCTCCTTGTTGTATGTCACAGGCTGAGAGAGGAACCATTTGAAAGTTATGGAGGAATTCTCGAGCCGCATGAATTTTTTTCGTCAACCTTTTCATTGTTTTAAGTTTTTTTCCGGGCTACTCGGCGTATATGATTTTTTTTCCGCTTAATCTTCCCTTGCATGAATATTGTTTTTCACCCCCTCCCCCACCGATGACTTGGTCCGTCCCTAGATATATTGGTTCATACAAAAATCAGTGCTTACCGCAAGGCCTTGTGGGTTGTCGTATCACCGGGAACAAGAGGGTTTATGAGACAGAAACGTGACTTTTGTTAGTCTGCAAAAGGTGGTTTCATTTTACAGATTACAAACATTTCTTTGACACATCTGTCAGCGATGTATTCTTCTCGAAATTTTACACCATGATGAAGCCGCACCCAATGCAGTATGTAGCCCTCACTTTCACGGGAAACTGACCTTAGAAACAAAACTTCACTCACTTCAATCTTCAAAATGCGTCACTCTCGAGAATTGAAATTTAGCACAGACCTTTCCTGCTAGGTAATCTTGCAATCGACAAGAAACATGTAATCCGAAAAAGTTAAATTAGTCTCGTGTACCACCTTAACTGAAATATGGATAAATATGGATAAGTCCAATTTTCCCTCGTGGGGTCAGCTTGAGAACTGAAATCTCAATAAAATAAGATCTTCTTGCCTTTATCCAAAATATTACCATGCTCAAAGGGTTTTTTGGTGACTTAATTTTTGCCACTACTGTTCGAATGTTGTGCGGAATCTTCTTAATTTGTGAACTTGACAAGAGTCTCCTGACGGGGAGATATGGGGGGGATATGACGGGGGGGGGGATAAGATGAAAAAAGGTGAGAAATGGTCGGTAAGTGGCTAATGATGAGATCATCCCATGGCCCAAATTTGGTGCGCAAATTTTCTGTAACACACATTGCACTTATTTTCCCGTCAAACCTGTTTGTCAGGTGGGAATCCCTTATGCTGGAAGATTTATTCCTAGAGTACCATACTTATCCGTGGAATAGCTATTCCAAGGATAAATAGTGCTTCCGGGAACCCATTGTTATTCCTGGTATAGTTATTCCTAGAATAGCAGATTTATCCCTGGAATAACTGTTATACCTGGTTTTATTTGTTCCTCCTTTCAGGAACCGCCCCCTGGTGTTCTTTTGTCATTTTTCTTTCACCAGTGCATTTTTCTGTTTTGTTCATTTGATGGCGTATAAAATTCCTCCTTTGTGCGCCTTCCACTCTAACCATTCTGTGGCCATTTTGGAAGAACTTTCTTTCTTGAAGCCAGTTTTTTCTCTTCGTCTCGTCATCGATCTGGTGGGCATATCTTGCATGATGGCCTATAGATACAATGCCTTGCCAACAATCTTTTGACACGTGTTTGCTTCTTTGCCTTGCTCTTCCATTTCTTTTTCTCTAATTTTGGTTTTTCCCGCCTCTTGGTATCGGTGGAAGATGATGCTAGGTCCACCCACCATATTTTTCTTAGAGATAATACAGATCTTTGTTTTTTTTCGTCAAACTGAGAGAAGATGCCAGATTCCAGCGTTGTGTAGAGATACATTAGAGTTACACCAGGGATGGAAATGCTTTGTCTCAACATGTTGATGCTTTTGTCTTTCCAAAAGGTGCACATCTTTGCAAGAGCATAGCCAAAAGGCTGGACGTCTAGGTTGCTGTACCAGATGAGAAATTCTCGAAAGGTCTTCATATTATTGTCGGCCCAGACCTGTTGCCAGTACTGGTAGTCTTCATCAGAAATGTTCTCGTTTTTTAACGTACAAAAGAAGGCTTCGTGAGGTGGAAGTAGAGGGTGTTCTAATTTCGCCAGAGAATCCAACCATTCATAAGGAAAGAACCCCTTAGTTTGAGGACACTCGTATGCCTTGAGAAACTTGTCGTAGCTGAAACCGGGAGCAAGGGTTGGTGACATCAAGAAAGTGGAGATGAGGGGTCTTTAGGCACATGAAGTTGTTATTTCGTTTAACAGTGAATTGAACACCTTCATTCTGGACCAGAACTGGGAAGAGAAATTGTTTTACTGCGTTAAGGTCGTATTTTCCAGAATTAAAGCCCAGGACAGGGAGTTCCTTCAGGTATTCTTCGAGTCGGTCTCGTAGTCTCTTCAAGGAGTGTTCTTTTGTCTTCTTAGTTTGTGCGCTGTGGTGTTCAGGCTTTTCATTCACATTCCCTGGATCATCATCGCACTTATCTTTGCGTTGGCGATCTAATGCCTGGTAAAATGAGGCACCTTGCCCTTCAATTTCCTTGTCATCGAGGAACGCACGATCTTCCTCGGTTTCAGCCTCTGTCTTCATCTTCGTCATCTGTGTCCATAAGATCTTCCCCCACATCATCAACATCTTCGTGAGTGCCAAAAATCATCATTGGTAATATCTAATGTTTTGTCTCCGGAAGGACCATTAGATCTTTGTTTTATTTCTTGTAGCTTTTGGTCAATGACTTCAAAGAGAAATGAAAACTCTTCCTTCAACAGGCCATAGCTTTTTTGACTGATTTCCTCTAAGTAGTCTATCATCTCTTTTACGAGCTGTTTGGAGTTCTCAGTTGACACAAAACACTTGGGTTCTTCAAAGAAAGGGATGTTTGAGCAGACACTCGCGCTGAGGGGTATATGTTTAGTGTTCCAAGTGAGTTTTTCTGTATTATTTAGGCCAGTCTGACGATTAAACATACACTCAAAGTCAAAGGTGGCTCTGTAGGGAAAGTACTTGAGATGTTCGGGGATGGTGAAGCCATCGTCTTCTAGCAATTGAAAGATGGTCGGTGGGATCTTGTAATCACCACCAGGAAACTGAAAATGTACTTTCGCCCCGTAGGTTCTCTCGTGACGATGTAGCTTGCCTACATGTTTCCAGTACATTCCACATTGAGAGCAGCAGTACGACTTGGTGTATTTCTTCATATCTTTAATGTAGGAAAAGTGATTCTGGTACAGGTTCAGGTAAAGAGTGATTGCATAATGACAAAGAGAACGATAAATTAATTTGCGCGGCAACTTCTGGAATGGAATCTTGGTCGTGTTTCTCTGTGTCGTCTTCTCCTTCCTCTCCATCGGGTTTGGTGGGTTCGAGGGAATAGACAAAGATGTTGACTTCGTAGAGGTGTTCGAGCTCGGGTAGTTCTTTTGAGTTTTACGCCACAAAACTTCTTTTTGTCGGGCTGTGTTTCACAATACTGTTCATAGTAATGTTTTGCATTGCGCTCCAAATTCTTTGAGTGACAACTGTTATGGAGAGCGAGGGCCCGAAAGAAGCATAGATTGTCATTGTAGCTTTTGCTTTTCCGTGCATTACCATCCAGGGGAAGTGAACCATTAATTTTGCTAAGGTAGGGTGGCAAATCTGAACCCCGCCCTACAGGATGCCCTCGGAGCTTGGTGATGAAGAAGGTCACATTAGTCACCTGTTCTACCACCCATTTGGAGTTGGGGCGTCACTGGCGTACCCATTCTAAGACATCGAGATTTTCCAATGCTTGTTGGACTTGCTGGAGATCGGTTGCGGTTGCAATCTGAAAGAGTTCTTGAAAGTCTTGTTCATTGTTTCTGGAAGCGTAATAATACTGTAAGTCGCCGGTTTTGTTGTTTCGCAGAATGAAGCCAAAAGATACATTTAGTTTGAAAATGGAGGACTGGTCAACAAAGATCTCATCAAGGTGTTGTATAATATCTTGAGGTTGAGGAGAAGATAAATGGTAATTGTACCAATCCAATAGACAGTTTTGTCGGTTGAATCGTGTGCGGATTAGATGCCAATGGCGACCATACTCAGGAATAGGATTTTGCTTCGCTTCAGGCAGATGATCAGTCATGTTCGAGGGTCTTCTTGCCAGCTAGAACTTGATTTTTTCTCGATCGGATTTGGCTTTGCTTTCTTTAGATTTGACTCTGAAGGGAATATAAAATCCTAAGTCATACAAACCTTCCTTTACTATAAATTACAATATAAGCAATGATTGTAATAATGTCTAGTTATATTAACAAATACTTAAATAATAAGTAAAAAAAATCGTTCTCAAGGAATGCTGTGATAATTCCATTTAGGCACGCAAATAAAGCTTGCTGTTGTTATACACAAAATTAGCGTAGGACTAATCCTATGTTCACACTTCACCGCTTTCATTGTGAATTTGCATGGGACAAATCTAATGTATTGTTTCGTGTAAGTAAAAATTTAAGACAAATCCTTACTAAAATACAGCAGGAAAAATGTTCCCTACCTGATTCCTGATCGCGTGGACGTTTTGAAGCTTTAGAAGAGGGTCTACTATGGGCCTTTTGATGAGATCTGAATGGTGCCAGGTCATGAAAACGCTCTCCACAGGTAGCACACTTGTATTCTCGCTGAGCCGCTCGCTTCTCGTGAACTTGTTTCTCGTGCGTTTCAGATCTGTTTTGCGATGGAACAATTTGTCGCACTTGTAGCACTGGAATTTTTTCTCGTTGATATGTCTCTCGGTGGCGCTTTAATTTATCCGGTCGTGCAAAGACCTTTTTACAAGTTGAACATTCATGCCGAGCACTTTTGGCGGGAGGAAAGTCTACATCCTAAAACATTAAATGAATCGTATATTAACTACTTTGACAAGCTAGTAAAACAAAGTACTTACTAAAAAACTTACTTGTGCTGATCGTTTGCTGCTGGTGCCACTGTATCTGGTTCTGAGATGGCTCCTGAATACCCTGAAAATAAGTTATATTGAATGTAATATTAAAAGACGATTGCAACAACCGAAATTACGGACAGTAAATATGCTATAACATTTCCATAAGGACTCGTACCGTTTAAAATTCTTTCTCCCAATTGCTCCAGGCCTCCATGACTACAGGGGGAGCAACAGAATCTGCAGAGGAATGGAATGGAACTATACATGTAAGTAAAAAGAAAGTATCCCTCTACGATATTCAAACGTTAACATCTTACCTCTTCAGGAAAAGTCATCGCCACAATCCGATCCAAAATCTGATCACTTGGTATCTGGTTGCGCTTAATGCAATTTTCAAATTCGTCTAAAGTGGTGAACTTGTTCAAAGCCATGACTGCTGCTCAATCTCACAGTTTGTGAATGATGCATTCGGTGGTAGATGTGCTTTTATTTTAAAAACATAATAGATTTTCAAATAACCAATCAGTGTTGAAAGTTTTGTGAAAACAATGGGGCAAGTCTAGGCGAGTTCAATGTGGCATTGTAAAGAAACCAGTTTTCGGGACTGGATAGTCTGGATAAATCAGTTAATGAGAAACCACAGCAAATGCAATATTTCTTGCGACTAAGCGGAATACGAAAAATAAAAAAAGTAATAATAAGAATAATAAGAATAAGAATAAGAATAAAAAAGAGTGGTATCGAAATCCATCGCTTTGTAGCGATCTTTCTTTCATAGGCTTAAGGAAGATGTATCCAAAAATGACTTTAAAAGCCGGTTAAACCGGTAATACCGACCATGACTGCCATAAGATAAAAATAGAGCATGCCATAATTGATAAACCTGTCAAACCGGTTCAGAACCTGTTGCTGTGCCTATGATGTCATCAGTGATAATTTATTCCCCCGCTAATTAATGAGATTCCCCTGCAAAAAAGGGAAAACCGTGGTCCCTCCCCTACTACTAATAATGCACTGGGACCTTGTGAGCAGAAACAAAAATTCAATACAGGCATGGATCTGATGTTAATTAGGTTTAAATATGTTTTTCTAAAGTAATTATCTGAAATATCAGCATTTGGCATATCAGCATCTATTACAACATACCCCTGTCCTCCCTTGGTTGGTGAAGTTGATAGCTGTCTGCCAGGTGCTGTCTGAAATGCCTGCTTTGATCTTGAAACACACCAGCACCCAGTCAGGGACTCGCATAGAGTTAATGTATCTGTCCAAAATCTTTTCACTTAACAGTTCCTCAAAGGTCTTTCTAATTCCTCTCTTTTGTGCTACCATGTCAATAACATCCATGACAATCCCTTGGGCTTGCTGGTCTTTGAAAGCACACATGTGTCCCAAAACAGAGGCTAAAGAAAGGGAAACTCCTCCAAAAAGTAGGCCCAAAAACACCCTGCCGCAAATGCCATCATCTCTAAATTAGGATGCACTTGAAGTGCAAACATAGCACAACATTGTGCTGCAAAGCGTGGCTCCCAAAGTAGCCGTAAAGCTGAGCTATGGCAAATTTGGCAAGGACACCCTCATCGCGCATTTTCTGAAATTCTGCAAAGTTGCGACCAAGGGAAACTCCTCCAAAAAGTAGGCCACAAAAACACCCTGGTGCAAACGTCATCATCTCCTAATTAGGATGAACTTAAAGTGCAAATATAGCACAACATTTTGCTGTAACCCGCGGCTCCAAAAGTGCCCGTAAAGCCAAGCTATGGCAAATTTGGCAAGGACACTCTCATCGCGCATTTCCTGAAATTCTGCAAAGTTGCGACGAAGGGAAACTCCTCCAAAAAGTAGGCCACAAAAACACCCGGGTGCAAATGCCATGATCTCCTAATTAGGATGCACTTGAAGTGCAAGCATAGCACAACATTTTGCTGCAAAGCGAGGCTCCCAAAGAGCCCGTAAAGCCGAGCTATGGCAAATTTGGCAAGGACACCCTCCTCGGGCATTTTCTGAAATTCTGCAAAGTTGCGACCAAGGGAAATCACAGATATCACTTACAGATTGATATACACGCTTCACCCGATTCTTTAGCAACAGCGTTTCTTCTGGAGTATCAATATCTTTTTTTTGGCTAATCTCTTTCATGCTGGGAGATGTCACAGACAGGGTAGATATGTGGTCATCACTCTGAACCTTGAGGTGAATGTCAGAATAAAGGGACAAAATCAGCGAAATTAACTCGTTGTTGTGCTCAATGATTTGTTATTCAACATAACAATTAATTTTTTTCTAAACATATGCCTATAACTAGTTGAAACCTAACGGTAAAGGCAAATGACCATTCATTCAAAATCCTTGCTTGCTTGTGTGCTGCTTCTAGTAATTCAACAGTCAATTAATGCAGAGCCTGGAGGGGACAAGGGGCATGTGATGGGCATTTGACTTCTATTGTCTTCCATTTGACTGGTCCCAAGGGTGGGACATGTTTGTTTTCCTGTTAGGAGGAATGGCATAGAAAAAATCTGCTGGTCTATAAAACCATCTTGACAACAGGAACAGTGCTGTTTACAGGGTGAAAAATACTGTTTTTAGTGAAAAATAGAAGTAGATGTACTTCTCACTATACACTTTCTATAAAATTGATGGAAGGACTCACTTGTGGGGACTGAATGGATTTTTACATAATTATTTTCTCTTTGTCAGACAGTGTAGGTCTGGAATTCTAATGATTTCCATGCATTGATGGGCAGGTATGCTAAACAGCTGTGATACTTATGAAGGGATATAAAATGCCCAAGGTGGGGAAATTTGACCTAATTTTACCGTAAGCTTAATTTCAGGTCCTAGCTATTGTGGGGATTTTGGCCAAAAGTCAAATGTCCCCAATAATTTATCCCCAGCTGTGGGATTACCCCTCGTGTGCTTATAAACATTGACAGGAAACAAACTATAATCTTAATCTCTCATAATTATCCTCACAAATTTGCCTCAAGGCCTAAGACATAAAAACAAATTGTTTCAGTAAATGTATGCATTAATGACAACAACAACCTTTAACAAGAACAACCTTTATTTTACCCTCAAATATTACAAATACATATAGAATTATAAATAATACAGGATTTCATGAAGCAAACCTTTCGTTGACCGGGTTCGTTGCAGTATATTAGTGTTCATGTAGCGAGTATTTCCTTATCCAACGCGGAATCTATGCCTTGGTTATTTTGCGCCATTTGAATTCGCGGAATACCACTGTTTCCGTTTGCAAGGTTCACAGCACAAAAATCTAGAATTTCCCTGAGCTTACCTTTTTTGAACTACTTGGCAGGGTTGGTAATGAGCAGCCAATATCTTCATCCATTTCTTGTGGAGACGTACCAGATGATGAGCCTGACAATTGCAAACAGCGATTCGTTGGTGTTTTCATCACAAGCAAGCAAGCAAGCAAGCAATTTATTTATCCACATTTCACTAATAGTATAACTCGTTTTAACGTGAACGTGCCAGATTAATATAAATACATCATAAAGTAATATGGGAAATCATTATAAATAAATATAAGAAAAAATAGACAAACATTAAAATTAAGTGGAGACAAGCCATAGTTAAATCAAACTATGTACAAAAGTTACAATCACACTCCATCCTGGTAGTCAAGTTGACTTCGTCCAGCACTGATTTAAAAATATCAAGAGATGGAGCTCCCCTTACATAGTCCGGTAGATTATTCCATAATCTTGTAGTGACGTACTGATATGACCTATGCAAGAATCTGCTAAAATAGATAGGCTGTTCAAGCTTGCAGAAGCCTCTGAGGTCATATTTATTAGTACAAAATAAAAACATCTCCCTAATATTATTCGGCCCCATATTATATAAACATTTCTAAAACAGGCAGAGAGCATGTGAATATCTGCGATGCTCTAGGGTCTTTAAACCCACGGTCAAGTAGGGTGCTATATGAGTTTGACTTAGCAATGTTCAAGAGAGTTCTAATGGCATACTGATTAGTAGGCTCCAGTTTAAAAATCAAGACAAAGTCAGTTCTAGAATATTTGAGGAAAAGAGTATTTTTAGATTTATAAAACAAAGATAGTAGTTGTAATAAGTTGTAAAGACGTTTACTCAGTGAAAACTACATTGCAACTGACTACAAATATTTAAGTAGGCTAAACTAGTGGGAGCAGTATCATTCCCAGGATGTAGCTTTCTCTTTTCAGCCAGGTTATAAATAGGTACCAAAAAATTGTTAGGTAACCCCAAGTGAAGGGGACAAGACAAGGAAAACTGGGAAAGTTCTACCAGTACCAAGAACAACTTAAATGAAACCCATTTCAACCCCAGGAATAGGATTATATTTATCCATTATAACCCCAAAAATGGGATTATATTGTCCCGGCATAACACTTTGGCATGCATAACCTGAATTCTCCTTGTGGATTTTTATACCATCTCTTTGAATGTTCAACACATTGCCATTTATAGTTACATACTCCTAGGTTGCCATTAAAGAGGAATATAAAGAATTTGAACTTGATCAGTCTCTTGTTGATGGGAACTGTCAGCAGCTAAACTACATGTACATTGGCTCCTCCCAAAAAAACAACCTTTTACTCACACAACAACCCATTCTAATAGGAGACTCTCAACACACTCTGGTGAATTAAACACGGAGCGAGCGTTTAAAAGGTCAGCGGTTTGCACTTTGTTGGCTAACACACGGCATTTACGTTGAGTAAACAACTCGAAAAGAATTGATATGCTTTCAAAAGTGAAACAACAAAAAAAAGAAGTTGAAATGCATGTATATGAAGTACGATACCTGTCTAAATACTTCTTCTGTAGATGCCATTCTTGTTGTTTTACTGACCTTTTGTACAAACATTTAACTATAAAAAATTGCGATAAAATACTTCTAAACATGATAAAAAGTTAAAAAGTTTAAAAACGACGTTTCGATGTACATTACATCATTATCAAGTGAAATAAAAATGAAAGCTAATTACTATAAATACAAAAATGGACAATAGATAATTAATATAGTAGCATAGAAGAATGCTAAAACAGAAACTTAAACAAAAAGTTTCGCACGTATAGAGTCCGCTTGCGTATTTAAGAAAGGCTTAATTTTCTTGATGAACAGCATTTCAAAAATTAAACAATCAAATTTGCTCTGGCACTTACGTAAGTTCTTAAAATGGCCCTCATTCAATAAGTGTTTATTCCCGTGAACTTCAAGAAAATGCTTGCCAATAGCCGAGTTCTTGTGTTCAGCAACGCGTTGAAAAAGGTGTCTGGCTGTGTAGCCAACATAATCTGCATCGCACAGATCACATGAAAAATGGTAAACAACGCATTGCTGATTCACAATCGACGGCTTAACTTCCCTAGGCTTAAGATCATTCTCCAATTTCCTGCTCACAGAAACTGGCTCTAATGTGGGGCGAATCTTATTACTTAGATCGTGAAATTGCCTGCGAACCGCATTGGCAGCTACTTGATCCTTAAAAGGAAGAATAATTCTGATCTTACAACTGCCTTCAGGCCTCTCCTCCACCGCCTGCTCCGACACACTACGAACAAAATTACTAATGATGGAATCTATGAGAGCTCTAGGATAATCTAGGCGACTGAAAATTGAGCGCAATTTGTTACATTCTAAAATGAAAGCAAAAAAACGAAAGACCTTCCCTTGTGCAGTCGCCTGAAATAATACTTTGTGCGAATTTCGCGGGAGTACAACTTGCCTGGGTGAATAAGCCAATGAAAGCAGAGTATTCCAATTTGTGATGCACGAACTGAGCTGCTCAGCCTCCATTTATAGGCTCGCTCCGTGTTTAAGGAATGGGTCCAAGAAGATGATTGGACCCCCAGCAAGGCTTCAAGTTAGGTATTACTTAATAGCCGACTCTTAACTTTGAAAGGTATTTCATTGCAGACGTGCAAGATGACGGCATTGCTGCAAATGTTTGTAGTTTATCGTGGATTTGACTCGTTTCAAGGAAATATTTTGACAGGGATACTGATGAAATGTCTCTGCAGTTTTTAATGGAGGTAAGTTTTCTTGTGTGTTGTTTCTAAAAGCGTTTTAATTTAGTGGACGTTAACCTTGCGTGATCAACAACTTGTAAACAAAAATATGAAACGTATAAAGACCTGGTGAAGATTGATGCGTTTCAATGCTTGTGAGGTATAATAAGCAAAGTTCAATTATGGTCACAGATCTCTAACAGCAATATAAATTTGTTTCTATTCCATGTTACTCACTTTAAAGTTTAAGCTTAGTCAATGGTGAAAAATGTCATGGAATGACTCTCTTCCCAGCAAAATATTGTTTCTTGGATTGTGTGTTTGGGCTACCAAAAATTAATAGAACCCAACAAAAAATGTGACCTTTCATGGAAAAACGTACACTAAGGCTTAACCGTTAAACAGGTAAAAATTAACGGCTAACAAACGGGTGCCTAACGACTTTTCAAAGAGTTGAAACGTTTTGTTAACATTTCTAGTACTCTTTTAAGATCGCTTGCACTTCAACACCAAAGCAACTCTTTTAAATGCTAATTATCTACCTTTATTGCAAGTTTTTGTAGTTTTTTTTTTTACAAGAAAAAATACTGTCTTTCAGACTGGCGCTGGAGCCACTAGATCTTCTGTTCCACTTTTACAAAATTGCCTGATTTCGTTGAACAAGTATCTTTTCCTCTCAAAACTTTAACTTTCTGGTTTAATCTGACTGGGAAGGACGCCTTGCTATGGGACAGTTGACGGATCTTTCAGTAGCATGTAAGACTGTTCATGGGAAGAACTGTTTTCTTTAAAATAGATCTTTCCAGGTTCATCCTTACAGAAGCGGAACTGGTGATACTGCTTAATATTTGGGAGTCTGTTGAAGTATCGCCCTAGAAATGATGCCCAGTCCTACACTGACACAATGATCCTGTTGTCATGAATTGCTACTAGTTGGGCTTTGTTCACCGCAATGTCACTAGATGTTTCGACCATTCCAGCAAGCTCATAAATTGAGGAAATAAAGTTTACCTTGTAACATTTCTTGATCATGCCGAAGCAGTGATCAGGTGCAAACTTTGTGTGCCCAGCAATTAAAAACGAGTAGGTGATATTTTGGTGAAGTCCTGTAATTACTCTCCATGCAAAGTACCACAAAAAGAAGTTATTTTTATTCTGTCCCTAACAGTTGTCTGCGTGAAGATGAGCGTGTCTCTCCGAGACTGTGGTTTGCAAAATGATGGTGAACATAGCTGATCATTAAGTTGGCGCCTTTCCCAGCACTTGCAGCTTCATTGATCAGATAGTTGACTTGTCTCATGATGGCCTCGCAGATCACTCCAAAAATTCCACATTTACAGGCGCTTTGAAGTAAATAGGGCTGGGCTGCATCGGACTGCTTGGTATATGCACTTGTTGAGCATAAAGGAGTAATGTATTATCTGCATAAGTGAACATGCTGCACGGGGTACACTTAAGTCAATGGTGTCCTTGATGGTCTTGAAATTGTGTTCTGTCTCCTTGCATGCTTCCCTGTACACATTCCTCTCAGTTAATGCCAGGTTTTGCAACCATGAGATTTGGCTGAAACTGTTGTCACAGTTCAACAAACTTTGAGTAGCACACTGCTTGCTTTTCAGCTGCTTTGCATGCGGTTTCAAAAACGTGGCAGAGACCCATATTTGTTTCATGACATGATAGAGGTTTAATGTCCTCATCTTTGTACCCAGGAATTCTTTCAGGAAGCTAAATTGCATTCTCTTCTATATAGGTTGTAAGAAAAACTTTCACATCTTCCACCACAGCATGTGGGAGTGTGTTCGGAGGCAGTCCCTTTGTGTTTCCATGTGTTCTGGACAAAGGGCCATTGTTTTCATAATGTTCCTTCAACCGGTGAAAGTGACAGTAGCTTAAACCATAGAGGGTGAGGAACTTTTCTCAGCAAATTGGCTTAGACTGGCATAAGAAATGACAGCGAGGACTTCTGTTACTTTTCTCTCCAACATTATTAACGTGGGCGACAGCTTGAATGTTTGCCAAGATAACCAAATAGAGTTCCCTGGTTGAAAGTTTGAGGCAGTTATTCACGTTTGCCATTACAGCTGAGTGAACTATGAACTGTGATGAACAGGGACCATCCTTTGGAACTCTGGAGCATTTGCAGATATCTTTGAGAAATTCACGTTTTCAACCAATTACGTTTCTCTTTCCGAGCGTTCCAGACCAAATTCTTCTTCTTCCGTCTTCATGTTCAAGCTTTTTAGGTACAAGATAAAACAAGGTACAGCAATGGTTGCTATAACGATGCATTACGCTGAGAGCCCTGGAGACAAGTGGTTTCATGTGCATTCGCTTTGAAGTCAAAATTTTTATTCTTTCGTGGAGCTGTTACTTTCGTAGTACTTTTGGTTGCCAAAGAAAAAGAAAATGCAGCGAATTATTGTAAAGCTTACCCGTGTGTTGACTGAGGATTTTAAAGTCAAGAACTTTTCCTGTCTAACAGTCCTAACTTGTTTACATGGTTCGTACAAGCTTGAAAAGGTCATGAATTTTAGTAGTCGTCTTGAAAAGTCCTTGAATTCGGTTAAGGTCCTTGAAAAGTACTTGATGTCTTTATTAGGTCTTGAAAAGTCCTTGAAATTTAGTAATTTACTTATGCCCTATCACTTTTCTGAAAAATTAAATGGTTTTGCTGAAAAAATTGGCGCATTGACGACGAATAACGGGCGATAACAGTCGGACAAACGGTCGGTATAACACATTTGAGTCTACATGAAGTAAAAGTTGATCTTTGCCTCAGGTACCAGGCCTTTAATGTGGGGTTGTCCACCACATGCGTTTGTTTTCAGGGGCTTTGTGATTGTGGTTGTGTTGCGTTTTTGCGAGCAAGCTATTGTTGACTTTCCCTTCGTTTGCAATTTAAATGAGTGATGGGCAAATGTGTATTTAATCGTAAGTGGTAGAGTGATGCAAATTTCAGCTCGGTGAAAGAATTCAAAGGCGACAAACACAAGGCCATGTGTTGTGTTTGTAACAAAGTGATAGACATAGAAAGGATGGGAGAAAGCGCCTTGAAGTCTCAGATGAAAGGCGAGAAACACAAAAGGAACTCTGGTGCATCTTTAACTTCCGCTCAGTCTGTACTGATGACTACATTTTTGCATAAAGAACGTAGTTCAAGTTATGATCAAAGGTCGGAATCTGTGCCTAGTTGTGCAGAAGCGAATAACAATGAATTTTCTGTACCCCCGCCAGATGGTCAGTCGACAGCCAAGCATACTGACGGATGTCAAAGACGTGGCACATTGGCAAATTTTGTGGGAAAAAATGATGTGCTCTCTGCTGAAATTCTGTGGACATTGCAAACAATATCTGCTCACTATTCGTACAAGTCAAATGAGAAAGTGGGGAAAATTTTTCAGGCTATGTTTCCGGATAGTGTGATTGCATCAAAGTTTGCATGCGGTGAGAAGAAGACTGCTTATCTATGTACGTTTGGCTTGGCAAAGCACTTTAAAGAATTATTGATGGATGAAGTTAAAGGGCCTGTCTGTATATTTTTGGATGAAAGTTTGAATAACAAGAGCCAACAGAAGCAAATGGATATCCATGTTCGCTTCTGGGTTGGAAATCAAGTTGTTACACGTTACTTTGGGTCGCAATTTATGAGTAAGCATCAATTTTCTGTGAAATTGTGAGTGATAGCAATGTGTTTCGGTCAGTGACATTTTTCTTGCAAGTTATTGGAAAACCACTTAAAGCTGCAACATTATATTCACACTGTAGCTTTATAATGCTGAACACACATGTATTTTACGCTTCTAATATGGTTGTAGTTCGGAGATTTGAAATGACTTTAACGTGTTCTATGTATGACTTCAACGTGCATGGAGTATCTCTTCCCTCTTGTCTAGCTTGTATTATCATTTCAAGGACTCTCCTGCCCGAAGGGAGGACTATATTAAAGTGACAGGAAATTCCCAACTGCCACTCAAATTTGTCAGCCATAGATGGTTAGAGAATGTTGTTGTCTCAGAAAGGGCCCTTAATACCTGGAGGAAAATTGAGGCGTATGTCAAAGCAGTGCAAGAAAAAAAATTTCCAAATCCTGGAAACAAGTCATTTCAAGTGATTAAAGAAGCACTGGATGACAAACTAATCCTGGCCAAACTACATTTCTTAAAGTGCATTGCTAGTGAGTTACAACCTTTTCTAGCCAATTATCAAACTGACAAGCCCATGGTTTGTTTCCTGGCAACTGACCTTAGTACTCTTCTAAGAGCCCTTATGAGAAGATTCATCAAAGATGATGTGCTCTCTGAAGCAACTACAGTGGAGAAGCTCATGGTAGTTGATGTGGAGGAGAAGAGTAACCACAAGAGCTACAAGAAAATTGAAGTTGGCTTCTGCACAGAAAATGCGCTTAAGGATGCTCGTGCAAAAGCCCAAAAAGTGGGATGCTCCATAAGTGACAAACAACTTATGTCTTTCAGGCTTCAATGTAAGAGCGTGCTCATTGCAATCATGAAGAAATTGATCCTAAAGTGCCCACTGTCCGCAACATGGTGGCTTTAGATCCCAGAGAGATGGCTGGTAACGCAAACATCTGCAGAGGGAAATTCAAAAGGATCCTAACTGTGCTTGTCAATTCCAACAAAGTGAGGGATGAGAACTGTGAGAATATTTTGCAACAATATTCAACCTTTTTGGACAGGGTTCCAATCATTGGTTCTGATTTGTTTTCATCTTTCAACCCAAATGTTCATAGAGTCGATGAGTTTTTTTCCACCCACATGACCGGTGAGAATTATGCAGCATTATTTGACATAGTGAACGTTCTGCTGGTGCTTTCACATGGTCAGGCATCTGTAGAGCAGGGTTTTTCTGTCAACAAAGAAATTGAAGTAGAGAACTTGCATGAGCACTCTCTGGTAGCTCAGCATATCATTTGTGATCATCTAAGGGCAGTTGGTGGAGTTCTTAATGTGCCAATTACAAAGAAACTCCTTGCTGCAGCAGCTTCATCTCGACAGAAATATGAAAAGTATCTACAGGAAGAAAGGGACAAAAAGAAGACAGCTGAAGAACAGAGAAAGAGAAAACATGTCCTGGATGAGATAGAGGAGCTCAAGGAGAAAAAGAAAAGGATGAAACTGGACATAGACTCACTTGTGAAGTCAGCAGATGATTTCAGTATCAAAGCTGAAGAAACTGGGCAGCTGACTCTTGTCACTAAGTCCAATGCTCTTAGAAAGGCAGCCAAAGATAAGACTCTTCAACTGCAAGAAGTTGAGGACAAACTAAATGGAAAGTTGGAAGCTTTTAGAGGCTGCTGAAACATTTTGGTATCATTTTTTTTGTTGAACAATGTTGTATTCCTGTATCTGTGATTGATCGTTTTACAAAATGTTGTTACAGAGACTATTTAAAAACTGGAATGGGCTGTGAATGAGTGTTTTAGGTGGAAAAAAGGAGACAAAAAAGGTTGATTTATTGACTAAACCTTGGTCCTTGAAAACTTAGTTTTTGTCCTTGAAAAGTCCTTGAAAAGTCCTTGAATTTTGTTTGTCTAAAGTTGTACGAACCATGTGTTTATGTTCGACATCTTTCACCATTTTGAACACGATCTACTCAGACAACTAAGGACAGGCTACACGGAATCAGTTTATTTGGGCACAGGCAAGTTCAAGTGAATAACTAGGCAGCTGTCTGGGTTTCAGTGAGCTTATGAAAACAATTTTGGGCTCTAAATAAATTGTACACCTTGCTTGCTTGTTTTCGTGTTGCAATAAACCTTTCCTGAGCAGAAGTAGTATGTTGTGGATGCGTGAATCATCTTAAGTAAACTTTTCAGTTAAATTAAGCTAATACAGAGCATTTACTTTGCGCTGATTAATTTCCTTAAAACTCATTTTCAACTGAGAAAAAACACACCAATTTGAACATATTAATTGTTTTATTATATATCTCAGCAGGTATTTACAGAAATAAAGACTACTATATCCCATTTGGAAGTGTACAAAATGGGCTTTTCAGAAAAAAAAAATATCTTAGGGTCTCTTTTCAGAACATTTCAGTAAAACACTCTGAAACAACAGAAATTAGCATAATTTATGCATCACTTTTGAGGAAGAAGGAAAATTCCTCCACTGGGTTGCAATATTTTCCTAAGGTGTTCAAAAGTAAAATGTTCCTTAGTTCATGAACAAATTGGCCTGGAAATCTGAAAGAAAAAGACAAAAACAGACATGAGTAGTGAATTTTTAAAGAGAGCCTCGTCTACCCACAAAAATCACGAAAATTGTTTTTCTTCCGTACTTTTGTTGGTGAGCTGCATCAGCACTGGAGAAGATCTGGAAGTGTTGTAAATGAAACTGTGGGCCCTCCACACACCCCCTGCCACTGCCTTGGCAGGTCCCACAGAAAATCTGTAAAACTGATATAATACATTAGTTGTCTAAAACAATTCCTAAGTCCTAAATTAATTTTTTTTTGATTTTTTTTTTAGAACACAACCTGTAAAACGTGTAGCAACAACAGCATGGTTAAAATGTAGTAACAATAACAATGGAATAAAATATGTTTATTTAGAGCTTTGGAACTCCCTGGAATGGAACACTCTAAAGCAGTCCTTATCTTTTGTCGCCACATGCATGTACTTCCCCTCGCACTTTGGCCTACTGCAATAGGACTGCACTTTCAGGTCAACGCCCTGCTTATAGCATACCACACACCGCTTCCGGAGCTCAGAGTATTCTGGTATGTGTAGGGTCTCAAAGTCTCCTGGAGGAGGGCCTTCCTTCAGTTTACTGCCTGATGGGGCATTCTCATATTCAGTGAAGCCGCAAAGTTGTCGCACAATCTCCTCTCGGAAACTACTCAGTGAGTAGTCTCTTGGCCTGTGAAGGGCTTCATCATCAGGGTTCTTAGCTTGGTGCTCCCTGAATAGAATAAAACTATTTACAATAGCAATGTCAATAAGATGAAAAAACAATGTTTTCCACCACCTCATACATTTACGCAGGACATTATTAGTAGCTAAGATCTGGTCTGACCTGTCAACAGCATTCATGTACTTGTTATAGTTAAGACACTGTTTTGGGCTGAGAAACTACCTTTGTGCTCCATACACCAGCAGTCTTTGATTTCCTGTTGACCTGAACTCTGTCATTAGCATTATCAATTGTTGTTAGTAAAGATACAACTTTGTTATCAATCCAGTTCCCAATGCATGTCCCCCCTTTCCTTCCCCTTGGCCCATTCCTTGCTGTTCTTGAGAGCAGCTGGGAAGTTCCTCCTGTTCTCTATTATGGTACCTGTAGCAGGGATGCCTAGAGTAAATAAGGTTTTGAACAGGGTGACAGAGGTGTAAAAGTTGTCCACAAACAAGTGGTAACCTTCATTCAGGTACGGTTGCATGAGCTTCATAACCACATCATAGCCTAGGCCATTAGCACTAACATCCCTCCCTGCAGCCTTACCAATGTAAATATTATAATCAATAGTGTACCCATTAGAGCTGTCAGCTAGGACCCAAAGCTTTATACCCCATTTGGTGGGCTTGTCCTTTATGTATTGGCGGATGCCGGATCTGTGCCTTGACTTCACCATCCGTTCGTCTATAGCTAAATTTTGTTTTGGCTGGTACAATTCCTTGCACCTGGTCTTGAAATAATTAACAAAAAATTCAACCTTACGAAGTTTATCCCCTTGGACCTCAGTTGCAGGATCCACAACATGAAGCAGGGCCATAAGTGCTTTGAAACGATCTCGTGACATGATTGCTCTTGCCCAGAGACCATTATACAGGGATTTCTTACTCCAATATTTTTCTACATTACCCACCACCTTGACAAGACCAAAGTATATCAGTAAGGCAATCAACTTTTTTATCTCATCTGGAGTAACATCTTGCCAGCTGCCATCAGTCTTGGCATATGTCTGAGTTCCTTCAAAAATATGTTGATTAGCATAACTATTAGTATGAGTACATATACTATTTATCATTTCTACTGTGAAAAACAAATTGAAAAAATCAATGGCCTTCTTCATGCTGTGACGAAGAAGGGTTGCCCAAAGTGTATTCCAACTGGGCGTGCAGGTTTGAATTCTGGCACCTATAGGATTTGTATGGAACATCACCTGGTTCTGGAGCTGCATCTGCACCACCACCACGAGCACGACCACGACCATGACCACGGGCACGACCACAGGCACGACCACGGGCACGACCACGTACAGCAGGGGCAGGAGCAGGAGCAGGGGCAGGGGCAGCAGGGGCAGGGGCAGCAGGGACAGTAGCCACAGAACTGTCTACATCCATCTCCTCCTCTTCTTCTGATTCCAAAACTCCTTGATATTCTTCCTCACTACAAGGAACAATATCAAAATTAGCTTTTTCGTAATGGGAATCCAAAATGTTGCCAAATAAAACAGTAAAAAAGTAAAAACGTACATAAATGCAATCGCATTTCTCGAGCTTCCATGGCAACGTGACATAGGAAACTGGAGACATCTCGAACCGCTCCCAAATATTTTAGCTTCTCTTGATCGAATTGATGTAAAATCGCTCAGAAAGAAGCTTTTCAGTCTAAAATGTGAATTTATGGATACATTTCATGAAACTGGCAAGAAATCCAACATATGAGGGCAGCCAGAGTATTTCCTCGCATTTCAAGACCAGATTTTCAATTGCATGGCACTAGCTTCACCACGTGGTCGAAGGTAAATAAATCGCTTACCTTGACATTCCGCTCTGATAATCCAGTTCTCGGTCAATTTCACTTTCCTCATCACTGTAGCCTGCAAGCAGGCTCTCCGTATGGGTTATTCCGAGATTTGCTTTCGAATGGCGCGCGGTCAAAAGATAGTGGGGGGAGGGTGGGGTGGGGCGAGACAGGGAGAGCCTGCAATGATCCTTGTACGATTTGAGTTCAGCCTCCTTTTCCGCTTGACTGATCTGTCAAGTTATCAAATTGAAATGGACCAATCACAAGGAAACGGAAGTGACTTTTCATATTAATAATGAAAGCAGTGGTTAGTCATCAATCTGTCAGCCCTGCTCCCCCATATGAATAATAATAATAAAATGCTATATTGTAGACATTTTTACAGGTGTAAAACACAAACTGTACTTGGCCCTTTTTAATGATTTGGCCAGGCACCTTCAAGACAATCATAGTGACTACACTGCTGTTGAAACCAGTGATGTCCAAGAAGAAGAGTGTGGTTCAACCAAACCAGATTTCAAGTTTAACTACCATCAGAACAAACTTGTATTTGGGTTATTACTGTTTGACTTCAACGATGCAGTCAGAGAAGGGGATGGAGAACGCCTCTTGGATTTATATAAACTTTTTTTTTTTTTTTTTTTACTCTTTATTGTTTAGGTAATTAATTATGTTTACATTTCTTTTTTACTATTACATACAACACTAACATTACCTACACTACTGAAACTTCTTACAATACAATCGTTACTTACACTACAATTACAAACACTACAAATATTACAGATACTCTGCCTTCACAACTAATAATACAAATCTTACTCTACATTTTACTCTAATTACACAAGCACCACTTACTCCTTTACAAAAAAGAATGGATTGTTATTCAAAACAAGGTTCCATTTTGCCTGAAAATATTTTAAGTTTAAGATGCTTTGAGAGGCTATAAGCTTTTCAATTTCATATTTTCTCTTGACTACATCTTCGAAAGGCAAAAAGAGAGGGACTTGTTTATTTTTGCGGCAATTCCATAAATAAAGTTTACCTAGAACGATGAAGTAGTTGAGCAGGTTTGATCTCTGATCTAATATTCCTAATATAATGTTAATATAATCCAATTTATTTGCTTCCTGGCTACTGTTAACCAAAAGTTTTCAAATTTATTCCAAAATTCTGTTGAGAAGGAGCATCGATAAAAGAAATGTTCTAATGTTTCTGGAGAGGTCTGACAAAACGAACAAAGGTCACTTTGAATCCTTCCGATTTTAGCTAATCGGGTATTCAAAAACAAAATGTCGTTTAAAATTTGGAATTGAAAACATTGTACGAATGTTTCAACAGCAACTGATTTTGCCAGTACAAACGCTTTTCGAGTCTCTTCTTCACTTAAATTAAAAGCTGACATTAGTTTAACGAAACCTCTAGAATGTTTGGCTTTTTCTTTAATAAGATAAGCATAAAAGTTTTTACTCTTGCTCTCAAAAGGATCAAAATCTTTGTCACCGCATTTCAGTTGAAGTGTATTTAAAACGTTTCTTTCGACAGTGAGATTCCTCAAATACTTTGGCACAGCGCGACGAACAGCAGACCACGTCAAGTAATTTGAGCCAATTAGCCCCTTGTCCTTTACTATATTAAAGGATTCAACGTTGTTCCAAGAATACATCAAATCGTTGATAAAAATTACCCCGGCATTCATATAATTATGATAACAGATTGGTTTGCCGTCTATCTTTATATTACAATTATTCCAAATAATAGAGTCAGAAGCTTTAGAATTCGTTGAGAAATTTGAGCGAAATTCAGACCACCACTGCAGCATTTCTAAATAAAAAGTAGAATTAATATGATAGTCATTAATATTATAGTTGCAGTGAAAAAAGAAAAAACCTCCATAAGGTTTGAGCAAATTTCTGAGATAGCTTTTCCATGGAGACGGTTCAGGATTGAAAATTTTCGAAATCCATGCTAATCGAAGAGACTTAATTGAAGTCTCTAGATCAGTGATATTTAACCCCCCATTATCAGAACTATTAATTGCAGCTCTCCTGGCTATTTTATCAGGCCCTTTCCACAAGAATTTATATATTATCGTTTGAATCAGTGAGATGAAATCCGAGGGAGGTGAGAGGATAGAAAATATATATACCAATTTAGGGAGAAGAAGACTTTTAATGATTGATACTTTACCAAATAAAGAGAGACCTCTCCAGCTCCACTGATGTATTTGTTTTTTAATTTCAGTGACCTTGTCGTTAAAATTTTTCTGACAAGACACTTCTCCGTCATAACTGAAGTGTACCCCAAGAGCTTTTACACTTTTGCACCATTTTAGGGATAAGGGCATCTCGGGACTGTCACGACACGAACCAATCCACATTGCCTCTGTTTTAGTATAATTAACTTTTAAACCCGATAATTTTCCAAAACGATCTAGTAATTTAAAGAGATTTTGTGCGGATGTCAAATCAGATAAAATTCCTTTAATATCAGTACTAGTTCGGATTGCAGCAGCTAAAGTCTCAATTGCGATCACAAACAGATATGGCGACAGAGGATCCCCTTGCCTAACACCTCTGCTTAACTCAAAATTAGCAGAAAAAGACCCATTGTTTATGATGCAACTGGATACATTATTATAAAATGTTTTAACCCATCTTACAAGACTATGACCAAAGCCGAAAATTTCTAAGCATTTAAACATAAAATTCCATTCAAGGCTGTCGAATGCCCTTTCAAAATCTATAAATAATAGTATACCCTGAATATTGAATGTTTTAGTGTATTCCATGATATCTAGAATTGATCTAGCTGCTTCCCCTATGTATCGACCTGAAACATATCCAGTCTGATTGCTGTGGATTATCTCTGGTAAAATTTTAGTAATTCGTGTTGCTATTACTTTGGATGCTATTTTAGCGTCAACATTAGTGAGCGAAATCGGTCTCCAATTCTCAAGATGGGTCCTGTCTTTACCTGTTTTTTCGATAAGTGTAATGACACCTTGCCTTTGTGAATTTGACATTTCTCCCTCTTTATAAGCCTCATTAAACCTTTCGACCACCATTTTACCAATTGATGACCAAAATACATTATAGAATTCAATTGGTAGACCATCATTTCCAGGAGTTTTACCTAGTTGGAATGTTTTAATAATGTTTTGACATTCTTCCATTGTTATTTTTCCTTCGCATTTCTCACTTGCTTCATTTGATAACTTTGATAGATTTGGATTTTCAAAGAATAATGCTGCATCTGGAGTGTCTAACTTTGTTTTAGAACTGCTGTACAGCTTAGTGTAGAATTGCTTTTGTGCATTCATTATCGAGAGTGGGTCGGTAGAAATAACTCCACTTATGTGTAATTTTCTAATGTGTTTCTTAATATGGTTACGTTTCTCCAAATTTAAAAAATATTTACTGTTCTTTTCTCCGTGTTCGTGCCATCGTGCCCTTGCACGTATAATTAAACCTTCAACTTTTTTGTCATACATTAATTCAAGTTCGCTTTTACATCTTTCCATTGTAATTCGCGTATTGTCGCAGGGATTATCATGAAAGGCAGGTAATAATTCTTGATATTTTTCGGTTAATTCTCGTTCACGTTGTTGTCGAATTTGTGATAAACGCTTTGAGAAAATAATAGAATCGGTTCTAATATTAAATTTTATCCAATCCCAAATTGATCTTCCGTCTTTGAGATCCTTTGCTTCCTCAAGCCAAATAGCCATTTTATCATTGATCATCTTTTTATATTCTTCATTCGCCAGTAGCGCCGTATTCAATTTCCAATAGCCAGGACCTTTGTTATTTTCCTTAATTTCTTCGAGTTCTAGAAATATTGCAGAATGGTCTGATTTTATCGAGGGAAAAATATCCACATTTGGGCTAAATCATGCAGTTTATCCGAGATCAACCAGTAATCTTATCTGCAAAATATAAAAGGAGAACAACGAGCCCAAGTGAAACTCTTTTGATTTGGATTCTTTATGCGCCAAATGTCATGGAGACTAAATTCATCTTGAATTTCTTCAATACATTTTACGACATGCCTTCGGGGAACTTGAATTCCACCTTTTTTATCCAAATTAACATTCAAGGGACAATTAAAATCCCCTCCCATAATTATGTTTTCTTCATTTCCGAAATCATTGGTTCTTAATAGATTTGAAAGTTTATGATAAAATTGAACAGCTTCAGCGTCTTTGTTGGGCCCGTAGATATTTGCAATTGTATAATTTTCCTGTTTAATCAAAGCTTTGAGCAGCAAAAGTCTTCCGCTCGAATCTGTCTGAGTCAACATCACATCAATATCAAAACCTTTCTTTATAAGCACCGCGACACCTCTTGCGTTTGTGCTCCCATGAGAAAATAATATCTCTGCACCCCATTCTTTTTTCCACTGAGCCTCACGCTCCTTACTTGAATGCGTTTCTTGTAAAAATATCAAATCGGCTTTTTGCTTTCTGCACCAGGAAAATATTGCTCTTCTTTTTTTAAAATTGCTTAGGCCTCTCACATTAAAGGATAATAATCTAATTGTATCAGGCTTCGAGTTTTGTTTACTCAGCATTTTAAATATATAGAAAAGGTCGTTTCATTACAAGGAGTAACTGCTGCCTTCTTAAATACGAATATGTTAGAAATAACTTTTTCAATATGCATGGTATCAGTTTAAAAGTAGAGATTATTGCATCCAAGATTAAAGTGTTCCGCGCAGTGTAAGCAATAACAAAAACACACACACGCACAATGACAAAAACACACATACATATAAACGAAAGCGCACTTACCATCCTGTGGTTGTAATGCACTCCCGCCGGGATCTCCACATAAAGGCTATTAACACTCGAATTGAATTAGCTTACTTGTACTCAATTTTACACTTAAAAGCAAAAACTATTATATAGCCAAAAGAGTATTCTCGCTCCTAGAGCTTGACATAAACTGCAGTAGTACTGGTAATATTCTTAAAAGAACTACATGAGACGTTAATATCGCTGTTAATAAATCTGAGCTCGAATTAATAACTAGCGTAACGAGCGAAAAACACTATTCAATACCAGAATGTTAAAAGCGAGATAAACTAGATCAATGTTCGTACAAAGATGAGAACAATAAAAGATATTTACGCTAAATATTTACAAACGTCCAAAGCGTAGACATGTTCGTAGTCCCTCCGTTAGTAAATCTATTTCACAGGAGAGTACGCTGAACGTATTTATTCATCCGGAAGCTTGAAAGATTTTAATTTTGAGCAGTTTCGATCCTTGAACAGAATTTGCCCCGGTACCGACCAAGGTATGAATGCAAATTCAACATCACTTCTTTCTTTAATCCCCTTGAGATAGTCTTTTCGAAGCTTTGCTCGGTCTTTACGAACGTTCTTTGAAACATCAGAAATAAAAATCTGACAGTCCAGGAACGGATTGTCCTTCAAGGCATTGGCAGCAACTTTAAGAATTTGAATTTTGTCAGAATACCTCAAAAGATAGATATGAATCGGCCTAACCGTAGGGGTGTTTGCCTCCGTGGCTCGTTGGTTGACATTCGTTCGATGGGCCCTCATTACCTCAATGTTTTGAAGTTGCATGTGTTTCTCGAAGAATTCAACTCTCAGGAAATCTTCTAAGGAATTATGTGTCGCTTCTGCACCTTCTTTAAGACCCCAGATAACGATGTTATTTCTCTTTGACCTATTCTCTAGGTCCTCCATCTTCTTGTAAGCTGACGCTAATTCTTCACGGCTCGCTTTGAGAGACAACTCATTATCCATATCTATGATTCGCGCGTCTAGTGAGCGGTAGCTGTCTTTTAGAGCGTCAACGTCGGCGGCGGTTTTTTTCTGTGCACTCTCTAAACTAGTTATTTTCTCAAGGATACTATTTAACTTTTCTTCTTGTAAATCCCTTGACCTGAGTAAGTCGTCCATTTTGGCAAGGACGGCATCCAGCTTGTTTGAGGTTGAGTCGGTGTTAGACATTTGTAACGCTTTAGATCTGGTTCTCACACTCGTATAGAACGTTTATCGAGCTTAGAAGATCTTCATTCGTCGAGAAAATGAAATTGGCCAACTTCAAAGTGGAGAGCTCGAACTCGTGCGTCCTACCTGCGTCGTGTCATCACGTAACACTTATATAAACTTGCCCTTTTGCTTTATCACAGTGAAGGCCATACTAAGTATGCATATATTGTCCTACTTCATCTGGTTAAAGTTGTAGCGATACTCCCTGAATTTAAAGCTCACAGGCTCATGTGGAATCGATTTTACAACAAGTACGGGGTCAAAGGCAACAATATTTCACTAGACCTCAAAAAAGAGCAACAAAATAAAGTGCTAAAAACATTTTGGCGTGCTCTTGGTGCAAACATTAATGAGAGCAATGGAGCTAGAGTAGCTCATACATTAGAACCCCTTGAAACCATAATGGAGTCGGTGAATGCTGACTGTAACTACAGTAGTAGAGTTGGCAAAAGGTCAGTTCCTAAACAAGAACAATGTGTTGAACAAATTGTTGATGACTTGATTAAGGAGAATGTCTTTAGATTCACTGAGGGGAGAGAGGGACATCCATCATTTCCAAAGTTCAGTGGTAAACTTTTGAGAGATATTGACTATCGAGAGCTTCACTGTTGGATGAATGAGCACATTAAATTATGGGGCTCAATCTATGAGAGCCCTGTGTAGCATTGGTTATTTGTTCTGCCTAACATGTTGACTTAATGTAATAAATGCAACAATATCTAATGGCATTTGTTTTATCACACCTCTGAACATTCTTCACAAAATGTGCTGTAAATAAAATCAGAAGAGCTGACTTGCATAGGCAGTACTTGAAGTTATATATTACAAGAACTGAATGTATGAGCCATCCTGTAATACTCTTTCATTCTCATATTTGACAAAGCACTCCCTTTTCAACTAAGTGCTGCCATCCATTTCATTGTCAGAACAATGCTTTCCGAGTAGTACTTAGAAATTATTACTGTGGTTAATGTTTCCTTAATAGCATTTATCTAGTTGAGCACTGTTACGAATAGTCTAGTTTACTTATACTTGTTACACTTATAAGTGGCACTGACTGCATTCCCTTTAATGTTACAGTGTATGTTATCGAATGCCATGTTTGCTAGTAAAATGTAGTTAATCACATTTGGGTAGAAAAGAGATAATAAGCTCCTTTCCAACTACCAAAAGTAAATTATCACTCTAGGGAATAAATTAAACTGTTCCAGATTTTTCTTTTCCTCAGGTGTGTAAAATGGTAGAAACAGAGGCTAAATAAGATTAAAGGCATTTGATAGTCAACTACTGTGTAGCCTTTTTTTTTCTACATGCACATGCCTGCAAAGAGGATTGGGTTGCCATTTTTGTCACTGTTTACCAAGTTTCAATAACTTCCTCGCCATCATCAAAATATTCTCCTGTGCAGTCCTCATTATCAGTGACAAGGAAATCTATGTCAGTAGCTTTATCTCTAAAGAACACATCAGCAATATTGTCCATTTCCTCAGTGTCATCAAAAATGTCTTGGAAGATTTCAAGAATTTGAGTGGCAACTTTTACTGAAAACACTGGAAAGCATAGTATGTCTTTAATGGAAAATATTGTGCAGGCACCTTCTACAAGTTGTTTCACAAGGTCATCAGAGAAGCCATGAACCTCCAGTAAACAGCGTGCACTAAATTTCTCCTTCATTTCTGTCAAAGCCTCATGTAGACTGACACGTTGTTGTTGCATAGCATCTCGCTTTCTTTGTGTGGGTACCTGCTGCTGCCTAATCAGTACTGGGTTCTCGAAGTGCAGCACACTGCAACTACCTCCACACTTGCAAGTCACTGCACAGTTGCTACAGCAATCATGACCAGGTTGGAGTGGCTTGACATCATCCACAAAGGGCTTTAGACAAGCAACACGAAAGCATTCTGAGGTACGTACAAAATTCTTGACATCAACCTCACATTGGGCTGTCTGGTTTCCATGGTATATTATGATACTGTGGGCTGGGCTTCCATCACGGCCAGCTCTTCATGCCTCCTGATAATAGTCAAGCAGTGTCCTTGCAGGACCCCAGTTCAGCATGTACTTAACATCGGGAAAATTAACACCCATGCTGAGTGCCGTAGATGTGACCACAATTCTTTTTACAGATTCCGCTTTCTTAAAACTTGCAAGAAATTTATCCTTGCTTTCTGTCCAAGTCATGCTGTGAAATGTGTCAATTAAACAGTCCTTCGTATTGGCAGTCTTTAAGTTGTATGCCGCACATCCCAATTTGAAAAGGAGATAATTTGCGACATTTGCCATATCACTCATCATATTGCAAAAAATCATAGTTTTCGGTGTATTTACCCCTTTCTGACGCACCATTTCAACAAGCCAGTCCAGCTTTGAAAACATCTCGGCCTTTTTGCACTTTACCACTGTAATCCTCAAGTTTTTCCTTTCTGGACTCATGACGATTTTCTCAGGATTTACCATACCCAGAGATTTGATAATGGTAGTCTGTGTTGATTTATCTGCAGTTCCAGTCAGTGCCAAGTATGGTGTTCCTGAAATAGGTTATGATAAAGTTGTTGTATCAATAGTGGTTTCATCAATTAAAAAAATTTTCCTGATACAATTTAGGCCCTGTTTAGAAGCAGGTAGGGTAATCCTAGTGCTAGGGCTACCCCGGCAAGAGGGTTACCCTGGCACTTGCACATTTCTTCGTAGCTGACTGCTAGGGTTACCCTGGCACTAGGGTAACCATAGCGTCTTGTAAATGCTCTGCAACTCGCCTACTTGGGACAACTCCATTTTGGCTCCAAAAACCAAAATAAGATCACAATAGCGACAAAATCAGGGAAATATGACCCAGAAACAAAGTTCTTTCACAATTTGTCATATTTTAGCTTTGGAAATAAGTTATTTTCCAATTTTGTTATCTGTTCGTGCTTTACTTATAAGGTCACCATAGTGTAACAAGCCTAAAGTTGTCTAGGGCAGTAGGGTTATCCTATCTGTAAATTTTGCTTGGGTTATCTTATAACCCTCTTGCTCGGGTTAACCTGGCAGAAGGGTTACCCTGCCTCCTTATAACAGGGCCTTACTGACATGAATTTCTCATGCCAATGACACTGACAGAATGCTTTGTAAATAACAGATCATTTTACATGCAACCCATCTGGACTCAATAGTTTGGAAAGTATTGGCAATCTATTGCTGTACAGCAGAAGATTACTTCAAACATAAGCTATTGTAAGTATTACCTTTTCTACAAAACGATCGCAGCACTGCAAGCTCTCCATAAGCACTCCTAAAAACTTTCCCCTTTTTGGCCCTGAAATACAATCAGAAGTAATCCAATTTGACACTATGAAGTCCACAAAACAATACTTCACTCCTGTCACTGGTTAGCCTCCAGGCTCCATAAAAGTGTTCCCTGGCAATAAATTATATTTTCAAATCCCACTGTTGAAATTGTGCCGTGAAGAGATGACGGTGAAATTGCAGAATACCCCGGAACGTTATTAAATAAGAATAACTTCTACTGAATGCATTTTGTCTTGTTCTTACCTTTCCCCCACCCACGTCTCTATCGTATGAGATTCGTCTACTACAACTAAATGAACATCATGTCGCTTCTTCATTGCATCTCGAAACCCATGAGCGCATACCGCTTCGGCCAAGATGAATAAAATTTCCGGCAACCGAGGAAGGTTTTCCAACATGTCTGGACTTTCGAGTTCCACTGCTGTCAATCCCAGAGAACTAGCTTCTTCAATCTGATCAGCAATGATACTTTTGAGGGGACAAATTACGAGAACACAACCATTCGATGAAGCTGAGTCCAGCGATTTTACCACTGCGAAAACTTGAAACAGAAGACTTTTCCAAAGCCTGTCGGCAACATGGCCAGTACATCCTTTTCCTTAAGGAGACTCCTAATTGCCAGGTCTTGCTCTTTCTTCAGATCAATTCGCTTTGAAGATCTTACATTCAACAACGAGATAGCTTCGTTGAGCTGACAATCCGTATTATTATCCGCGTTCACGGTGGCCATGTTGGAATGAGTGAAATACTAACTTAATTGACATGTGTCAAATCAAATTGGCCAATCAGCAATTTACGTTCAGAATCTGAACGTAAATACTCAAATCGTACAAGGATCATTGCAGGCTCTCCCTGTCTCGCCCCACCACCCCTTCCCCCCACTATCTTTTGACCGCGCGCCATTCGAAAGCAAATCTCGGAATAACCCATACGGAGAGCCTGCTTGCAGGCTATTGTCACTGGACATCCCCAAGTGATCTTCATCACCCGCAAATGCCATTTCTAAAACCTCTTCAACAGAGTAATTCGCCGGTCTCGCTCTCTTTGATGTAGACGCCATCTTTCACCATCCGCACACCGCGTGTTGTTTCCAAAAAAATTCGTCATGTATGCTGCCTTGAAGCGTCTTCGCTAAAATTCGGCAAGTGATTGGCAAAATATGCCTACTTCCTGTGTGCCAAATTTGGCGTCAAACGGAAGTAACGCATTTTTTTGGCGATTTTTTTTCTATCTTGGGTCGTGCACGACCCAAAATTATAGCAACCGTCGGAAATTAGTTTTAATCGTTTAAAACATCTTCAAAGGAAATGCCAAAGGATTTAACATTTAAAACATTTTAGAATAAAATTCTAACGACTTTTTGTGATGCTTTAAACGTCCACAAGGAAAATTTGAATGACTTTTCTCAACTGATGGAATGACCTGAATAAACATTTTTAACGGTTTTCGTAACGGGTCTAATGGCAGGGCAAATAACTCTAATGTTTGATCTAACGCCTCTAATGATTTACAAACGCTTTGAGTCGTTAAAGTGCCACTGCGACGAAATTTCACATTTCTTTTTCCCACTTTTTTTTATACAGAATAACTTACCATCATGTACGATGTCCTTTCGTCCAAAAAGAAAAAATTAAAAAGACTTCCTTCATTAAAATTTCGCCGCTCGAAAAGTGATAATTTTCGTCCGCCATTACTCGAAATTGGTTCCAGTTGAGCCCGCTATTTTCACAGCGGCATATCTAGTTGTGACGTCATATTCCTAACACGAGATTGATGATCGCTTGATTTTCGAGGGATTTCAGTCGGTCTTTGGCTCAAGTATCTGCGAAATGTCTGTCGATTCAGAAGCTCAATTTGGGGAAAATTTGTCTGAAAGCAGTAGTGAAGGTTGCTCTGAGTCTTCAGAGGCTAGCTTCAACTCGGCAAGTGAAGATTCTAATCATACGATGATAGTGCAGAGCCAATTGCCACCGAAGAAGAAGCTACCCAGGTGTACGCTAAAGAAGTAGCTGTATAGAGGAAGAAGAGCCTGAGGACATGCTTCTGAGTCGATTTGCTGAAGAGACAGATCTATTAGACTGGTATTTTATTTGGTTTCTTCGTCTCGATTCTTTCTGCTTTTATCAATGCGTTTATTTTTGTAAAAAGAGCTTATTTCAAGTAGAGTGTTTCGAAGGAAGTACGTACGTTGGATTCGATCCGTGTCACCGCCGGTTTTGGAAATGTATGTCTGTTTTGTATGTTTATCGTAATAGATGCAAGTGTATAAATTGTCCGTTGGAAAACGTTGTCCACATGAAGGATGTAGATGTTGCATGGAGGTTGATAGATGTCGTGAGAGAAGGTCAGAAGTTAAAAAGGACGACTAGTAATTATAAGCTTATGTTACATTCACTTCCAGGTTTTGAAAGTGTCTGTCCGAATAGTTGGGTTTTGGTTACTGCAACAATAGGGCTTAAAGCGAAACAGAAGAAAGCGTTTACCACATTCTTTGCTGAAGACACCTGAGACAGTGGGAAACCCCAAAAAATTGGAATTTGAGAGGGGCAACAGCAGAGTCTGATCACCCCTTCCTAACTGCCAGTGCTGCTAAAAAGTTCGCATTGATGTTTAAAATTTTACAACTGGTCACCAGTGGGGGTATAACTATATTCAGGACCATGCCACTGTCAGATATATCTCATTCCCAAATTAATGTAAAGTTTGATTTTTGGCCAAAGCAATTACACTGACAAAAAATTCAGACCCCTTTTGCCAAAAGCAGACTTTTCATCTTGATTTCCATTACCATAAAAAGAAAAACTGTTGGTGACTGCAAATTGCAACCTTGTGATGGAAAGGTTAGAAAAAGTCGAAAGTTGTAGCCAAAGTCAAAAATTTTAATTTTAAACCCTAAACAGCCAAAAAATATGGTGCAGAATATGTAGGTGGTGTTCACTTACAGCTGTAGTAATATTCTTCCTTAAAGAGCAGCAATGAAATTGGCTTTTATAGACTAGTAAGGCACAAATCCTATCAGAACTTCTGACTGGCTAAAGCTCCAGAAATTAAATATATTCCTTGAGGAGTGTACTGCATGCTACACGGTATCTCCCACTTTATGGCACAGCACACCACAGCAACTCAATAATGTTAACATTGACTGTGTGATTGATTGTATTCCGAAATGTCCAACTCATCTTGATAAAAATGAGAAGATGTCACAGCATTCTCTGTTTTCTGTTTAGTCCTCCTGTTTACAAATGCATCTAATTGCAATATCAACAAGGCCTAGGTGAATTTAAAGAGAAAAAAATGGAAATAGGAATTAAGGAGCACTAATCAGGGTTTGCATGGGTAATGGGAAACATGAGAAGTTCTGGAATTATAGATCTTCTTTATGCAGGCCTGGAAAGTCATAGAATTTTTAAAAGTGTGGGTCATGGGAAGCCATGGAAAATAAAGTAATTTGGGCAGTTTTGCATCTGCAAACTAAGGAAACAGGGAAAAGCTGCACACAATCAAGAAACCTTTTCCAAGAAAAATGGCCAAATTTAGGTTATGGAAAAATGTGGAAGGTCATGATAGAGGTCCTGGAAAAGTCATGGAATTTTCAAAGCTCTATAGGTAACACAGTGAGGGATTATTTTAAAGACACTATCACCCCTCATTTCTTCAATGTGGCAATTAGGTGTATAGTTTTGATTAAAATTGCATTTTCTCAAGCTAAACACCCCGCCCCTCCCTCGTCATTGTTTTTGCGTAATAGAATGGTTTGACCCTGCCTCCACCCCCTCCCTCCTAAAAACCCCCAACAATCCACACTACCTGTAAAATTACGCATGTGTCCAGCATAATTATCAAGGTACACAAGGCGGGGACCAGGAAACTGAGAAATTGAGTTTAAACTGCCATTTTATTCAAACAGATTTCGCAATGGATACAAAACTGTGAGATATTGACCTTATTTTAGGTCAACGGAAATGTGTAGAGCAAAACGCACTAACGAAAATGAGTTTCGCTCACAACATTGTCTCACATAACGTGAAGGGCGCCTAATTAACATACATCCAAAAACCCATTAAATTACCGAATGGCCAGCTTCTGGGATGAAACTTCCGGTGACTGTGAGGAATGTTAGTTCATTTATGATCTATACGGAAAGTAGATATAGAAACCTGTGTTTGAGAAAAAAAAACGGTAAATTATTTACGGTTGATTTGAAAATTATGGAAACCATTGAAAAGCTCTTCGGTAAACCAGCATCTTCCGAGCGCGCCACATGACTGGGATAAACAGAAGGGATAAAAACTAAAATACAACAGCGCGGCGGTATGAACATTACTAAACTTAATGAGTTACTTGAAAATGTATTTCCAATCGCAGAGATGACTGGGAATAAACATATGGGATACTTCTACGAAAAAGAAAACTTCATGGCTGACTCAATACCGAAGCTTAGATGAAATTGAACAAGGCTTACCTTGCGGTGTTGTCGTTTGGAAGATTGTTTCCCTGGCTCGATCTTCCGCATTGTAGGAATTGAGCCAGGAATAAACCGACAACGACAGCCTTCCATGTGAAACGCTCTTGAAAAACATTCCTCCGCGAAATGGACTTGAACACACCCGCCACAAACTTTCCACACGGATTTAAGTTCGCGTGGTGAGTGTGCACGAATCTCAGCCACGTATCTCGCTCACTCTTTATTGTAGGACTAAAATGAGCAGAAATACGTGCATTCATATCTGATCTATTGCTGCATCCGTGCACTAGACAACGATCGGGCACGATTCGATTCGAATAGAGCGCTAGATTCACGTTGCGAAACCAGTTAACTGCGAACTACATAGAGATGTTATAACAAAATTCGCCATGTGCGCTTAGTTGGTTAGGAGTATGACGTCACAAAGCAGCAAGGCCTTATGGGGTTGCAGGAACATGATTTAATAATGGCGGACGAAAAATTTTCGGGAAAACCGTAAAAAAAATCCATCTTCCCGCGCTTGTTGGACAAAACGGCTCGGACAGGTGAGTAAGTACCACTTAAAGATTCAGCAAATGCAAAAACAATGAATTCGAAAAATTTCGTCGCAGTGGCACTTTAAATGTTAAAGCGTTGTGTACGTTTTCCCATGGAAGGTCACAAATAAAGCAAATTTATTCGTGACTTAAATATTCTTTAAACGGTAGCAATAGAAACGTTGAATAAGTTGGCAATATGCTGCAGTGGTAGACCCAAATGCAATCTTGCAAGGGTCCAAAAGAGTTTGTCTTTCTTTAACAGAGCTATGTTAGTTTGACCTGTGCTGACATTACCTGTTTTTGTGCTGGCCTCATCTCCATCAGGCAGGTTCTCATGAAGAGTTCGGCTCCAGTAACTCATGTTTTCAGCATGACGCAAAACAAAATTAATAAACTCTCTATAGCTGGATACATTTTGAAAGCCAGAGTAAAAGTGAATGTCATTGTCAGTACCTTCAAATCGGCAATGAACGCATAGAGTTTTCTCCTGCTCTTTCCCCATTCTGCATGAACTTTTCTTTGACAAGGGCTGATTGACTGGTGTTTTCAAGGGAAATACTGATGGCACAGCATCGTCCTTGAGAACTTTAAGCCCACCAAGTGTTGTGTAGTAATCATCACCCATAAGCCTAAGGCAGAAATGGGGTCAATGGGCCAACTGAAATTGAAAGGAGTGTCACTCCTGTTTTTCCACTGGCCAAGCCACATTGCTTCAGTTTTGGAGGCATTAACTTCCAGGCCGGAAACAGTTTTAAACTGGTCCAGCAGTTTAAGTAAGTAGGAAATAGCTTCTGTGTCTCGAAGAAAAACGGTGGTGTCAGTATTCAGTGTTAAGTATTCAGTTTATTCACACTTATTCTCACAAATTATGTTAAATTACAATAATGGTAAAACAAAAGAACAAAGGAAAAGTAACTACATGTGCACTAGGTATTACTTTGCGTAGTGGCCAAAGGAGCAGAGCTTTTGGGTTGGCCACTACCACAGTGCAGTTAATAATAAGAGGCAGTCATTTACAGAATATACATAAGGTAATCAATATTTAAGGTAGAGAGCTAGGTAAAATAGATAAATTAATTACTCTGGTAGATAAACACTATTTAAGACAGAGAACTAGGTAAGATAGATAAAGTAATTACTTGATAGAGCTAGAGAGAATATTCATAAGGTAATCACTATTTAAGATAAAGAACTAGGTAAAATAGATAAATTAATTACTTGATAGAGCTAGATAATAATTAAAACTGATTGTCCAGTAGGAGACGCTTATATTCTTTTTTGAAAGTATTAAATGGCAAACATTTAATTTCAAAGGGTATTGCCTCCCAGATTTGTGATGCCACTACTCGAAACCTTGCAAGGCCATAATTAGATCTAGAGGGTGGCCTATATAGGTTCTGGTTAGTGGCATATCTAGTATTATAATTATGAACGTCGGAAGCGAGTTGTACCAAATCATAGAGAGCACGAGGTGTTTCCTTTTTTTGGAACTGAATTTTATGAACAAGGCCAGCAATTTTTAATTTAAAAATACTTTCTAATTTTAGGATTCCTAATAGTGTAAAATATGGTGCAGGATTTTCTCTTTTGTTTGCAAAGAAAATGCATTGAAGGCAATTATTTTGACTTACTTTGATTTTTCTCAATTTGGTTTGGCATGCAGTGCCCCAGCTCATTAACCCATAGTTTAGATACGGAAATATAAGAGTGTAGTACAATTGTTTCAGTGCATTTATAGGCATATAATGTCTAAGCTTGAATAAAATTCCAACGTTTTTCGTCAATTTGTTATTTATGTGTTGGAGCTGGGCATCCAATTCAGATGTTCATCAATAAAGACACCCAAGTATTTGATCTGGGATTTTTGCTCTATACAACAAGTTGTTATACTAATATTAGTTTTCTTCTTTGGTGAGGCTATTATCATGTAATTCGTCTTTTTGAAGTTAATTGACAGCATATTAGCAGCACAGTATTTTAAGACATTACAGAGTTCCTCATTAATTACTTTTTGCAATTCATCTGAGTCATTAGAAGAATAAAAAATATTTGTATCATCTGCAAAGAGCCTAAATACTAATTTACTTGAGCTACTGGGCAGGTCATTAATGTAAAGTAAAAACAACAGCGGACCTAGTGTGGAGCCTTGAGGCACGCCACATGCAATGGTTTTCAGGCTAGATTCAGCATTACCCACTTTAACATATTGCTTACGATTAGTTATATAGCTTGAAAACCATGCTTGGGGGAGTCCTCGGATTCCGTACTTATGTAGTTTTGTTAATAAAATATTGTGGTTAATTGTGTCAAAAGCCTTAGAAAAATCTAGAAAGATACCACATGTTATTTTTTGATCATCAATGGCTGACTTAAGATTCTCAAGGGTTTCTAGTATAGCATACTCAGTGGAGTATCCCTTTCTAAAGCCAAACTGAAAATTAAAGAGTAGACACTATTTCTCCAAGAAGGACATAAGTTGGTTATATACTAGCCTTTCTAGGACTTTTCTAAAGGACGAAATTACAGATATTGGCCTATAATTCCCTAACTCAGACATACTGCCAGATTTATATATGGGTGTTACTTTTGATATTTTAAAAACTGCCGGAACTTGTCCAGATAATATTGATTCATTATATATTCTGGTGAAGGGCATAGAAAGAGGTCCACTTGCAAGTTTAATAAGCTTGTTAGGAACATTAAGGGATGCTTTGTTGTCTTTGAGCCCAGCAAATAGAGTAAACACTTGTGCTTGGGTTACTGGGGCAAGGTAAAAGCTGTTTACAGGTGTAGATTTTATGTACTGGGTTGGGTCTGTGTGATCAGTTTTGATTTCCTTTGCTAAAGTAGGCCCAATGTTCACAAAATAATGATTAAATAATTCAGCAATATCCTTTTCTTTTGTAAAAGTCATATTATTATGAATGATTCTTGAAGGTGAAATTTGACCTTTGGTTTTCCTGTTAATCAAGGAGCCAATAATTTTCCAAGTTTGTTTAAGGTTATCCTTGTACTTTGAGAATTGCATGGTGTAGTAGTCTTTCTTGTTTTTACTCTTCAAAGGTGAGAGGATATTTGAATAACGCTTATATTTGTTAATTTTTTCTGGGTCTTTGCTTAGGAAATATGAGCGGTACATTTTCTGTTTCTTTTTTATTGACTTTAGGATTCCCTTAGTAAGCCATGGCTTATTCAGTAGTTTTGCTTGGACCACCGGCTAGCTAGCCTGATAGGTGCATGTTTGTCTACAATCACATCCAGGGTGCTAATTGCTTCATGGGCTTTATCATTTAGACTCTTGTCTGGGTCAAGGATGCTATGCCAATCAATCGATTTTACATCATCTATAAAACATTGATGGTCAAATTCAGAGTAATCTCTATAGTACGTTCTGTTATTATTGTTATTCCGTGGGGGCTGGGTTTTAACTATACAGAAGATTGGAAGGTGATCAGTTATATCAATTGTCAGAATACCTGCTGTTACATTCTGCACAGAATTTGTATAAATATGATCAATGAGTGTTGCTGTATGATCCGTAATTCTTGTAGGTTTTGTAATAATTGGAAGGATGCTATTAGCGAAAAGCATATCTAAGAACTCCTCAGTTTGAGAATGGTGATTACATTTTAAAAAGTCAATATTTATATCGCCAAATATGTAAATTTCGTGTCTATTGGGATTAATTGTTTTGATTATGTTGTCTAATTGGCTACGAAATTGTTCTAAGTTGCAAGTAGGATGCTTATATATACAGCCTATAATGATTTTCCTTTTGTCTTTACCAGCATCAATTTCTGACCAGCAGGATTCAACTAGTTTCATATTAAATTTGATATCTTGTCTTGGTATAGCATTAAGATTGTTGGTTATATATAAAGCGGCCCCACCTGCATTTGTTGGTGAGTCAGTGTGGTAGAAATTATAGCCTTTGATATTAACATTAGAAATTGATTTCTCACCTAGTTTAGTTTAGTATATACGCGCGTATATGGCCCTTTGTTATGCATTCCCATAAGTTTCTTTATTTGAAGCATTGTTTGTCAAACAAAGGACATTTGTGGGAATGAAAAAGCTAGCTAAATTTGCATATGGTTAAAATGTCATGCTGATCAATGAAAGCTATCATTTTCCGAGTTTTCGATCACGGCGCAAATTCACCGACAAACGACCGTTTTTCAACATTTGCTCGATCTTTAACTACCAAAAATGGAACTAAAATTGAAACAGTCGCTTCCACTCCCTCTTTTAACACGCTGTTTTCTATTTTTTTGTTTTTACAAGGAAAGATCTTTGTTGCGGCACGCGTCGCCAAGTCATTCACGAAATGTTTACTACTGCTGTCTGAAGCGTTGTATAGATCCTCGTCGAAAAAATGATATCTCCGGTTATATTTGACAAAGATCATTCATTCAAATTTAAAATAATCTTTCCTTGACGGAAGAATTGTTTATCAAACTTTCAATTGTGCACCGCTTACGTTAGTTGTTTATTTATTCTCAGTTACGGTACGCGTCGGCAAGTTGCGAAATATTTCAAGCTTGAAGCGTTCTGAAGATCTCCGTCGAAAAAATGATATCTCCAGTTCTATTTGACAAAAATCATTCATTCAAACGGTAAAATACTCTTTCTTTAGTCAAAGACTTGTTAAACAAAGTTTCTTTGGCGCGTTGCTCACGTTTAGTTGATTATTCTTCAAGGAAATGTTTTGTGTTTCAGCCCGCGTCGGCAAGTCGCTTACGAAATGTTTATTAGTGTGAAGCGTTCTGAAGATCCTTGTCGAAAAAATGATATCTCCAGTTCTATTTGACCCAAATCGTTCATTCAAACGGTAAAATACTCTTTCTTTAGCCAAAGAATTGTTTATCATAGTTTCTATGGCGCGTCGCTTACGATTAGTTAGTTATTCTTCAAGGAAAAGTTTTGTGTTTCAGCACGCGTCGGCAAGTTGCATCCTTACCGTGAGCATGTTTATGTGAAGCGTTCTGAAGATACTTGTCGAAAAGATGATATCTCCAGTTTTGTTTGGCACAAATCTTTGGTTCAAGTGTTAAAATAATCTTTCTTTGACGTAAGAATTGTTTCGCAAAGTTTCTGTGCGCCGCCCGATCACGTTTCGTTATTTAATTCTCTTCAAGGTAAATTTGTGTGTGTTCAGTCGACACGGCTCAAGTCGCTTGCTTGTCAAAATATAGAAAACTCTTTCTCGCTCTGTGGCAAGCTGTCAAGCCATTGAAAATAACAATGACCTGTAAGAAAAGAAAAAACAATACGTTAGCTCATACATACCAATGAGGCATACGCGTATATACTGTATACGCGTATGTGCGTATATGCATACGCGTATACGCGTATATGCATACGCGTATACGCGTATTGGGCCGACGCGCATTACGCGTATATTTTGGTTCGGACATATCTGAGCTGCACTGTACCTTGTAATCAAGGGAGCACAATATTTCTTCCAATAGATTTAGGTGTTTTGGTAAGCTCCTTGTGTTACAGTGAAGGATGGAAAAATATTTTGCTTCAGAATTTAACAACATCTTATTAAAATTGCAAACAGAATAATATTCTGAACAGGGGGTAGTTAGCATTAAATCTGGATCACACTCATCAAATTTATCTGGGTTTTGGAAGAAATTATAGAGGTCAAGATCATGTCGCCTATCCGGCCAGCTACCAAGCATTGCATTAAGTTCGCTGTCAGTTAGGTTATAAAAGGGTAAACTACGACTTACGTTTTCCTGGTAATCAACCATTAGCTCATTTGACTCGAAATTGTATATTAAGCAATTACAGCTAGTTCCACTGGCCATCAAGAAATTGGTTGAATTCCTCGTGGGTTGTAAAAGAATTTGTAGTAGAGGTCTCTGATTTCTTTAGCAATATTTTGCCATTGGTCGTCCAGAGAAACTTGTAGCCCTGGTTACACTGGCCATCAAGAAATTGGTCGAATTCCTCGTGGGTTGTAAAAGAATTTGTAGTAGAGGTCTCCGATTTCTTTAGCAATATTTTGCCATTGGTCGTCCAGAGAAACTTGTAGCCCTGGTTACGCTTGAACTGCAGCAGTCTGCCAAATAGCCGTCTTCTGTATGGCGTTAGACTCTCGTTAATGTGGATTTGTGCTTTATGGCTCACAGCATCAGATTCTATCTCGCAAGAAACGGATGGTAGATCTTTAGTTCGTTTGGATTTTAAATGTTTCCTCTTATTGTAAATCTCATCCCTTTTCACTCTTCGGGTGAATTTAACAATTGTACGATCTTTCACTTTCTTCGATGGCGGCAAGCGATGGGCGATCGATATGTCGCTTGCTTCAAGATCGACTCCTATGATCTTGGATGCTTCTTGTATTAATATTACAGGGTTATCATTAGGTACAATTGGTATACCAGTAATTTCAAGGCAGTCCCTTCGTGCATATTGTTCAAGCTCATCTAATTTGACTAACAAATTGTAGTCATCTTTGCCAAGGTTGTTTATATTCTCTTCGGTCTGTTGGATCTGGCTTTTCATGTTCTCGTTGTATTCTTTGATATCTTTAACAGTTGATAAAACAGTGTCGTATTGCTTTGAGATGAAGGTTTGCGCCTTGTCGAGCTCATCAAATCTTCTGTTCAAGTCACGTATACTTGCTTTGGGCGACTCAAACTCGGTGCGAATTTCCATTCGAATGTTAGGGAGGAATTCTTTTGACCAAAGGTCCCTCAGACTTTCCAAAGTTAAACTTGTGGCACTTTTTTCAACCATTCTTCAGTCTAGTCGTTCCTCTCGATTTCTAAGAGCGCAACCATTACCAACCCTTACCAAAGGCTGGAGCCCACAGTAATGTGACCGACCGCCATATTATGCAAATAGGGACCCGCATACATGTGTCATCTGCATACATGGTCATCTTTACTTTGTGGTTTCCTATTATTATTCCATTTATGCGATTGTGGGTTTTGATAGCCCTGGCAAGAAGTTCAAGACCAATAACGAAAAGAAGACCTGACAGTGGACACCCTTGTCTCACTCCACGTGTTAATGAAAAGAAGTGAGAAGTGTGGCCATTGTTTAGAACACAGCTGGAAATGTTGGAATATATAGTCTTAAACCATTGCAAAAAATTTGGCCCAAAGTTAAACAGCGCGAGGGCTTTTTCCAAGTAATTCCACTCAATGCTATCGAACGCTTTCCGGAAATCTACAAATACTGCACTACCTGGGGAATTTTCTTTTTCCAAGTAGAACATTTTGTAGCTTCAGCTTTGAGACTAGTTTTCTAGAGTGGTTTCTTTTTTCAAGGTTTAAGAAATATTTGTCATTGCGTTCTCCATGTTCGTGCCATCTTGCACGGCTTCTGAGGATGGTGCCGCGAGTTTTAAGTACCATTATTTTTTCTAGACGAGCTGGAGTAGAACTTAGTTCACATATAATTTGGTATTTTTATTTTTTCGGCTTTTATAAATAGTTCGTTGATCTTTTTTTGTAAGGACGATTCTTCGTCTCGTCTTTTTCTTGCTTTTCTTGCTTTTTAATTTGAAAGAAAATCCTCTAATTTCCATTTTGACCAGATCCCAATTTAAGCCTAAGTCTTAAACATCTCAGTATTTCTCTATAAAAAGTATTAAGTTTTCATGTAAGTCAGAAATGTATTGCTTATCTTCAAGAAGAGAGGAGTTAAATTTCCGCCGGGTCCCTTTTGTTGTTTTAAATCCTCACTCCAGAGATGTAATTGTATCGCAGAATGGTCAGAGTCTGGTGCGAACTGGATATCACAATTAACAGTGGTACTGCTAAGCTGTTTCGAAACTAGGAAGTAATCTAGATGACACTGCACTTTAAATGACTTGTTTCTCCATGTAAATTGTCTAGCATTTGGATTTAAGGAGCGCCAAACATCACACAAGCTGTAAAGGTGACATAAATTATCGATTTCGCTTATAACCAGTAACTTTTTGGAAGTAGGATTCCCTCCTTTGTCGCTTGGTGAAAGAGCGCAATTGAAATCGCCGCCGATGATCATCATTCCGTGTGCAAACTTGCCAAGTAATTTTTGCAACTCTTTAAAAAAGAGCACTTGCTGATTAATGTCGTTTGGAGCGTAAACATTGGCTAAAACAATTTGGTAATCGACAAGACTTATTATTTTTGCAGTGAGAAACCTTCTGTTTTTGTCACGGACTCCTTCGTCAATTTTGCAATCTAATTTGGGGTTTAGCAAGATCATAACTCCTTTGCTGTGGGATGATCTGTGATTATAAAGGACTTTCCCGCCCCATTCAGTTTCCATTAAACTGTACGTTTCGTGAAGAAAAATGACATCCTTGTTTTGTTTGTGAAGCCATCTGAAGATGGAGCGTCTTTTAATCGATTTATTGAGCCCCCTTACATTAAGGGAGAGACATTTGAGGTTAAGTGTGAAAATTCCACAGAAATAGAAAAGATGGCAGTTTTGGAGTCCCGGACGACGAAAAAAGCACCTTTGGCAACCTTCCTCTTGGGAGTTTGTAAGCAAACAGGTGTTAATTTCGGTGAGATGTTATGGCCTCTAAAAGGTGCTAGGATAACTTTAGCACTTTCAGATTTCAGATAAAACAAACTGACAAAATTGCATCTGGTGGATGGATGGAAAAGACTATACAAGCAAAGACCTAGAAACAAACATATTGGAACGACTTGTAGCACAAATAACAAATATTACAATAAACATAGGAGAGAAAAGAAAAATAAAATAGGGTCTAATGGCCTGGACGCCATCCGTGTCCAATACTGTCAACTAGATTCTATTGGAAAAAACAGAAGGTCTATTCGACTGATTTGTTCTATTTGGTAAATAGAGAAATTTTTGGATGATCCGACAAGTAGAGTTTTCTATCCGACAATTGCATCTCATTAGTGAGAGTGAGCCCTTGCAAGTTTGTCGGTTCAGCCGATTTGTTCTGTTCAGCGAGTGGAAAATTTTATTTACGACCTGACAAGTAGAGTTTCGATTTGTTCGATTCGACGAATGGAAAATATTATGCTGGATCTGACATATTGCGTTCTCCATCTGAAAATTGCATCTCATTAGTGACAATGACCCCTTGCAAGCTTGTCAATTCAGTCGATTCGGCCGATTCGTTCTATTTGCCAAATGGAAAATTTTATTTACGACCCGGCAAGTAGAGTTTTGATTTGTTCGATTCTACGAATGGAAAATATTACGCTCGATCTGACATATTGTGTTCTCCATCCGAAAATTGCATCTCATTAGTAACAATGACCCCTTGCAAGCTTGTCGATTCAGCTGATTCGTTTGATTCGGTGAATGGATAATTTTATTCACAACCTGACAAGTAGACTTTCCATCCGACAATTGCATCTTATTATAGTGATGGTGACCGCTTGCATTTTCGTCGCAGCAAGCAGCATGCAATGAAACTTAACTGTATCGTTCTTTAAGCGTGAGCCAAGAACTAACAGTACTCTGCCAATACAGCGAATTTTAAAAGCAATCAGCGAAAATAAATACCGAGGATAAACACTGGGAAACGTGAATGTATACCTCGTTCTTTAAGTGTGAGCCAAGAACTAACTAAACAGTACTTTGCCAATACACCAAATTTCAAAAGCCATCAGTGAAAATAATAATGGAGGAGAAACAGAGGGAAACGCGCCTGTTTTCCTCGTTCTTTAACCCAAAAGCAATCAGCGAAAATAAACACCAAGGATAAACACTAGGAAACGTGAATGTATACCTTGTTCTTTAAGCGTGAGCCGAGAACTAACAGTACTCTGCCAATACACTGAATTTCAAAAGCAATCAGTGAAAATAAAGACCAAGGATAAAGACTTGGAAACGTCAATGTATACCTCGTTCTTTAAGCGTGAGCCGAGAACTAACAGTACTTTGCCAATGCACCGAATTTCACAATCAGTCAGTGAAAATTTAAAAATTAAACGAGACTTACCTGTAAGGTGAAGTTTGATTGGAATTCTATGAGTCATTGGTCAGGAACTAGGGAGTCACGTGAGATAGAGCGCGGGAACCTGAGCATTCAGTCTTTAAAGCCTGTGAGTGGACACATTCTCACATATATAGGGAGGGCGGAACTATATGCCCAATATTGAGTATTCATAACATAGGGTAGGGTGTGACTCCCTAGTTCCTGACCAATGACTCATAGAATTCCAATCAAACTTCACCTTACAGGTAAGTCTCGTTTAATTTTTAAATTCTATTTCGTCATTGGTCTACGTCACTAGTGAGTCACGTGAGACTTTAAAGCAATGTGGCCACGAACTGATAGAACAGGAAAAAGACCATTTATTGCTTATTTGTCAGAACAATCATGTGCTGAAACAAGTTTATCCCCAAAATTTACATTTTCTTGAACTGGTTTGTCATAAAACTTCCTAAAAGTACTCTCTCTGGACCATCCAGCTGCATCCATGATGGTATTTATGGACACATTATTTGCATTTGCAGCTGAGGTAGAAGCAGCTCGGGTACTATGGGCAGAGAAAACCTTAGTGTCTATCCCAGCTTTCTTCATCACATCTTTGATCCATCGACTAACAGTGTCTCGACTGACTGGTTTGAAAGGTTTAGTAAAACTTAGCCAGAAAGGATCATGTCCATCTCTAACTGGTTCTGTTAGTTCTACATAGCGCTTTAAACAGGTCACAACACAAAGTCGACGGTCAACTGGATACGATTTAAACTCCAAGTGTCCCTGATGCTTGCCAGGTTTGGATGTCTTCAAAAGTTGTGTAATTTCAAAGGAAATAGTGTCACTTGTGGAGCGCATACTACTAATTGTGAGGGCATGAACAGTTTGGCATCGCTGGCCAGATAACAATGCAACTAGCATAACAGCTCTATGTGTAATGTCCTTGAGGTTAGCTTCCTCAAGTGGAGGTAATGTTTTAAAATAATCTAACACAACAGAAACGTCCCATATGTTACTGTAACGTGGCAATGAAGGCCTGGACTCAAAAACACCTTTAAGGAAACGGGAAACTAAAGGGTGATGTCCAAAAGAGCTGCCATCTGGAAGGAAGATCACTGTAGACAAAGCACTTCTAGCTGTGTTTATACCACTGTAAGAAAGGCCATTTTCATACTGTTGATGAAGAAATTCCAGGCCATTCTCTAGAGAAGCTGAAATGGGATTAATACCCCTTGAACGACAGAACACTCTCCATCTTTGGTGGTAAGTGTCATACTGCTTTTGTGTGCCTGCTCGCCAGGATTGCATGATGATCTTTGCAGCGCCAGCCGAAATTCCTCTGCTCGTGAGGTGATCCCTGACAAGTGGCAGACCAGTAGTTGCAGTTTCTTGTGCAGAGGGTGCAGCAGCTGAGGTTGTGCTGGTAGGTACAGTGTGTCTTCCTTCCTAGGTAGGATCACAGGAAAATCGATGAGCATATGCATTAAATATGGCCACCAAATCTGAGTAGGCCAGTTTGGCACAACTAACAGGCCTGTAGCCTCCTCGTCAGAAATTTTTTGTAATACCCGTTGTAATACACTAAACGGGGGAAATGCATAAAATGTATAGCCCTTCCATGAGACATGAAATGCATTAATGGCTTGAGCCTCAGGGTCAGGTTTGTATGAAACATAGGGTTTAAGCTGGAAATCTAATCTTGAGGCAAATAAATCCACATCAGGTTTAACACCTAGTTTTTTAATGGAGGCATTAAAGAGTGGCTTCTGTAAAGCCCATTCGGTTTCTCTACGGGAAAGCCGTGACTCTCTATCTGCCTCTATGTTTTGTTTCCCAGGGATATGCGTGACTGTTAGCTAAACCCTATGGTCTATGCACCACAACCAGATTTGGTGTGCCAGTTGATTGTTCAACCTGGAGTGGCATGTACCCATCTGGTTTATTGTGGTCACAGCCGTAGTGTTGTCAACCAGGAGTTTAACATGCTTTCCTGAGATTGTATTTGAAAAGGATTTTAAGGCAAGGAAAACAGCAAACATTTCCAAATAATTAATATCATGTTGGGTTTCTTCTGGAGTCCAGTTTCCTCCAGCAGTTACTGTTTCCATACAGCAGCCCCATCCAATCAGAGAGGCATCTGTTGTCATAGCAACATAGTTCCCCATGATTTATAAGGTTATATGTTGTATCAAGTGCACTGATCCACCATTTAAGATCAGCTGTGGCTTCTGGGGATAAAGACATATTCTTATTAAAATTCCCTTTATTCATTTTCAATGCCTGAGTTTTGTCCATTTCAAGAAACTTATGGTGTAGAGGACCATACATAACTCCAGGAAAACTAGAGGTCATAAGCCCTAGTACCTGAGCCACATCCCTAATACATGGAGAGGCAGTAGCTAGCAAATTCTCACAGGCATTCTTTAGTTTAAGAGCCCTTTCAGGAGTCAGTGACACTTGCATCAAAACTGAATCAAGAACAAACCCCAAAAAGGTTATCTTCTGAGTAGGACTAGGACAGACTTTTCTGGGTGGACAATAAACCCTACTTTGTCAAGCAAAGTGGCAGTATCAATGACATTTCTCAAACACAGGGAAAAGTTATCTGCTGTCAACCAAGAATCGTCTATATATGCAACTGATATGTGCCCTTGTTGTTAAGCAGGAAAATATTGGCTTCAGTAGCTTTGTAAATTTCCGAGGGCAGAGTGCTAGCCCATTTGGAAAACATACAAAGTGATACAAGTTTCCTTTCCATTTAAACTTGAGAAATTTCTGGTGCTCCTTGCATATTGGTACTGTGTAATATGCATCTTTTAAGTCTATGGATGCCATGTAACATCCAGGTTTCATTAGTCTGATAGCAGACCAAATGTTGTCCATTTTGAAATGATAATGAGTTACATTTGTATTGAAGGACTTCAGATTTAAAATCATACGATGGGAGCCATCCTTTTTTGGTCTTGTAAATATAGTTGATATAAATTCCCCAGCTTCATGTTCGCTGGGTTGGAGAACACCTTTTTTAAGGAGTTTAGCGATTTCCAAGTCAACAGATTCTGTTTGAATGTCAGATAGCTTAGGTTGTGTAAAGGGTTTTCCCTGCAGAGGCACTGTGTCAAGTTCAATAAACTGACCAGTAACTGTCTCTAAAATTTCAGGATCAGAGGCCAACTCATGCCATATGTGAGAATAAGCAGCTAAACTGCCTGCTTTGAATGTTTGTGCTCTCTGTTGAAAATATTCTAAAAGTGATGGCAAAATAGTTTCATACTCGCTTACCTGTGTGGTGCGAAGTTTCGTAATTGTGTCACTGGCTATTTCCGGTCCCCTGTTTGGCCGGTTCTTTTCTTCCAGTGAGGTTGAAATTGAGTCGATTTCTTGAACGACTGGTTGCTTGAGTGCGTTTTGCCTAAAAAAGGCGTCCAGTGTTGATCATTAGGCGTTGTATGCGATTTAGCATAGGGTCGCTTATGAGCGAAGTTGGATGGGCTGGCCGTGCTGCTTATCTTGTTTGAGGCACGGATGTGATTGAGCTGCGTTTGCAGTTCGTCACCAAACAACAATGTGGTTATGGGTACGTGTGACGCACACAACGTGGCATAATCTTTGTGAAGAGTCCGTCGAATAACATCACGTCGCCGTTGTGATTCGAAGCTTATGTGCCCAAGGAGTGCTAGTGCGTCAGTATTCATTCTTATCATACTTTCGAGATCAAGTTTGCTGTTTTCAGCACGAGCCTTCAACAACAGATTCGTTGTTTGTGTGGTAATATTGCCAACTTTTGTCAGTGTGGCTTGTAAGTTGGACAACCTAAGGTCCTTGCCCTTCGTTTGTCGATCGAGGCGCCCCCAAATTTCAGGGTTGACTTTCGGAGTGATAAGCCGATCACAGTTTGACGGCCTCAAGTATTTCTCCGATTTGTCCTTGAGGTTTGTATCATCTAGCTTATTAAGCCACCTCAAGTTGACGATTTTGGCAAGTTTCTCCGATACTTTCGGGGCAGTTTTCTCTGTGTCAGTGAGCGACTGTGCAATTTCATCCAGCAAGAAGTCGCTTTCGTCATCTTGCGCGGCGTTGTCGCACGTGGAGCTATCGGTGTCGTCGCCGACAACTTTTTGCCTTTTACTAGCGTTAAGTAGTTCATCCGCATCTGATGATTCCCCTGTTTCAGAGGTATCACTAGTCGCTTTTCGTTTTTGGGCAGGTTCTGCCGCTTTGGGGGTCAGAGTTTCCCCTTTATACGTAGTGTGCAGCAATCTTAGCGAGTCGCCCATTGCTGCCATGTTGGAATTTAACTGTGTGAGCGACTGGAGGATCGAAACCGTGACATTTTCACTCCCTTTCGTAGTTTCGTCAATGAGAACGTCGGGTTCTTCGCTTAACAAAGCGTCCTCGTGCAGGGAGGAATCGTCTCCGGTGTCGGGTTTTGACATTTTCGCTGAATTTTCTGTGGATCGCTTGATCACACGACTGTACTGCTCAAGGTCAAAGCTCAAACTGAATGCTCAGGTTCCAACGCTCTATCTCACGTGACTCACTAGTGACGTAGACCAATGACGAAATAGAATAAACACCGAGGATAAACACAGGCCGGAAATGTGCATGTTTACCTCGTTCTTTAGTTGAGCGTGAGCCACAAGGGTATGAATCTACATTAAAATTTACAAAGGGCATAAGATTAATCCAAAACAACTTTGCTGGATAATTGGGTATGGTTATCTTCTGCAATAATAGAACAATGCCATCAAGTCTTGCTCTCAAAGAAATTTAGCAGCAGGAAAGCACGGTTACCTTGCATCAAAAAACAAAAATATTATAATATTGTAGAAATTTTAAAAAGTCAATTAGAAATACATTTACTTTACAACAGCAATTTTTACATTGAGTAGTGTTGTTTGACAAACAATTTTCATTGTGACAGTCTAATATGTACAGCATTAGAAAGAGGAATCTCCAACGATTCATATGTTTGGTGATGTGGGCAAAGCGAGATAGCCAAGAGAAAAGTTGCTCACAGACCTCAGTGTTAACGTTCTGCAAAACAGAAATAAATGGCATAAATTTAGAATCATTACATTCTATTTTACCTTTTTAGGTTTGTGTAAATTATTAATAATGTTAACTTTTCATTGGGCTACTGGTAGAAATAAACAATTATTTATTTATAGAGCACATGAATGTCCATTTGTATACAATGCATTTTGGTTTGACTTTCTTCTTTTGAAATCAAAAGATATTTCATTATGTTGTTGTGGTGTTTTTCTTGTGTTGACGCATTGACAGCAAAATCAATTATCTTTTAACTCGAGATAATTGAAATGTACGTGGGGATTTTTGATCTTACTGCCTAAAATACTCAGATCTTACTAGAACTCCAGATTAGCCTGCGATTGTTTTTTCGTGTTCTATGCAGGTACTTATAGTTTGATATGACCTACCTGAATATTACAATTATTATTACTGGTGACATTGTTGTGCATTTCAATCTGCCATTTTTTGTTGAATTTATGTTTCATTTCAATTACATTTACCTCAGTGGTCGTAAATGGATTGCAATTTGCTTTGCACCATCTGTCAACATGATTGCAAAAATGAAACTTGTCACAAACCAGACTCATTTCTTTTATCCTCTTTGCAATTCGGTTAAATCACTTCTGACTGGATTCTGTGCAAATTTTTTCATATGGCATGCATCATCATAGCATATAATTCCTACAAAAACAAAATAGTCCATTTAACATACTTGTAATAACAGACATACCCCTTCACCTACCTACCTACCCATCTACTTACATGCCTAAAGACAGATAGACAGACATTTTGAATTGTTGCATTTTACATGGGAGGGAATAGACCAATTTCGATATATTAAAATTCAGCCTACAACAAGGAGGCTCTGGGGAATAACTATAGAGTTTGTGGGGTCTATTCCCCAGAGTTTCGTACCAGGTCTATCGTTTTAGGTTGAAATTTAAAATATCAAAATTGGTCTATTCTCGAGGAAAATCTTTTCAGGAAAGACAAAGTCAGAAACAATTATTTAAAGTCACATTTGAGGCTGGGTTCAGAAATCAAATCTTCATTGCATTGTGGTTGTTTTGATAAGTAAATCAAAACTTTGGTCTGGAGCCACAGTAAGTCAGTAAGCTAAAAATTATGTACAATATTGCCTAAATCCATAGTAACTATCTCATTAAGTAGGGGTTGTAGCGTTACCCTCGCGTTACTTAGTTTCGGTCACGTTATAGGTCATGCGCAGTAAGCATAGAGCATACCTCGTGCTTTTAGTTTTCGACGGTGCTCCATTACACAACGATAGCACCCAAAGGTTTCGTAGATTTATTGCATATTTCTGGTTTTCCCGTGCACGTTGTTCGCCCCAAGATCGGGATAGAGGTATGCGCATTGTGTTACTTATTTGTTATTATTCTCTCGTCTGTCAATTTATTTTCCTTCTTAATTTTATTGTTTCAGTAGCCGACATTCAGTGATTTACGAAATACATATTTCTTGTTGTGTAATGGTTTTAGCTTTCGCGTTGGCTAAGTGATTTTCATTTATTGTGCCTCGAATTGATTAAGCTATAGTTAAGGTTTAGTTGGTCATTGTATCCTTGTTTCAGTTTTTACGTGTTGGACCATATTAAAGGATCACCTCATTTTAACTCGACGTCGTGGTGTATATATTCGATGTATGGATCGACTCAGTTGATTAACCTATCGCCGTTATAGTAAAAACTCTTCCGCTTGTTCGCGTTGGGCGATGAAATATGGACAAGGACGATGAGTTAAATCCGCCGAGAACGAAGAAGACGCTCGATGTTCGAAGCAGTAATCGCCCGAAAGCACCGACGGACAAGATGAAAGAATACCGACGCCAGCTGTTTGAAGCAGACTTCGAGGCTGCACAGAGAGCGTGTACGAAACAAGTAAGCCGAATCCAAGCCCTTCTGTCGGACCAAAACGAAACATATGACGTATATGCTTTACAAATGGAAAGAGGGAAACTAGAAGCTCGTATAGAGGATTTCACAAGCGCCCACAAGGTGATAATTATACGATACCTTCGAAATCGAGGAGGAAAGAATACAGCAGAACGCCCGCTATGACACCTTGGATAGTCGTTATCGTGAAACGTTGCGGTCGCTCAAAGAAACAATCCATTCACTTCAACTGCAAATGGATGACCAACGGTCAACTCATTCCACGGAGAAGAAATCTCGTAGCTCTGGACGCTCAAAACGGTCGTCAATACTGAGTTCTTCACTCCAAAGGAAGGCCGAGATAGCAGCAAAGGCCGCTCGACTGGGAGCCGAGTTGAAATTTCTGGATGCAGAAAGCCAATCGACCGAAAGATTGAGAAGGCAGGAAGACGATATCAAGAAGCTTAAGATGATGAAGGAATTAGCAGCCACAAAGGCCGAATTGGAAGCAGTAAGAAGAGGAGAATTATGGCACAATAAAGGAAGATCAATCACTGCCGACCGACAGCTGCTCTGAGGATCAATTACAGAAGTATCTTCTTTCACAAATGGACTCAATTTTGAACTTTAAACCATCCAACTCACCCCCACCCTTGCCAGAAGATAATGTGCCTCCTATTGGTTCACCTTCCGAACCTTTACAAGCAAGCCGTGACCCAGAACTGCTTATCCCTGCTACGAATAATGAAGCATCACAGGCGGGTCCGTATACCTCATCAGACTTCGATCCCCGTGCTCCACCATTCCTTCCAAGAAAGCCTATCTGCTCTCAGGGTCAACCTGTAAGTAAGCCCAAACCTGATACAACTCTTAATTCGCCTGCACCAGCCAGCATCATCTCAAACCGTTCTACGGGTGAAGAACTCCTGGAAAAACTATCGGAACTCCTAACCCAGAGACAGGACAGAGAGAGCCTTCCCCGTCCAGAGCCTGAAGTGTTCAGAGGAAATCCGTTACAATACCCCACCTGGATAAAATCTTTTGAAACCTTCATCGAAAGAAAAACGAAAGACCCTTCAGAACGGCTTTATTACCTTGGACGCTATACTGCAGGGGAAGCCAAGGAGGCAGTTAGTGGTCTTTTATCATTAGGCAGTACAGACGCCTACCAGAAGGCAAGGAAAATCTTGACTGACCGATTTGGAAACCAATTTATGGTAGCTGACGCGTTTTGCAAGAGGATTAATAATTGGCCAAGGATTTTGCCGAACGATAGTCAAGGTTTGAGAAGATTCTCTGACTTTCTTGAACACTGTAATACTGCAATGAATAATATTCGTTACCTGAGTGTGCTCAATGACCCCGACGAGAATCAGAAGATACTGAGGAAGCTCCCTAATTACTTGGCAGTCAGATGGAGTCGAATTGTAGATGAGTGGATAACTGAAGAAGAGTCAGTCCAATCACCTGGGGAACAAGCTCACCAGTTAACAAGGAATCGAGAAAAGGTTGGTTTCCCTCCATTCTCAGAATTTTGCAAGTTCATTAAGAAGGAAGCAAGGATTTCTTGCAATCCAGTTACTTCCCTACATGCCCTGAAGGGAGATGACAAAGAAGATCGTGGAAGAAATGGAACGTCAACAAGACATAGAAAACCACCTGAAGTAGGAGCCTTTGCAACAGGTGTTCGAGAAGGCAATGAGAGTAGTCGAGGAAGGATTGAACCCAAGATAAACACGTGCCTCCATTGCAAGTCAGAGCATGAACTTGACAACTGCCCAAGATTTGCAAGACTACCTCTTCCCGAAAGGAGGCAATTTGTGCAGTCACGAGCACTCTGCTGGGGATGCCTCAAGTGGGGACACGTATCGAAGGAATGTCGTGGAAGAAAGCTATGCAAGACATGCAACAACCGCCACCCCACTTCCCTTCATGATGATACCCAGAAATTCCTGGAAAAAAGGCAAGAGATTGGCAATACCAACAGTCAGAACCCGATCACTCATTGCATAGAGGTCTGTAACATGATAGGTCATGTTGAGAGTATCACACATTCCCTCATCGTTCCAGTGTGGCTTTACCACCAAGACTCCCCGGATAAGAAAATCATGGTATACGCTTTACTGGATGACCAATCTGATGCATGCTTTATAAAGCAAGGAACATTGGAGAAGCTTGGTGCCAACGGTCCGGAGGTTAACCTTAAGCTTTCAACAGTCCTTGCCGAAGAAACCATCACCAGCCAGAAAATCACAGGCCTCATTGTTCGTGGTGTGCAGGAGGAAACAGACATCCCTCTGCCTCGCACCTATACAAGAAGCATCATCCCTGCCCGACGCAGTCAGATACCCAGACCAGAAACAGCCCGTAACTGGCCACACCTGAGAAGAATGGCAGATCGCCTCATGCCGTACAGGGACGATATGGATGTTGGCCTCCTTCTGGGCATCAATTGTGCGTCAGCCATTAAGCCAAGGGAAGTCATTCCAGGGAATGACAATGACCCTTACGCCAAGCGAACAGCCTTAGGCTGGGGGGTTATTGGTACTGTGAAACCCAGTGATTGCAAGGTCGAAGTCGAAAACGATTGTGCCGGTGCCAACAGGATCATTACTCGTGAAGTTTTTTGCAGTTCAGGGAAACTTTGCCATTTCGCCTTCAAGACACACACGAAGGAAGTCCTCAATCCACTGCAGATAAGCAAGATGTTTGAGCAAGACTTCATTGACACAAATCCTGAAAGGAGACCACTTTCCTTTGAGGATAGGAAATTCATGAAGAAATTGACAGATGAGGTACACCAAAGGGAGGACAGTCACTATGAACTACCTCTGCCATTCAAGCAAGACCCGATCAAGTTACCTAACAACAAGGAGGTAGCCTTAAGTAGGCTCAGTAAACTGAAAAGGAGACTCAAACATGACAGCCGTTACCGAAAGGACTATCTCGCATTCATGGCTGAAATCATCGATCGTGGCTACGCTGAAAGGGTACCAGCTGAAGACATCCCCCTCAACGACAATCAAGTGTGGTACATCCCCCACCATGGGGTTTATCACCCCAAGAAGCCTGATAAAATAAGGGTGGTCTTCGATTGCAGTGTGGAATATGCTGGGGAGTGCCTCAACCGTCACCTTCTTCAGGGACCCGAGCTCACTAACAATCTCGTAGGTGTGCTGTGCAGATTTCGACAAGAGCCAGTAGCCCTCATGTGCGACATTGAGGGCATGTTCCATCAGGTCAAAGTAAACCCAGAGCATCGTAATTTCCTCCGCTTCCTTTGGTGGGAGAACGGCAACCTTGACAGTGAACCAACCGAATACAGAATGACTGTCCACCTGTTTGGTGCTACCTCGTCACCCGGTTGTGCAAACTTTGCCTTGAAGAAGATGGCAAGTGACTACGAAGGCCAATGTGGAAGTGAGGCAGCCAGCTTTGTAAAGAATGACTTTTATGTTGACGATGGGCTGAAGTCGGTGTCTACACCTGATGCAGCCATTACCCTGGTGAAGACAACAAAGATGTTATGTGCAAGGGGTGGCTTCAATCTGCACAAATTCATATCAAATCACAAGGCTGTGATCGATGCAATACCCCATGAAGATCGTTCAAAGGACCTCCAAAACCTGGATATCACCAAAGATACCCTCCCTGTCGAACGTGCTCTTGGTGTCCAGTGGTGTGTGGAGTCTGATACCCTGCAATTTAGAGTAGAGCTGAAGGACCAACCCCTGACTAGAAGAGGCATCCTCTCCACTGTCAGCTCTGTGTTTGATCGTCTCGGTATGCTCGCTCCTCTCATCCTGGTAGGAAAGGTTATTCTTCAGGAGCTATGTCGCGATGGAGCTGATTGGGATGATGAGGTCCCCGAACCACTAAGAGCAAGATGGGAAAGATGGAGAACAGACCTACCACTACTATCAAATCTCAAGATTTCCAGATGTTACAAGCCAGAGGGCTTCGGACAGCTCAAATCTGTAGAATTACACCATTTCTCAGATGCCAGCAAGGACGCTTATGGTCAGTGCTCCTATCTTAGGCTTGTCAACCGATCGGATCAGATACACTGTTCCTTGGTTATGGCCAAATCCCGTGTAGCACCATTAAAGCCTGTGACAATCCCAAGACTTGAGCTCACAGCTGCCTTGGTATCAGTGAAAATCAGTGCAATTCTGCAAAGGGAACTTGAATATGAAGAAATTACAGAGACATTTTGGACTGACAGCAAAGTTGTAATTGGCTATATCTCTAATGATGCAAGACGTTTTCACGTGTTCGTTGCGAACAGAGTTCAGCAGATCCGAGATCATACTTCACCAAATCAGTGGAAGTATGTAGAAACTGACCTGAATCCAGCAGACGATGCATCACGTGGCCAAAATGCACAGGGTCTCATCGAAAACTCGCGTTGGTGGATCGGTCCTGATTTCCTTTGGAAACCACCAGAAGATCAACAGCCGCTTCATGACGCAGAACCAATGCACATTTCTTCTGATGATCCTGAAGTAAGAAAGATCTTGGCAATGACAACTCAAATTAAAGAACGCTTTGCACTTCTTGAACACCTAAAGTACTTTTCCAGTTGGCACAAGGCTAAACGAGCAGTTGCTGTCTGCCTTCGTCTTCAGAAGAAGTTTCAAGTGCAGCCCAAAGAGGAAGGCCAAGTGCAAACTGGGGAGCTACGCACCTCGGTTCGCAAGACAAACCAGTATGTCCCGGTTAACACTCAGGAACTACAAAATGCAGAGATAGAGATTATCAGGGCTGTTCAAAGCGAAGAATTCCAGGAAGAAATCAGTCTACTCCATTCAGATAATACACAACAAGGCTCTCAAGATCGCTCTATGAAGGTTGTGAAGAAAACTAGCAGTCTCTACAGACTCGACCCTTTTCTTGATGACAATGGTTTGCTTCGTGTTGGTGGCCGCCTGAAACATGCTGATCTAACGACTGCAGTCAAGCACCCAGTAATCCTCCCAAGGAAAGGACATGTGACAGGCCTTATCATCTCTCATTTCCACAGCATGGTAGAGCATCAGGGACGTGGAATGACGCTTAATCAGATCAGGTCAGCAGGATTCTGGATCATTGGTGGGAGTTCCAATGTGTCTAACCACATTTCAAGATGTGTGTCTTGCCAGAAATTGAGGGGAACGGTGCAAGAACAAAGAATGGCCAACCTTCCAGAAGATAGAGTCCAGCCTGCTCCCCCCTTTTCATATTGCGCGGTTGACTACTTTGGCCCCTGGCACGTAAAGGAGGGGCGCCGTCAGCTCAAGAGATATGGAGTCCTTTTCACTTGTTTGGCATCAAGGGCAGTTCACCTGGAAGTTGCTAATTCCCTAACAGCAGACTCCTTCATCAATGCTTACCGCCGTTTTGTTGGCCGCCGGGGCCCAGTTCGTCAACTTCGATCAGACCAGGGAACAAATTTTGTGGGTGCGAAGAATGAACTTCAGCAGGCTCTTGCAGAGCTGGATCAAGACAAAGTAAGACAAGAACTATTGAAGAGAAACTGTGATTGGGTGGTGTACAAAATGAACGTACCCCATGCAAGCCACATGGGAGGTGTATGGGAGCGGCAAATTCGAACTGTGCGGAACATTCTGGAGGCCCTCCTCATGCGCCATGGTTCACAGCTTGACGATGAATCTCTATGCACCTTTATGACAGAGGCTGAGGCCATCGTAAATTGCCGTCCGCTGACAGTAGACGACCTGAGCTCTCCAGAGGGTGTTGAACCGCTGACACCTAATCATCTACTTACAATGAAGTCCAGTGTCGTCCTTCCTCCTCCAGGGTCCTTTCAGGTAGCGGATCTTTACTCCAAGAAGAGATGGCGCCGTGTCCAATACTTAGCAAATGAATTCTGGATCAAATGGAAGGCGGACTTTCTTCAGTCGCTGCAGACAAGACAGAAATGGGCCAGAGCACGCAGGAATGTAAAGGTAGATGATGTTGTCATCGTCAAAGATGAAGGGTTACCCCGGAACCAGTGGCGCCTTGCACGCGTGGTTGAAACCTATCCAAGTGATGATGCACTCGTGAGAAAGGTGAAGTTATTGGTTGCAGACTCCTCCCTTGACAGGTGTGGAAAGAGATCCAAACCACCTGTGTACCTGGACAGGCCTGTACAGAAACTAGTTATCCTTGTTCCATGTGATGAACCTTGACTGAAGACCGGGATCCCCACCGAGGAGCCAGAAAGGATGAGTACTCGTAGCTGATGAAAGGCATTTGAAGTTCTGAACATTGAACTGTTGAACATTGATGGTTATTCTGTTTAAATATGTTATTTTCCTTTGGAACATTATCTTTTCTTCTGTGTGTTTGTAAATTGTCATTTCAATTTAGAGGAGCCATGTAGCGTTACCCTCGCGTTACTTAGTTTCGGTCACGTTATAGGTCATGCGCAGTAAGCATAGAGCATACCTCGTGCTTTTAGTTTTCGACGGTGCTCCATTACACAACGATAGCACCCAAAGGTTTCGTAGATTTATTGCATATTTCTGGTTTTCCCGTGCACGTTGTTCGCCCCAAGATCGGGATAGAGGTATGCGCATTGTGTTACTTATTTGTTATTATTCTCTCGTCTGTCAATTTATTTTCCTTTTTAATTTTATTGTTTCAGTAGCCGACATTCAGTGATTTACGAAATACATATTTCTTGTTGTGTAATGGTTTTAGCTTTCGCGTTGGCTAAGTGATTTTCATTTATTGTGCCTCGAATTGATTAAGCTATAGTTAAGGTTTAGTTGGTCATTGTATCCTTGTTTCAGTTTTTACGTGTTGGACCATATTAAAGGATCACCTCATTTTAACTCGACGTCGTGGTGTATATATTCGATGTATGGATCGACTCAGTTGATTAACCTATCGCCGTTATAGGGGTAGTGTGTTATATGGTGAAGGGTTGTCTTCGTCCTGATTAAAACATTGACCAACAACTGACCTATGTCTTCATAACTTTATTGCTCAGCAAGTTGTGCACATGTGCGTATACTTGTGACTTTCCTTCGGAGCTGAACAATTTCTTTGTTTGGACAACAATGGCACATGGCTTTGCAAATACCAGAACTCCTGCAGAAAAAAAGTATTAAACAGGCAGTCAACAAACAATTTATTTACAAACTAAAATAGTTGCATAATTTTTCTTACTTCACTTGAAAGAAGATGCATTTATTAAAGGTTTTTTTTTAAGTCCAAGTTTATGCTAGCATAAACTGAGGTTAATAAGCCTGAGAATTAGGCCCTTTGTCAACACACTCACCGTAATACTAGCAACAAGGATGTCTCTGTTCCTAGGTCACACAATGTGCAACACTTTATACTAAGTAACGATAGATACTAGTCCAAAGTACAAGACAGAACAATGAACAGTAAGCGATTATTTGACTACAATGTATCTTTCTCTTTGGCAAAGTCCACTGTAACCTAGCACGATATATTCGCTAGACTCCACAAAGGTTCCATTCATACTATCACATGCTCATCATGCTCATGTGCTCCATCATTTTCCGTACACTTCCTTCCCCAGTCATTTCTTTGGGTTTCGGTTCACTCACAACAGTGTTTATAAATCATAAAGTATGGTGCCTCAGGCATTTAATATCAATTATCACAAGGTAGATACATTGTGGTTTTCTTGAAAGTTAATCTGTTTCCTTGTTGACAGTATGTAATGATTAGTGGTCTAGGTACTTCCTAAAAAGGGTTGTTATTGTTGAAAACCATAAACTAACCCCTTTTCATTGTCTGCATTTATTATTAAAACTTTCGTTTTAAAGGTTGTTGTAGCTACTGTTCTGTGGTTTTTGCTTTTGTTTCCTTTTTCTGTCCCACAGTTGATTTTCCTCTTCTCTCCTTTTTCATCCATGACAACATCATCCTCAGTTGAGACAACACCAAAGCCAGAACTACAAGAGATGTTGAGGAGTATCATATGAGAAACACAATATTTCTAACCGATAATTACTTGTTATGAAAAATAGTTTAGAGCAAATCTGTATCAATGAAAATATGGAGCCAAAACACTTCAGAGAGTTATGATTGTTTGAAAATCTCTAGACATGCATTATAACGCCACACACCACCTTACATTAAAAAGTAATAACATTCTGCTGTATTACACAATTCTTTTATCTTCAACTCTAAAGAAAATTTGATTAATCATTACTTTCTTTAACTGGCATGAGTTTGTTCAAAACCAGCTTCTATTCTATTTTGAATTGCTTACTTTTCAGTGATTAAGTTCAATATGAGCTGTAAAAGCTTGAAAATATATACACTCATTGAGACTCTAAGCTACATTACCATCATCCAGTGGTTTTCTCTATAGGTTATTAGAGACCTTACGATACGACAACGAAAACGGCGACGGCGACGTAAGGGGACTGGGTCGAGTCCGTCGGTTGCTGTCGGTGTTCCCGCCAAAAGTTTACATTACGAAAAGAACTTAAACTGCCAGCTTTGTGAACTTGTGTGTTTATTTACTTGTGAATTTTGTTGAGTTCTTTCTTGCTGATTATATCATGCCAAAAGTAAGAGACAATATTCTTCTATCTTTTGCCTGTAATATGATCAATGCTACGGAATGCTTGCTTCTATATGATGTCAAATCTCCCCAAAATCCTGATATTCCATATTGGAGCTACGAACGATTTGATCTTGACCTGATGACGGACGACGAATGCAAGACAGAGTTCAGGTTTTACAAAAACGATACATACGAAATGAGTGAGATTTCGAATCTTCCAGATTGAATTCTCTGCTACAACGCCGTGAACGTGGACAGAACAAAGGCCTTTTGCGTATTTCTGAAAAGGTTTGCCTACCCTTGCAGGTATGTGGATTTGATACCAAGATTCGCGGGACCCGAGCCTCCACTTTGTATGATCTCAAACGCTGTGATGAATGCCATTTACACTAGTTGGAGACATTTGCTATTGGATTTAAACCCGCCATGGTCAAGTTGCCCACATTTGCAAACATTCACAGAAGTTATCAACGAGAAGGGGGCGGGGCTCCAAAACTGTTGGGGTTTTATTGACGGAACTGTAAGACCCATCTCTCGTCCAGGCAGAAAGCAACGTGTAATGTACAGTGGCCATAAGAAAGTGCATTCAATTAAATTTCAATCTATCGCTACACCAAACGGCCTAACTGCTAACCTTTATGGCCCTGTGGAAGGAAAAAGGCATGACAGCGCAATGTTGACGTAATCGCAAGTGCTGAACCAACTTCAGCGTCTTTCGTTCAACCCTCACAGAGACACCTTATGTGTATATGGTGACCCAGCGTACCCCCTCCGACCTCAACTTCAGGGTCCATTTTGCGGTGCTCAGTTAACAAACATTCAAAAGGCTTGGAATAAGTCAATGAGTGAGGTGAGAGTTTCAGTTGAGTGGATTTTTGGCGATGTCGTGAACTATTTTAAATTCTTGGACTTCAAGAAAAATTTAAAGATATGTCTAAGTGTCGTTGGCAAAATGTATATTACGTGTGCTCTGATGCACAACACCCGGGCATGTTTGTATGGCACCCCTACTTCAACATTTTTCCAGATTTCTCCCCCAACTGTCCAGGACTACTTGCAGTGATAAAAGGAACATTGCTAAGGTGGCTCAAAAAAGCTTCCTGCTCTTAAATTCTAATGGATCGTTATAACCACTCTTAATCAGTTGATGCTACAATCAACATACAAAAAAATCTGCCCCATCATTGGTGAATGTGTTGTAATTTTTTATGACAAAATAGGTTACCATAGCAGCAGTATCACCTGCTAAAACCACCTGACAGCTTTAGGGGCTTATAATTCAAAAACGGCAAGGTGAAATTTTTCTATCCTTAAAATAATTATCTTATTAAATTTGGCAAATTTCATCCTCGATTTCCTTTTAAAACTCTTATAATAAAGAAAGAGTGTAGTTTAATGACCAGTTTGTTGTTTAATAGAAACAATTTGATCGACTTTAAACGATCCTTATCATGTAACAACAACTTCCTAATTTCCTTAGCTTCACGTGTCCTCTAAATTTCCAAGATGAAGTTTTACATCTTGAACAACTTTTAACGATCACATAACTGATTGTCTAGTTAATACAAAATAAACAAACCATTTACTGACAATAAAGAACTATGAAACTCTCTCTGAAGGGGAGAGTTTTAAGAACTTTACCAGATAGTTCTATTTGTCTGTAAACTTTTGTAGCAAGGTCATAAGTGCCTCAGTTTGCTGCTGTTGCTGCTGCAATAAAGCCATATTCATATGCTGTAGCTGTTGCTGCAATTGAGTGGCAATCCGCTGTTGCTCTACTCTTTCCTTGTGTTCTTTAGCTCTCAAATTCAATTCAGCTTCTTTCGCCTCCTTCTCCACTTGTAGTTCTTGTCTCCTTAACTTCAGTTCCTCCAACCTTTGCCGAGATTCAATTTCAACTCTTTCTTTCAGGAATGTCATGGTGCCTGCTCCACTTGCTCTTTTCTTTTTCTTCTGTTTTGGCTGGCCATCTTGGCTTCTCTCTTGACTTTGTTTAAATGTTTCCAGACTCATATTTCGCATTTCTTCTGCTTGAGAAGCTTCTTCTTGTATTTTCTTCTTTTTGGAATCATTTAGCCTATCTGCCTCATCAAATAAGGAGACTATTTCTTCCATCATCAAATCTTCACTTGGCTCGGGAGATGTTCCGGATGCTTTTTTTGTCCTCAGAAACTTTCTTCCTGAAGCGCCTTTCAAAGAACCAGGTATCTGTCACGTACTGAACGTTGCCTTACACGAAAAACTGGGTCAATCGATCTTCCAAGGTGACAAGCAAGATTTCCCCAAGCTTCACCCCTCTCGACGGTGCCTTTTTTGTGCTGCCAAGGTTGAAATTGAAGAATCTCTTTGAGGAAGAATATATCGTGAGCCTCGGTCCATTTCATCGCTTGGCTATAAGGAAAGAGTACAAACCTTATGAGACTGATGGCAATTCACAGAGGAATAAGTTTTCAAACAAAAAAAGTTACCAGAACAAACAAACCAGGTTGTCACAATTTGGCCTGAGGATGGGGAGGGGAGAATTGTCCAATTTACTGAGAATAATTCTATTCATATAATTTGACACTTGGACACGAGAATAATTATTGCAAACAAGAACTTCATTACATTGCCCAAGAGAGGACAATCTAACCTATTGTACTGCCTGAAAATGGGGAAAAATTAATCAGTTATTCCTGTTGTCCAAACAGTACAACCAACAAGAAGCAAATTTACTTTGATAGTATTTGGAAACAAACTGATAAGGAATTACCATAGATCTGAAATTAGTTAAGTAAATAGCTTAATTTCATTTGGCTAAGACAAACTGTCCTATTTTTTCCCAGACTGGAATTTTTCGGCGTTTTTACTCAAAGTCCTTGTTGAAAACTGGCCAAATTAAATCCCAGATTGAACAGTTTTCAGAAATTAAACAATAACAGCTGTGCTGACAATACTGGATTAATTGACTGCTACATAATTATACAGAATACTGTAGCATTTAGCAGAATTGCTGATACCACTTAAAAGCTATTTTTTCTTTTAACCTTATCATCAGAGGATTTGGCAAAATAATTAAGCGAGAGTCCTTTTTTGTACGTTTCAAGACAAAAAGAACGGACCACGGACCTATTTTTAACACTCGATGACTGATTGAAAAAAAAAGCATTGCCAAGATAACACAAGGTTAATTTTAGGGATTAAGTTTGGTGTGTTACTGAGTAAAATCAACGCAGCGACAAATTTTAAATAAGCTTAGTTGTTTATTCGTGAATGGAAGCAGCTTGCGTTCAACACAACACACAAGTTTGACGACTGAACTGAAAAGAAAATTGAAGGAAAACACTAAAATAACTGAGAATCTCAGTGTTTTAATTTTACCACTTAACAAGACAGTCAGTAGACTGGTGTAAATAAATATGGATTTTTACTTCTAGCGTAAAATTCAGCCAATTTTCATGGCGAATATTTCGAAATCATTCAACGATACACACTAAATTTCAGGTGCTGACCTAAAAAAAGTAAAATATAACTCAAATACAGTATTGTGCAAAAGTAATGCAAGTGAAATGCGCGAATTTCGTTCTTTGTTCCCCCGAACTTTCGCGCGAAAGTTCGTGTAAAAGTTCAAACGGAACTTCGCGACATTTCGAACGCTTTTTCGCTGGAACAAAGAGCGATATATCCAAGAACTTTCGTTGCCTCAACGACAATTCGAGTTACTTCGCCAGCCAAGACGCGCAATTTCGCTAGACACTCAACAATTGTTTAGCAGCGTTAACTCCTCTACGTGATTGATATGATCGACTGGTTATGTAACTTACACGAAATATATCTTTGTTTTTCATTCGTGACTGTGCTTTTCAATTGAAGCGGATAACTTACGAGTTGTAATTTTCAATCGTTGAATGTGTAAATAAGTCACGCATCTAACATACAAAGGGTAGAAATGCTATTGCGGAAGAGTTTTAAGCAATTCGCTGGCTTGGCTCAGTTGAGAAACGGTGTGACGTACTGAACAGATTTCTGAGCGACTTACCATTCTCGTAATGTCAGCAACCTCTGTTTGTTCCACAGAAAACCCAAAATATCTGAAGTTACGTGGCTGACGTCCGCAAATAAATAAATTTCACATGTTTGATGGTTTGTTATGAACGTTTCTACGTTGATGAACATTAATTTTCGAGTCAATGCCAATCGCTCGTAAGACCATGTGCTTTTGTTAATTCGATCCCAGTTCCCTTGCGTTTCAACTTGCCTGACTGCGTCAAACAGATGTACTTCCGATCATTGCTTTGTTTCCGTCACGCCGGGAGAGACAAACGCATCGGTCAGAAACGCGTCTGTGTTCGCAGACTACTGTTATTCCCTATTCGGAGTTTTCAGTATTTTTAGATCGTGAACAGCCTCTAATTTTCTCCAAAGTCCGTGTTGACGAACTCTTAAATTGGACAACGAACCTCGGGTTCTTGAATACGAACTCGCTCACAATTCGAATCAGCGGAACTAGGTGAGAGCTCCCGTATACCCGGCTATTGTTGGGGCTTAATAAAACAAAGGTTGGAAAGTTGTTTTATGAGCCGTAATTTTTTTTCTACTTTAATTCCCTATGATATAAAGAGATTGTTACCCTATCTCATCCTAAACACATTTGCACCGAGAAAATACACAGAGATCCGTGTTTTAAAAATTTAATAAAACGTTTTACAACAGATACATATAGCAACTGAGCTCAAAAAGCCGAGATAGCCTAAAGTTGCCTTATAATAACGAGATGCCTAGAGTAAATACATCAATTTTCAAAACTCAAACGAAAAAAAAATCTTAGCAAATCTTAACATGAACTTTTAATCTGAGCGGGTTTGCTTTTCCCTTTTTCTTATTTCGGCTTAGTTACCTTATAATAATTTTTCAATTCGCAATAACTATACAAATTAACGACTTGAAAAGCATAGAGTAAAAACATTCAAAGGAAAAAAATCTTTAAACCTTAATGAACTTCTAATCCGAGCGGGTTTGCTTGTCCATTTTTCTTAAGTTTTGGCATCGTTTACCGATGCTTACTTTACACTGCTCCCACATTCGGATACGGTCTTCGGTGCTTCGGCATTGGAATGCAAAGGCTGTTAGCACTTCCTCTGGAAATAATAAAGGAAAGACAAAGTGTAAGTTTGAGGAACGACTGATTCTAGTTTTGTACTACACTTTATATGTAGATCGAGCGGCCTTGTCCTTTAGTAGAAACTATCAAACAAGAAGTAGCAATACAAAATAATCCCTGTATTTTTAGGTAATTTTAGTCCTTGATTGTTAAGAATTGCTGATTTTTATCAAGGCTACGAGTTCATAACAATATTGTGTTGTATTCGCCAATCAACAACTATATGTATACTATATTATCCATGCTATGGTAGTTATACTTTAACAGTTACCTGTTACATTTATGTTCTCCGATAGTCTCTGACTCTGCATCATAGGGGACGGTGTTGTATTGAACACCTCCATCTCTTGCGGCCTCAGCGGATACTCAAATGATGGCGTCCCATAACTCGGTGGCTGCATTAAGGCTGGTACAGGTGGAAGACACTGAGGAGTATGGGGCACAGTCGCTGGGGCCTTTGTCATCTCTTCCAGCAGCCGGTCAAGCTAAGCCTCCTGCCTGTCAATCTTCGCCTCCTGCCTGGCAAATGAGCACTCCAGGCGCTCCAATATAGTCCTCATTAGGTGTAACTCTGAGGTCACGGCCTCGTGTCCTCAGGCGTTTTCGCTATTTTGTTGCAACCGCTATAATAAGAAAGTAACACACATGTGTGAAATTTTAATTACTGGTAAGCAATGAATAGTAAATGGGAAAATATTGCCCTTCACTACGATTCCAGATTAAAAATACTCCATTACTTACATTTGACGTGTCATTGACGGTGCTGATAGCTTTAGAGAGCAAGTCTGTAACACTCAGACCTTCGTCGTCCTCATCGGAGAAGTTCTGCATCGTATCTTCCTGCTGCATCGGGCGCACCTTGATGATGGAGGACAGTAGATTGTCATCCTCAAAGTCTGAAGATTCTGATGAAGATATGTGTTCGTTGGTAGGCGATGCCGCATCTAAAATCTAACAGATAATATCTGTAATTAGTATATACTAAAACAGTAGATAGTGTTAAACGCGTGTGCTGATTGGCTCATCAAACTGCGGATATCCTGTGCTATTTACCTCCGAGCAACTTGGGAAAAAATGGCGTCCCGGTTTGCATCCATAACAAGTGAAGAAATCATCCAAATTAATGTTTTGTGGTGTATATTATGTCACTGTTTTAGAAGTATGTACTAAAACAGTGTGATAATATACACCGCTAGCCACCTCCACTTCGGTGAATAGTTGTTTATTAATCACAGTTACGGAGTCCGTCATTTAAGGTGGCTCCGCAGAACGCGAGCGAGTAAGGAAACTTAATTTATCTGAAAGTTTTCCCTGTAGAGATTTACCAGTATGGATACTCTTGAAATAAGGCTTATTTTTTGGTGGCCAATTTTTGGATTAAGGCCGTTACCATGGCAACATCTCATCTAATAACAGGCAGATATATTCCTCAGTTGGGTCTAAACTCCTTAATATCTACACTTTTCTTCGGTGAAATTTTTTCATACTCTGCCACATCATAGAAATGATATTGCCTAACATTGTGAATCGGTAAAAAGTCAAGGTTGTTCAGACGATTTTTCCAATATTCTGTAATTTGTCATTTTTCTTAATATATTAGATTATCTCTGACAGATTTTAACAAAAATAAGGTATTTTTCAGGAAATGTATGTGGTTACAACTCCGCCAAGTTTAAAAAAAAATTCACCGAAGAAACGTGAGAAAATTTACTGTCAGTTTTGCTTTTTGTGATCATGTTGACGTCATAAAAATCGAAAAACACTGATGTTTTCCTTTGAGCGCGCACAGATTACTTGAGCTTTCATTATCAGCGCGCGTGCAATGGCAAAACTATAGGAAGCCTTAAACT
>OZ026600.1:21533297-21590797 GCA_964020085.1 Micromussa lordhowensis | reverse complement strand
ACACGACTGCTGAGATAAGTTCCTCTTTCCGAATGATACACAAGCACAACATGCACTTTGTATGTCTGCACCGTAAGATCTTTCGTGCATTTTCTGCACGTTTGCCAATTGCTTATACATTAGCTAGCTTCACTGTTAGTTGAACTTCACGCCGCTTTAAGTGTGTACCCCAAATTCTGGGGTCATTGAGCATTCATATATTCACGCTATTGTTCTTACTCATCACTTATTCATAAGGATGTTTTGACGACAACACGGCATGTTTCCGAAGAGCCGAAGAGCGCAAGCTCTTTGATGTAGGTGAGACTTTTTTCTTTTATTTACAGAGAAGAAATAAAACCCTAGGGACTAAGATAATGTCTGCTTGGTTGATTGTAAATTCATGGAATGTGTGCCACAGCTGGGGTCACCATTCCTGTCAATTTAAAACTAGAACAAGAAGCTACCAGATGTCTTCATTGACGAAGGAAGGTTTTTGTCAATTACCACAGAACGACCAGACACATCGGTCAATATTTACGATCTCAGCGAAATTTTGCTTACAAGAATCACATTCGAGTGAACAATTTCTTGAAGGCTAAACTCAGGGCTAAACTGGCTTTTTAAAACAATGCAAATCAAGGATTTTTAATTGAACTTTCTTTATTGAGCAAAGAAAGAAAAAGTCATCCAATACATATTCTGGGAGGAACAGATAAGCTTAATTAACATGGAACACGACACTGCTCCGAATAAAACGTGCCGGTGGCTTTGAAGCAAACACTCAGTCGGCTTCAAAAGGAAAAGAATCCTCAATTAAATCTCTCCATTTATAGAGCTTCTCGAAAGCGCCCAATTAAAAAGTTGTGGTCAAAGGAAAAGTTCATGCATAAAATAACTACTGTAATGATGGCCGCCGCTCTAAGAAAAAAATTCTAACTTTGGCTTTCCATGACCAAAACAGCTCGTTCAAGATCTCATTTTTAAGCTCTCCATATGATCTGTATTAAAAAATACACAAGCTTAAACTTACAAAATTTTAAAATATGTTGCGAAGAAGCCAAATGTATAAAATGTCTGCGGTGATTACTTCAAAATCATTCACATGTCGCGAACAAAAGGATACATTCACAAGTCAGTTCGACCATGGTCCCTTAATTGCAGCATTGTTCCCATCTTTTGAAGTCTCTTTGAGGTCTCCTTCCAAAGTATCCCACTTTTTTCAAACCGATTGAAACCAAAATTATTCGAGACGCTTTCGGATGCTACTGAAAGCAATGCCCCAAGGAATAAACTGAGCCTTCAAGCTACAACATCCAGCGGTATAAGCCATTTCAGAAAGACACATTTAAAGCAGCATGAAGTTGTAATGGATCCTCTGCATCTTGCCCAAAAACAAATTGTTTCACTATGCTCGTGAAATCGTTTAGCCCACGGAAAACGTTTCCAATTGTGTGAATTGTGAGGATAGCCGAGAGAAACACGCAGTATCTTTAAAAAGACTGGCCATTATTCCCAAACCTATGCTTGACTTCACTGCCAATTTGTTTCTGGCACTTAGCACAGCTCGGCCTTATGTGCTACCGAGCACGAAGAGGATTAAGTAAGTAAGTACTTAGCACAGCAACTTTCCACGCCAGCGCCAAAATTGTCGAGGAGAAGGCTCTGGGGTGAGTTTGTAGGGGGTCGAGGTGGCAAATACCAGTTTATCTGCTGGTGGTCAAAAATTTGTGAAGAGACTGCAATTAATTTATCAAAATTGAACTCTGATAAAGATATAAATAATCGGCGGAATATTGTGTTTACTTCGCAGGTTAGTTAGACGCTTGAGAAACCGTTTAAGTGAAATCAAACAAAGTCAATGAACAACAACACTGTATTACTTGGTATAACATTTCTTTATCGGGAAAATATAGCAACAGGGACATTTACACATTTAAAAACGTTTCTAGTTTAATGTTGATTAACTAAAAGGCTTTCAATTCTCTCGTTGTGAAAATATTTTAAATAAAGAACAATAAAACAAAACAAGAAGTATAAAGTCTATTGTAGGTGTGCGCTAAATTATAGTTGGTTTTTTTTTTATGGCTAGTTGTTGTTACACCTCATATGGACTTTAATTAATATGCCCATGTTTGAACAAGAGAGTAGCTCTTCATTTAATTTAGTCAATCCCCTTGTATTTGACAAAAACTTGTTCTCTTGCGGATGAATAATTTAAAAAGGGAACTTGAGGCGAGATACTAGAATATACGCGGCCACTTCTTTGCATCTCCTTGCATCTCACTGAAACTTGAAAACAACAACTTCGACCGCGCGTTTTTAAAATTCAATTTTGAACGGTCAAATCACCAACAGCTTTCATTTATACATTTGCTTTGGAGTTAAAAGTGCTCAATGTTCGGTCAACAGACTAGCTTTGACTTGGTTAAATTCATATTCAAACTCGCCGTTATTACGAAACCAAAATCTGTTTCTCTTGGATCGCAGCCTTCTTTCAGTAAATGGCTACCTCAAGCGATTGCGTATCTTCTGTTTCCGGAGAGAGTTTTCTAAGAAAGCAGAGTTTGAACTGTAATATATCATGAAAATCCTGTTAAAGCTTTTATGTTCTTATTCCACAAATCAGTGGAATAGCTAAATGAAGTGTTTGTAAAAACAAATGAGGCTCAGTTCGTTTTTTTCTTTTCCTTTAGTTCTTCCACTTCAGGCCTTGGAGTCCTGTCCATTCTTCATTCACTGCTTTAGCTGCTTAGCATCACCATTCAAAAAGAGTTGTCGCCCATGAAAAATATTGAAGTAGAACCACTCACTCTTCTTCACTTCAAGATTTGACATCACAAAGTCAGCCTGTCTAGCTCTTTTCTTCATTTTGTCGTCATCCTGCATCCAATACTGAGACAGCATCACCCATTCTGCGACCAGTTCTGGTTCAAGACCAATTCCAATAAGAAATAAGAGCAACTTGAAGCTATCGCTGTCGTTTAGTGGTTTCTGCCAAAAAGCCCTTTAAAGTGTCGACGGCCACTGACTCTTAGAGTAAAATACATCTCTGTTAATTAGTTTGAAGAGTTCAGTTCGCCTCTCCAAAATTTCTTGGTAACTGAAATAAGACATTTTGTTAAGGTACCAGCGTAACACAGTTGCCATGACTTTCGTTAATTCACCAACTTCTCTGCAACCAAGCCAGTACCACCTAACTTGACAATTGTTGTTTGTTGCTGTAAATAGTCCTCTGAGAAATGGAATTTTTCTGGTGACTTTGCAATTAGCATTGCTTTATTGTTTTCATAAAAACTAATTTAGACAAGATAGCATGTAAGCAAAATATCACCTTTTCTTTGTTCCCTTATTGAGTTCTGCATTTTGCGTTCATTTAATTGATATCTTTGCTGACCGAAGGTACAATCATTTCAAAAGTGTATCAATCAACTCATTTTTCCCTTACATTCAGTTTGCTTTTCAAAGCAACTGACTTCCTTTTTTAACTCGTGAATTGCGCGCATGCGCAAGAGCAAGTTGAGATATGATGTGAAGAATGGTGCTCGCTCGATTGGTCGATTCCTGTAAACTTTTTTTTGATTTCAGCTTTTTGCATACATTTGATAGTTTTTGGCGAGTAAAAAGCAAACGAAATGGCGACCTTTGTTGCTAAGAATAGTGGTGGGTGAAAAAGAAGCCAATGATAACCTTAAAAGAGGTTAAAACTATACATTTTTCGTCCACGAATTTAATTTTCCCAATCTCCGAAATTTACTTTTGTCTGTTGCAGCGTACATTTCATTCATGGCGTCAATGCTTCCATTTATTGAATGTTTATATGCAGGAAAATGGTTAGTGTGTCCGGAAAAGAAAAAAAAGATAACAAAGAAAAACGAAAAACTTTTGGTCGGGCGGCGGACTTGAACCAGTCACCCATTGGTTATAAGGCGGGAGTGGTGATCTTTCGCAGTGCCACAGGACCATCTCCACAATTAGTTCAACCGCTATGAAAATTTATAGTGTAAATTGGCATGTTGATCATTTGGTTAATTCCACCGTGGGCTCGAAGGACAGTGAAGTTGAGCTTCTCGCTCATCGAGACCGATGATGAAGTGTTGCCCATGGCTCACTGATAAGTGAGTCTTTAAAGGTGGCTGTGTTTGCTACTCCTGAAGTTCTATCGACGTTGGAAAGTGGTTCGTCAAGTTTGAGCTCACCAATGGCTTGGGGAATGTTTCTGGACTGGAGTCGTTCATTGTGTGAGAAAAAGCCTACAGCCATTGTGTAGGTAAGGACTTACAGTTTGTAGCTTAAACGATAAAAGTCTTTTTTTATGGATATCTTCGATCATGGTTCTTTTTTCCCAAAGAAAATGGAATTTGATAAATCGACCGTACTTCGGCTTTTGTTGGGTAGTGCTCGTTAAGTCACCTGACAAGTTGAGTAGTTGAGTTTGGGTGTGCCATTTTACAACTTTTATGGACGGCTACTATGCAATGGGCACCTTTGTTAGTGGACATGCTTGTAATCAGTCCCGGGTATATTCAGGGACAGCAAAATCAGTAAAATCGTCATCTAGCCAGGGTTACTCTGAAGGTGATAACAAGTACCGGGCGTGTATACAGTACGTTGACCTCCCCGCTGGCTGGAGTTACCAGAGGTTAATCTGTTTAATAGTTAGTCATAATAAATGGGTGCTATGAAATGCGACCCACCTTCCTGCTTCTGACAATGTCCTCCTTCATATAGTTGACTGAATGGAAAAATTTACATTTGACAACCTTGCGTTTTGCCTCCCTCTTTAATTCACGGTTTAAACCCGACCTTAGTCCATGTATAAGACTACAGAGGGTGTCTCTCTCAAGATTAAAATTTTCTCTCGAACTCTCCATCGCTTTCTCTTTCGTGCCTTTTTCCTCGACTTTGTAAGCCAGGCTGCTCGTCTCCCAAAGGCATGGAAATTCTTTCAACTTTGCAATAAGCTCCAGCTTCCTTTCATCGTTCAGCATTTTACCTAATACAATATCCACCTCTTTGGGCGTTGATGTAACATTGCTTTCGGGGAAAGATTTTGCGGGCGAAACGTCTGCCACAGTTGTTTACCTCCGGCTACACAGCTCTGATGTGGACATGTAACTTCTATGGCCAATCAGATACAAGCATGGGCAAATTTGTTGCATCACAGGTTGTGAGTTTGATGAAAAATGAGCAACAGAGCCAAAATTTGTTGCTCAAAGTAGACCTGCGCTCAACTTTTCGCTATAACTTTCTTCAACCAGCAATAAATGTTTTGTGACAAGTTGATAATGCAAGGTGAAAACCAGGAAACATTGACCAAAACTTACAACAAAACAATGTTGCGCAACAAGTTGTGTTTTTTTTTATCTTGTTTTTCTTCTTACTTACTCTAACAAGGCACCCAAACCATTGTTGCCCTGATATGAATATTGATGTATTTTCAAGAAAATAATCGAGGTAATGAAAAATCAAAACAAAACATATTGGCAATAGGACAGATCCTCATTCTCAAGATAAACAAGCATTAGGCGGACAAATGGCAGTGTGTATTAAACTGGACAACAAGACATGTTTATGCAGCAGAAGTGAAAGAATATAAATGTACAAGATTATAGAATGCTAACTTCTTCATGTCACCATCATTCAAGGCATTGTTCCCTTGATAATCATGGGTATTTAACCTTATGGCCATAATGAAATTCATATGGTACAGCATCCTCCTTCACTCTGAATTTACACTTCTGTCCCATAATCTGTAAACAGATATTAACCTCTAAACAGTTTGGCAAAAAATGGTCACTGCAAACATAGCTGTATTGAACTGGTGGCAAATTTGATCATCTGGTCCTCTCCAGCCATGTTATCCTTATATTGTATTGTGCAAAAGAAATGCAAACGAAAAGCGTTGAAATTCGCCCTTTGTTCAGGCGAATTTACGTCGAAAAATCAACGAACTTTCGAGAGAGATTTCATTGGATTCTTCCCAAAAAATTAGCGAACTTTGTTGATTTTTCGCAATAACGAAATTCGAAGTAGCGAATGTTCGATGTAGCGAAACTAAAGTTCAAAGTATCGAAGTTCGAAATATAGTGAATTTTCAAGGATTGCACGAACTTGACATGTAAACAAACAACGTGTTGGATTGAGTTTCCATGATAGCAATGATGCGATCGTTAAATGAACTAGTCTTGCCGACAGAACAGTTGTCTGCGACTTCGATATTCGCTTCATCACCTTGATAAAACAAATGGCTGCAATCTTAACTAGCAATGTTTACAGAAGCCCGCTTTCCCATGTAAAAAACCCGTCGAAACGAGATATATTTTGTGCAGACAGAATATTTATTTATAAGTTGACACTGTAATTTCGTATCTAAGTGAACAAACTTAATTTGTTTTGACTTTCACTAAACATTCCCGTTCAAAACAGATAACAACAAGATGCGTTTCCAGAGTTCGTTTGCAGAAAACATTCTTTGAATGTCTTACCTTTCAAACATAATTTGAATGTCTTACCTTTCAAACATAATTCTTGCTTTGTTTAACAACACATGTATCCAGATAAATTCCATTTGTTTGAAAACTCGTGAATTCAGAAAAATTCCTTCACTCTGTCTTGTGATTTAAATGTTTGGGGCTCGCCATGTGACACGTACGCCATGTTGGCAAATTATTTGCGAGCCCACAGTAACTTGGGCTGTGGCGTTACCATGACCAAGCATGGCTGTGTCAGTGAGTGGCCCCTGTGTTCAACAAACGTGAGCTAAGAAACCACTAAAGAACAACGGTGTAAGAGCTGCGATGCTTTCAACGTGAACTAAACAGTAAAAGGAACCTTTGAAGTAATAGAGGGTTGTCCAATACTGTCGCATAGAGTCCATTGGAAGATGGTTCATAACGATTCGTTCGATTTGTCAAATGGAGAATACTTATATTCCATTGGAAAAGTCCAGCTTACCATTCGACTGCTGCATGTCATTAGCTAGACTTAGAAAAATATCGCTGTTGTAGTAGGGCCCCATCAACTTTTGTCGATTTGATCGATTCGTTCGATTTGTCAAATGGAGAATACTTATATTCGATTGGAAAAGAATATCGCTGTTGTAGTAGGGCCCCATAAACTTTTGTCGATTTGATCGATTCGGTCGATTTGTAAACTAGTGATCACGTGGCGTAATTTCCATTCGCTGATTGGGTGATACTTTTATCAAGATGGCCGCAACAGAGTGGAAAGTAATGGCGAAAGTATAGCGTAAGTTTATAGCAAAATTATAAGAATTCGAGTCCAAGTTGGGTTCCTTCGGATCGTTGTACCGCTTTTTTTAATTTATAAGGTGTATTGTGTACGTTATCTTTTGTTTTACTTGGATTTCCACCCCCACCCAAGCCTCGCGTGAATCTTCCAAGGTTTGATGTTGTTGTTTAGTTGTTTCTGAGAAGAGCGCGTCACAGTAAAAGGTCTGTTAGGTTCAAAAATTGAGAAAGTATTTTGTAATTTGTGACGCATTTATTGGCAGGTTTTTCAGGTAACTGCTTCTGAGATTGTGGATTACTTGATAGAATTGTGTGAAATTGCGGTTTGAACTACTTTTTCTTGCAAATTAATGTCTAACGATAAATTTTTCGCGATAAATTGGCGTCTTGGTTGGGCATGCTGTATGTCTGGATAGGTCAGGCAGATTTCAATAAGCTATGCTATATTAAAGAATTCTTTTACTTCCTATATTGGCAGAAAAGTTATCTTGTGCTGGTTAACACGATATATTTTGTCAGATGGTGTTTGGAAGTAAGAAAAACATTGCTATTGTCGAAGTTTGATTTATTGTGTTACTTTTTCAATTCTTTTAGCTTAGTTTGGGCATCTTGACTTCTTTTGTAGTAACCGATCATTTATAATAAATGGTATAATAAAATAAGGTTGCTATGATAAAGGCACAGCCCCAAGTTATGTGTAAATCATTTGTAAGGTGAGATGTCTATTATAATTTTTTTTATCCACTGCACCTCATTGAGTGCGTTTAAAGCCCTAAACAAGTTAAAATATCATGTGGTATTTGTACCCCAGACTGCCAGAGTACCAGTTAGACAGGTTTCTTTGCTGAAGACCAATCACATAGGTGGATTTCTCACGCCAATTCCATTCCGTTTTGATAAGTCTTTGTGAACACCACTTTTTTTCTTGCATGTGAAGGTGCTTCTCCACACCGGCGATTTTACTGCGTTGCTAATTGTTTATGCTATGGTTATATGGCCTGTCAACGCACTTGCGATTCTGCACATTTACTTGAAGCATCTATTGGAAGAGCCGGTGAAAAGAGTATTACGTTTTTGTTAAATGACTTGACTTGAGAGGGGCTACAGATTTGTGTGAATCCTTTTTAATAATAGTCTGGTTCTTTCATCTAAGTGAGTATGTTGCTGCAACAAAATTACCAAGTTCTACTTTATAAATCCTGGCAAATGAAAGGACTTGCATTAGGCTTGTGCATTTGAAAAGTGTAGCCTAAATTTGTCCAGTTTCTTTTTTTGGATTCTTGACCTTTTTTCAATCCCAACTATTCTTGTTTCTTTATGGTTTAATTTCACTAGGTATGGTGTTTCAGCATTCCCTCAATTTAAAGGTGAATTTGTAGCGTAACATTCTTGAAATTAAAATTTACAAATATATGGGCGAGTAAAAAAAAAATGATGTACTTTATTTTGTTGTATTTTCATTGTTTCTACTATTAACTCCTTGGATTTGTTTTCAGGTATATTTTTGTTTAGGTTTCGGTTACCATATGTTACTTTAGTTCATTATGCAATCTTTATACGGAATGTGGTTCAATTAAAACAGTATAACGCTCAATAAAGACTATCTCCAGTATTATTAAAGCGGTGTTTTTCAAATTTGGCACTACAAATGCACATCCGAAAAGAAACAGAGTGATGGCAGCTGACTATGTTGTTTCCATGGTTGTAGCGTTCCCCTCGCGTTACTTAGTTTCTGTCATGTTATAGGTCATGAGCAGTAAGCATAGAGCATACCTCGTGCTTTTAGTTTTCGACGGTGCTCCATTACACGACGATAGCACCCAAAGTTTTGTAGATTTATTGCATATTTCTGGTTTTCCCGTGCACGTTCGCCCCAAGATCAAGATAGAGGTATGCGCATTATGTTACTTATTTGTTATTGTTCTCTCGTCGTCTGTCAATTTATTTTCCTTCTTAATTTTATCGTTTTGGTAGTTGACATTCAGTGATTTACGAAATACATATTTCTTGTTGTGTAATGGTTTTAGCTTTAGCGTCGGCTAAGTAATTTTCATTTATTGTGCCTCGAATTGATTAAGCTATAGTTAAAGTTTAGTTGGTTATGTATCCTTGTTTCAGTTTGTACGTGTTGGACCATATAAAGGATCACCTCATTTGACCTCGATGTCGTGGTGTTTATATTCGATGTATGGATTGACTCCGTTGATTAACCTATCGCCGTTATAATGATCTTTAAAGGGGATAGAAAGATTGTTGACTGGTAAAGTCTGGAAACGCTCCTGGAGAGATAAATGGTGATAATACTATGTCAATTTTTATTAATTTGATTGTTAAATGTTTTTACAGATAGAAAATTCCATTTCATAAAAAGGAAATATTTGTAAGGTGGTTTCTTATTTTTTGACAAGGGCTACCCCAAAGTAAAGCACCACACTTGAGGGATCATTATCATCATCATCATTACTACTTTTAGTGAAGACACCAATATTGTGAGGGAAAGAAAATTAAAAAAGTATAAACATTCAAAATGGGGGGGGGGGGGGCATGTTTTTTACTTTGTCAAGATAAGCATTAAAAATATGATTAACTATGGTTGAACCTTTTTAGTGTTTATTAACCTTTTGAGTCAGCAGATGATACTTGTGTTGTGTTGCATCATGCATAATGTTCTGTGTATGGTATGAGAAATCGTGTAACACTCAATCAAACAAAACCATGGGGTAGGGGTGCCAACAGGCTATGTATACTGTAAAGTATGTTAAAAAGGTAAATTTCAAGGGGGGAGGTTTAAATGCAGAACCTTTCCTTTGGGTGGCAGGATACTTAATGGGGTCCTTCATTGTAAGTTTTATTGGCAATTATTTAAAAGCATATTGTGTGAAGTCGGAAGTCAGCTATCTGTACGCGGTTTCTTGGGTGCTGGTGACATGATGTGGAGGCCATCATGTCTGCTGTTATATTCATCTTTGTGTTTATTGCTGTGGAGATATATACAAAGTTTGATTACATAATTGTTTTTGTCGTAGTTATTATGTAACTGTATCATTCTTTTGATTACATTACAACCCAGGCTGTTAAGAAAGACGTTGGCCACTTATTACAGTTCATCAGAAATTGATGTTAAGTTTATAACAAATATGGTAATATGATTTTTCAGTTGGGTATTCTTTGTTACACTGTTATCTGTAGAAGGCTATTAATGCCAAGCTTCGACATTACATTGTTGTTAGCTTATAAATAGGAACAAAAACAAGGGATCATTTTTATCAGTAAGTTAAAAGGGGGCCATGGGTTAATGGAGGTACATGTGGCATCTTAATAAAGGCATTTTGGGTCTACAAAAGTTGTTGCCTATAGTGATTCAATTATATTGGTAAATGGCAATTGAATTTTCTTTTCCAGTTTTGTCAAGTACTATTATGTTGGTTATGGTGATCAGTGTAAACTAATAGTGAAGGCACTGAAATGCGAGCACACCTTTGTACCCAAAAAATGATTCACTTGATCAGAGATTATTTGGAAAAGATTTACTATATACCACAAAATATATTTCACCTCTCTTCATTATCCAAATCGTAGGCTTCTCTGTATCCGTTTAGTGTGATACCAAGCTGGGTAATTTTGTCAACAAAGGTCATTAGTTCTTCAGGGTTTTCAGGTGCTTTATTTTTGATGAAATAATGAACCTGGTGATAGGACAAGATGAACAGTATTGATGTTAAGAAGAAGCTTATTGTCTGGTGTATGATAATGTGATGTTCTTATGAAGAATTTATGTAAAATCGGTATATGTTAACAGCAATAACTGAAATTAATCAAAAAACGGAATACATGAAGTACCAATAGTTTAAGACCACCCTTGGGAAATAAGGAAATGGTGGACTAAAAAACTTGGCCCTTACTTCTTTTGTCTGAAATTACTGTTAGTACTGAATGTTTAGAAACATGATATTATTTCAATGCAAAACAAGGTCAGAAGGATTTTTGCAGGTCATAGGGATATTAATAAACTTGTCCTTGCATTATTTTTTGAGGTACCATCTTCTATTTTCAACAGGTTTATGTGAAATACTGTTAAGAAATTAAACCATGAGTGTAAAATTTCACAATGTTGCAGGCTGTTTAATTGGGGGGAAATCAACAGTAGAACATTATCGGGATTCACAATAAGGAGGCTGCCACTGCTTTCTTGAGGTCGTTGCTAAATGAAGGTTTAAATACTCACTGTATAATACCAATAGAACTTTGATGCTTTGAAACACAGTTTCTTAATGGAGGTTGGTTACCAGAATGATTGGTGCCGTAATTGGGATTTCATTGTTAAGTAATAATTAAATTACCTGAGTGCTGTTTCGTACCACACTGAAAGACTCTCTTTCTCCAAGTCCCATTGATTGCAAGTCAGATACTACCTAATTGAGACATGACATTGAACGGTATTTACTCTAGTATTGTTTCATCATGTTGTAGACCCTATTCTATCTTCAAATTATGACAAATAATATATTTTTATAAGGGAAGGTACATGCGATAAGGATGTAGTGAAGCGAAAAAAATCAATTATCAAGGAAAAACACAATGATGGAATTGAACTTGTGTCTTCAAGAGATTTGGCATATATTGGGGACATTGCATATAGTGTAATTGAATGTTACATTAAATTAATGTTATAATTTGATAGCATCTGAAGAAAACGTATTCTATGTTGGGAGAAAAAAGAAAATGTTGTAAAGGATTTGGTTGTAAGATTGAGAGAAAAGCACTTCAAGACTGCTGTAGCAGGTGGGGGTGGTTGTTAAATTGTTTAAAAATTAAAGTGTTGCTAGTTATTAAAATATTAAGTTGTTATTTAATGTACACCAGTCATGAGTTGTTCTTTATAGTAATAAATAACATTATTTCTTTGAAGATAATATTATATATTGGGGTTACCTTGCGCATGAGGACCTTGCCAGTTAGTCCAGAAGGGGAGTTATTAAATAACTTTTTCTTGTTTAGGATGCTGAGGCTTACGATTTTTCCTGGGGAATTAAGTATTCCCTGGTAGTACTTTCTGAATTGTTCACTGAAAGGTGTGGCTTGTTGGAGGAACTTGACTCTAGCTGATCTTCTTGGGAAATCAAATTCACCACAAATTTCTTGTTGTTGAGTAGGCCTACAGGGAGAAATTTTAGTTGTTAAGTTAAACTCTTCTTTAAATTTATTCTTAAATATCAAAATGTCAATGGCGATCAATGTGACTGTCTTATAGGTGCTTATAGGAAGAGGGCATTGATCCAGTATTGGTATGGCAGGTACTATAATGAAACATAAAGCCTTATTCTATTTAAGTACATATCAATGACACCTTGGTTTGTTGTACACTAATTTGTTTTTTTATAATACTATCTATGTAATTTTGATTAAAGTTGTTTGAGAAAATGAAAGTATGGCTGGTATTCATTGTTCTTTCCCAATCATTGATACATTTCAATGCAATATCACGGCATAAAACTGCATGAATGAAATAATTTCCCTTATCTAATTTTGGTACCTTAGTTTACCCCATAATAAGTACCAAGGTTGTCTTAGTCGTTTTAAAATCTGAATGTCAGATGGTCAGAGTAAATTTTACATGTTTTGAATCGTTTGTTGTGAATGTTTGAGTGGGATATATTGATTAGGTGTGTGCAATGACAAATAGTCAGATCATGTAGAGACAATCTTGCCCTACAAATTGCAGAACACTAGAACCCATTTTGGTATTAATTAAAAGGGGATTATGCCATCTTACATGTTGGGGTTGGGGCTTTTTGTTTAATCCTGATGGTCATCTGCTGGGGTTAATTATGGCCAGGCAAAAGTCATATTTGCCAGTGTGTGATCTGAGATTTTACTTGAAGTGTTGAATTCTGTTTCTTTAACAAAACTGTATTTGACATGTCTATTGATATGCTTGGGTGCAGAGTTGTGATGCCTTGCTGCTTCAGATGTCAAAGGACCAACTACATTTACAATGTTGACATGTCAAATTAAGTCCCAGTTACAGTGCGGCTACTCTAACGAAGGCCACCCAACAAAATTTTCTACAAATTTAACAAATAAAACTCGTGGAGGTTAACAATAGTTTTCCAACAAATTGTACAAAATGACCACAAATCTGTTGCTTTTGTTATGTACAGCTTGATTACATGGATAATTTTTAGGAAAACTACTGTTAACCTCCACAATTTTTGTTTGTTAAATTTGTGGAAAATTTTGTTGGGTGGCCTTGGTTGGATTAGTCTCACTGTAATTCAGTATTGCTTGTAAAGATAGATTAGGTACAGTAATGCAAATTGAATATTAAGTCATAGCAATATGAAACCAGCGAACCTGAGTTAGTTTACTAGTTGCAAAGTAGTGAATCGAAACACAAAATCCATATGTGGTACCTGAATTCAACTTTAATTGGTTGGAATTTCCTATAGTACATGTAAGTCACATGGTAGGCACCGCAAAATTTACATTGCTTGTGTGGGAAAATAAGACTGATTTTGAAGCACAATGCACTAAAACTCAGAAGTTGACATTGTACAATTTTGAATTTGTGGGAGAGGTAAGTGATCAAACTTGCTTCTTTTAATTTCAGAATATAAAATTGTCTTGAAATTTGGAAGATTAAATTACAATTTCTCCCATACAGTCAGTGTAAATATTGCCATGATTAAAACTCAACCAAGATGGCATCAGCTACCATGAAAGCTACTATTTTTTTATGGAAAGATTGCAGGTTACGAAAGGTTTTGTAGGTTACTTCTAACCTGCAAGTGGCAGTTACTTACCTATTTCTTTGATTTGTTTTGGTTAGAACGATAACGAGAAACTAAATTTGTCACATCAGCAATTTACTTTAAATAGGCTTACTGTTATGTGGAACCTTACATAGTTGTGTTAAGCAAGTTGTCACAATGGATGCCGCCACAGCAATTGGCTGGCTGCCAATGATCTCACATTGCGACTCATCTTCTTCGTCATCTAGCTCAGCATCATCACCTTGTTCATCATGTAGTTCTCTATTAGGGGGCTCTTGGGCACCAAACTCAGAATCATTACTGGGCTGTTGGTTAGATGCTTCACTTCCATTGCCTTCTGTAGTTTCCTCTGCCTCTTCATTTGGTTCTTCATTCTTATAAAAATCCCACAATTTTAGAAGTAGATGAACCGCGACTGCTAAGCGTAAGACATGGGCCTTTCCGCGCGAATATAATCCTAGGAAATACCATTTTAAAATTATTATTGTTTACAAATTGAATGGTAAGTGGTTCATGTTGCAATGATCTCTCTTAAGAAGCACTTACTGACATTCAGCATTCAGACTTCATTTAAGAGTATGGACATACGAAAAACATTATTTTTTTCACTATAAGTAATGTTTATTATTTGTGGCCTAACTATGTTTTAAAACGTTAATATTAAGCAAATGACTTGACACTGATTGAAATTTGCAATAAACTAATTTTATCTGAGAGTTGAAGATTTCCTTGTTAAAATCTGATATCTCTTGAATAAAAAATAGCCCAACAAATTCAAGATTTTGAGATAGGATAAACAATCTTGAAAAACAGGATGTTTTTAGATTCTATTAATTATTTGCAATACAATTATTACGTTACCTCCAATCAAAAGATCATGTGGGTATTTTTCACAAATATTGAGTTCCCATTCATCATGGGGATTTTCGAACAATTCCATGGCCTCAACTGAAAGGGCATACATTCTTCTGTCCACCATAACTGATACAACTTTTTCACTATCTTCAATTGTGTATGTGTGTTCTCCTTCAATGTACAAGGTAGCCAAATAATCAACTGAAATTTAAGGCATTATCACAAATTAGTGTCAGGAGATTCATAAAATAATCTATATTGAATTACATTGCCAAATCGTGTTTCTCTGCAGTTTCAAATATCCTGACATCTGTGTAATTCTTCTCTTTTTTCTCAACAGTGAATTGCGTTTGCCAGTGTAGGCAAGGAAGCATATATCTACTCTATAATTAGAAATTTTTCCAGAAACTTCTCCTTTTTGTGGGAGTCAGTTCTCAGTTTTTGTCGCTTTGGATGCATTGTGTCAAAATGCTATCAGGTGACCAATGAAAAATCCTAATAATTATGTTGTAATAACATGCAGGGTGCTCAGAATATGTTTCATTGTTTTAACCTGATTGATAGTTTAAAAAAAATACTAGTAATTAAGAGTCAATTACCCAAGGCATGGTTAAAAGTCCTAGCAGTCGTCTTTTCCAGTGCTGTTAGTCTTGTTTCAGCCATTTTACAAAATACTGGTTCTGGGAAGAACCACAGAATCCTGGATGTAAATCCCTTAGCATTATTCTATGCGTCTTCTATAATAGGCAGGGCAGTTTGTGGTTGCGTAAACCCAAACATTGTAAATGATGTTTGGGCCATACGGAAGTTTACATTTCCTGTAACTGGAAAAATATTTCACCTTTTAGACTACTTATTGAGTAATGAATATGATGTACATATGTTTGGTTTGCCACTAGGCTAAAGTCACGAAAGTGTTGACACAATTTTTTCCTTAAAAACCCAGTTAGGTACAACATCTGATTGATGTTGCACTGCACCACCCAACAAATTTGAAATGCCATGTTGCATATTGTGCTTGTCACTGAATGTACCAGGAAGTACATGAGTGATATTTTTATTTATAGTGTATAGACATTTTGGATGACAAAACACAAATAATAAATATAGAAATAAAAATGCACATTAACATGTGTGTTTCTTTAATGGTTTTGTCCATGTTCTTAACAAGAAACTTTATAACAAATCAAATTCTAATTTAGGTAGAAATGAGTAGAAGTGTCTGTCAATAAATGTTAACAGTGCAAAAGTACTGGCATTTGTGCACATGTGACATCTCTCCCTGCGGTTTTTAAAAACATTTACTGCCTATACTACTGCCAGTTGGTATATTACCGTCCATAAAAACTATGCAATAAGGGGCACATTTTAGACTGAATTTTTTACATATAACAAGGACGATGTGATGTAGTGAAAAATAATTTGTTCTGAAAAAGGCAAAGTGCAGAACTGGTTAAAAGCCTAAATATACTTACTTGTTTCTCTTGTCTTTGATTTTCCTGTGAACATTTGAAGGAAGTCTTGGTACTCTTTGGTGTCTGAAATCTGCATCTTCACTGAAGAATACATGTTCATGGTGGAAAAAAATGCGGTAAGTTCGTCAAAGAGGCCAAATGATCTACCACCGGCATTTGCCAGAATCTCTCCAAACTTGTCCCAAGTGCAGTGAGGCAAGAAAATCGTCTTTGGTTGTTCTCCTTTAACTGCAACTGCCACTCGAACCTTCTCCATAGTGTCACTGAGAAATTGATGGAAAGTGCTTTTGCATCGACCTAGAAATACCAAAACCATTCATAAAATTAATCATAATTATTAAGACATATAAGACTTAAGTATACGCATGATTTTTATTGTTTTGATGAATAGTACTGGTACACTTTATCAATAATAATATAATTGAACCTGTTACGCCTGCCTGGTTCACTGAACATTTACCATTTTGCTTTCTGAAGTGATGTGAAAACGGAAATTTGTTGCGTTGGAAATTACAAAGTTTCGCCTGTCGGCCGAAACTGTGCAATCCAGTTCCCTCGAAGATTGTTTTGATCGTTTGTCCTTTCGATCGATAACAGTTGATTCGATCGAAGACAACTTAGAGTCAGTTAAGTTGGACAGTATTTAACTTAAGCTTACTATTTACAAATCTGTTTGAACATAATTAGCTTGGTAGTGGATAAAAGAACTAAGTATAGTCTATATATATGCACTGACTCTCAGCTTCTAATGAAACCTTGCCTTCGATCGAAGTGACCTTTGGGGTCGGTCGAATGAACTTTCCATCGACACAACCTACGATAGAACCGCTTCGCTACTCTTCAGAGCTTAAGGGCGGCTAGAAGTATGCAACACCTTCTTAGCTGTGATAGGAAAGCTAAACTTTTCCATCAGCGAGTTTGCCCCTCGGCACTCACAGATGATTTATTTCACAGCGACATTGAGTTTCTTTGATGATTTTTTTTCACATTTTGCGAAAGAATTAGCAGATAGATAACAGTACGCGCAGCGAAAGCTTTGCCTGTTCGCGTTTCAATAAAGACAGCGGTAAACTTGGGACGCTTGCGCAAATTGTCGCCACATTTTGTAGTCGAGACATCGCGGAAACCGGAAATGTGGGCCTGAGACAAAACTCCCCCGATAAGGCACAAAACCCCCTGTAATATACCTCGTTCTTTCACTGAAGGAGGTTTTCAAATAATTACGATTACACGAATATAGTGAAACGCAGTTTTGGAAGCAATTGCTTGTTAAAAATAGAAACACACAGGAACCGCGATTGAGGATGCCATTACCAAACCCTACGATAACATAACTTTGAAGGGATATAATCCTGAGATGTATGCCATATTTTAACAAAATGGAAAGGAAATGTCATTCGTCGTTATTAATGTCGGCAAAAAAGGGCTTACTGTTATTAATGATGTTGTGCTGGGTTTTCCCTTTAGACAAAACAAATAGCGGTGTTGTAAACCAAGTGCAGTAAAGAAATCATCGAGCAGGGAAATTGTTGACTCCAAGCATAAAAAGAGGGAAATGGCAATCTTGCGAACATGGATTTCGATAGTCATGAACAAATTAATCTCTGCATTACTTAAAACGAACTTACGGTATACGGCAAACCGCCCCCTGAACGATTCGCCCCAAACAAGCCGCCTCCGATCTTCTAACAAATAGACTCTCGTCCTTTTATCTACTACCGAGCCAAAGTGACCGCTAAATATATGAACCCCAGAGTTAACGTCATACAAATTATTATCCGTTCTTTTATTCACTACCGGACAAATTATTCTGGGATTATTTATCCATTAGCGAGTCCATTAATTAAGGCCGTTTTGCCTGGGGCGTATTGTCCAGGGGGCGAGTTCACTGACATTCGAAGTGACCATAAAACCAAGTGACCATGGATCGAAAACAGTTCCAAAAGCAATTTACCTGTCGGAAGGACCACGGCTATCCAAGATATGATTGGTTCAGTCCAGAAGTCGTTAACTTGTATGGAAGCGTGTCCAAAACAAAATGATATCATTGTTAGGATACCTAAGAACACCGTGGTAGCACGTTGCTTCATTCCTTTTCCAAAGGTTCGGCATATCTAAAGAGAGATTGATGAAAAGTGTTTTCAGTTGCTCTCAACATATTCTGATAGTCTTTTTCGTCAAAATTTTTTTATAGAGAGTGGGTGACTAACCTGATGAAGTTCCTCTGATAACAAAGTCCAATCAAAGTCGTGCTTATAGCATTCTTTAAGGTCTTTATCGAGCACCGCCATTCGGTTCGCCATGTCAACACTGAAAAGACTTATGTGTTTAGTTGAACGCTTCTTACAGTTTGCCCAGTTCACGAAACTCAGTTGTTATGTGACACAGGTGTCTAACAATGGACTTTTTCGCGCTTTTATCCCGATGTTTCTCGACATGTCACTTATTGTCATTAATCTGCCAACCAGAGGCTTTTTGGCTGTTGTAACAACGCATGCATCCTTGGTCTTTCCTTTGTTGTTAAAGTTCAGGAAATTTGTTTTTGCTTGAGACATCACATTGTTCATTGATTCAGATAAATTGGTGTATGGCCAAATAGGTTTTCCATCCTTGTCAAGTGGCATATGACCCTTGCGTCTTGCCTTTAGCATCATGGTTTTGCCAATCATTTCTTTCCTGTCTGCGAGGTACTTAGAAAACTGAGGAACGTAGTCTTCCTGTTTTTGCAACCGCTGCATCTCCTTTTCATCAAGGTCCTTTACATTTTGCACTTTGCTTTTCACTTCTTGTTTGTCGTAGGCATCCACGATTCCTTTGCTTTTGTTGACCACACCGAAGACTGTTTCAAGAAGACTGTTTGTATATATATATAAAAAAAAAAACATTTATAGCAGTAGATATATGTAGCAACCTTTGTGGCATTACAGGTGTAAAAGTATGGGATCCCTAGTAAAAGGGTTCACCAAGTCTCCACTGAAACAGTGGGTATTATATCAGGGGGTGGATGTATGCGCGGGAATTGTTGTAAGCAGAAAATTGAAAATAAGAAAATAAAATGAAGTCAAAAACTGTTAGATGTTAAAGAAGACACTAGCGTTGAGGGACCAACAAACTGCAATGCAGCCACGTCAACCACAAGGCAGTACAACAATAATGATAATAATAATATAAAGGAGAGATTAGCATGGAGTGGTTAAAAAAGAAAGGCGGAGGTTAAAACTAGTAATTAAAGTTAGTGATTAAAGTTAGTGATTAAATTTAGGATGAGGGAATTAAAAGGGAAAATTGTCCAAATTGACTTAGAAAATTTGATGTGGATATGTTTTGAAACCCAAAATTTTACCCAAGGGATATCAATTTGAAACATAAAAATTACAGTTAAAATACAGAGACGCAAAGATGTAAGTTTAAATGATTTAATGTGATGAAAACATTGCATAAAAATTACAAATAGCATTTAAAAACTTAATACCCTCTTGTTGTCGAAAAGAACAAACTCTTTTACAGTATTTTTCGTTCTGTAAAAAATATGATCTAAATTTACAGATTATTGGTATTTCTGAACATCATAATAGAACCAAATATTAGCTTTAGAGTCCAAGTTGTCGTTAATAAAGTTTATTTGTCTTGCTCTCTTGATTCCTTTTTGTAGTGTGGCCCAATGTTGAGATGTAAGAATCCATTCTGTTATCAGATGCTTTGAACATTCATTACCCAAGAAAAGTAGCATCAGCTTAAATGTGTCGGTATCTCCAATGGGTTTCTTCCAAAATAATTGTTGGATGTCTTTTGGCCAGGTGGATAATGGGTAGAAAGCATCTCCATTTAATAGAGTAAGTAAATTCCTTCTTTTTTGGATTAATCTTGGTGCTGGGAGATCTCGTATAGATGAGTTGAAATTTTCAGTAGCAGAAAATTGGTCCATAACCACAGGGAACTGGGTTAAGTAAAAATTTTTGGTTATAAAATTTCATGTGAAAAATTTTTAACAAAAGAAATTAAATAAGCAGTATGAAACAGATTTGAAAAGGATATAATAAAAAGAAACCTGTGTATTGTGTATGGGAATTGGAGGATGATGTCATTGAAAGTTCATATTGAAATTCACATCCTAAGTTGATGGTCAGAAACTATTGACCTATAGAAAATATTTTATAAGAATTGAGTTGTAAAATTGTTTTGTGAATTTGTGTTTAGATGAGTTGTGAAATTATTTCTTTTGTAAGGGAAATCTCCCTTATACATTCAATTTTGTGCTGTATTCAAATTAAATGCTAGAGATAATTTGCTTTTATTTTCAAAATAACTTGAGGTGGAAAAATTCAAACAAATTTTTGACATAATTTTAAAAGATACAGGAAAATTATACAAAAATTCCCAAAGAAAATAATAGAAGGGGGGTAACTCGTAACCCTGAGCAAGGGACCCTAAATTGGGTACTAGGCTGTTGGGCCAACAGCCACCCGGTCCTGGCAAAAGGGCAGGGGCGGACAAAACCCTGCACAGTCTAAAATTTGAGACTGTGTGCTACCCAAATCGAAAAGCAGCGTCTGAATGACTAATAGATTTGTAATTGAATTTTGTATTAGGTGACCACTGACAGGGTATCGTGTTCAAGAGAAGAAATAAGAAAAAAGATGTAACATCACCAGGGTGGAAAGAGACAGGAACATCGACACCAAGGCTCACATGGTTGAGAATCTTCAGGGGCAAAGCCCAACCGAGCAGGGGTGTTTCTAGTCCGGTACCAGAGCTTTGCCCAACACCCCCGTGTCGAGTCCTTAAAAATGAACTTTGTAGACGAAAAAAATTTTCTTCGTAATGAAAGTACTAACAAGGCCCGCAAAGGAAAGTGAAAAACTTTTTTTGAATGAAATGTTTCCATTTAAAGCTGAAAAGAAAACAAAGCCTGTACCGCAAAGCCGAAAAAGCCGAAGCGCATTGTCTTGGGGGTTGATAATTAAATAATTAAAGCCCTATTAAAATGAAATAAAATTTTGTGTAAAAGTGTAAAAGACAACAAAAAAGGTACTTGCGTTCAGAGGAATAAACACTTGATAGGAAAAAACCCTTGAAAGAAAAAAAAAACCGTAAAGGAAACCCTTATTGAAGTAACTGAAGACCGTAAAAAAATTGTTTCCAGATTGACGCCATGATTGCACCATACTTGATTGCGTGATTACTAATGACACATGAATTGTGGTTTGAAAAGGATTATGGTATAGTCACGAATGGTTTCATTCAAAGAATGGCGGCCTGATGGAAGGATTTAGGCTTCGATGAACAATTTTGTTATTGTAAGGGTAATTTCTACAATGGGCAAGGGGTAAAATAAAAGCTGGTCTTGAAGGAATGGTCAACGTGGAGGGTTGAGTAATAATTTCCGCAAGTGGAACCTTCGAAATCCATGGAAAACCACTGGGTACTGGCCAAACCGGTATGTGAGCGAAAGATTTCAAATCAATGATTTATCGTTCTAAAACGGACAAAAGGTTACTGATGAATCTTTATTTAAGAAATATGGCGTAGAAATGATAAAATTATATCCTAAATCGTAAGCGAAATCTCCGTTATAGAGTAAATCCGATACAACAAATCCAAGCAAAATTCTCTATTACTATGTACATGTAAACTTAAATAAGGTTAAGCTTAGCTTAAATCGAGTTAAGTTTACAGTACAGTGATGTTATGTACAGTACAGTGATGTGATGTTATGTACAGAATGTAATGAGAACATAGGAATTCGTGAAAATTCGCATTGTACTAAGAAATGGTTGGAAAATTGTTATGATCCATACATGGAAAGATTATGTCAATAATCAATTTTGGTCTATTACAGGCACACTCAAACTTAGTGAGTAAACTGGATTGAAAATATTTCAAATAGACATGTTTGTCTTTCATCTTAACTTGAATAAATGTGATGGCATTGGGAATTATAAAAGTGTAGCCAATATAGATAAAAATCAATATTTTGTGTTTCATCTATGATATCTCTTAAATCTGGTGATAACAGCGATGATAATGATACAAAAAAATAATAAAAATTAACTAAATTAAATCTGTAGATGAATTTTGATGGATGACTAATTTTTTGTGAAGTAATTTATTGGTAAGGAGTATTGTGTGAAGTTTTGTGGAATTACAGTATGTCTTTGTAAGGTTTGGTATGTTAGGTGTGCAGTATTTATGGAGAATGTTAGTGACGATTTTGTCAGTCTGTTTGTCTTTGTTGTATAAAGTTTTGTAGTAAACAGTCGGTTTTTGTTTGTCAGTTTGTTGATCTTTATGACGTCGTCTGTGGGCAGTTAGCGTAAGCCAGGGGAAGGAGTGTTCAGAGATCAGTTTGTCAGGATAGTCCAAAGCAATTAGTCGTAGGGAGAACAGTTTGTGTATAAAGTTGTAGTCGTCTGGAGTCACGAAAAGTCTACTGTATTGTATTGTCTCAGGTTTTATGATACCAGTTTGTTTGTTTATGTTTGTTGCTTTTAAGCTGCCAGATGTGCTTGCTAAGTTCCGTGTTGTTCTTGCCCTTTTCTTGTTGAACGATACCTGATGGTTTCTAAACCTAGCTTTAAATTCCGTAGCTGTAAGACCTATGTATGTTTCGGTTTTGTTGGCAGACGTCACCTGGGCCTGGTAAACGGTTCTTATCAATATTTGTATATAGGCTTGATGCGTCTAATGTTACTAAATACTTTCTATGGGTAGTTTACCCAAGACTTTTATTTGTTGGATAAAATCTGTCGTGTCGCGAATGTGTGGTTCCAGAAAATATCCATACCCCCACCACGTAGGGAATTGGAAATTCCGAAGGGGAGGGGGTCAGAGACCCAGGAAATTCCAGAGGGAAGGGGGGTTGTATGATCGATTTAGTTTCCAGAGGTCTTTTGATTCAATTCAGATTTGAGTGTCGATCTAGCTGTTCAAAAATCTCTCTTACCTACTAAGTAGAACTTTCACATGAAAAATAGTGGCTTGAATACTTGTTTTTGACTCGCATTATATTTGAAATACATTTTCCTTGTTCAAAAAGCATTTTGGAAGCTAACAAATGCAAAGAACGTGCCATTGCATGGACATGGCCGCCATTACTTGTTACCAGTTCACATGCAGTCACCTTGTGGATCGAAAAGCACTGGAGACTAGCCTAGTTTGTTTTTGCATCGGTCTTCGAAGTGGCAGTCGATTTCTTTCATGAAAATTAGTTTTATAAAGGTAGAAATGATGTTACGATTTCACAAACTTGAGAAATTCGTATCCCTGTTTATCTCTGTCTATTTGTATGTAGTTTTGCTGTAAAATTGGCGATCGTGTTCGCAATAACAGTACAGTGTCAATTTCATCCACACGCATTTTATCAGTCCTTAATGGAAATTGTACCACATTTACAAAGGGAGTTGGTCATGTTGGAAGGTAATTAGACAAGTTTCCATTTTATCTCGTCTTTTAAAGCATGTTTCACTAATCTTGAATGCTTTCTTTGCGAGTATCTTCAGATATAGATGTTACAATCGATCGAGAATATTAAACTTAGTATAGTTATGTGCAATGCAGATGGCTAAATGTTTGGAGTGTTTACTTTTACTTTAACACACTTTCTTGCCAAAATATTTTTTCCAAAGGGTATGGGGGTGTACAAAATAGTAGTGGAAATTCCGGAAGGGTGGGGAGGTTATTTTAGTGGTCAAAAAATGGAAATTCCGGGGAGGGGGTGGGGCTTACGTGAAATTCCCTCCGTGGTGGGGGTATGGATATTTTCTGGAACTACACAATATAGGAAGGTTATCGTTCTGCTATTGGTCTTAAAAATTTGTCCACATAAGCTGATATCTTCCCTGTGGGGCTGTTAACGGAAGAGATAACTGGTCTGCCAGGGTTGTTGAATTTATGTATTTTAGGGAGCATGTAGAATATTGGGGTTCTAGATTGTGCAGGTCTTCAAAGTTTTGCTACGTCATGTTGTATTTCTGCATTCTTCACGAGATCATCTATGCAATGATTAATAGTTTGTTCATGTTCTGAAGTGTACTCTTCTTCTATCCTCTTGTAATACGTGTCATTATCCAGTTGGCGTTTTGCCTCCTGTAAGTAGTCGGTTGTGTTAAGAATAACTGTAGCTCCACCCTTGTCAGAGGGTTTTATAAGGATGTCTCTATTATTGCTTAGTCTATCCAAAGCTAATCGCTCACACTTGCTAAGATTGTTACATTGGAAACAATGATTATGCACTGTTTTGTCAGTGATTTCTTGTCTTGGCATCTCAATATATGTATTCAAATATGGTTCTTGTGAGGGTCTACTGTATGTCTTTTGCTCCCTGTGATTAAGTTCTTCAAGTATTGTGGGTTGATGGCTGAGGTTGTCGGTTATTTCATCTATGTTCTCTGGAGTATGGTATTCCCTGAGGCTCAGTCTACAAGCAAAGGCGTCAATATCCTTGTTAATATTATCTATTGTAGGAGGAGGAGGTGTAGGACAAAAGTTCAGCCCTTTCTGAAGTAGATCCATTTCTGATTGAGTGAGTTGAATATCAGATAAGTTTACAATTCGTCTCTTCAAAATGTCTTCTGTTTCGTAGTAAATGGTTTGAACCCAGGATTATCAGTAGTTCGTATAGTATGATCGTCTGGGTGAGTGTAGTTTTGAGAAGAACTGTTGGTGACTGAGGTTTCGACAACCTGGGCAGAAGTCATCTTCAGAGTCAAGTGAATAGTGTTTGTCAGTCGATGATGTTATAAGTTTGGTCCGTAGAAAGTGATTGGTCACTTTAGCCATGATGGTATTGGCTGAAAGACTCGTGTAAAGTTTGTCATCAGTCATTGGTCAGTTTCGATCCGTCTTTTTGTTAGTCAAATTCCTAGCATTGAGGTCCGTGTATAGTCAGTCAAATTAAGTCGGTCTGTTAGAAGTCCGTTTGTCGGTTTTGTTTGCGTCATGAATAAGTTGTTTGTAAGGCGCCGGTAGCTGTTGACATCTGTTAAGAGGCGTTTGTTCTATGTTAGTGTACCAGCTTTCAAGAGTCAGTCGTTGAAAATAGTTCGTACTGTAGGTTAAGCATTGAGCAGTGTCCCAGTCAATGTTGTGGTTTGTCAGTTGATGATTTACAGCGATGTGATTGTTGACATCAACATTTCTCGTGGCTCGTTTGTGTTCAGTCAGTCTCGTGTTCAGGTTTCTGCCAGTCTCACCAATGTAGGAAGCCTGGCAGTCGGAGCATTTGATCTTGTAAACTGCTCCCTGTCTGTTGTTGGGTTCGTCCCTGTCTTCGAACGGGTTCGAATAGATGCAAATTTTAATGAACGGATGCCACAGGCGTACGAATGGATGGACAATTTTTCTGAACAAATGGCGCAGGCCGTTTGAACAGATGGATGATTTTTGTGAATGGATGACCAAGCTGCTCGAACGGATGCAAATTTTTCTGAACGGGTGCACTAGCCGTTCGAACGGATGGCGCAGGCCGTTCGAACAGATGGATGATTTTTTTGACATACAAAAGGGTTCAAATTACAAGCAAAATAACAATAGCATGAGTAAAAAACTAGTGACAAAAGTTATGTAATAACGCAAACGTAGCACATTCCCCGCAAGACAATACTGTAATAAATTCCCTGTCGAGGGGCTATGAACAGCACACTTAAAACAGAAATAACAGAATTCCCCAACAGGGCCTATGAACACAAAAGGTAAATTACAAAACAATTGAAACTATTTTGAACGGACTAATGAATAAATAAAATAGGAACTGGACAAGTCAGATCATTTTCGAAGCAAGAACATGTAAAAAGGTCTAATTAGTTGCCGTAATTAATACGCGCGTGATATATGCCGAAAACGTTGTCCGAATTGTCTGCATAATGTCTGTCCCTAGCTATACCTAAGAAGGTACTTTCGTCTGTGTCTACATGTTGACAAAAGTTCGTTTTGCCTGTTCAAGGTTGCCAGATGTGGTTTCCTTATTATCGGGTGTTTCTCTGCAGTGCATAAACCGCATTGCTTGGTTGTGTTAGAATAGGGTTTTGCTTCGGCAAGGATTCTCCACATGATTGTAAAGGCTTTGTTCTTCGCTCACAGTCCCCACAAGTGCTTACTTAGTTCAGTGTCATTTTTCCGTTTCTCATGCTTGAACGACATTTGGTGATTTCTCTACCTGGTCTTAAAGTCGGTTGCTGTCATTCCGATGTACGTCTCAAAACTGCCCTATGACTCTAGCTTGGTAAACAATTTCTTTTACCAAACATTCTCCGTTTAATGGGCATTCGGCATTCACTCTACAGGTGCACGTTTTTTCGCCTCTTCAGTCCCTGTTGTGGCTGCGCGGTTTTCTTTAGGAAGGCTTTGTTATGCCCGTCTATAATTTGTTTCACATTCGGCATACAACTGAAGCTCAGCTTAAGCGTATTTTTATTGAAAATTTTCCTTAACTTGTGGCCAGCAGGGAAGCATTTGCCTATCAGACTGATAAACATTCTTCCTATGTTTGTCTTAACATTTCTGTTGGTTGGCCATTGTTGAAGAGAAGGGAGTGCTTTGCATCTGTAATTACTTGACGGTCGTTGGCTGAAATGCTGACGTATTTGGATGCAAAATCGAGAGTGCGGTTGAGGAGTGTTTCAGTTATGGAAGGGTTTAAATTTGACGACGTCAAAGCAGATAAATGCTGAGTCATATTTGTTTGTTAATTGCTTGAAACATTGGAGCACAGAGGATGTATTCTTCCACTGGTTAACTTTTACGTGGTATGCAGGTTGTATTTGGTGACCAATGGGGTGCGATACCGGAGTTCTTTGTTATCTCTCATCTGGAGGCATTGTTCCTGGCTCTTTAGGAGTACCCTTTGCATTTGTTCTAATACTTCACCTCTATTGTAACCACAGGCTGGAAAAAATTCTGCATATTCAGTTATTCTTGTTCTGAGTTTCTTTGTGTTGGAGCATATTCGACGTAGTCTGAGCGCCAGGCTATAGGGGATACTGCATTTCAAATGGGGAGGGTGTACCGAAGTCCAGTGAAGATATGGATGAGTGTCTGTCGGTTTCTGATATACGTCAGTTTCAAGGTCACCATTTTCATTTTTGGTGATTGTCGTGTCCAGAAAGTTGACTTGGCTTTTCGATATCTCATGCGTAATGTTTATAGAAGGTACTGCATTGTTGAGATGGTTTATGAATTCTTTAAGACTGTTTGTATCTCCTTTCCAGATCATAAATGTCGTCAATAAAACGTATCCAGTCCAATACGTAATCATACCAGTGTGCCTGGTATACAAATCGGTCTTCGAACCGGCCCATATAGACGTTTGCAAAATTAGGGGTCGCTCTTGTGCCCATAGCTGTTCCTTTAATTTGTATGTAATTTAGATCGCGAAACGTAAAGTTATTAAGTTTTGAAAGCTTTTCTAGTAATAGCGTAATTGTCTCTGCTGAGGGTTTTCTCTGTCCTGAGTTGTCAAGTTCCTGTCTTACTATAGTTAGACCTTCGTCGGTGTCTATATTTGTATAAAGGCTGGAGACATCTAAAGTCACAAGAAAACAGTTCCTTGGTAGTTTTCCTAATGCCCACAATTGCTTAATGAAGTCAGTTGTGTCACAGATGTAGGAGGGTAGGCGTTCAGCCAGCGGTCTTGAATAGTCGTCAATGTAGGCGGAAATCTTCTCCGTGTGGCTGTTGACCAATGATACTACCGGCCTGCCTAGATTATTTGTTTTGAGAATTTTTGGGAGGGTATAAAACACAGGGGTTCTTGAGTTTACAGGTCTCAAAAGCTTGCTGATGTCACTTTCTATGTCCCCCTTGATTACTAATGTCGTAATGCATTCATCAATGTTCTTTTCATGTTCCCTTGTATAGTCTCTGTCAACTTTTTTGTAGTATTCTGTATTGTCAAGCTGTTGCAAACCTTCCGCCACATAATCTTTTGAATTTAGAATTACTGTTGCACCTCCTTTATCTGCAGGCCTTATAACAATATTTCTGTCATTACTTAGCCTTATGAGTGCTACCCTTTCGCGTTTGTTTAGATTGTTATGTTGGAATCGTCGTTTTTTTGGTTAGTTCTTCAATGATGTTATGTCTAATATTTTCAACATACGTGTTAATATAAGGTTGTCGAGATGGTCTGTATGATCCCTTATGTTCCTTTTGGTTCCATTTCTCCAGTGTCATTGGCCGTTGTTGTCTTGGTCCAATGTCAATATCTTCCATGTCATCCCACATATGATATTCCTTTAGATTCAGTCTGCGAGCAAATGCATCAATGTCTTCGATTATCTCCTCCATCCTGGATGGTGGCGGAGTGGGGCAGAAGTTTAGGCCCTTGTGACGTAAATCGGTGTCCGTACTGGTTAATGTTCTAGATGAAAGGTTTACGATTCACCTTTTTAAGATGTTTTCTTTGTTAATCAAACTAGCCTTTTTGTTTTTCCGTTGTGCAAATATTCTAGTCCGTTTCCCACTGGAGGAAATGCTAAGATTCCGCAGACTGAAATTTTACGGAAACACGTGACAACGTTGCGGAAACATAACGGGTAACATGTGTTTCCGGTAGCGGATTCATGTCGTTTATTCATGTTTCCGTGGCTGCGGTTACGACGGAACCGGACCACTTTTTCTATGTTTCCGTAGGGTTTCCTTGAAGGAATTGATGTTTCCGCTCGCGTATATTTTCGTGAAAACGCTTGCGGATAAACAAAGTAATGCTACCGAAACAAGTTTGTTCATAGGTTCCGCCAATGAAATAGAACCTTAAATATTGGTGCTAAAACGCGTTTTCCACGGCAAAAAAAGATGGCGTTCACCGTGAAGAGTGTGTCCATGAGAAAACCAGGCAGGAGGTGATACAGCTCAAATCACCGATTTTGCTCAAACTTGGCCTAAATGTTGGGTTTGGTGAGTAAATGATTATGGCAAAAACTTAGGTTAAAATATTATATTCCCTTCAAGTTAGGGGGACTACCTCCAAAAATGGCCCTTTGTCACTAATTTATGCATATTTAATTAGCTGTCTTTGATTTAGCATTTCTATAACAAGAAAGGCCGTGTGAAAATGAAATAAACTGGATCATGTTCTAATATTATTAGTCTCAAAGCACAGATATTCATTTGAACCAGACAACTTGATTTCACTCTGCGGCTCCATCTAAAGTAAGGTGCATATTTTGTAGTGTTGTGAATAGCCTTCATTCTTGTCACATTAAAAAACTGTCAAAATTGACGACATTTAATATTCACTTATTTTCTCAACAGGTATTTACAATTGAGTGGCAAGTCATATCTCATTTGAAAGGATATGAAACAGGCTTTCAGGGAAAAAAAAAGTTAGCCAAAAGGAGACATTTTGAAATTTGATATCTTTATTTTCTTTGTATAAATTAGCATAAATTAACATAAAAATTTGGACAAAAACAAGCAAATTTCAAACTGGTTCACGGCTATGAGAAAAAGTTGAAAACAAATGTTCCTTGTGGTATTGGCAACATGTCCAGCAGTTCTGGCTGCAAAAGAATGAATATAGAATTTATTAGACTATTTTTTGTTTACGGCAGTAAAAGGGTAAAAATAAGGAAAATCCGAATAAAAAATGAAAAAAAAAATTGTTTTGATGGGTGTGTCCATCTAGGGATACCAGCCTACACCCCCTGTCATCTCTAGGGAGGCTCCACAGCTAGAAAAGGAGGAATATAACCCACCTCCTCTCTTGGTAGGCCCCACCACTAGAAAAATGAAAAACAAATATACAGTGGGAGTGCCCTCCCCCCTAGGGACCCACCTCCAGCCCTGCCATGCCTTGGCAGGCCCCACTGCTAGAAAAAGAGAAAGAAAACCCCCCTCCACCAATGCAATCTTTTGGTAAGCCCCATCAAGAGTGGAGTTGGTCCCCACCCTTCCCTCAAGGGACCCACCTCCACCCCCTGCCATCTCTCTGCCACTAACATAAAAAGACAAAGGAAAGCAACCTTGCTATCCCATACGCTCGTCGATAGCCAGTTGTTGTCTGGGCTGGTACAAGTCAAGGCATCTAGATTTGAAATAAGTAATGAATGACTCAACCTTACGTAATTTGTAACTTGCATCCTCAGTTGCTGGATCCACTACATGTAACAATGCCATAAGGGCTCTGAATCTGGTTCTGGGCATTATGGACCTTGCCCATAGACCATAATAGAGACTTTTGGTGCTCCAATACCTATCAACGTTAACACCTACCTTGACAAGGCCAAAATAAATCAATAGTGCGATCAACCTGTTGATCTCTTCAGGAGTCGTATCTTTCCAGCTTCCATCTGACTGAGTATATGACTGATGACTCCCTTCAACAATATGTTCATTGGCATAACTGTTGGTATACTTACAAATATCACTTACCATATCTTCAGTAAAAAAATGATGGAAAAACTCTATAGCTTTTGTCATAGTATTCCTGAGAAAAGGACGACCAAAATGTACACCTACCGGACGGGAGGGACTGAATGGGGGAAGGGGATTACCATTATCTGGATCGCCATAGCTTTGGAAAGCCATAGGAGCAGCACCACGGCCACGACCAGCACCACGACCACGACCGGCACCACGACCACGACCGGCACCACGACCACGAGCGGCACCACGACCACGAGCAGCTGTGCCACCACCAGTAAGAGCCGGGGTAGAAGGTCTTGCAGCTTGATGACGACCTCTACGAGCAGCCGCAACAGCAGGTCTTACAGCTACACGACGACGAGCAGGAGCCGCAGCAGGAGCCACAGGAGCTGGGGGGACAACAGGAGCCTGATCATCATCATCTTCACTCTCAGACTCCTCTCCAACTTCTTCCTCTCCAACTTCTTCCTCTCCAACTTCTTCCTCTCCAACATCTTCCTCTCCAACATCTTCCTCATCACGGTCACTGACCTCTTCCTCACTACAAGGAAAACAGCATTTCATTCTCTGAGATTCTTATCACAACAAGACCATTTGTTGCACAAGATGGCTACAGTAATTCTCCTAACTTCACCAAAACTGTAAATCAAAATAACATCACATATTTTCGCTCACAAAAACTGAAAAGTTATAATTCTAAATACCAAAACTATATAATACATAATCTGGGAAACATAAAGCCATTTCCAGAGCGTCGGCGTCCTTTTAGAGTGAACGACAGCGTCGATTGAAATCCGAGCTTCTTGTTTACGAGTAGCAATGCAAGCTTTGCATCACATATTTTTGCTCTGATCGCTCCATAAACCATTTTCCTCCGTACAAATTGATCTCCCTAAACTCAAATATAAATCCAGATACTTTTTCCAAGCAGTAAGGCATGTTTCAAACGAAAAAAGCGGAAAAAAAGAAAAATTTCCTTGCATTTTAGACCATGTGCGTGGGTCACGCGTCATGACGCAACAACATACGCAGTAGTGTTTACACCGCTCTTACCTCAAATCCTCCTCTGAATCCAAAAGCAAATGATCCAGAACACTCTCTTCGTCACTGGACATTCCATCATTGCTATCTTCTTCGTTTTCTAGAAGTTCTAGAACCTCTTCAACACTATATGTGGCACTTCGCGAACGCTTAGCGGCCGACGCCATTCTCAACCAGAAAGCTGACACGAAAGTGGACTTTGGACTCGCCGTTGTGTAGGCCACATTGAAGTGTCGTAGCTGAAATTTGCACAGTGATGAGGTAATTTCCTTGTCACGCTTTCCACCAAATTTCTTGACGATCGGTTAAAACGTAAATTTTTCATGATTTTTTTGGTCATCGATCCTCAACTATTGAAATTTACAGGGCGTGACAGGAATGAGTTTTAATGGCCAATATCTGCACTGGGCAACAGCAAATATGCATTATTCTAACATGAATAGTGAGAGCAATCACTAAAGTTCTCAAAAAAGCCATAAAATGTTTGGGGACCTCAACATTTTTTATGTGCTGGCATACTGTTTAAATAGGACTTCACGAATTTTGGCCACTTTATGAGCATTCACTAAAACACAAAAACCATTTTTCTGTCTTAACCTAACACGAAAGTAGCAAGAAATATCTACCTTAGTATTTTCCTATCAACATGCAGTATAAATTCGGCGAAAAAGAGCACTTGAGACTGAAGTACATTTGTGACATTCTCTCGATATCGAAAAAATGCGGAAGAAGAAGATTCAACGCATAAGTTCCCTCAACTTGGGTTTTCAGGCGTAAAATAAAATTGAAACAAGAAACACCTACTACATACAGCGATTACACATGTCACTTGGACGCGATTTTGCGCTCTCTTTGATTCTTGGATTGAAGAAATGTCCATGCAGTTTTGTGCCATCTGTTCCGTTGCTTCGACCCGAAGTTTAAAGGGAATATCCATTGCCATCCCGCCTTCATCAGAGATATCAACAGCTGTCGAAAGGCTACTCAAAAGGCCGTTTAAAATCCAGGGAGAGTGATCACTTTAACATACAGTTTGCTTTTTAAATCCCATCACAAAACACTCCGCCAGGTCCACTTAGACATTGAAAACTCAGCGGTTACGCCTTGTAATCCGATAACTACGTCATGTATGGTTTCACGAATTGTACCGCTTAATATCAACAAAGATGGCGGAATGTTTTGTGGTGTGTTTTGTAAGAAATTTGTATCCTATAACACTCACAGCAGTGATAGCTCTTCCTGGATTTTTAACGGCCTTGTGAGTAGCTGTTTCGACAAATGTTGATATCTCTGATGACGAAAGCGGGATGGCAAAGGACATTCTCTTTAAACCTCGGGTCGAAGCAACCGTCGCCGAAACAGATGCAACAAAACTGGACATTTCGCGGTCCAAGAATCAGCGAGAGTCACAAAAATTGCATCCAAGTGACATGTATGTAGTAGGTATTTCATGTTTCCATTGTACTTTACGCCTGAAAACCTAAGTGTAAGGAGCTTCTACGTTGAATCTTCTGCTGCGTTTTATCGATAACCGTGAGAAGTAGCTCTGAAAATATTTGACAGAAATGTCTCAAGTGCTTCTTTTCGCCGAATTTATACTGGATATTGATAGGAAAATACTTAGGTAGATATTTCTTGTTGATTTCAAGTTAGGTTAACACAAAAAATAGCTTCCGTGTTCTAGTGAATGTCCATTAAATGGCCAAAAATCGTGAAATCCTATGTAAAGAGTATGCCAGCACAGAAAAAATGTTGAGGTCCCCAAACATTTTATGGCTCTTTTGAGAACTTTAGTGATTGCTCTCACTATCCATGTTAGAATAATGCGTATTTGCTGTTGCCCAGTGCAGATATTTGCCATTACTTAAAGGCTATTCACAACACTACAAAATATGTACCTTACTTAAGATAGAGCCACAGAGAGAAATCGAATTGTCTGGTTCAAATGAATATCTGTGCTTTGAGACTAATAATAGTAGAACATGATCCAGTGGATTTCATTTTCACATGGCCTTTTTTGTTGTAGAAGTGCTAAATCAAAGACAACTAATTAAATATGCATAAATTAGTGGCAAAGGGCCATTATTGGAGGGGTCCCCCTAACTTGAAGGGAATAAAATATTTTAACCTAAGTTCTTGGCATAATCATTTGCTCACCAAACCCAACATTCATGCCAAGTTTGAGCAAAATTGGTGATTTGAGCTGTATCACCTCCTGCCTGGTTCTGCCTGGTTTTCTCATGGACACACTCTTAACGTAAGGAAAGCATAGTGTATTCTCGCGTTCACAGAAGTTTTCTCCTGTTTTCTTTTATTTTCCGAGACGGCGAATTCTAGGGAATTAAAAAAAAACGCACGTTTTCCAACGTTCACTGTTCGGTAAACGTACGGAAATTATCGTGTGTTCTTGCGTTTTCAGAAGTCCTCGTGCTTTTCTTGCATTTTCCCTACCAGCAAACGCGCGTGAATTCAAGTAAACGCTTGTTTTCCAATGTTCACCGTTCGATGAACTTTTGGAAAATATCGTGTCTTCCCGTGTTCGCAGGAAATTTCTTATATTTTCTGGGACAGTGAGTTCAAGTGAATTCAAGAAAACGCTTATTTCCTGGCGTTCACCGTTCAGTTAATGGGTGGAAAATTGCGCGAATTTAAACGTATTTCCTCGCGTTTTCTTGCATTTCCTGGGATGGAGTATTCGGGTGTTTTTCAGTGGCATTGGCCTGCATTGTTCGCTCACTCCCTTTCCCAGTCAGAACAGCAAAAACAAAAGAGATTGATAATTCTAAAAATATGATTTATTTAATGTATAGCACTGTTTACTATCTGGAATGTACAACTATTCACATAAAATATGAGGGTAATTTCCCATTCTAACAAACAAATTATAACAATACTTTAGTTTAGCAAGAGAGTTGTTTCACTTGACCCTGGAATGTCATGCCTGCCTTCCAACGCTCATCAAGCAGTCGAAAATACCTGCTTACTTCATCTGTCCTCCAGGTTAAGAGAGAGGTCTGGTGTCCAAAGCATTGCCCTCTGTGTCAGACTCGTCTGAAGAGATTAGGCCTACATGCAGGGCCTCATACATTTGACCACTCTTTTCCTCTTCTCTGACTACTTTCAGTTTTCTATCAAGCTTCTAAAAGGGTTGATAAATTTATATAGTGACTTTAGTAAGTGTTTTATATTCAAGCATCAAGAACTTGATGTTTACTGTATTACATACTATTTACACTCATTCTACAAAATGATTTGTCATGTTTTCTTAAAGTAATCACTTGCTGTCTGGCCAATCAAAACAGGACAAGAAGACTTTTTACAGGACTTTCCAGTCCTGGAAAATGCCACAATAAAATTCAAGGTCTCGCCAGGTTTTCCAGGACTCGTACAAACCCTGCAAATAGTGTTCAAAATATTCCGGTGCTACAAGTAGTTTTCTAATAATTAATTTTTTCACTTATTGCTTGAACGTTAAGGGGAATTCATCTTAACCATGATCTTTGTTAGACAGTATGATGTTGGTCTTCTAATCAAGGGAGGATTACATGTATTTTGGTTTTAATTCTACAATTATATAATATATAAATAGTTATAACAGTGCTTGCCAGATACTTTCCAAGAAAGTAGTAGGTGTGCAACAGAACCGACCAAATCACAAGTATAAACAATTGAGCATGTCAGGTTATGTTCTCTTTTTTGGACCTCCTACACTTACAGATAAAGTTATCTTCAAGTTGGTAATTGCAACATAATCTTTGACAACTTCCTTCTCAAGATGCCTTTTACAATTTATGTACTGGTATGTAAATTATTAACTGTATTCTGTAATACATGTACCTGCAACAATTGTGTACCTGTCTGTTTCATTCGAAATATATGAGGAGCACACCTGCAAATTTTATGGTAGTCCTCTCAAACATTTACAAGAGCTTACCCAGAACTCTCCTCTCTGTGCTGGTGGCATCATTTTTAATTTGCTCAACTTCCTGAATTTCTTTCAGTAATGTATTTGCTATCTGTTGGTTTGGTTCTTCATTCTCCCTATAAAAAGCACAAATATCCCACAAAATTAAATCCATTTACATACATGTACAAAAAGGTCTTCTTTAGAAACCATCAACTTACATGTATACAAGTAGGATTATAGTACTGAGTTTATCATGATGAATTTTTGACCGTAACTTCTGCCCCAACATGGATGGAATGATAGTCCATTGCAAGGTACAAGTAACTACAGTACCAGGCCACCATTTTGTCAGCTGGTTTACCTTCTGGTTAACTGGCATCCTGGATGGAGTGAACTTTATTGTCTTAAATATAACCTCAAACTGCTCCAATGCTCTAACCAAGAGACTACTGTACCTCCACATGAGTCAGTGATGCACTTAAGTTAACTTTGGTTTCACCTAATAAGAATGTCAGCTACAGTACAAGTGCCTGAAACCTAAAGATTTAAAGGGGCTCAGTCACGGTATTTTGAGTTATTTTAAGCATCGACAAAATTACTGTTACGGATTGCAAACAACGATTTTGAAAAGTTTAGCTAAACTTTTCAAAATCGTTGTTTGCAACCCATGTCAATCTTCTCCATCCTTGACCATCTGTCTTCCTTTATGGTTTATTATCATCTCTTTGATGATTTTCTATCTTTGTAAAGTATTATTTTTAGGTTTCCTTCAATTTAATGGTAATTTTTAAAATACCGTGACTGAGCCCCTTTAAATATGGCAAACACAGTTTGCTATACATACATTACATGAACAACGCACCAACCTATAAGTATTTCATACACATGCATTGTACAGTGAGCGCAAAGAAAGGCCTGTCCTGCTCAGGGCTGATGGAGTTTCCAGTCAGGCTCAATTCCGTCTGTAACTTGCCCAATGGGCGAATGAAGTTTCTTACAAATATTAGGGGAAACTGACACTCAATCAATACTCGATTGACATCTCAGTTGGGAGTCAACTAATTTTCTATCATTGCATATGAGTTGGTAGACACTCGGCTGACTATCGACCGAATGCTGATCGAGTGTCAGTCGAGATGTCATTCAAGTGCCAATTGAGTGTTGACCGAGGATTGATTGGGATGTCGATCGTTTGTCGATCGAGATGTTGATCTTGGGCAGATTAAGGCTATTGATCGACACTTGACCACAATGCCTTTAGAACACATGATTTTCATGCCTACAGTTGTGTGAAATATCTTGTTATATTCATGACTGCCGATCATGTTTGAAAGATAGCATGAGAGAAATTTTATTATTATTATTATTGTATTATTACTATTATGCATGGTTGCATTATAAGTATTTGTGTATGTTGTTATATGAAAATCTCTCTTCACGAGTTGTCCTGACAAGACAACGGACTGCAATTTAAGTCCTTTGGGATAAAAAGTACTTTACGTTAAGAGCACATTTCTACGTAATATCCTTTACTAAAAATGATTTGAGGATACCTATAATTTCAGCAACTTTTAATGATCTTGAATGTATGCTGTAGAAAGTAGATTAAGACATCAAGATCGATTATATATCAAGCTTAAATCGCTCACATGAAATTAGGGCTTACAGCTTACCTGGACATGGTTAATGTTTTCAGCAGTCATGATGTCTACTCCAGACAGGTTGCTGAAAGTCAAGTTCTTTTTTCACGTGTTTATGGACCGAGACGGAGTCGATCGAGTCCCATAAACTTGCGGAAAACTGGAACGAGGTGACGTGCTTTGTGTCCTCCAGGATTCTATGGCGCCGCGATAAGGTATTCAAGACTCAAATACTCTTATTATCGTCAAAATGGAAGAAAGAGAGAATTTTATTTTTCTGTCGCTTGCGATGAACGCCTGAAGAAACGACAGCCGAGAAAAGCAAATGGTCTTGCAATTTTCTGATAGCAAGCTCAGTGCCCCTAAGCAAAGTCTTCATCGCGGATTGTGGCAAAATTAAGTGAAACAAATTCTCTTGTATACGAAATTTTCCATTTAAAACATTTATTTGCTTAGTGTCTAGAAATTTCACTGACAACCCGACTGCAAGAAATATTGGTTCGTAAATTTCGTTGAAGGTACTCCATATAATTACGCATGCGCTGATGCTTTTGGACTAATGGCGGTAACCACAATGATGGGAAACCACTAGTCTGTCCAGATAAATAGATTTTGCAACACGCAATTTTTTTTAAGCTAAAGAGTGGCCAGAGGCCTCCTATGAGGGTTCCAAGGTTTGCATCAAATGCGCGGCAGCGTTAAATGGGTTTGGTGTCCCGGTGCAAATCCTCCCATGCAACTGATCTTAGGGCATTCCACTCTCAAGCTTTGCGAAATTGGTGAGTCGCGCCACCACGTAGGTCAGTGAGGTGTTACGAATGGCCCACAGCGGTTTTTTTTTGCACTTTACATAAACAAGGGCTTCACATTCGGTAGCCAGACGGGTATTTTAGCGTTTTGTTATTGCTACTGTTGTTTTCGTTGTTTGTATGTAATTTTTTCTCACAATTACAGTCAGGATTGAGGAAGCGTAAGGGTGCATCATTGATGCCTTTACGCGATCCCTAAAGCATCGTGAAAGATGCGTTACTGATACATTTATATTACGGGATGCTTACAGGAGAGTTAAGATGCGCTTAAATGTAAACACCTGTAGGAAATAGAACTATGCATAACGTGAGTCAAAAGAGCTATGGTGAAGATTGGTATAAATTTTAAGACTTATGCCTCCAAGCAAGATTCTACACAGAATACACTCGATGGTATTAGTAAAATGATTTAAGTTCAGTATAGATCTTCGCGCCTTGTTAATTTGAACATTCTTAAACGAACAAACTAAATGCACCTCCGAAAATTTTAGTTTTTCGAGTACTTGAAGAGAAATGTGCTCCGTGAATTAATTGACTGATTAAACTAAAACCGCGTGCCGTTAAACATCAGAGTCCTGGCTTCCCTTGATACGCCACACATGACATATCCAGGCCATGACTTATTCTGACAACCTTAATTTGTTCTATACTTTAACGTACTGGTTTCAGTATGGCATCGCGTTTCCACTCGGTATTTAAGTATTGCGGTATTTAGCGAAAAATACAGAAATTGTGAAGGAAAACGAGGAGTTCCTTTGAACTTTTCGTGGGGAAAAATTGCAAGTGTATATACGTTGTGTTTTCCCCATGATAGCCATAAACCTTAAGATCTGTAAAACCTCCGATTTATATACTGCATTTTCGTCACCAATATACTCGGGAAAACTGCTGATGAACAAGTTAACCCTCCCAGCCGGCCAATAACATGTGGTTCACAAATTGTGTAGCAGCTTTCGTTTCCGTGTGAGGAAACATAACGGAAACATACAACAGCAGAAATCCGCGAACTGAAACGCGACAGAAACGTGGCATGACATTTCCGTTCAGGAAACATAACGGAAACACGACAGATCCAACAAAAAACTGGATTTCGCGTTTCCGCCCAACGGAAACATAACGGAAACATGGAGTTTTATGTTTCCGTCTCATTTCTGAGAAACGGAATCAAGCAATTTCGTCCTGTGTCCGTTCTAAAAGTCTGTGTCCTGCAGGTTATGGTTTGTAAAATTCGTGAGTTTCTATTCTCTGGGCAGGCCTCTGGGGGTTGGACCCTCGTTAAAAAAAACGTCTACGTCGTGGTGCGTATCTCCTTTCCTGATAATATTGTGTTCCACGTTCACCTAGTGGTTGGAAGCCGGATCTGTATCCATGTTTGCCATATCCATGTTCGTCTAGTGGTTGAAAGCTGGATCTGTATCGTGATTCCTCATATTGTCTATCACTGTATTGTTGTCGCTGTATATATATGGGGTCTTTCGATGGTGCAGAAACTTGTGAGCTCGTTGGTTGCTACATCTTATCACTTCTCACCGACAAGTACAGAAATAGCATCGGCCTCTATCGTGATGACAGACTGTCGGCATTTAACAAAACGCCACAAGAGATGGAAAAAATTAAGAGAGATATCTGCAAAATTTTCCGTGATAATGATCTTAAGATCACAGTGGAGGCTAACCTAACCAAAGTCAACTTTTTAGATGTTACCCTTGACCTGAAAAGCGGGAAGCACTTTCCATACACAAAAGAAGGAAACACACCGCTGTACGTACACAAGCAATCTAACCATCCACCTTCCATTCTAAGGAACATTCCCGAATCTATCGACAAGCGTCTTTCAGAAATTTCATCAGACAAGGATTGCTTCGACAAGGCGAAAGGTGTGTACCAAGACGCACTTAATGGAAGTGGCTACAAATATAACCTGTCATTCAAAACGCCAACTGCTGCTGATTCGCCACAAAAGAGTAAGAACCGCCAAAGAAACATCCTGTGGTTTAACCCGCCATATAGCCAAAATGTAGAAACGAAAGTTGGTAAATGCTTCCTCCAATTAATTGATCAACATTTCCCTAAAACCAACCCGCTGCACAAAATCTTCAACAGCAACACTCTAAAACTGAGCTATAGCTGTATAAACAACGTAAAGACAGTTATCTCTAGCCACAGTAAAGCCCAGATTAGTAACCCACCAAAGCAATCAGAGGAAAGTGGTAACAACTGTAATTGCCGTAACAAGAATACCTGCCCACTAGAGGGAAAGTCTAACATCCGGAATATCATCTACCAAGCCGAGGTCGAGACCCCACAGACAGAAGAAACATACATTGGGCTGTGTGACGCAACATTCAAGGAACGTTACAGAAACCACACGTGTTCCTTCAGGAACGAACACTACAAAAACGTAACCGAGTTTAGCAAGTACGTATGGAGTCTAAAGGAAAAGAAAATCAATTACCATATTAAGTGGAGAAAAGTAAAGCAAGCTAGGTTGTATTCAAATGTCAACAAAAATGTAATCTCTACCTATGGGAGAAATATGTTATAATTTGTAAACCAGAAATATCGATACTTAACCATAGAAACGAAATGACATCAACTTGCAGACATTCAAAGAAATTCTTGTTAAGTACCGTGTTCACCTAAAATAGATTCACCTGGCCATCACATCCCAACATGCAACGCTAGTAACCATTGTTACCCATTTTCAAATTTGTATATCTTTACATGTAACCGAAAGAGCCTAGTGGTACGGAAGCCGATAAGTGTCACACGTTGTTGCTTCCACTTTGTCGCTTCCAAGTTGTCGCTTCCATGTTGTCACGTTAAACCTTAAGGGGGGGACTGTCACGGTTACGGGAGTCTCACTTAGAGCAGTGCAAAGCTTTGACGTAGTACTATCGCAGTCTTGAATTTTTGTAGTTTCATTTTAGGTTCTTCTCCCCCCCCCCCCCCCCGCCTTCCATGTTGACGTTGACGAGGGGTGATTGTGTTGGCATAAATCTACTAGTCTTTCAAAACTTTATCTAAATCCTCTTCATAGAGACTTTTAAAATGGCAAGAAGTAGCTGTAATTGTTTTAACAAGCGCGTACTGCTACGTTACTCTCTGTATATCACAGATTGTTCTCGTTAGTACATGTACAACTGCAAGGTTTTCGGATATTCAGGACTACTCATTCCAAGTAAGAACTATGAAGTGTATAACAATAATAATAGTAATAATAATAATAATAATAGTAATAAAGACTTAGGGTTTAGGGTTTTTAATTCTTTTAACAAGCGCGTACTGCTACGTTACTCTCTGTATATCACAGATTGTTCTCGTTAGTACATGTACAACTGCAAGGTTTTCGGATATTCAGGACTACTCATTCCAAGTAAGAACTATGAAGTCTATAACAATAATAATAGTAATAATAATAATAATAATAATAATAGTAATAAAGACTTAATATAGTGCATATGATCCTAAAGTTCTAAGGCGCTTCACATCAAGTTTACAAGATCTATGTATACCTTAAGCCACTCCTCCAAGCAAAATTTGTGAAAAAGGCAGTTACATCTGACAGGAATTGCTGCCACAGCTTCACTCTCAATAGATGCTTGGCAAATTTCACACTGAAGGGAGAAATGTCATGCAATGACTCCAGGAAACTATAACTAAGGTCAGCTTAGGTTGATGGTCTAGAAACATTGTTTTTTGATTGAATCTTACAGTTAACAAAATTTGGTTTTAACCATTTTCCTATTTTTAGTCGTAATTGGTCTTAGAGTATATGTATTATATTTATTACATAGGGAGTCAGGTGTTCCCAATTAGTGAACTACTGCATGTGATAGCAAGATAACAAGACAAGTTAAAGTTATTGTTATTAATTATATCAGACTGCTGTACAGGGTGATGTGATGTATAGTTCATAAATAGTGCACTGCAATGGAATACAACTGGTTAAGAAAGAACACACCTGGGTTGCATTTCTTTCATTTTGTTTGAATCTTTCAGGCGTTTGTCCCTTGAAATGAACCTGCCAGAAGAAAAACAAAAGACTATCAGAAACAGGTAAGCTATCATGCCCACGGGAAAAAACTCGCTGATACCCGGTCTGCTTAGTCCTGCTGATGAACAAACTGACCCTCCAAGGAATTCATAGCAAATATAAGTAGTAATAACGATAAGAAAAGATAGACATGATTAATGAAAGCTACGAATAAACTGACCTCATCATCTTCAGACAGGCTCTCCTCCTTTTTTTCGCGGTCCGAATTTGAATCGCTTTCCTGTTATTACATAAAAGTATAACACACCTTTTCAATCACATGTTGACAATCCTAAAGCAAACTGGGATCCCACCTTTACTAATCGACTGAGACTTGGATCATTGACCCCGGCCTAAATGTACGTACTGAGCTGTAGCGGGATTTTTTTCCGAGGTAGACTACAAAAGAACACCGCTATACATGATATTTAGACATTTGCTATGGTTAGCCGTGGTACACTGAACACAACTTACCTAGCCAATCATCAGCAGTAAGGAGGTAGAGCCTCACTTTACTGTAGTAAGTTCCCAGTAACTCAACATATTTTCGCGGTGTAAATGGTTCCTCGGATCCTGGTAAGAACTTGACTTCATTTTTAAGGTCTGGGTATAGCAAATGAAATGGTAAAACTCTCCATTTTAGTGTCAATTCGTTTGAAGGCTTCCACGGCTTTTTCCACGACAGTTTCGGCCTTGGAATCTTTGTCGACAGTTATGGAGATGGTCATTTTTTGACCGACCTGCTTTTGAGCAACAAGTCGCGGCTCCTTCAATCCTTTTCTCTTGTACTTCTTCCACTGTACAAGACCAACAGTCACCTATAAATTGTAATTAAAAAGAGAAATGGATATTAAAGCATCACAATGGAACAGGGCCGCAAACTAAAATACTTGGACGACTGAAATGAGGGACTATACACATTATCAAATCACAGAGGTAAAAAAATTATACCATTGTAAAAATTATGTGGATCAAGCAGTCGCATTCTCGCAGAGACCAACATAAACGTACCTTGCATGTCAAGTTTTTATCCAGGTCGATTTAAGCTTTTTTTGCATTTGGTTTACTTGATGATGATGGCTTGAAGAAGCTTTCCCTCTCCCTTTTTTTTTTGCTTCGAGAAGGCCTCGAACTCCCTCGCCCGCGTTGCAGCTAAATGTAGAGAAACGAAAAAAAAAAAAATAATAACAGAGGTAAACTTAACAATAGAAAATGTCAAATTGTGCAATCCGTTTACTTAAGCGTTGCCTCCAGACTGGTCTGTGAAGTTAAGGTAAAGCGTGGAGCATTCCCACCTAAAAACCGCCTGAAAGGCAGAGTGCCATTTTTTACCTTTATTTTCAAAGATATCTCCTTCCCTAGCAACATACAGGACATCATTTTCCCTAAAAAATGTAGATAGATTATGAGGAAACTTATGAAAAGTAAATTCGTTTTTAATGACTTTACATCACTCGAATACAAAAATTATTTGTCTATGAAAGAAACAACTACCTCAGCACTGCCACATTTTGGATTGAATCGCCAGAGGTAGAATAAAAAACAGGTGACTCATAAGAAAACATCTCCTCAGCAAGAGTCCGTAGCCCGTCCAACGATTCTGGGCATTCAATAACCTGGAGAGGGTGATCAGGAACTACTATCAGTGATAGGACGTGGAAACGCACACACTCCCACCACCCACTGCAGCAGAAATTTCCTTTCAACACACCTTACTGCACCTTTAATAAAATCTAGACGCAATATAATAGAAATTATCTATGTTCAGTCTCGCAACAGGTGTGGTGGCACCCTCGAATCTGAATTTACTTTTTCGTTCCTATCCGGCAACTTACCCTGGGTAAGTTGACATGGAAACGACTTAAAGACACTTAAAGAAACCTGGCAGCAGTAGCGGAGGTGCAAAAAGGGAGGGGGCGGGGAAGAGAAACGTATTCCCCTTTCTATCCTTTCTCGCTACCACCCCCTCTTTTACGAGGGCTGTAACGCAGGTGAAAGAAGATAGGTTCTGGAAGCTCTTGTTTTCTCCGGCTACAATTCTTCTAAGCTAAGCGTTTCGTTTTCAAACAAATAATAGGAATATTTTTACACATGATTAGTGATAGCCTGATAAGGCCTGAATTCAAATGTACAATTTCTGAAAGCTGATGTTGTAAAGTTAAGCATAGCATGACACAGCGTGACAAACAATTTTATGATAACCGTGGATTACATAATTACAGCCGGAAATATGATCTATGTATAAGCCTTTGTTGTTAAAGTATCCTTGATAATGTTCCTACTACGTGTAGCATGGAATATAGAAAACTAATTCGTGCTTTCCGTCTAAAAAAACGTAGAAGCACTAGTTCCTTTGAACAACAAGATAAGCATAGGATTCTGCTTTGATTAGCTCCTAGTTCCGAAGGATTTACGTAAGTGTTCACCCATATCTGTAACTTGCGGTTATGTTGTAATTAAGTTGTTTGTGCCAAAGGAAACTCTTAATATCCTCTGTTTTTTGTATCATGCATAAGTTTGCTACCATTATGTATACAAGAACCTTAATTCAAGCAATAAAGTAGATTCCATTGATATTAAAGCAGTCGAGTGTCCTTCACTCTGCGTTTGAGCTCGCGATAAACCCGCCGTTTGTCAGTTCGACGCTAATCGACTCAAGGCCGTAATTCTACACCAAACATCTTGCTACAAATGTCCTCCGAAGTTGTTTAAAAGATCTAGCAATAATATTCGAAATCAAGAGCTAAAGAACGAGCTTGAGCAAAGGCTGTAATAGGTAACTAATGATAAATTCAGTTCCTTCTCGACGTTTTGTAACACGCTAAAACCTAGGCTAATATTATAGCTAGACCCATTCGGATAAGATATCCGGGGGGGGGGGGGGGGACTTCCATAAATTTGGGATATGTGTGTGCCGCGAAGGGTCTTAAAACCTGACCCTATTTAAGGATGATGGAAGGGAAATTTGATACTCGTTTTAAGGCCCAAAAACCAATCATCTTATTCAAGTGAAAAACAAAGCCTAAATATTATTTCGTTCCTGTAAGATTACTGGAAGTTAGCATCACAATCTTGGCACCCTATCTAAGGATCAAATGAGGAACAGATGGGCAAAAATGATACCCTATTTAAGGATCGAGAACCTCAAAAACCATATCCCATCCTACGGCACATACCTATATAGCCCGTATATGAGAGCAACCACCCCCTCCCCCCCTCCCCCCTACCCCGCTGGGTAAGATCTCGAGAAAGGAATCTGCCTGATATAAGCAAATGCTCATGTTAATGGCGACCGCCGTGAATATTCTTCTTTTAAAACTACCATTTATGAATTAATTCCGTACATTCAAGCTTACAGATGTTGAATCAAGACTGCATAGTAGTAAAAACCGCAGAGTGACCTACCTCTCCATTACCGCCACCATTAGGATGCAAAGAAATTCGCATCTAAATTGAAATGAAAAAAGGGATTATCATTACAGATATATAGCAAAGGTTGGGTTGCGTTTTTTTGAGTATTCTTACCTTTGTTATAACAGTTTTCTTCGCTCAAAGCAGGCATGTACAGTACAAGTGCAGCAACTCGTCAGACCGACCACGTAAAAGCGACAACTGGGAAGAGAAAATAAGGAAACGACAACTTGGAAGCGACAACGTGGAAGCGACAACTTGGAAGCGACAAAGTGGAAGCGACAACTTGAAAGCGACAACGTGGAAGCGACAACGTGGAAGCGACAACGTGGAAGCGACAATGTGGAAGCGACAACGCAGGAGCGACAACGCGGAAACTACAACGCAGAAAAGGGGGGTGGGAAAACCTAAACTTAAAATACAAAAATACAAAACTGCTACAGTAATCCCTAAAAGACTAGCACTCCTCTCAGTGAGAGTCCAACATGGAAGTGACAACTTTAAGCGACAACCTGGGAGCGACAATGTGTGACACTTATCGGCTCCTGTATAGTGGTCCTCTCTCGTCAGGTGCATGAAACACCGACTGACTAACTAACACTCCTTTTATAAGTTGATGGTTCAAGCATGCTTTATCAAGTATTTGGTTTTGTGGCGGCATGCACTCGCCAGTTCGTTCCTTTTGTTCAGGGGACCGGCTCCTGGTTCACATATGATGAAAAATTTCTCAGTTATGCAAAGATTGCATCTTTTTGTTGCATTTGAATACAGCCTGGCATGAGCCATTAATTTCCAGGTCACAGTAAATTCCGTTTTTGAGTCCTTTAGGGACCAGATGTGGTTACTCAATTCGGTTGCGTTCCTTTTGTTCTCATTTCTAAATGAGGCCGTATGGTTTCCGGATCTTGTTTTGAATTGGTTCGTGGTGAGTCCGATGTATGTTTCCTTTCCTATGGGACTTTGAACTGCGGGTTGGCGATCAATAAAAAGGCTTAATGAAATCTCATCGAACAAGGAATCCTTCGACAAAGTGGCACCCGCATGTCAGCAAGTGTTAGAAGAAAGCGGCTACAAGCACCAACTGAATTTCGATGCAACAACTAAGGATCGGAAACGCAGTGAGGAGAGAACTAGACGCTGAAATATAACGTGGTATAATCTACCCTTTAGTAAGAACATTGCTACTAACGTGGGAAGAAATTTCTGCACTTTCTGCATTTCGTGGAGAACTTTGTATTGTGCATAACCACACGCTACAAAGAAATGGATACTCCATGATTTGTTTCTTCAATGTATCTGTCAAAGAGCATATTCGCCTCAACCTCAAGGCTTGACTGTATGGAATGCTCCGTTTCTGATGAGGTAGATGTGATGATGTCCAATGGAGGTATGGATGAGTATCAGTTGGTTTCTGATAAACACCTGTACTTATGTTGCCTTGATTATCCTTTAGGATGGTGATGTCAATGAAAATTCACTGAATGTGCAGAGATTTCATGTGTAAACTTGATTGAGGGTACTACATTGTTAAGGTAATTTATGAAATTGATCAAAGAGTCTTGATCACTTTTCCAGATAAGAAATATATCATCTTAAAGCGTACCCAGATTATGATATGGTTTGCCCACTCTGTTTGGTACACAAATCTTTCTACGAGTCTTCCCATGTATATGTTTGCAAAGTTGGGTGCGACTCTGGCTCCTCTAGCTGTTCCTTTGATTTGAATGTAATGTTCATTACCAAAGGTAAGATTGTTGAGTTTGAGAACTTTCTCAGGGAGACATGATAATGTCTTCGATGATGGCTTATTCTGGTTTGTTTTGCTTAGCTCTTCCTCCACAATAGAGAGCCCTTCGTCTGTGTCTATATTCATATATAGGCTTGATATATGCAGTGTTGTTAAATACCACTTTTCGGGTAGTTTGCCCAAAGCTCGTATTCGTCTAATAAAGCAGGTGGTGTCCTGTTTGTATGACGGTAGCTTTTCCGCTATAGGTCTCAAAAACTTGTCCACAGAAGCTGATAACCTCTCTGTGTGGCTGCTTTCAGAGGATACTACTGGTCTACCTGGATTGTTAACTTTGTGTATTTTAGGGAGCATATAGAATATAGGAGTTCTTGATTGTGCTGGCCTTAAGAGCTTAGCTACTTCTTCTTCTAATTCTCCGTCATCCAAAAGTGTATCTATGCACTGATTTATGAGTCGTTCGTGTTCACTGGTCAAATCTCTTTCTACTCTCTTGTAATGTACTTCGTTGTCTAGTTGGCGTTTAGCCTCCTTTACGTAGTCCTCTGTATTCATGATGACCGTAGCTCCACCTTTGTCTGCAGGCTTAATGATTATGTCCGTGTTATTGCTTAGTCTTTTCAAAGCTGCTCTCTCACGTTTGGTTAGGTTATTACATCGAAATCGTCGGTCTCATCAGTGATTTCTTGCCTTAATCTGTCAATATATGTATTACCATATGGTTCCCTTGATGGTCTAGTATAAATCTTCCGGTTCAATTTTTGAAGAATCGATGGTTGGTATCCAGGGCTGTCTATTATTTCTTCTCTGTTTTCAGGAGTGTGATACTCTATAAGAGTTAGTCTGCGGGCAAAGGCATCAATGTCCTTATTGATGTCATATTTTCTTGGTGGCAGTGGTGTCAGGAGAAGGAAGCTAAAAAATCGATCAAGAGTCAGCTCAAATATTTTATGAAGACAGGGGAGAATTTTCATGAGCTTTTTCATCTTAAAAGGCAGGGAGCTCACCCAATTCCATTAATAAATCTGTTACAAAGTGGTGTCAGCTCTGTTTCATTACTCCATTTATTCAAAATACATCCGTTACTGAAAATTACGGAATCATCATAACAAAAATGTTATTACTTCGTCATGTTCTCAGGATTATGAAAATAAAATAATCATCAATGAGCATAGCTTAATTTTACTCCCACAAGTACGGTTACAAAGGTACAAACAATTAAGTGTAAAAAAAAGAATGAGATTTTAAATTTATCAAAATAATCACTGCAAATCATCTACTTTTTGCTGTCCATGGCATGGCTTCTAAATCTTAACTGGAACAAATAGAAAGGATAAAAGTTTGTGCACAACAGTGTTTATCACTTTAGTCAATATTCAGGTGACCTTTGGCAAGTGTTCTTTTTCGACTTCTTTTTGTTGGAAGAAAGATGTAGCCTGGTGCTCTGTGAAGGTCTCGCAGTCTGGCTGCTGAGAGGTGTTGCAGTTGCGCACATGTGGTACTGGCGGAGAGAGCAGCAATCCAGGTGCCTGGGGAAGTTTTTCAGCTGTGTTCCCAGGTAAAAGTTTGGAAGGTCTGGTACCAGTGGAAGGTGTTGCAGGTCTGGTACCAGTGGAAGATGTTGCAGGTCTGGTACCAGTGGAAGGTGTTGCAGGTCTTGTACCAGTGGAAGATGTTGCAGGTCTGGTACCAGTGGACTGGGTGCACACCTGGACTGTTCAAACTAGAATCTGAAGGCAGTGAGATGATAGCGCTGTGCTCAAAATCTTTTTTTTGTCAATGACAAAAAAAGAAGTTCAGCACCAAGGGCATGTCGAAGAAACAGAACGAAATAACCTGGCAGCGTTTCAAAGTGGCGCTCAATGGTAGTATTGATAGAGCAGAAAACCGAGGATTTCGCATGGTTGGCAAGCAGACTGTCACATATGAGCAGCACAAGCTAGGGTCGAGTGCTTATTATAACAAACCCTGGGTGCTGCCACATAGCATTCACACTGAGCCGATCGAGTTTCACATGACCTGAACAGGTGGCAGCTGTGTATTTGGGGGCACAACTAACAGCTCTTCCCGTACAAACCCACGCTTAGGACCATCATGCAAATAGTTAAGAACATGCTCATCTGGATTGGTGACATCCCTTTCAAGCGTGTAGACTTTCAAAGACCAGATAGGGTCTGTTGCCCGTTTAGTCCCACCCTCAAGCTCACCGGGCTGTTAAAGATAATAAACATTGACGTTGGAAGGGAGCTTTTTTTTCATTCCATCCAACAGACCTTGTGTAAAGAGTGGAGCGCATATTTGTAAACTTTGCGGCTGCTGGGTGGTTTATCATGTGCACAGCATGAAAAGTTAAATTTACGTGTCCGTAATGATGGCGTAAAGAATGCGTACGGATCCTCTTTACGCTTCATTACGATGTCTTTACACATTCGTAAAGAATGTCTTTACCCAAACCATAGTCCCGTACAAACCCACGCTTAGGACCATCATGCAAATAGTAAAGAACATGCTCATCTGGATTGGTGACATCCCTTTCAAGCGTGTAGACTTTCAAAGACCAGATAGGGTCTGTTGCCCGTTTAGTCCCACCCTCAAGCTCACCGGGCTGTTAAAGATAATGAACATTGACGTTGGAGGGGAGCTTTTTTTTTCATTCTATCCAACAGACCTTGTGTAAAGAGTGGAGCGCATATTTGTAAACTTTGCAGCTGCTGGGTGGTTTATCGTGTGCACAGCATGAAAAGTTAAATTTACGTGTCCGTAATGATGGCATAAAGAATGCGTACGGATCCTCTTTACGCTTCATTACGATGTCTTTACACATTCGTAAAGAATGTCTTTACCCAAACCATAGTGCGTAAAGATTCCGGAGAGAGACTATAAAACGCTATCTTTACGCATGTTGTAAAGAGTCATACAGTTGGACTATAAAACGTAACCTTTACGAATGTTGTAAAAAGTCATACAGATAACCTTAACAATGTTCGTATACGAATGAAACAGGGATTCTTTACGCACCTTAAATTGTCGTAAATGGCTGTAAATTACATTGCCCATTTTGTGGGTCCTTTTATTTTGCTACGTTTACCTTTTTCAGGCCCTTATGTAAAATTGAGTTTGTTCCAATACCCACGAAAGGTTACCTTTACACCTACTGTCAAAAAGCGTATTGTATGTTTACGATAATTTATTATATCTCTAAAGCGGTAACAAAGACAAAAGCGATCAAAAAGGCACGTTACTGAACAGTCATGATGAAATTGTGCAATGAACATGCATGGCTCTCTACGACCCACCCACCAAGAGCAGCAACACGGCAAAATATTAATATGTACATAGAGGATACGATCTGATAACAATCATTACAAATATTTTATATAGAGAGTTATACAACAGGTCTAATTGACATCTTAAATTTCTCTCAGTCTATTACTCGAGCCATTGTCACTGTCACTGCATTAGCTTACAAATAATGTTGGCAAAGAGAACAACCCCCCCCCCCTGGAAATTTACGCATTTTACTCCCAGGAAAAGATAAATAGTTGCAACTAGAACAACAAACATACAACTTTGTGTTTTCTACACACAACAAAGAGATGCAATTACCTTGTAGCTTTGCTCGTCAATTCTCACTGATTTTATAAAATAATTCAAAAAATACTTTCTGCATAAGTCAAGGACACAATTTTGAAGAAACTCCCAATTAAAAACAATAGCAAGTTGTCATGAAAGCAAGCACTTTTTAGTGTTTCTTAAAAGACATGCTTTCAAAGTAACTGCTGTTGTTGTCAGTTTGGATTTATTGGTTTTTCTTTTAAAATTTAAAGAGAACCAATGAAAGGAATGAAGCTTATCATATTGCAACTTGCATGCATCAGCTGGCTGTTTTGATTTGTAAAAGCCAACTAATTACCTACTAAAACCACACGTACTTTCACTACATTCACAGTCATAACTTTGACATTTCTTGTTTTTCACTGCTGACAGCTATTAAGTTCAACCAGCATAGGAGAAAGGATTGTTCTCCCTCACTGTCATTGGTTCCCTTTAATTTATATGGTAATTTGTCTGAAACCACTAAACAAGAAGAGTCTAACCTTAAAAGGCCTGGCCATTCTTGCCCGAAATTGTCAATTTACAGATTACAAGTAACCTGTAATGCATAAGCAAAATGTTCAACTACAGCCATCACTGATGAAATTATTTCATTTCTAATGAAAAGTTTAGTCAAACATGAACTACAACCTACATACAATTCAAGCAATTTGATACCTAGGTTCCATCAAGTGATTTTATCAAAATGACATCTACAGTATTGTGCAAAAGTAATGCAAGCGAAAAGCATGAATTTCATTCTTTGTTCTCTCGATGTTTCTTCGAAAGTTTGCACGAAAATTCAAGTGGAAATTCGCGGCGCATAGAGCGAGAATTCGCTAGAACAAAGCGCGATATATCGAACAATTTTCGTTACCAAAACGACAATTCGCAATCAACAGCGCTATTTTGCAAGTTCATACACGAAATTTCGCTTGACACTGAATGGCAATTCGCCAGTCTTCAAGCAAAGGTCTCCACGCGATTGACGGGATCTGCTTGCCATGTAACTTGCACGAAAAATGTCTTCAGTTGGTAAGTATTGTTCGGAACTGCATGCTTTGATGTTTGCCAAACCTAAAGCTAACAGTGTTTACCTATCGATCATTGTTCGAGTGGTTAGATCACACAGGCCTATAAAACTTGTAAAACGTTTTTTAGCGAGTTCACTGGCTCAAGTTCAGCTTCCGGTGGTTCGATTTTGATTAACGTAAACTTACCTTTTTATGAAGACTGCAAGCCCATTTCATTTCACATAGCCAAAACATCTTCAGCTCGCTGTAGTTAAGCCAATAAGGCAATCATATATCAATAATCCGATACAGCATTGACTTAATATGTTGAAGTTGCCATGGTTTTCTACGAGTTGCATCGATTGCTCGTGAACCGCTTGCCGTTGTTCATTCGATGCAGAAATTCCGCTTTATAAAGGTGTTTAAAAAAAAGAAGAAGAAGTCGCACAGTCACCATTTGATTTGACCCAATTTATGTTTGCTTGGTGAAGTTCATTTGGAGTACTCACTATTGCTTTTATTTCAGGTTAGCGTCGTTTGAGTGAATAACGTTCTTTTGTTACTACGCTGGGTATATTAAATAGAAGCAATGTGAAATAAAGTTGCCTCATTGATATTTTTCCACTTATTTGATTTAAGTTAACTAAATAGTGTAAACATTCGTTTAACTCTAAGCCTTTGATGACGAAATAACTAATTCAGTTGCGTTTTCTCACGAGTGTAAAAAATGGATGCGTCACTGTTCCATAGAATAATTACGCGTGAAACACCTCCGAAATCTCAGACATTCGTCATTTGAATGGAACTACAGTTCTTGTTGATTACATGCGTGAGTATGATAGATATTATTAAAAATTAAGGCATCTTTTGAATATGATAGAGGTTGTTTACGTTTGAATGGACGCGTGCCCTGTTTTTTATAATATCACCGCTGTCAGAATTTCAATAGACACGGTCTCTCAGAAACAAGTTTTTTTTTTAAAGAAAAATGGTTCGCATATGAACTTGTGATACTAATGTCGGCCTTCAGAGAAAAAGTTAACAGATGGAGTCTTGCTTGTTTAAGTGGATGGAGGCAGTAATTTAGCACGATCTAGTACAAAACATTTAGAAGAAGTGATTTGATTGTATTAATGTTCTTTGCCTTCCGGGCCTATTACAAGCGAACTATTTGCTTGCTTATGAGAGACCGTGTCTATTGAAATACTGATGCAAACAGAGGTGATTCATTCATAAAAAGAAAGCATGAATTTGTCTTTTATGTTATGTCTGAATGAAACATAGGCAGCCCAGACATTGAATATGGTGTGACATTAGGCTGTTGGCGATTGGGTTACAATTTTAGCCGTTCAGATAAGACAATGTATGTGAAAATTGCTCTAAATGCCATGTGTATAAAATAATTTAAATAAAGTGTTTGTATTGCATTATTTTGGTGTCTCTGTGTTCTTGGAGGCCCCAGAAAGTAAAACTCGCCTGAATAGCTCTAAACCATATTCAGCGTCTGGTCCGCACATAATTTCTTTGCAATCAATCGCACAAGAATGCGTCCATAAAGGTTAGAAAAACAAGTATTTAGTGTGATGTTTGGGTCTTAAATTTACTTAAAGGGATCCAACGTTATTGTTGGTCATTGACTTTTATCACATATGGTGGCTCCTAAAAGAACCATTTTGGCGACCTACAGTGCAATGTCGAATCCATATTTGACGAAGCAGGGTGCAATAGCTCCTAAAAGAGCTGTTTTTTTTATTAATACTTTGTAGCAGCACCTTCAGCCTCCACCACAGCTGGAATCGCCTTGTGCAAAACATGATCGATATATTTTGCACATTTCTCTGGCGTTATTTTCTTCCTCCAGAACTTCTTAATTCCTTCCACGAGTTTGTGTTTGTTCCATGGCTTTACTTTCGATTCTAAGAAGAACTTGAGCTTTGTGCCACAAGTCCTTGATCGGGTTGAGGCCGGGACTTTCTGGGGGAGTACGCCACCAGTTGATGTTCTGTTCCTCGAAGAAGGCCTGTGCTCGCCTGGACGTGTGTTTTGGGTCATTGTCTTGCATGAACTGGTGATCTGGAAGCTTTTCTCGGATCTCCGATAAATGGCACAAGGGTAGACTCCAGGATGTTGCAGAAGAGATCAGCATCCGTGATGCCGTCAAAGATACAAATCTCTGTGGCACCATGTCTGCTAATTCCAGCCCAGACATGAACTTTGAGAGGATGCTTTGGCTTCGGCTTGTGCTTCATAGGCTCGTCAATTTTCCTATAACAGGTGCCTCAAGAGTGCTGGAGGGAAATGGAGCACTCATCACTGAAAATTACGTTGTGGAAAGTGTCGCCACTATCCAGGACGTGCCATGCATACTCCAACCGCTTGATTTTGTTAGCATCTCGGATGAGCTGACAATAAGCGTTCTGGTGCAGCCTTGCTGTTGGCGTGATCTCCGTACGGTGGACGAACTCACAGCAATCCCACGTTTTGCCAGCTTCTTCTGAATCTGTTGGCTTGTAGTCTCATCATTTTTTCGCATCTGTTGATCTACAGACAACTTTGCTGGTCTTCCCCAGCGTGGTAGATTCGCCACGGAGCCAGTAACTTGTAGTTTCTTGATGATTCAAGAGACGCTAGCGAGGCTTACTAGTAAACCTTCGCTCTTCAATGACCTGAATATTCCAGCTGGGTGGAGACCTTGCTTATGAAGGAGCTCAATCCAAGTTCTTGTATAATTTGAAACTTTAGGCATGATGACTGACCATCAAGGTGCTTAAATGTAGAGCGAATGAGCGAATGATTTCTGGTCTAAGTAATAAACAAAAACGGTTGCTATGGTAGCAAACAAAGCAAGCTCGTGCTGAGACTGGGTTCTGGCACGAGAAAAATTGTGTGGTTCTACATGCAGTGAAAAACGTGGTGATTAACCACGTGTGTTTCGTACAACGGAAACTGTGGCGTTTTGGGGGTTTAGGATCTAGTCAACAATTCAACATTCCTTGTGAAATAACCAGGTGAGTTTCATAGCTAACATTTCGTTGAGCTGTGGTGCTATGTCGGCAGATTAATGGCTTTTGTGCCCAATGATTGGAAAGGTCATTTGTATGTTTCACTCAGCGAACTGTGTTTTGAAAACGCTTGTGGCTTATTGATAAACAATAGATCGAATTTTCGGGACGAGTGAATTTTCGTTCGAAAAAATCGAAGCGAATTTTCGGAAGGAGCGAATTATCGTTCAAAGATTTGCTGCGAATTATCGCGTAAAGCGAATTATCGTTCGAAAAATCGCGCGGATCAAAACAATAAGTGTCACGAAAATGCTGGGAAATGTCATCGAAATATCGTTTCAAGCGAAATTTCTTCGAAAAGCCACGAAAAGCCAGGAACTTCGTCGAAATTTGTTTGCATTACTTTTGCACAATACTGTACATGTATATGTAGTTTTTATTCCGGAGAAAGCAATAAAATTACAAGCCAGCCCCTTTAAAGTGAAACGTCTTGCTTAATTACGTCTTCCCCTTGCGGAGTGCTTGTGGCCACCGGACCACTCTGTAGGGCCCATTTAGGGGCATTAGGTGGGGGGGCCACTTGAGGAAAATCTTTCCCCAATAACTCTTTGGGTTTGAAAATTCCTCACATGGTGACTAAGGGACTTTTTGTACATAAGATCAAGGAGGTCCTTAAGCTCCCTTAATCTTGGACCCTCCCAAGCCAACCTCTTTGTGACAAATCTCTTGACATCAGGTCCTGTCTCATCTTCCGAGAGCTCACTCTCGCCAGAGCTGGTGTACTCTATAGTGCAGAACGTTTTGACACGTTGCTTTTTGTCATCCTCCCAATCCAAGAACTCAATGGCAGACACTCGACGAGTAATTTTCTGCAAAAAAATTGGGGGTTAATGCATGTAAATGAGTAGCTTACACAAATGAAGTATTGCAACAGGACAATATCAAAGCAAAAAATTAGCTACACAAACTGCTTTTCAAAAGAAAGAAAATGATGAAGTGCTCTTGTGTTTTGCTCTTGTGTTGTGCTCTTGTGTTATGCAGCCCAGTCACAATGTGCTGGCAGCCGGTCATTTGGCCACCTACAACAAAATATCTGCCGCTTACTTTTGCCATTTTTTTCCAGAGGCCCTTGCAGCTTCTGCCTCTGCTACTTATTACTATAGCCAGCTTGCCTACTACTCAAAAACATTTTGACTGGGCTGGTTATGGTATTTGAATCTGGTCATTAATTAGCATGAAACAGACTTCTGGAGCAATCAAGACAGTCCAGCATAAAATCTGCATCTCTGAAAACACCTAGAATAATAATTCCAGTATTGTGTTCCTTAACAATTACTTGCCCAAATGTAAGACAGATTTCTCACCTCTCTTAACCTTCCCTGCCTTCTACACTCAATTTTGTGTTCTAATTTTCCTTGAACCCTTCTTCGCTTTTGAGAATCCTTGAGACTTCTGAAGTAGGTCAAATAGGCAGCTGCAGTCAAAAAGAGAAGGATTAAAATGTATTATCCATTTTACCCTCAGAATCAGAAGCAATACGCCCTTGAGGAGGTGGTGGGGGGAAAATGCAAATACCAAGAATCCATGTAGAGCAAGATTACTTACACTAAAAGGTCTTTCACATAACTGAATTCCAGTTTGATCAAAATCAATTAACAGAAACTTCAAAACTTAAATAGACTGACACTTTATATCTTCACTGACACTGCTTTTTTACCATGTTGTCTCAAGGGTTTAAGAATTTTTTATTAACAAAAGCATAATTGTTTCATTTTTAAGGACAGGTAAGAATGGCATTTCACAAGACATTGTCAATATTAAGTCAAAACCTTAAAAAGGGAGACAAATTAGTAGATGATACAAGATTGGTAGCAAACCTAGCTATAACAATTATTGCAATGGGAGTTTCGATAGCCACAGCAGATAAAAACAAACTGAATGAAATCCCGACTGTTTGATTTTATACGAGTACATAGCGTGCTCTTACCTGAAATTTTCGGTCACTCTCTGACTTCTATCTGTGCTATTTTCCGCCACTCTTTGACTTCTATCTGTACCCTCACTACCACTGGCTCCAAGAAGCCGAATAGCTTCGTTGAGGAGAGAGGAAACAGCGTGAGACTGACGATCGCTAGACTGTTCTGCCATTTTGTTTGACGCTACGTTATTGCATGCTGGGAAATATTTAAAGTCCCGAGAGTCTGGGATCGAGTCATTGTGCGGCGGATTGCGTGATGCTCTGCATGATGCCTTTTCGTACAATGCCTTTCCCTACAATGCCTTTGTGTACGATACCTTTCCGTACTATGCCTTTCTGAACGATGCCTTTGTGTATGATGCCTTTGTGTACGATGCCTTTCTCTACGATGCCTTTCTCTACGATGCCTTTCTCTACGATGCCTTTCTCTACGATGCCTTTCCGTATACGATGCCTTTACGTATATGAATGCTTTTCGCCGTTAGTAGCTTTCTTCTTGTCAAATTTGACTTGTGGAATGTCTGATTCGACTAATTGTATTGCCATTTCTGGGAATTGAATTTTGTCATAGATATACCTTCATAGGTTTCTTCCAAAATAATCGTTGGATGGCTTGCGGTCAGGTG
>OZ026600.1:21368297-21525797 GCA_964020085.1 Micromussa lordhowensis | reverse complement strand
TTTAAACCAATTTAACACCTACCTCATTGAACATAAACGCCTTACGTCCCACCAAAGCGGCAATCAAAAAGCACACTCTACTGAGACCTTAAATATTCAGCTCACGGATGGTGTGCTTGAAGCAATGGATAAAATGCAGATTACCGCTCTAGTCTTACTAGACCTCTCGAAAGCTTTTGACAGCATTGACCATGCAAGGCTTCTTCACAAACTCTCCATCGTAGGAGTCTCACCCTCAACTGTCAACTGGTTCAAGAGCTACTTATCTAACCGATACCAATACTTGAGAATTGGATCCACCCATTCGGACACTTTGCCAATCACCCATGTCCCTCAACGAGCGATTCTATCACCACTCCTATTTTGCATTTATCTGAATGATCTACCCTTGGCACCTAGCTCTTGTAACCTGGAATCATACGTTGACGATTCAAAGTTATTCCCGTCTTTCCCCCTGACAGAACTGGATGCAGCTATTGAAAAACTGGAACAAGATATTCTCAGCGTAGCCCAATGGTGCTGTGAGAACCACTTACTCATAAACCCAGATAAAACCAAGCTCCTCTTTCTCAGAACAAGACAGATGTTGAGCAGGCTGCCTCAGAACCCCAGCATTTCATTTCTCAGTGCAAAATTAAAACCCTATCAAGTCAGCCAAGGACTTGGGAGTCATATTAGATCCTCATTTGACTTACGACCATCATATTTCGAAAACTGTCTCATCTTGCTTTTCTAAGCTATACCAAATTAACAGAGTTAAAGAAAGCTTTGACAAAGAGACACTTGAGCTGTTAATTACATCATTAGTTTTTAGCAAAATGCTGTTCAACCGTCTGGTCCAATACTTCAACTCAGAACATTAAGAAATTACAGTCAATTCAGAACTTCGCAAGTAAAATCATAACGAATTCCAGAAAATTTGATCATGTGACTCCTTTACTACACCAGCTCAACTGGCTTCCTGTCAAACAATTATTGTATTACAGGGACGCTGTGTTAACTTACAAATGTTTTAATGGCCTTGTGCCTAAATATCTGGTAGATAAATTTACTAGGCGCTCCAGCATCCATACCCACCACACCCGTAATCGCGACTTATTTCATATACCACTTTATAGAATTACTACCGGCCAACGCACATTTGCATATAGAGGAACTAGTATTTGGAACAATTTAGAGAATGATATAAAGCAATGCATCTCCTTGCAGTCGTTTAAGCAAGCTATAAAAGAGCAACTTTCAGAGCAATTCCTTTCATAAGTTTTCTACGCTTTGGTTTTTATTCTTACATTTATTACTCATCTATTAAGTAGTTTAGTATTTAATGTATTCATATTATTGTAAATAGTGTCTGAAAAACCTCTTGAGGATGATTTTATTAAAGTGATTTGATTTGATTTGAAAATAGTAAACTATTTTTAACTGGCCATAAGAAAATATTTTCCACATTTAAAAAAAAAAACGTTTTACGCCATCACTGGGCTAGAATATTTGTCTACAATGCAGTTGAGGTAAGCTGAGTTTAAGATATGAACACATTCGCGAAAAAAAGTAAAATCTTATGCACAACCACCAGAAAAATATATCAAAGCCTATGTAACTTACTGTCTAATTATTTTACAAGACTACTGTGGGCCCAATTTGGCCGATTTGCAGTGTCAAAAAAATTGGAAAATTATTATACACGCGATTCAAATAATCCTTAATTTAGGCAGCCAACAACTAATACCGTGTTTTAAATTAGCCCGGTTCGAAGACGCCAAGTAATGCAGCCGATTAATCGTAGCGTGTAATTATAGCCTTGAATAATTCTAAATAATTCTCACCTGTACGTCTTCCATCCTTTGGAATTCTCCGTCGCTAATATCTCTTTGACGTTGTCTGCTGATGCTTGACCCGAAATATACCTGGCACGAAATTGGATAGGAAATTTCGGTGGAGTTTTTTTTATGCTCGACTATCTCGACTGCCTTCCACATATATCAACTTTGGTTCTTTTCTAGTAGGTATGTAAGTACTTCGGGGGAAAATGATTTTGCATGTTTGAGAAGTTTAACAATTAGCATCCAATAGAGCTTACTTTAATCTTCTCACTTGTACGGCACTATATTGAGACTCCACTCTACTACAACTGTAGTATACGCAAACACTTTCGCTTCATTCACTTCTAGTACATTTAAGTAACCTCTGCGCAAATCTACCCAAATGCTAAATTACCTTTCATCTCCACGCCACCCTACTACAACTTTAGGCAAGTTAACTTTACCAAGCTCTACAATCCCATCAAGGCCTGTTAAGCTCAACGCAACTCAACACCATTATATACAGCTTTTTTGGACTGCTCTCACCTACACTAAACTTTTCCGTACTCTACTATAACAGCTCAACCCACCTGCAATCTACCAATATAAATATACTCAATAATCACAACTGAACTAATCTGTACCCCACGAAGACAACTACATTCTACGATTACAACTCGACTCGTATCGACTGTACTCTACCCCACCAACACAACTACACTCTACGATTACAACTCAACTCAAGTCATATCGACTGTACTCTACTCCACCAAGAGAGCAGCACTCTATTATTTAAAACTCAACTCACCTTATTCCACTCAATGAAAACAACTATACCCTAGTTAACCTCGATCACCACTAGACTCTACCATTACAACTTACTTCACAGCTACTCCACTGCACCCCAGCAAGACAACTACACCCTACCATTAGGACCCAACTCACCTCGACTCCACTCGACCCCAGCAACACAACTAGACTCTACAACTACAACGCAACTCACCTCAAGTCTACTTGACTCCACCATCACAACTATACTCTACCATTACAACTCAACGCACCTCGACTCGACTCTACTCTACCTCAGCCATACAACAAGACTGTACAATTACAACGCAACTCACCTCAAGTCTACTCTACTCCACCATCACAACTATACTCTACCATTACAACTCAACGCACCTCGACTCTACTCTACTCGACCTCAGCAACACAACTACACTGTACCATTACAACGTAACTCACCTCGACTCGACTCGACTCCATCATCATAACTATACTCTACCATTACAACTCGTCTCACCTCGACTCGACTCGACTCGACTCGACTTCAGCAACACAACTAGACTGTACCATTACAACGCAACTCACCTCGACTCGACTCGACTCCATCATGATAACTATACTTTACCATTACAACTCAACTCACCTTGACTCGACTCCACTCGACTTAAGCAACACAACTAGACTGTACCATTACAACGCAACTCACCTCGACTCGACTCGACTCCATCATGATAACTATACTCTACAATTACAACTCAACTCACCTCGACTCGACTCGACTCGACTTCAGCAACACAACTAGACTGTACGATTACAACGCAACTCACCTCGACTCGACTCGACTCCACCCGACTCCACCAACAACGTAACTACATGCTCTACCTTCACGACTTAACCCACTTTAGCCCAATAAACCATAAACCCCAAATGTATTCCTTTCATTCTGAATTTTGTTGTAACAATTTTCAACAGGCGCTGTATCTTCGTTGAAGAGCAATTGTGATTATCATCTTGGTACCCTAAACTGAAAATTGGTCAGGAGCCTTAGATTACGCAGTCAGCAGTCAGGACCTTGCTGTATCTTCAGCTTGTCAATCAATATCTACTATTCTGCATGCACTCTTGTAACTTACCATACTTTGTAAAGTAAACGCCTCCTAAGTTTAATTAAAAAATTTGTCAGTATTTACCCCTTTTTTTTCGAGGCAGTCTTTTAAGCGCGAAAATACTTTTTATATATATTTATTACAAACTGGATCATCGTACATAGTCTGGGAGCAAATGTAATTCCGTGGGAATTTCATGCTGAAAGCAAGCCACCAGTCTAAAAGTGTTCACTAGGGTCTAGTACACATGAAAAGTTTTGGTGGCAACTCTGCAACTTGCTAGGACGTGTTTTAAGGAGGGTTGAAAATCGGACGTATGTGAGCTAACATGAAAACGAGGCTAAGATATTAAATCCTTTATAACTTCGTCAATTACCATCGATTAACCACCAAACTTGGCAGAAGTAAGTAAGTTGCTTATCTTGTGACAACTATTGATTATAAGGTGGTCACGTGATTTTCTAGCATGAAAACGAGGCTCGAATAGAATATTACATATTACTATATTTAATGTTTGCAAAAGCTTGTCAAACTTACTCAAAATTGGCAGAAACATGCAATTTGATCATTTATTGACAGCTGCTGATTATGAGGTGGTCACGTGACCTAGCACGAAAGCGAGGCTGGACCAAAAAAAACACATTTAATTTTTTTTGAATGTTCACAAATAGCTTGTCAAACTTTCTCAAAAGTTAGTCTCTCGATGATATGGTTACACTGATGATATTCTCATTTGTCACGTGGTCAAATTCCCTGCACGGAAACGAGGCAACCATTCATTTTATGATAAATTTACACTGGTAGCAACCTACATAGTTACCGCTTACCATCTCTAATTTAATGCATTATCATCATCTTCATCCTCAATATCATCCTCGTCACATTCGTCCCATTCGCCTTGTTGATTCTCACATTCATTATCATCATCGGAACAGCTGCAGAGGTCTGTGCATAGCAGCCCTGCTTTGCGGCAATGACAGCGATTAGTCGAGCATCGTACCTTTGCACATCTGCACTTCACAAGCTGTATTATAGCCTCGGGAGCGGGTGAAAGAGTTGTCATTACAGGGATCCACTCATCGTTTTCCATTGTCCAACCATACCCTCGTGGTGACGGTAAAACAGGGTTAGGTACACAGTCATTGTTCCAAATCATCAACTGGTAGTGTGCTCGTAGTATGGCTTGGTGCAGAGCTGCCTTAGTTGGTGTTAGTCTGTCAGATTCAGCTTGTCTCTTCTTAAACAACGACCACCTGAGCTCTTTGACTGTTTTAATTGTGTCCTTTGTCTGGTACAGCTGACAGACGAATTGCTCAATCCCATCAAGTGTTTCTTCGTCGGGTTTTTCATCTTTACCTAGATTGGCTAAGGATCTAAGGATCGACTCGTTGGCCACTTCAAATTCTTTCCAGCAAGTCGGTTTCCCTTTTCCTGAGAAACTACCCGTGTTGTCAGCCCCTGTTAAGGCATGGAATGCTGGTAGGGCGGCTGTCTTGGCTGGTCCAAGTGCTTCTACAATTGGTTGCAACTTGATTGCTCGGTGAGTTGTTGCTGATCCAGTCACAAAACTTGTATTTGGACACATCTCTGGATAGCGTCTGATAGCTAGCACTAAAACATCAGTGTCTGGAGAATAGATCGAAAGTTCCGTAGCACCGTCAGCTGTAGCGTCTAGCGCATGGAGGATAATCTTGCTGTCCGCTTCTTCGTGGTCGCTCTGCAAATGACTCATGTCCTTATGTGTAGCTTTGCACTCTGTCGCCCACGCCACAATGACCTGCTTCCCTGTAGCCTCGCCTCTCTCCATTACCTTCTGGGCCAGAAAAGCTGTTAGTTCTGCTTTGGTCTTGGTATGGGATACGAGTTTCTTCAAGGTAACTTTAGCGATATGAGTTGAATCAGTGATGTGGTGGTAAATGGGTTCTTGAGTGCCTTGTCGCTTGCTCCGAGTAGCAGACTTCAGCGAAGATAGAACATCATACCTGTCAAAAATCAAACGGATCTGCTGCGTGTTATTGTATTTGACGAAAAGACGGGCGATGAAATGTTCGGCTAAGTCTTTGCAGGTCTTTATCCAGTCTGGCTTGTCTAACGATTGGACCTCTGCCATGCCATCAACTATTGCGACTTTGACATCGCTACTACCAATAGAACTCGCACTTGACTCTGCACTTTGTTTCTCAAGGATGTGCATCAACGTGCTCTTGCAAGAGCAATGCATCATTGTTCCATCTGAAGCAAATAGGGACCTTGGAACTACCGTGAACTCATAGAGACCGATAGCCTCTTTGATGTCAATATCTGGGCGACTCTTGCAAACCATCATTAGGCGCGCAAACAGAGACCTGTCCTCTTTCAGCTCCACCACTCGCTCTACCGTCTTCACTTTGATCACCTTCCCATTACTTTTCCATGTCTGTAATTTACGCTTCTTCATCACAGCCCAGAGATTTATCTTGCCAGATTTGACTCTATCTTCTACAAATGAGCTGAACAAATTTTGCCCTATTTCACTCTGTTGAACCAGATCTTTCTTCGTCTTTTCGCACACAACTTTCTTCGTGACCAGATTATAAAGGTCGGTATTTGATCCAGCGTTATCAATAGGTGAAAAGGGGTTAGTGTAGCTCTTGATTGTCTGCGTCAACTGATGGATGGCTTTGTTCTCGTTCGTCGTAATAGCAGGAGATAAGTCATGGTGGTGCTCTTGTGCATCTGTCGTCAGGCCAGCCATAGATTTGACCTCTGTTGCTAGTCTTGCTAGCTCTGGAGCAATAAGGAAAAACTTTGTCCGTGCGCTGGCATTCAGCGTGATCCCTATTAGTCCACCGGACACTTTCATGGAGCGGTTTAGATGTTCTAGAGCGTTGTCGCCTCCTACCGCACAAAATGGAACTTCCTGGTTCTTGTTTACTATCCAGTTGCCGTTGTTGAACTCTTCATATAAGCGGGGATCTGTGTCCTTAAGGGATGCCATCTCGGCGAGATAGACAGGGATCATTCGCGCATAATTAATCTTGTCGTGAGCAAAGAAGTACTTAGTGAAGAGTTCTAGGGAAGAAAGATGTAACTGCCAGTTCCCAGTGCGCACAGCCTTGATGAAGGAAAACATCTCCATGACCATCCTCATATAGTGGCGCGCTACTACAAACAACAGACTGCTGTTGTTCTGAGTGTCGTACTCAGACATTTTCATGATGACTTCAGATGAATTAATAACATCAACGAATCGTTCATGAGCTCTCTCGATTCTCTCCTTTACACCTTCTCTACACGCGTCACTAAGCTCCCTTGATAACTGCTCAAGACTCTGTCGTAGGTCTGGCTCATTCTTTAGAAACCCCTCTAAGTATAGTCTAAAGAAGGCTTGCAGAGTGATCAAGTGCACTTTTTCTCCCCTTTTTACATGCTTTCCATCAAGAATCTGTTTGACAGTGGAGGATCCATATAGTTCAGCCTCTTGCCAACACAAGTCAATTCCACCACTTTCTATGTAAGCGCCAATCGTCTTAAGCATTGCCATGACGATATGTAATTCACCAGGGCGTAAGACGAGATGTTTCAGGTCTTTGCGAGCCATTTGAAGCTTTTTAGCTGGGAGATATAGTCCCATGTCAAGAGAGATCACAGTTTTCCTTTCATCGCCAACCACTGCGGTCGAAATGTCTTGAGCCCGCATAAGAACTGTCAGTAATGTGTTCCACTCGTGGGCTGGATGTGCCAACAATGGCGGTGCACCAACACGTGTCAGAGGTAGCGCCTCGTTGACTAACAAATGGTACGCTGACCACACGGGAACACTAGTTTGGTCGGGTTCGTCTTTAGTTTGATATCTAGTAAGGGAACGAGAGATCAACCAAGCGAAGTCATCACTGCTTACTATTAGAGGTATGTCTTGCTCTTTCAGCAGACCAAACACAGGATGGAGAGGAACCACTGGCTTTGATGGTGGTGCAGGACACACACGAAGGGATGTAAGCGAGTCGGGTAGCTCTTTCACTGACCTACTGCCATATGTCGATTCCTCGAGCCTGGTAAACAAAATAAACTCCGTGATAACTATGAAATGATGGCTTTTGATCTGCGTGGTTTACACTTTATAAGGAAATGAGAGCATAAAGACATAACGACATAAGAGTAAAAAGGATGTTTACTCTTATGGAATGTCAATGACATGGCATGTTGTTATGTCATAGCGCTCACAAAAGCATGAGGACGTGCGCTCATGTCATTATGCTGTATGAAATCAGCAATTCACGACTTACCTCAGTACTGGTTTTACATCTTGTGGCTCTGTTTTCTGGTATATAGCCATCGCCGTGCCGTGGAGGGTTCGCTTGCCATCAGAGGTGTCTTCGGAAAAGTCAATGTTGTCTATTGCAAAGAAGACACGTCTTCCTTTTACGATATCGGGAGGCAGGTATATGTCGCCATCATTTTGCATCCTTTTAATGACGGTTTTCTCGATTTCAGATTCTATTCGCAACAAACGATTGTACTCAACAGCCATGCCGAAGCCGTGAAGAAGATTTACGATCTCTTTGCCTCTGATCGCCTGATGAATCGCGATGCTCACTGCAAGCTGCTGGGGCATTTCCCGGGTCGAGTAAATGGCTTGGGACTTCTTGTTCTTCACTTGCCGATCGGTCAAACACATAGCTACCGTACTCTGCACCAGATGCATGGCCCTTTTCTGTACCTCAGAGCATTTGTCTTCATGAGATAGTTTTGTATTTGGTCCTTGGATAATCCAGCGGAAAAAAACAGGAAAGTTCCACCGGACAATGGTCTTCCGATGGGGTTTCAAGAGAGCCAGAAAAAGACCATGGATCACTCTTATTTATCGCATTTCTCAATATTAATGCAGTATCGTAGAGGCTTTTCATTTTACTTGACGCGTTTTCATTCATGGATTCTGTTGACAATTGAATAGCGCCATCTCGAGATTGCTTTACACTGACTACCTCAGGCTTGTTAACTTGTCTTTGCTTGTGAAATTCTACGCCTTCTATTTCTCTTTGAATCAGTTCTTTAATAGATTTTCGGCTCACTGATCCTAACTGTACATTGTTTTCACGACAGATGCATTCATAAGCCTCTTCTAACTGAGCCATGTTAACAATCTGGCCATCATTCAGAACAGTTTCTACTAAGGTTAGAAATTCAATTTTTGCTGCTATCTCACTGGTTTTCTCCGCGATACTTTCATTGATAGTTGATTTGCGTAAAACTCCTGTTACATGTTTTGCCCAGCAGTTCTTATGATACTTAATATCAATTGCGTGAGCGTCTTGGTTGTCTACCGCAGTGGATAGCTTTACAAGGAGCCTTGGATCACTTGACCTTTTTACTGCAGCAGCTAATGAATTACCAGCTGATGTAGTGGAAACCAAGTGTAAGGGTTGTTGATATTTAGCTTGACCATCACAAAAGAAACACACATCACGGTCAAAGGGAACAGTCTTTGATCGGGTGAAGAGTCCCTGATTGTTGATGAAAAGAAAGGAGAAAGAAGGGAATGTCATCCTAAGTGTATGTTGAAAACACTTTCAATTCATTCATTCATTCAAACGAGGAAAGAAAGGTATTTACCTGTGAAGCTTCACTTGATTTTCGTCTTGACTCATCGGGCCCTGCTACTTCCCTTTCGAACCTTTCTTTCGCTCTTTTTAACATACCCGAATGGGTAGTATTCTGATAGCATTTTCGGTGCCATCTGACGTTTTCCACACGCTCCTCAGCTGAAAGAAATTGACCACAACTCTGCGAGTTTCGCATCTCCGTACTTCGTCCTTTCTTCTATCGAACTAAATAGCTTATCGTGAGACGTCGAGTTTTCGACCAGATCATCTGCACTTTGATTTTGACAAATAATACATAAATTAAAATCGAGGGATCCGCCTCCAACTAACTTTTCCATAGCTTCACTACATTCTCTGTCAGTAAAGATGGCGGCTCTGTAATCTAGTGATAATTACCGCTGACCTAAAACTTGAGTTGCTTGAGCCCAGTCTCCACACCAATAAAGCACTACAGGCAAGTATTAATTATTATAGAATTGAAATAAAAACTTAACTAAAATTGTTCTACTAGAGAAACGCAGAAAATTTATGACGAGTTTAAAATGTGCGTACCGTAATATTGAATTCAAGGGTCACTTACTCCAAATTAAAGAGCCTTCATAATTATCCATTACTTTGCTCCTATACATCCTTATGTGCTCATTATGATCGTTATATCATTTAGAGCTACCATTTTGGAAGTGGTAAGAAATCATATCTTGTCATGACAATTTTAAAATGCCAATCTGCGAAAAAGCATGAACGGGATTTAGTGCTTACATTGCCAGCCTCCTTTTCATGTTAAATGGTCACGTGACCATCGCACAATCAGCAGCTGTCACTAAATGGCCAACTTCTCTACATGGCCAACGTATCTGCCAAGTTTTGAGGTTTAACCGTTGGTAATTGAGGGGGTTATAAATAATTTAATGTACCAGCCTCGTTTTCATGTTGGCTCATATAAGCCCGATGTTCAACCCTCCTTAAAACCCGTCCTAGCAAGTTGCAGAGTTGCCACCAAAACTTTTTATGTTTACTAGACCCTAATGAACACTTTTAGACTGGTGGCTTGCTTTCAGCACGAAATTCCCACGGGACTTAATTTCACGACATTTGCTCCCAGACTAACAATGCAATTCCAGCGTTTTGATTGGCTTAGCGGCCATGGTATATGATACATGGTATATTATACCATACCCGAGAAATAGCATCCATTAAATTGCCTTCTAGTTGTTGTAGTAAAGCGAAATCTGAAAGATCTAGCAATATTTGTTTATGATTTTAGTAAAAAAATTATTCCACTCGCGCTTGTTGGATATCAGTTGATAATAGCCAAGTCGGCGTTAAACGCCTCGCAGGCTATCTATCACCTCATATCCAATGCGCGCTCGTGGAATAATTGTTAAATATCACACTTTTTGTTATTTTAATTTCGTACATTTGAATAAAGTATGTTTTTTGTTGAAACTCTTCTAGTTCTGTCGCTGTCATAGCCGGGTTTCTATCCCTGAAAAGCCGTGTTTCTATTCCTTTATCCCTTGCAATTTTAATTTGCAACATATTTGTACCCAGGTCATTTTACAAGATGCTGCTCTTCTTAAATACATTGTATCTCTTTCAATTTTGGGATAGTTGTAATTACTAACTCCCTTTTTTTTATTATTTTTTAGGGGGGGGGGTTTCCTAGAACTGTTAACTCCCCCGCTTGGAGTATGTAGCCTTCAAGTTGCAAATTGCACTACCCATCCCTATCAGACTGAGCATTTTTGTGGTGTAATTGTCTTTTTGATATCTTGATTTCAATAGTTTGAAACTTAACTTAGAATTCGATTGATTCAATTCAATTCGCTTTTCTTTCTTGTAAGAACAGACCCTTTACAGACCCAATTGAAATTCCATGTCGGCAATTGCTTATTATTTCATTGCGCACGTTTTTCGCTTCATTATCGCGCGCACATGGGCGCGTTAACGTACAAAAAGTAATAGGTTTCTGTCAAATTCCTTTTTTGCTAAGAACAGTCTTAAGAAAGTATTTTTTCGAGAATAAAAAAGGTTGTCGAACTTTATTTTTTGGTTAAAATAGTTTCCAGCTGGGTGTATTTTTGGTCAAGGCCAGGACTTTAAGCTATGTACTGAATTGTCCGAAAAAGTGAAATATTCATGCAACCTAACACTTTGTTGGGTATATTTTTGTACAAATTTCACTCCTATTCAGGTGTAATCAAGCACAATCTACCTATATTTTTCTTAAATTTTCATATCATTAGTGTTAATGACACCAAGTTTCAAAAAGACGACAATTACTTGCAAGACGCTGGCCAATTCACGAGAGACATTTTACCTTCTTTTTTTTTCTGGAAGAGTCCCAAAAAGTATTTTCAAAGTTCAAGATAGAGAAGCCGCAATACAGCACAATCACACTCTTTATTTGTTCTTCCAATGCCTTGCATAAAGAGGCATTAAAAGGCAATCGCCAAATTAAACTTTAGAACTGTTTAATAGCAAATCGATGGTAGCAAATTACAGAGACCATTTGTTTGAAATAAGTTTATTTCTTTCAAATATATCCTCGTTGTATCCCAAAAACGTGTATCAATGCACTACTAGTACCAGTACTTATTTAGTATATTTCACGCTCAATTTCAAATTTAAAGCAAGTACGCTTAGGAGAGTCCTAATTAGGGCAAAACACTATATAGCACACGCGAGATACAGCAATTGTTCATCATCACCCTCTGTGGTAAAGAAAAATTATACCATCAAGTATATGCCTAATTAATCGCATTTAACCCCAGCGTAATGTTCGTCACAGAATTATCCCTGAGGACAGACACCACTTTGGCATCACTGTCTTAGAAGTTTTCAACTACAACAATAGGCAAAGTTTTATATTTTATTAGAAAGACAATATGCTATGTAATTTGGTGTTCAGTCACTTGCAAAAAGAGCCTTATGTGGACTGCAAATGACGTTACATTAGCGTACTTCACAATTTCTCAGTTATTATGTGTCAACTGGTTTAACCTTCCAAGGAACTTGGCAAGTGAACTAATAGAATATCTCGTCAATATTGTACCAAAGACACCAGTTTTATAAATAAAAGTGAAGATTAACTAAACAAGTGAGCTTTGCAGTCATCTGCTAATTCCCCGAAGATAGCCTTCACGAATACTCTTTAAAATCGAGAAAAAACGTGACAACTTGAGGAGGCTCGAGAGGGTTTTTAGCTGCACGCGCGCGCGCAATCTACACACGCCATAACTAAGGTTCTTTGCGTCAGCTGAATCAGTATTAAAATCAGCACACCGGAAGTTAATGCTGTGTAAAATCACGCGAACCGGAAATAAAATCTGCGGAAAACATTTGTTTTTAGCTCGAAAGTTTGCTCGGTGACCTATCTTGATTTTTTGCATGCACGCACCATTCATGATGGCATTACAGATATAAAAGTTTCGGGGATAATTATCTAGTGGAATTTTCTGTAAGGCATAAATCGCATTTTGTTTAAATATCTTTAATTCTACCAGATAGATTTTTTCCATACTGTCGGAAAAGTTTAAGAATTTAGGGAACTTTCCAACAAAGAAATAAAAATGGTAGGTCACCGAATTAGTTTTCCAGATAATTTACAAAAACTGAAATTTAGTGGACGTTTTTGTGGACCTTGTGCGTTGCCATGGTAACTGTTATGACGTAACAAGTACCCTTAACGTATAGCCCAGCAATAGAGTTGCAAGGAGACATATAGTTTGCCCACACCATTAAAAATCCTTCTTTGCAATCTTCCATCCTTTCACAAACACTGCAGCAAGGAAAAACCCTTTCGAGCCTCCTTCAACAAGTAAGATGAAAGCCTATATAGTATTGCAATCAAAAGTGGACGGTTGAAGTAAACTAATAATGACAAGATATAAAAAAAAAGAAATCATTAAAAAGTAGCCCGTTCCATTAAAATAATGAATGACAAGATAATACAAACATGTGCAATTTATTCATTTTCTTTTTTTTTGTTTTTTTTTTAAATTTCTTTAGTCCACGCTCCTCCTGTAAAGAAATTTTTGCGTTAGTTCTATTTTGTGTACATTTTAGTACCTTTAAACCCTTTTTTGCCTCAAGCATTCTTAGTCTAAGAAAATAATACAGTAGTTTTCAATAACAATACAGTTTGTTGCATTTGCATCAATGTCTACTTACAATTCGATTTCCATCTCTTCTTCCATTCTGTAAAGAAATGCGGTTTGGCGTCAGTTCTATTTTGCGTTCATTACAGCACAGTGTTCACTAGCAATACAGTTTGTTACATTTGCATCAATTTCTACTTACAATTCGATTTCCATCTCTTCTTCCATTCTGTTAAGAAATGCGGTTTGGCGTCAGTTCTATTTTGCGTTCATTACAGCACAGTGTTCACTAGCAATACAGTTTGTTACATTTGCATCAATTTCTACTTACAATTCGATTTCCATCTCTTCTTCCATTCTGTAAAGAAATGCGGTTTGGCGTCAGTTCTATTTTGCGTTCATTACAGCACAGTGTTCACTAGCAATACAGTTTGTTACATTTGCATCAATTTCTACTTACAATTCTACTGCCATCTCTTCTTCCATTCTGTAAAGAAATGCGGTTTGGCGTCAGTTCTATTTTGCGTTCATTAGAGCACAGTGTTCACTAGCAATACAGTTTGTTACATTTGTATCAATGTCTACTACTTGTTAGGCGGGGTAATGTTTGGACGATGATTGAAGAGATGTTGTTTGTGTTTCCCATTGAACTTGGAAGAGTGAGTAAAAATCCTTGCACGGCATTTTAAACAACCGGACGGTTTTTCCTTCGGCAAGCTGGTGTAAATTAGATTCAAATCTGATTGTTTCTGGAGGTTTTTTAACAGTCAAACTAATTGAAGCGTACCCCCCAATATTTGAACTTGAACCCGCTAGCCGTTTCTTGAATGCAATAATGATTTGATTATTATAAAAAACATTGAACTCGCTCGTTCGATCCAAGAATAAGGCTAACGGGTTCCGTTTTAGAAAAATTCATTCATTATCGCATTCTAGAAAAGACTAGTAGGTTTGAAACCTACTAGTCGCAACAGTGTGATTGATTTCTCGTAAACGGAACCTGTTAGCCGTATTCTTGGGTCCAGCGAGCAACATTGGCTTTGATACAATACGGTTCTTTTTATTTTATCCTGTTAGATAGCTGAAGAGCTTTTCCTGCGTTCGTTTAATGACTTCCTCTGGAACACATAGCATTTAGGCCTAGTGTACTATTTTAGAAATCTCTAATGCTTTAACCAATAACGTTCCTCCCATCAGGCTGAGGTCCCGAGACAGCCAAACATTAAGTTTTGTTTCCATTTTTTGAATTGTTATGAAAAAGTTATGGTCGTTATTGTTGTTACGATTGTACGAAATATAGATCCCCATTGTTTTAGTTGGTTCATTGGTTATGTCTATTGCTAAGGGTCTAGTTTTATTCTTCTTCTGCGATCTAATCCATATAGCTTTGGTCTTCTTTTTCTTCAATTTGTTAATAATCATGTTATTTTCCTTTAGTGATTCAATATCCTTACAGATAAGGGTCGTATCATCAGCAAATTGGCTTAACTTTACTTCTACATTATTTGTGAGCTTTATCCCCTTATATTGGTTAATTCTACCAGAGACTCTTAAGTGCGTTTAACAGTTCTTTTTATGAGAGATCATTTCCTCGTTCTTGCTGCTCATTTTCAGTTAAGTTTGGTTTTTTTGTTTTTTTTTTAATTGAAATGGTTTTTTTCGTCAAAGACAACCGATTCCCACGCTAGTGATAACAGAAATGGTTCAAAAGGAACTGAACGATTCATTAAGGTTTTCGTGATCCTCTGGTGGAATTTTGGAGGTTAGCAATGATTTGTAGTAATACTCGATTTCGTTATTTATTTGTTTTATATCGGATATTATCCTTCCGTCACTTATTTTTTGCTTTGTTATAATTGTTGTCTCATAATTGCGTTTTTCTAAAGTGAAGAAATACTTGTTAGCCTTCTATCCTTGCTCTACCCACTTTACTTTCGATCTAGACAACGCTTCGTTCCCTTTCGTTGACTTGATTATAGTATCTTTAAAACCATTTTTGGCTCAAGGTATTTTACTCTAATAAAATAATATCGTAGTGTTCAATAACAATACAACACACCTTTGAAGATTTAACATAATTTGAAACACTTGCAAACAATTTGAAACAACACTGCCGAAATCTAATCCAAGTGATTTTCGTTAAAGTCGCATTTGTAATGAGTCTTTATATTTCTCTATTTATCGTACAGGGTTCTGCAAGGCCACGTGACCTACTTTCCCCGCCAACTGATACTGGTATACCACCCAAAAAAAAGAAAGTCCTGGCAAGTGCGCACAAGGAAAAGTTTACACATTCATTTGGTTTTGTATTTAGTATTGTTAAGTGTTCTCATGTGCCCAGTAATGGGCTCCTGGTTTTGTCTCTTTTCACCATAGTAGAATTTTGTTACGCACCTACAATTTTGTTATGTAAACCACTGATCCAGAGGGATTAAAAGACACCTACCATTTTTTATTGTCAACCACTGATCACGAGGGAAGACAATTTTCTGATTCCTTTGAAGAAAGGAAACTTCAACTTGCGATTACTGTCCTTAGCAAAGCCCCAAAACATTTGCTTTAAAATGCACCTACATAAGTCCGGCGTGACTCAACTTGAAGGTTTCGATGGCTCCAAAAACCCTTATCACCAACATTAGCTTATACCACCACGGTGGTCCGCCGTACAATGCGGAACAAGTTCTGCTTTTCTTTACGACATCGCTAACCATGGCAATTTTTAGCGAGCTTAAAGTGATTGAAATGTTTTTTTTTGTCATTTTCAGAGCAGTTCTGTTGAATTAACTAAAAGCTGTTTAGCGATTAACTTTCATGGAAGTCATTAACAATGGGGCAAACTTAAATCTCAAGAATCGTCAAAGACAACCGATTCCCACGCTAGTGATAACAGAAATGGTTCACCTTTTGACAACCTCTGGCCACTTCGTCCCAATTGTCCTCAATTACGGGAAAAGAACAATGGTTTCTAATCTGCATTTGAAGTAATACCTTACCTTCGGTTTCTATCTTCCACATTCTCCTCAGATTTGTTGACCGAATTGAAATTTTCACAGCTTTGATTTACAAGTCTATTTACGGAATCCCTCGATTGACATGTATCAATGTTATCTCTCATTAACCATTAACACTGCTATTCAAAGTCAGCTGCCCGTGCACAGTTATATCTCTGAAAATAAATTTTCTTCATTCCTCCAAAATAAGTTGACAGTACATAGACCATGCCAAGAGCAACCAACCATTCCTAACCAAAAGAAATTCGAGTAAATGCCACTCATTCAAAAGTAAAAGGTTTTACAAACTTCGCTTCAAGCCTAGCTGTTCACATGCATGTACAACTTCACTTAGAAATGCAATTGCAGGCAACACTGGCTGGCTGCTCTCAACTTCCTGACGTGGTAGTTCTTCTTTATTAGATTAGATAAAGATGAAACACACGTTCCTTTTCCTGATTTTTCTGTGCTTTGTATTGTGAACGTTTTCATCCATGTGGAAAAGGCCATGTACGAACCTATTACACTAAAATTTGTTATGGAATGTCCTGATCACTAAAATTCTGCTTCAATGAAAACATTAACTCTACAGTTATCGCCGATTGTGTACTGTATTAGCTTGCAAAGTATACTCTCATCACATTGTTCATAGACCAATCGTATTTTCTTAACATAACTCATCTAGTTCATCTCCTTACATCACAAAAAACTGGCCCGACACAGAATGATGATGTACAAACCTCTTTTCAATTCTTGTAGTCCACCATTCAAAACCTGCAGAATCAACAATAGTAGCTTTATCAGAGAGTCTTCATGGAATACAATAAAGGATATGAATTTTAAATGGAGATTGTCAAACTGCTACTAGGAATCAAAAGCCGAAATGGATGTGATATATTCCTTTCAATTAGGACACTACAGAAGAACTTACCGCGCTATATCCGAGCTTGACTGAGGCGCCGAACGCCGCGTGCAGATTTAATACCCCGATCTTTCCCACGAGAAATCCGTCAATTTGAAGATTACCGTGCATTGGCCCCTCCCACAATTGCTTTGAAGAAGTTTCTCATTTAAGACTACCGTGAACCTGCAATTCAGAAAGTTAGTTCATTTTTCGTCTCTCTATTGGGCCCTTACAACTTAAAGCACAAGGTTATTAAATCAACCTTGAATCGTACGTTATTGATGATTTCCGAAACCAGTGGCATGGCTAGGCTTTACCGTGAATAATCTGAGATTACAGTTTTTTGTCTGCTGTTATTTCCATGGAACTCATCTCCAATGCATATAGCATCCTTCAGAGACAATCTTTCCTAAAATGTTACTAATTACACCAAATTAAAAAAAAAAATAATTGTATAAAATTTAAAAACAATCTATCTTGCGGCTAAAAATTGTCAAAATTAGCAGCCTTTAATGACAGCCAGAGAAAAAAACGGAAATTTACTTGGGCAAGATAACCTCTTTTGTAACTTGTTGTTTATCATATTGAAAAAGAAAAAGCTAATAAGCATTTACTTTCTACACACAAGTATATTTACACTACCACAAAACTAGTTTCGTCTAAAGACCTCGTCAGTTGAAACTGACGAGGTGCTATGTAAACTTGTTGTTTACATAGCACTTTATCAGATAGGTTTTCAGGCCACAAACTAAGACTGCATAAGTGACAGTTTAATGTTTCCAGCTATTTAGTATCTCACGTGACATGTCGGGTGATTTGCATTCCATCGCAGTGCCCCCTTCACCAAATCCACGGAATGGTAAACTCACAGCAACTGTACCTTTTTGGGGTCTCAATTGAAGACATACAGGTAAGTTTTGATACCACTGAGTCCAAATCACAACCATAGGGGTTAGCGTGTAATTTTAGCATCGATTAGCTTGGCCTTGTACGTTGCCTAGAATTGTCTACGCGAAGCTTCCCTTCTGTACTTGTTATTTTTAGCGCACACATCGCAGATACATTAATTTAACATTGCCTTTCCAACTTATTCACTCTTACTTTTTGTGAAGACAGTTTACTCAATCAAGCTAGCTAGTTATTTTACTATGTGTCGTAAGCTGCGTGGTTTGTGTCAAGAATGTCAGCATGAACAGTTCTTCGTCTGACATAGATTATGAACCTTCTGTGTAAATTAGTTTGCGCTTTTGTTATTAGTACTTCAATCCATTCCCCAACCCTATCGACCACTACATCTGTGGTTTGTTTTATAGCGCTCTAAGGCTCCCAGGTAAAGTGCATTGCAAGAATTTGACAGGAAGAATTTCGTGAATTTGTAAGGCCGCTCCTATCCAGTTTGATTTCATCCTAGTCCAAACGTTACAATATCACTCTTATATCACTTTTGCTCCCATCTTCGCTGATTACTCGTTGTTCCTGATTTGTTATGTGATGTGTTTTGACGAATATTTCTTTAATTTATGGTGACTGTAATGGAAAGGACATTAATGAGCGATTTTTTACTGAAGCCGAGTTGAAACTCGGTTGGGTGCTAACGATCAAGCCTCGATTATATTGTTGTACATGCTTTCAACCTAGCTAGCGCTTGAGAAATTGTTATCTCAACTAATGAGACATGATTTCTGCTCACAGGTTGTTTCAAGAAGTACAATGAGGACAAGGCAGATTCGCGATCAGTTAGGGAAAAAAATAAGTAACTCCTTTCATTGTCGACATTCTGCTGTGACTCTGAAATATTACTCCTTTACAATCTTTTTAGATCGGAAATCCTACAGGCCTACTTTGGACATTCCTTCTAGCATGGAGAAAAAACTAACCATCGCGAACCTGTCGTAATTGCAGGCCGCAATCCACACTGTTATTACGAAATGTTGCTGCGTTTCGCTATAACAGAGAGAAGAATTCAAACCTCATTCGGATTTATTATTACAAAAACCTTGCTTGTATTCTCTTCAATAAACGCACAGGCAGTCAGGCTCTTATTAATTTCTGAAATTCGTCCGAACACTAAGAATCTAGCCGAAGAGGCGATAGCGTATTGAAGGAATAGTCAGTGTATTTATTCCAATAGAAATTTTCTATTCCTATCGTGTTGTTTCATTTCTTGAATTATTAACAAGTACTGACTGGGTTAATTGAGCCTCCCAGCAAATATGTCATTTGGCTAGTGCTTGATTTGAATGCTCAAAATTTCTTATTTCAATGGAGTACACTATTATGAGTACACTATTACATTGCCTGAATGTGTGATGGCGTGTTTACAAAAATTGACGGAATAGATATTTTTCGATTAGTGGCAAAGAAATAAAATAGTTTAGTTAACGTTTTCTTGACTGATTGGCTATCGACCTGCTTTGCAATTAGATTCCCATTTTCTCTTATATCATTTGGCCCTTTCAAGTCAGACACACTTTGATTACTCCCTCGAACTTTTGAAGAGCTTTTTTGTGACCTTTCCTTTTCTTTTGTTTTCATAGTGTTGTACAAACTATTCCCACTCAAATGGCAGAATGCAGGTTGTAGGTCTGGAGAGCTTTCAAGCCAATTCAGTCCAATTCAGCATTGTAGAATGCAAAGGTAAGGGAATAGAAAAGTAAGTGTTACCATGAGGCATTTTGATCTATCTACAGGTGTTAACTAAGAAGTTTTATTTCTCAGGGACCTTGCTTCATTTTTTGAACATACACATTTCAAACTTCATTTATGCGGCCCACCGCTCATCCTTGCTGAGGGTACGCTCAGTACTCTTGAGAGTGGCCAAAGCACTTCCGTAGTTGTTCGGTAAAGTTCCTGGATCCACAAGCCAAGGATAACTGGTTACCCAACACTGTTTGGCACTGTCATTTTCAAGGTTTTCTTGAATCAATTTTAACTCCTGTTCCTCTTTGAACGAGTAAGTGTGACCAACAGTTGGACACTTGCCACAACGGCAACTACCACAGTGCGGAGTAATTTCTGTTCCAATTTCTTCGCCACAAATGAAGTTTTCAACCTGACGTTCCTGATTTCTACCAGTGAAGGATTCTGCAACATTTGTCTGAGGTGTGAAACTAGCATGCCCTTTGGTGACATCAACAAGTTTTACAGGGTCAGAACGATCTGGCTGAAACTCGGGGTGAGCATAGTGGTGTACATGGTAAACCTCATGCTTGATTACCGAGTTGTGAATTGTTTTCACAAGGTTTGTGTCATGTTCAGTTCCTTCTCTCAGATCAGGGTGAGTACCTTGAAGACAGACTCCAAAATCTCCTTTCATTATGCTTAAATTATCTCCACACTTTGCTTCCTCATACTTAGGGAACAATCCAAAGTAGTCACAGCCAAGGAGAATGTCTACCTTGTCAGTCTTCCTCTGCAGAGAGTCAACATCATAGCCAGGAAACAAATCGCCTAAGACTTTAGTGTCCAGCTTGCTGACAGGACCAGTAATTCTATCCATGCCAAATGCAATGATACTGACTTTCTTTCCAGTGTCTGTTCTCAGAGTGAACTGGTACTGTCGGGTGTTGTAAGTCTTCTCCACGTTCCCCATAGTCGTTACATCAAGTGTAAATCTGTTCAGTTTCTTTGCTTTGATTTTGTCTGCTGCTTGGTGGGTTATGTAGGTTGTGTTAGATCCACCATCACAGAATATGGTAACATTCTTCCCACTCTCACACACCTTTGCCTGCTGGATGGGATAAAGAGCAAGACCAGCTCCCTTCGTGGCATGACTTGCTAATTCAGCATGAGCACAATGACCAGTTTTTGGACCTTCTCCTTTTGGAGATACTGTCACAGTTTGATCTTTACTTGCAGTGTCTGATCCTTCTTTCTTTCTTCCTGACTTGCACAGGAGAAAGTGATGCTTCTCACTTCCACACGTTGAACACGGTTTCTTGTTTGGGCACTTGTGCTGTGGGTGATTTCCAAAACAAACAAAGCAAGCGTTCACTTGTTTGAGAAGTTCAAACTTTTACCCTCTCCACTGATGGGTAGCTTCTGAAACTCTTTGCAATCACTTGTTTTATGCTTGATTGTATCTCTCCTGTGGAAGGCACACTGATGAAACTGTTTTTTGTCTTGACCAGTCACTGTTTCATGATGGGTCAGCCCTTTGCCGCGATCACCAGTTTTTGGAACTTCAGGAGTTCTTCTCCGTCTTGGTTGGTATTCAGCTAATCGAGCTACAGCCTCTCTTTCCCTTTCCAAGAACTTCATAAAGGATTTGAAAGGCTGAATCTTCTCTGTTTGGCTCATGTCATGATACTTGCGAATCCACTCCAATCCCAGATGATTAGGCAACAGTCCATTGACAAAATCAATGTCCCTCATAGTGAGAGTGTTCAACTGATTCAACTCTTCAAGCTGGCTGTAGGATGATTCCACAACATCAATAAATTCGACAAGACCTCTGTAATCGGTTTCTGACACTGGCTTGAGCTTATGTAAATCCTCTAGTGCTGCTTGAACAGTGGCGCTAGTATCATCGTAATAATCCTCCAACTTCTTCCACATTGTGTCATATGCTTCTGGTTTGGTGACATACACTGACTTAATCCTCTGACCAGCTTCACCTTTCACTGACCTCTTGAGCTCATGAGCTAAGGCCGTTTTGTTTTTGATTGCACCTTCTGCCAACTGTTTCCAGACGATTTTAAATTCTGGCCAATCCTTTCTCTGGCCAGAGAAGGTGGGAAGTGACATTTTCTTTAGGTGAATACCTGGTGAGTCTGCAGAACTGGCTCCACTGCTTTGAGCTGGCACACCATGAGTACCTGGCTGATATGACGAAACATTCACTAACTGTCCAGGATAAACCTGTCCTCCTGCTGACTGCTGAACCAATGGCTGGGGCGACCAATACTGCTGAGGCACATGCAGGGGAATACTGTAACCAATGGAGCTAATGGGATCAAACCCCATCAAATCATTTGCTTGGCTAGCATTACTCTGAGAAGGCATCAAATAACTTACTGACTGATGTGGCAAACCACTTGACAGGCTTCCAGTGTGTACATGTGTCATTGTGGGTTGTTGAGTGGTTGACTGAAGCAATGGGTATTGAGGAGTTGGTGCCATGCTGTAACCTAGAGGGTGAATAGATCCCATACCAAAAGAAAAATTATTGCTGGCTTGAGCAGTACTTGCTGGTAATGTAACACTCTGTGTCTGTGAAGTTGCAGTGACTACACTAGTGGCTGGTTGATCTGGGTTGTCATTGTTCCCTGATTGAGAAGTTCCTATTACTGCTAATGATACACTTGGTCCTGATGGATGTGTGAGGGTAGCAGAAGGTATGGTTACTGTACCTTGCTGAACTACACCCGATGTTTTAGAGGCTTTTGCTTGTTCAAAATCTTTCCTCGCCCCGGCATACACTTCGTTTACATTAGTGCGGTAAGCAGTTATGTCTAGTCCATTTACAATTCGGTGTTCCGCATGTTCTTCATCCAGGACTAGAGTTTGATATTCCTCATCTATTACACAAAAATCATCATACACTTTCTCAAGTTCTACCATCATGGCAGTCAAAACATCAACATCTGCATTTCTTTCCACCGCACCAGTTAACCTTTTCGAAGCTTTGGTGACCTGTTGTTTGGCCTTAGTTCTTTCTTGCTTTTTATCCTCTACAGTACTCATGTCCGAGAGTTATGTTCACCATAAATATCAATGTAATGAAGCAAAATGCCTGGCTGGCAACTTAGAACAAAGAGATCCACACTCACAGATAACTGACAACTTGAGGTTGATACAAATTAGCATACAAAACAAAATTTGATGACACTGGATTGAAAGACAACTTGTAAACACACTTTCAATCTACCCGGTTGGCTGGCAACTAGGAGCAAACAAAGTTCGATGACACTGAATTCGAAGACAACTCGTAAACACACTTTCAATCTCCCCGGTCGGCTGGCAACTTGGAGCGAACAAAGTTTGATGACACTGAATTCGAAGACAACTCGTAAACACACTTTCAATCTACCCGGTTGGCTGGCAACTTGGAGCGAACAAAGTTCGATGACACTGAATTCGAAGACAACTCGTAAACACGCTTTCAATCTCCCGGTTGGCTGGCAACTTGGAGCGAACAAATGCACACAGTTCGAAGACTAAATCCAACAACGTTTTACTGTAACGGCATCGATTCAAGGCAGAACACGTTTCAACTCTGTTTATTAACCTCAGTAGTGTAGTAACAACAGTAACAGCTACACAAACAGCATTAACAGACCAAACAGTGGTAAACAGGTAAAACCTAGGTGACAAAAATTACAAAACGACGTATTTCTAACTTAAACGAAACAAAAGCGACAAAAATGTACAAATAAAGATAAATTGAACTTTATACATACGTTGTTGCTCCTTTTGCTGTTTTGAATATCGAAACCGTTAAGAGAAATGGATTAAATCTCGTACAAAATCACACTTAGTCGAAAACACAGGTGCCATTTTCTTTTCCCAGCACATGGTTTTTTCCTGCGAGAAGGATTGTGGGAAGAGCGAGAGCGAAAACCGCTGGCTAAACAAAAATCGCAGCGAGTGAATTAGCATGAATTAAAAGCTCCTGACACAGTATGGCAGATGCATAAACTCAAATTAAAAACTGTGACTAACTCTAATATCAAGTCACCACAAAAATTTTACTGACACTCACCACAAGAGGTAAGGAACTTGCATGTTGACTCGGGCCTTTTAGTGAAATTGGGATAATGCAAATAGAATTGCTCCCCTATAGCTCTTATACAGAGCGTCGTTTCCAAAATCATTTAAACGAATGCCATCACGGGCATAGATGTTCTTAGCGGGATTAACAAGGCCACGATGCTGCCAAAACTTAGCTGAATGAATATTCTGAAGTGCTTCCCGGAGAAGCGTGTTGACCTTTTGGACCCGCTCATTTTAGCCATCAAATGAAGTGTGCCCCTCCTTGGGAGTATTTGGCAAACCACAACAAACCGTGCAGATAAGCTCTTGATCAGCAATTCGGTAAAGGAGACTAAGGAAAGCGCGATTGAGTCCGCATCGCAATGACAGTCGCAAATATCATTCGAGCCGAGCTCCAGAACCACGACATTGGGAGCATTCCTCTTAATGACTTTGAGATCAAGTCGAATCATCTTATGAACCGTGCAACCTCCAACACCAAAAATCTTGACATCGCAAACTTCAGATAGGTTATGGTCACGACGGTAATTATCGTTGGCCTGATGGAAGTCAATAAACTTGGCTACTCGTCGTACAAATGAACGCCCTAAGACAAGGGTGCGTGGTTTAAAAGCCATCATTTATCGCCAGCAGTTATGAAACTGCACGCAATCAAGTCCCTTCGACACAATTATAATACACAGTCTTACTTATCTTTTTCTCTGCTTCCAAGTCCTCCAATGGCCACAACAGATCGTCAAATGGAAGACGTGGGCACCACAACGGGATCTGAAAAAAACGTTTCCCTCGTGGAGCTGTTGAAAAAGAGGCCTGCAACTTGTCCGATTCCACTTATGTATGTCCTGACTTAGAGTCCCGTATGTAAACTGATCCTAGTCAGTAAAACATTAACCAGCATTGCTGGGCGCATAAAATCATTTATTCCTCAAGGTAATAAATTTCCTTTTTTTTACTAAAAATTCATTGCGGAACATATGTTGATTTAAAATACTTAAAACTAAAAGAAAGAAACTAGACCAAAATTTTGAAATAAAAATTAATGATCAACAGATTGATAAGGTTAATTACACAAAATTTCTTGGTTTGTATATAGATGATGAACTCTCTTGGAGAAAACATATTGAGCAAATTTTAACAAAAATATCGAAAATGACAGGGATTGTCGCAAAGGCTAGACATGTTTTATCTATCCAAACACTACAAACGATTTATAACACTATGGTGTACCCATACCTAACATATTGTAGCATAATATGGACAAGCACTTGAGTAATTATGAGGTCATTTTACTGTCCATATTTGGTGGGAATCAGATGTGCGTGACAGGAAAGAGTGACCACCACATGCAATTATATAAACATCGACACAAATTTCCTTTTTTTTTTACTAAAAATTCATTGCGGAACATATGTTGATTTAAAATACTTAAAACTAAAAGAAAGAAACTAGACCAAAAATTTTGAAATAAAAATTAATGATCAACAGATTGATAAGGTTAATTACACAAAATTTCTTGGTTTGTATATAGATGATGAACTCTCTTGGAGAAAACATATTGAGCAAATTTTAACAAAAATATCGAAAATGACGGAAGCAGGATGTCCTTTAGGATGCTCTGCACATAAAATTCCTTCTTCATTATGCCTGTGAAGATGAGGATTTTTGTAGCTCCCCGCCCAGACATGCACTTTATACGGGTGCTTCACCTTCAGCTTTAGCTTGGCTGGCACCCCCTTCTTTCGGAAGCAGAGCTTGTTGTGCTGTTCCAACCAGATGCTTGACTCGTCAGTAAAGATCAGATTATCGAACATTTTGCCCGTTTCCTCTAAGCTCTCACAAAATGCAAGACGAGCGATGCGATTCGGCTCGCGGGTAGCTTGACAGTACTTTGGGCCATGCTTCCGCCAACCAAGTTTCCATCAAACCTTCTTGATCGCTGCAACTGACACTTTCATGCCACATTCTTGCAACAGGAGCTTCTGAAGACCTAGTAAAAGAGGGAGTAAAATGGTGCGAAAATATTGAAGTTGTCTTCATACATGACAACGTACAGTAAACCATTTTATTTAAGGATGTTGATCTTGGTTTGTATATAGATGTAGAACTCTCTTGGAGAAAACGTATTGAGCAAATTTTAACAAAAATATCGAAAATGACAGGGATTGTGGCAAAGGAAGAAATGTGGATTTTTTAAACAAATTCTTAAAGTATTGGCTGTTCACTTACCACTGGCAGTTAGTTCGTCGTTTTCTTCCAACTTCTGGTCGATGAAGTCAAAATGCTCATATTTAATTGTCGGTGAACAGCCGCTGCGAGGAAGATCGCCAATAGGAGAGTTCTGTCTGAAACACTTCTAATACTCTCTGACAGTTTTGTGGCTGATTTTTATACCATCAGAGCGAGATAGCTCTCGAATCGCCGTGGAAATTTCAAAGTTTGCTCGAAAGAAAGAGAAGAGCTCAAGCCGAACGTATTCTGATGTCCTAACCATCGCGCTTTGATCGAAGTGACAGATCTCGTAAGTGCTTGTAAACAAGTGGTACTTGGCTTGTGACCACGAAATGTGATGCAAGTTTCAACACGTGAAAGGCATTCAAGTTTCGCAGACGCTTCAAATTCACTGGTATACTCTGGAGTTAAAATTGATTTCACTAAAGTAGTAAGCTGAAAAATAAGAATTTTTGTTTTACATCCTTCATTTCAGCATAGAAAAATGAGAGGTGAGGCTTAAGGCTAATTGAAAACAAAAGTATATTTTGTGAATTTAATTTAAGACGAAAGAGGAATTTTAATGTCCCTCCGGCTAAGACGAAGAGACTTACGAACACTTTTATATATAGCAATTGTAATTAAATTTTTTTAGCTACATTTGAGTACATTTTTGTTATATTTCTTTTCATATTTTTATTAGATCTCGTTGTAACGATTAATCTAATTCAGCTTTTGGCTGCTATTTTAATCAGAATAAACTATCTATCTATCTCGCGGCCATACCGATCAATCCGGAATGCGCTGATTTTGAACTATTTCATTCAAAATATGATCCCATCTTAAGCTACGCATACTGAGAGTTTTCTCCGTCACAGTTTTTGGTCAGTAATCCTGTATATGCTCTAAACTGTGATTTTTATTTACCTTCTGAGCGATAAAGCCTCCAATGCAGACTTCTTTTAAATATTTACATATGAACTTTATCACACCTAAACTTGACAGTTCGCCTAATTGTCGCTTACAAAACGAACAATAGCCTATTCAAACCCAACCGCGTCCTGCCTTTCACCGCGGCTTAAGTCAACCGCAAAAAACCTAGGTGAAACCGAGCTTTTTACAGTGCTGCGCGTGGTACCGTGAACACCCAAGCATTTTTTTGACATTTTTATGACATATTTTTGACGAGTTTGATGCTTGGTAATTGGCAACTGGCCAATCAGGGAGCAGACAATTCTTGTAAGGCAGAGTAGATTTCGTGTGTGATATCCATTACAAAGAGCATGGCAACGTACCAGGTGAAGGTAAAGTACGGGGAGGAAAGATTTAGTACTTTCCTGATCAAGGATATCTCCTTTGGTAAGCTTATGCAGGCGATAAAGCAAAACTGTTCACCACTTGCACACCTACCCGCTTCAAACATCTGTGTAAGATATCGCGATGAAGATGGCGATATGATCAATCTGTCGGAAGATCCAGATGATTTTGCTTTTGGCAAGATGCTAAGGAGTGCAAAAGAAGTCAAGGATCGGGACTACGGAAAGATTTTTCTTCAGGCAAGCGAAGTAGATTCACCGCTGCTGAGAAAACTAAGACGAATGGACGTGGAAATGCTGAGTTCTTCAGCTTCTAGCGAATTCAAGTCGCTGCAACCGAAGCATTTGTCTTTCACACCAACACCTGGTGCACATCTCGCCACTACAACAGCTCCAAAAAATGCCGAGAATAGTCTTTTGGGCTGCCAGCGACAGGACATGGAAGAACATTTTCAGGTTTTGAAAGTACAAATTACTAGCGCTAAAGAAGAATTGGAGAAAGTGAACAGCGAATTCAGACGTTTTCAGTCGCTCAGTGATATCCGAGCTTGACTCTGTAACAACTGTCATTGCAGTGGTCACACAAAAGTAAAATGCTCAAAACCTCCTTTCACGGACATCAGAGTGTGTAAAATAATAGAGAAGCATCCTGAACACAAAACGAAAATTAGCCAACTTCAACATGAAATTAGATCTCTGGAAAATAAGGCACAAGAAGAGGAAACCCATCTCAAAGGTTTCACGGCCGCACGTGAGCGGGCAAAATCTTCGTTTTTCTTTGTTACGAGACCTACATTGAAGGCACAAAACCAAGTAAAGTATGTGAACAGAAGCCGGTTGGATAGGGACCTGATGATTTTGCAAAGAGCGTTCAAAAAGGTTCCCGACTGGTGTGAAGACAAAGACTGGAAACTTCCCATGATTATAGGTCAATACGAGAACTCAAATGTAAATATCTTTTTTATAAATGGAGCGTGTTGCGACACTCACAGGATAGAAGGCATCGCATTTCTCCTCTTGTAATGTTGTGTTTGTAGGATTGAGTTACATTTCTCGCGTTGTTTTTCTCGCATTGTTTTTCTCAATTAAAATTTAATTCATGTGACCTTAAGTGAACTCAGCACCTGCTCCTACACATTGAGTTATTTGAACGCGAGGAATATTTATAAGAAATAACTCTGCTTCATAGCGTTGCGAATTTCAAATTCTCGTTCATTTGTTGATTTTTCTGGAAATGGTTAACTTTATATGTAGTTCATTAGCTAAACAAATCTTCGTTTAGATTCGCTCTTGTGGTTCCTCTTGCGTTACTACGTTTTCAAGTGTCATTTTACAACTCAACAATGTCAACGAACAGCAAACTGTGTAACAGATATCATGTAACATTTTTCTTAGTTGAGTTTTCTGATCTGGTTTACAATCAAAGGCTCCTGTGAGCCAGCTCATGGATGAATTGGATGAATGTAGAAAAGTTAGTTGAATGAAAAGAGAAGAGAAATTGATCATTGTGGAGTTCTTCTTGGTACAGAAGTAAAAACCAGCAAAATAAACATCCTCTGATGCATTGGTTCTGATGTCCAGTGATTGCTTATTGACACCCTTTAGGTAAAAGTAAGGTCTTTGTACAGGATAAGTGGTCCACCAGGACAAAGCTTATCCCGGTTTCTGTAGCATGAAGCGACTAGGATTAATTCTATTCCTGCCTGGATGGAATGCTAGTCCACTGCAGGGTTGTAAACCCCCAGCATTAAATTTGCCAGTACCCATTTATACAGGGAGAGGCACTGTGAGAGTAAAGTGCCTTGCCCAACAGTACAACACAATGTCCCTGGCCTGGGCTCGAACCTGGACTGCTCAATCCGGAGACAAGCACACTAACCATGAGGCCACCATGCCTCCCACCCTTTAGGTGGCTAAATTGGCTCTATGGAAAAAAGACTATTTTATAAATTATAAATAACCATTAATTACATAATTGAAATTAGATTTCAAATGAGTGCAACAACAAAATCAAGATGAACACTGCTTTTATTAGGAGCATTTTCCTTCTCATCAAGTCAACTGAAATACTTCTTCCATAATGTAGCACATAAAAGCTAAGAGGAGACATTCTGGCCAGCAGTCTCCCATACAGACACATTATACAATGTTTGCTCAGTTATAAATAACAATCTTATAGGAGCAGGGCACACATACAGTAGAAGTACAGCATGATAACCACCATTTTAAGAACTGAATGGAAATTTAACAGGTAGGATAGCTTATACTTCAATTAACCCTTTGGTGACCCCCTAAAAATGGCCATTTTTGACATGTTTTGGTAAAAAATGGCCAGCTCATATTATATTTAACCAATTTTGTTATGCTATATGTCATTTAAAGCTGAATAAATGGACATTAAGACTATGTTGTCAGTTTCTTTGTATCTCCTTTAATTAATTAATTTAGGCTAATTTATGCTAATTAAAATGTCACGCAATACATATTTTTTAGGAGAAAATTCTTAGTAACACCTGCTCTTTACATAGCATTGAAAACTGAATAAAGACAAGTTGTTTCCCATTAAATACTCTATTTTTCCTGAAACTTTGATTAAAATTCAATGAAAATTGACAAAGTTATGCCCATTTCTTTGGGGTGCCCTCAAAAGCCCGATTTTGCCTTCACTACACCTATATGGGTGCATGGCTGATACAAATGCCCATTGGCTACTTGAGCACAATAAAAGTTAAATGTCACTCATTTCAAATATTTTACTTCTATAAAATAGCAATTAGTTTATAAACGATAAAAAATCTACATGCACCACAGCCGGACACGTAAACCCCTAAAAACCACCAAGTGGAAAATGGGGACCGTGTACCCCCAACCAATGCTATGATGCTACCTTTGGGGTTTCAAGGTGCTTCACCTAACAAAGAACAACTTAAATCAACTACAAGTGTCTTTTTACAATTAATCATGGTGATAGTCCTTGCTGTGCCAAATCTCAAAACAGTTTTTATCCTGAGTGCAATGGAGATGAACATTGTTACATTGTGGTGCACTGCAGAAAGTCCTAACTTTGAATTCCTTATTTGTTGCTGCATAACAAACTTTACAGTTTCTCTTGGTGTCAGTAACCTTTGGTATATGCACAGTAACAAAATCCCCAGGTTCCCTTGTTGGGGGCTTGAACACTGGAGGTTGTCCATATTCATTCGAGCCTGCTAGATCTCTCACAAGTTCCTGTGGCTGGAATCAAAACTTGAAACAAATCTTTCACAAGCTTCACAGAAGTATAAAAGTTATCAAAGTATAATTGATATCCCTGGTTCCTCAGAGGGGCAACAAGTTTCATTACAACATCATACCCTAACCCATTAGGACCCACCTCCTGTCCTGCCTTTCTCCCTATGTACACATCAAAGTCACAGGTGTATCCATTCAAAGTATCTGCCAAAACCCACAGCTTTATGCCCCACTTAGTTGGTTTGTTTTTTATATACTGCCGAATTCCAGACCGATGTTTTGATTTTACCATTCTCTCGTCAACCGCCACACGTTGAAAAGGTTGGTAGAGATCCTTACATTTTTGTTTGAAAAAATCCAAAAATCTACTCACCTTTCTCAATTTGTCTTCTTCATCTTCTTCATCTGGATCGACAACATGAAGCATTGCCATGAGTGCCTTGAATTGGTCTCGGGACATAATCCTGCGTGCCCACAACCCATGGTACAAAGTTTTTTTGCTCCAATACCGGTGAAATGAGCTAACATGTATCAGACCGCAATATAAAATGAGGGCAATCAATTTTTCTATTTCCTCAGGAGAGGTCTCGACCCAGGCACCTTCCTTGTCACCATAGTAGGGTTTGTCTCCAATGGTCCCCCACCCATAACTATTTGTATGGGTGCATATGGTTCTTACAATCTCTGCTGTAAAGAAAAGCCTGAAAAAATCTACAGCCCTTGACATTGCACCTCTTAGCACTGGCATATTCACATGCAATCCAGGCACTCTCCTTGGGGTAAATGGTGGAAGCTGATTTGGTGTATCAGGATCCTCGTAACTTCTACTTGCAGGTGCAGGTGGAGCTGCAGGTGGAGCTGCAGGTGCAGGGGGAGCGTCACCACACGATTGATTACCTCCATTCTCTCTCTGAATCACGATTTCCGTCGAGTTCTTGGTCTAAATCAAACTCTTCTGCACTCGAAATTCCACCTGTGTTACTGTCAATATCACTTTCCGCATCAGTGCTATCTCGGGCACAAATTTCAGCTACTTCTTCAGCCGTAAAAGTCACGCGTGGACGCTTGCTCGAAGACGCCATTTTGAAAAGGACCTTGCTTGTCACGCCGCATACGGTTAAAGTGAATTTCGACTAGCCAATGACATCTCTGGATACCACAATTGATTTTTTTTGATTGGCTACATCCATAGTTTATTTTTAGTGTAAAAACGATTAGGTAATGTTAAAAGAGCATTGTTTTAATAAGAAATACGTCATCGTTCCATATGGAACGATATTCGCCACATCCGTCACCAAAGGGTTAAATATTGCAAGATTTGTACATGTATTTTATTTTAAATAGAGACAGATAAACACATTCAGCTTTTGTGTTCCTTTATGATGGGTTCTTAAACTTTTTCATTTCATTGTAGTCCTAACAAAAGGACTGATTGTGCTTCTCCACAATTTTAAGTTTTTGTGCAATTTCTGTATTCCACTCTAAAGCTATAAGTTTATTTCTTGAGTTAAGGTGTGACACACATAGTAAGTTTAGATGGATTTAACTTGGTGACATTCTTGATTTTAAGAAACATACATGGATAAAATTTCCATCAAGTGTTTCCAACTCTGTAATTAAGAGAGTCATTTTATATTGCTTGTAACCACTGTCTTTTGCAAAGAATGAGTTTCAACAGTTTAAGTGTCAGCTGACACAAGTCTTGAAAGCAGCTTATTCTCTTTTTATTATATGTAATTTGGCTTCCTTCCTTATTTTAGGAAGCCAACACCCTTTCAGTTTTAATTTTTATTTCATGTTAATTTAATTTCTGTCAAGTGTAAGGGTCAATAAAGTTGTTGTTGTTGTTGTTTGTAAGCAAGAGAATTCCACATCCATCTGTAAATCTCAGATTAATTCCATGAAGTTTTCAGGGTGACTTGTGTTGTTAACACCAGTTTCTACTAAGTCTTTTGATATTATATTTGGCAGCTGATAAACAGTAAGGTTGGTGTTAACATTAACATCTGCTTACCCTTATGAAAATATGGTCTACTTTAAACCTATTTTATACCTATTTTACATCCTATTTTATTCCTATCTCTTTTGTATTTTTTCTCTATTTTTATGGACTATTTTAAAGCAATTTTTTATCTATTTTAAACCTATTATTTTGAAACAAAAAACAGTGAAAAAATAGTGCAGATCTATAGAAAAAAAACTTTTGTATATTAGCTTTAAAATAGCCTTAAATTAGCCTAAAAATAGCCTTAGATGTGTATGCAAGTTGACGAGAAAACAGTATTAAAATAGTGTGAATAAGACTAGCTAAAAATAAAATAGGTTGAAAATAGCCTTAAAATAGGGATAAAACAGGGATAAAATTGGGATAAAACAAGAAACAACCTAGGCCAACAGGCTGAAAATAGTCTTAAAATAGACATAAAATATGAATAAAATCAGGATAAGTATAGGAGAAAAACCTTGGACAACAGGGCAAAAATACCATTAAAATAGACATAAAACAGGAATAAAATTGGGATAAATAAGAACAATCTTTGAACAATAGGCTGAAATAGCCTTAAAATAGGAAAAAAAAAACAGGGATAAAACAGTTAAAAAGTAGGTGCACTATTTTAAACCAAGTTTATCCAGGGATAAAATAGGTTTAAAATAGACAAAATATAAATAAAATCTGGATAAGTAGGAAAAACCTTGGACAATACACTGAAAAATAGTGTTAAAATAGACATAAAACAGGGATGCAATAGTTTAAAAATAGACATAAAACAGGGGTAAAATAGATTAAAAATAGGTGTGCTATTTAAAACTGTTTAATAAATGCCATGTAAGGTACATGTACAATAGTAGCTGCCAGTTCATAGATCACAAATTAAATACAAAAGGTACAAAATAGCTTCAAAAGAGATAACATTGTAGTTAAATTAGACAAAAAAAACTTGTTGACAGACTAAAATTGGCAGCTTGTTTGCTCAAATTGTAGTATTTTACAATTGCATGTGCCTACATGATGGGATGGTTTTTGAGACACATTAAAGATAAAAAATTTTCACTCAGAGACTGTTTCAATTAATAACACTGTTTTATTTTTCAATCCAAAGTGATAAAAAATATAATACAAAAAGTAACACATATTAAAAAAACTCATGTTTGGGCAGTTAGCTAGCTGCAGTGGCTTTCTCCCAGCTGCCCATCCTTTGCCTTTTTGGGGCGGGTGTAGGTTTTCCTGTACTCTGAAATGAAAGAGCATAAACTAATTAGCATGCAGTATTTTACACACCAATAAATTTATGTGTCGTTTTTGTAAAAGATTAATTAAGATTGATTGAATGATGCAACAATGTCTCACTGAATAAAATGCTTTCACCGCATTCCTCTTTTGCTTCTGTTAAAACTAACGCAACACTTGTACATAACGTCTGGGAATAAAAAGTTGATTTGAATACAATTTGCACTCCATGTGTAGTCTATAACCTCCACTAACAAACAATCCTGTAAGTGGACGCTAATACTAGCAGGGTTGTATATAATAGCCAGCGGCCGGCGAAGTTCGCCAGCTTCTCTGCAAGGTTTTGCCAGCTACTTTCACTGCTTCACTAGTCAAGATATGTCGAGGAGATGATGTTTATCGAGTCCCACAACCCTCTATTTTTCAAAAAACTCTGGCTACTCAAAAACTTAAAGAAAATGCTGTTACCAGTGGAAAAGTTTATTAGTCCCCACCACTTAGTTTACAAAGACGTTATAGATATTTTATGAAACTGCACAATATTTAAATATTATTATTAATCAATTGCAAGCATAGGAACCTTGAAAAGTGAATGTTACTACACTTACTAACACAAGCCTCTATGACATCTTTGTCAAGTTCTTTGAAGGTCTTAGATAAGAGCTCTTCTCTGTTGTAAAAACCACACAGCAGTGACCTCACCAGCACTGTCCTAGATTTATTTTCAGCATCTTTAATGGCTGCACCCAATTTGTTAGGGCACATCCAGATGCCTGATCCACTGACAAGTTCTGTAAGCTAACCAAAAAAAAAGTGTTTTCAAAATTACTTTTTTATCTCTAATCTTTCAAGGATATTTTTAAAATAGATTAAATGAAAATAGCAAGGCACTTTTTGTAAAAAAGTGGAAGGAGTGCACTGGTTGCAGTTTAAAAAAAATTGGCTAAATACAGATCTTAGATTGGTTGAACTATGTCAATTCCTACCACTTGTTTTCTGTCTGTAGAAAGGTAAGTACATGTCATAATAGTATACACTCAGTTAACTTTATGCAATTTAAAACATAAAAACATGTATCCTATATATACTCCATCAGCTGTTCCTTTTTCCTTTGAAATTTTTCTGTGGGAATTGATTCCTGTACTTTCTGTTGATTTACCTGTAAAATTAATTACCAGTGTTAGACAAGTGTTTAATTAAGCATATTTGATGGATTTAAATATTGAGTCAGTAGGTTTACAGTATATATATGTAAAACAAAACAATGGCTTTTTAAATCATATCACAGTCTCAAAATATACAGAGAAACATAATGTTCTCATTGCATGAACTTTTGATTCGATTCTACGATTAAATTGTTCTTAAAGAAAAAGGCAAATCCATGATCCCCATAATTTGTATATGGAAATAGCAACTTACAATTTTACTGTTAACAGTGTATTAATTAATACTACTGCAGCCTATTTATTACTTACGGAGCTCTTCTTTCAGCATATGCATCTCTTCTTTGAGACGGAGTATTTCATCATCTTTCTTCTGTTTTTCTTCTTTGCACAAGGCATTGATACATTTAAGAGGTGCACGTACTGTTTTTGGCCTTTTCCCTCCAAAGTGTGGGTACTGTAATCGGTTTGCCTGTTGTGGGGTAGGGATTACCATTAATGAGTTTTCACTGTCATCATCTGACCAATCAGACTCGGACGAGCCATCCATGATATGCTCTTCATTCACTCTTTCAGTACTGCTTTCTGGTGTTGCCACTAGAATGGACTCCTCAATATCATTAAGCTTCCGGCAAAGAAGTGACAGTTCTTGCTTCTTTTCCTCTGTAGTCTTACGCTTTTTGGCAGGTGAGGTTTTCTTGGCTGAAAATGAAATTGACATGGAAGGGTTAGTTAGGATTTTAAAACACTAAAGAAACATTAAGCAGCATACAAAGGATAAAGCATAAACACAAACCTTGTTTCTCTGTTTTCCTCTTCTCTCTCATGTGTTTTCCACTTTGTGAAGTGTTATCAGCTGGTGCATGTTCTGTTCTCAAGAGAAAATTGTTGCTTTGATGAGTGAAACAAAGTAAATGTCAGTCATTCTTAATAAAGAAATTTACGTAGTGTGGCTCTTAAGCTTGTAACAGGTTTAAAGTAGGCTGTTTAAACCACTGTCTGACACACCCTGCATTTTCTGGCCTTGAGAACTGATCAATATTATTGTTTCTCTAACACACAATGGTTTGCAGGCACTTTTCTCAAAATAGGTCATAATACTGTATTTTATCGCTTTGGCCATGTGAGTTATGCCACAATGCCTTGCAATTACAGTAAAAGGTCAAAATTTAAAATTTTTACCTGCAATTGAATCCTCTGGCTCATCTTTTGTCGAAACATCATAATCATCAAACAGCTTCTTATTGGTCTTCCTCTTCCTTGTAGTGCATCCAGTGCTTTGCTTTTCTGCACTGATGGATTGGTCAGGAGTTATGCTCTTGCAGTTTTTATCTGCTTCACCCTTACTACCTGTTTTAAGATCAATACCAAAAGAAGCCTTCATAATGGGCAGCATACTTTCCGTGCACACTACATGACGTATAAAACTGGTCGAACTTTTACGTCTTGCAAATAAAGAAGCGGGAACGCTGTGAACAAATCACTGTGAAAATTAACGTAGCCTAAGAAGACCAAGAAGGAAAGGGGGCAATGCTACTGGGAGATTTTAAAAATGGAAAGTTCGATCTGAAAAAGGTGGTTGCCCAGTCGATCTGTAAATCGGTAAGCTTACCGGTATTTTTCAAAGACGACCGGCTTGACGAACCTAAGTTGGGTAAAACCTTTCGCAGGCCATTCTACCATGCTTTTAACAGCCGCAGTTTCAAAGTATCAAAGCCTATAAGTCATAATAAGAATTGTACCGAAGAGTAACCGCTTTCCGAGTATTTGAGTTTTTGTGATCGTGCGAGATTGCTTAACTTACCATGAACGGATAAAATTTTCCCCATCCAAAGGTCATTCTTGTACTGCATAGAGACTTCTGTTCCAACTTGGGCAGATCCTTTAGAAATCAACTTCTTTAATGAAATCGCCTCCACCAATTCATTTCCAAAGCCTCCTCTCCTTTCTTTTCCCAAGCAACTACAGCATGGCTTGCCGACTTTGATGATGACATACTGAAAAAGCCGTGCAATAGAATCAACATGCGTTCAACGATGACCATAATGCAAACTAAACTATACACATATCGTGTTTTGGACCATCTTCTGTCAAAACTAAATTTTAACAATTTATAAGCTTTGTAAACGAACGCAGTTTTAAACTTGTTTCGGTGTTAAGCTGTGAAACAAACGACTTGATTATAGCATGCAGTTTCTCGGCGGCTGATCTCTTTTGTTATCGGCTTTTCGTTGTCGGCATTCGTGTTCGGAAACAAAATAACTCGATGCTCATTGAGCTCTTTCCTATTAGCTTTGACTTTGTTAAGCTTTATTTCGGAAAGAGTTAATTTATTTTGCTCGTGACGTGCGGAGTAAAATCGCTAAGAGTCTTATTCGACCCCGTCAGTGTATAAATAGCGATTTTCGCCCAGAACGAGGAATGATTTCACCCAGAAGTGAGAAGTAACTAACTAAAAGGAATTTTACTTTTCACTTGTCCAAAGAAAACTAAAGTTAACTTGCAAAGGTGTAAGCCCTGAACGAACGTTGTGTAATGCGTGAAAACGACGATTTGTTCTGAGACCACGATGAAACGAACAAGTTGTCACTTTCACTAATTCACTCGCATTCTTAAAACTTTGTCATGGTCATTGCCTCAGTCATAAGTTTTTTTTCCGGCTATCGCCCTGGATGTATCAAGCATTCAAAATCATTGAATCATAGCAATACTTTTAAGGATTACAATGCGCACTTACCTAATAAGTAGTACACTTGAAAGACTGAAGCCGATAAAAATGAAGACAGAAGAGTGAAAAGGTTTGGTAACGCCGTTCAGTCGAACTTGAGAAATTGATCGTTCAGGGCAATTCGTTTAAGTTCGACCGCATGGTAGCCTCGTTTTGAGGATTGGCATTGTTCTCTTCCCGCCACAACTTTCAAGCTCCTTATTGGTTCAAGACTCTTATCCAGTTTTTGTCAGTCACATTCTGGGCTTGGCTGCTATGCTGTTCACGCATTCGTGCTTCCTTCCCAAAGCATGGATGCAGGGGACTCAAGCTACAAAAAGTGGAGATTTCAAGCTGAAAGTGAGCCTTCGCGTTCAACTCTTTGGCGAAGAAAGAAACTTAAACGAAAACTTCAAACCCACCAAGAAGACCCACCAAGAGTTGTGTTACAACGAAACATCACAACATCGACAGGATTCCCAAGATCAAGATCGACGTAAACATGGCCGCGGCACCGCATCAAAGCTACAAAGCGGCACAGGAGTTGTCGAAATGATGCAGACGATTTAAAGTGACGTTATTTTTTCGGACCAATTTTGTCTTGGTAAGCGTCTCTTTTATTCTTTTAAGTCACAAGCTGAGCGAAATAAATATTTTTGCACAATGTTTACGTGATGTATGAAAGCTTTTTGATCGAGTGTTTTTTGAATATTCCCATGTGAAGTTTTCCTTAAGTCACGAAGGGCCTCCACATTGAATGCATTTAGAGATTAGAAGTTAGAATTGTGACAATTGTGGCATTACGATTTGTGTCAAAACTTCGTGATATAAATACATACATGTAGTGCTCAGACCGCAAGAGTTACTTTCTATAAACAAATTGCACTCTTAATATTATTTCTTTATTATATGGCAAGATAGGCTTGAGGTGAATTTCCCAAACCCATAGAATAAATGTCATAGAATGATCATTATAATAGGACTCCCACATTCTTGTGTACCTACAGAATGGGTTAAGACTATATCTGCCATTAAGTAATTTTATTTATAATTTTCTTTTGATAGCAGATAGCGATGTTTCCTTTATTTCTGAAAATGCTGCTGATCACAAGTTCAATGAATTTGTCAGCTTGATGCAAGATATACCATCCAATGAAGAATTTCCTGAAGAGAGTAACACTGTGCAGGAGGAAATCCCAGATACTTACATGTATGCAGAAGAAGTAGCCAGTTTAATTGAGGAAATAGAGGTGGAAAAAGTGACATTTGGTGTTGAAGAAACAAAGGATAAAAGCACAGAACATGAACTGTTGTATCAATATAGCAGAATTACAGTTGGAGAAAGTTTAGCTCTTACAATGGCATTTATTATGCAGCACAAACTGTCCATGGTTGCGTCTAATGATCTCATTAGCCTCCTTGAGTTGCACTGTCCCAAGGAAAATAATGCAGTGAAAGGATTGAGCCAATTCAAAGAACACTTCCAATATCTAAAGCATCCTATGAAAAAGCACTTTTGTTGCCCCAATCCAAAGTGTCAAGTCTATATATCTGTTGGTAAACCAAAGGATGGTGATGTTTGTAGGATATGCAGTGGACCATTATCAGACAAGTCTTTTTTCATTGAGCTTCCAGTAGAAGACCAGCTGCAAACTATTTTGTCACGTAAGTTATACAATATTCTTTTGTACAAGTATGTTTTATGCACTATTTTAATAATCCAGGGTTCTCCCGAAATTTAGAACTACTCGGAAAAATTTTTCAGTAGCCGGAGTCAGCTTCATTTCTTTTCAAGCCGACCCCCAAAAATGTATGTATATTTCCCCAGAGTAGCTGGTGTGCGCAGGTCAAGTAGACAGTGATTTTCGCAGGTTGCTTGAGCTTCTGGAGAACCCTGAGAACCACTTAAGTGCTCTTACACCTTTTGCTACAGTTTCAGCTTATGTTGGTGTTGGGAACCTGTTGAGATGTCATGAAATTGATTATCACAAATAATTGGACTCAGCGTGATGTTGATGATTGTTTTGCTTTCACTAGCATGTAATACAATCTGTAAGCCAAATTTATCATATAGGTTTGACATAACTTTACTGCTTTTGTCGAACAGGTCCCGGTCAACTTGAAAAATTAAAGTACAGGTTTAAAAGAGAAACTACTGATGGCAGTTCAATCAAAGATGTTTATGATGGTAATCTGTACAAGATGTTTTCAGGACCTGGTGGTTTCTTAGCAAGTGCAACCAACATTTCACTCCTTGGAAACACGGATGGAGTTGCACTTATTCGATCATCAAGTTATGGAGTATGGCCGGTTTTTCTAGTGATCAATGAACTTCCCCCTCTTCAGAGGTAAAAATATTAATTAAATACATAGTTTTTAGTATATATACAAGTCATAAATCTATGTGACTGTAGTGCAAATACAGGCAAAGTGGACATCTTTGTGGATGATCTTTTTTCCTTTACTGTCAATGCATGTCATTAAAAGTAATGCTATAGAAGGTTTCAAACAGATTATTTTAACATTGTCTTTTTACAATTTTATTGACAGGTTCAGCAGGATGAATCGCATTTTTGCTGGACTTTGGTTTGGTAAAGGAAAACCCCATTTTCCAACATTCTTACAGCCATTTGCTATTTCTCTGAGGACCCTATATAATCCAGGTAATAAAATTATATTTCTTTGATAACATTTTCAACATTTGAAACGCCTAGCACATGGTATACATAGAGTTGTTTCAATGCATATATTTAACACTGACATGCCGTCCACGTCTCAAAAACAAAAGCTCCCTATTTTGTTCTTGGATACATACTTTCGCTAATCACTTAATTTTTTTTTTTTTTGGGGGGGTGGACCACTAAGCTTGACTTCTGGGCACCCTATCCTACAAGGTTGAGTTGAACAAAGATGAAATTTAATTCCTACATGTACATACATGTAGGAATGATAAATAAACGGTATATATTGCTTCGCAGGATTGCAGGTGTCAGTGGGGGATGGAGATGTGGTCAATGTCAGAGGTATACTTCTTGATGTGACACTGGATTCCCCAGCAAAGGCCTTGTGGCTGCAGATGAAGCAGTTTAATGGGTACAGCGGGTGCTCTAAATGTAAAGAGAAAGGGTGTCAGCATGTCATTGGCATTGGAAAGAAGGGTAGAAACAGAAAGTGCCACATATACCCCTACCATGCTTCCTCAAGCAGTGGTCATGGTGAGGTCAGAAGGCACAATGAGGTAAAAGAGCAGGCCATCCAGGTGTTGAAGAGGAAAAAGGAAGGTGCCAAAACAGTAAGTTAACATTTGTCAAATTGTTCCAGAGCATTCCACTAATTTTAAAGTTGATGAACAGAGAAACTCTGAAGTTCATATTTTGTTTTAAAAAAATGACTTTTTTAATTAGTCAGACTTTAGGTTACTGCAATTTACTGGTTGAGTATTTACAGCAGATAAGAGTCAACTGCACCACAATGTCAAATGTTTATGGAAGAGCTAATTATATATTGTATTTCCATGTATGCCCTAATCTTACAAAGGAGATATATATATATAGTTTTCTTCTCATTTTAAGTAGTAAATAAATATATTAAGTATTGATTAAAGCATTTTTTCCTCCCATCTTCATCTCCTCAGAATTATGATATAGAGGGAGTTCTTGGTTTATCCTGGGCATTTGGAATTCCTACGTTTGACATCATTCGTGGTACTGCCATTGATTACATGCATTGTGTATGTGAAGGTGTAGTGGAGCAGTTGTTAAATAGGTGGTTCTCTCAGGACAACAAGGACAAGCTCTATTTCATCGGGAACAGAATTGAGGAAGTTGACAAAGAATTCCTTTCTATTCAACCTATAAGTGAGGTAACCAGAACACCAAGAAGTATTGTGGATAAGAAGGATTGGAAAGGTTAGTAAAGGGCTTCTGGGTTGTGTTTGTCATGTGAATATCAGTATTGATCTATACAATATGTGGTCAGGCTGAACAATTTACTATACCCAGCACTTTGATATACACGAATGGGGTTTCTTGGGAGGGGGGGGGGGGAGCAGGGGAGGATTCCACCATGACAACTAAATTAGATTCTGGCTCCTTGAATCAATTTTGAACTTTCTTAACTGAAGAACTTTCAAAAAATTAAACTTGTGTATTTGAAATATGTGACACAACAGTCCCTGAAGATGTAGATGTAGAACTGTACATTGATTTGAATTAATCTTTGATGTATTTATCACTTGACTTTCCTTAGCATCAGATAAAAAGAATTTCCTGCTGTACTATGCTGTGCCACTTCTTCTGAAGTACCTACCAGATATCTATGTTCTTCATCTGATGCTTTTAGTTGGAGGAATTTACAGACTGCTAAAAGAAACCATCTCTCTTCAGGAGAGGGAAAGCTCTGCTTCATGCTTGAAGTTATTTTGTGCACAGGCTGCTACTCTATATGGTATGTACATGTACACTGTAATGTCACAGTTAGGTTGCTCTATTCCCCACCTCTTGTGTAGTTTTTTTTTCTGAGAAGATTACACTTTGCTTAGTCACTGCTTAATTTTCTATTCTCTTGCTGTCTATAGCTACCTTAAAAATTGAGTTGAGTCTTAGTGTCAGATTTGACTGGGAGCATCCTGAAACAGATTTCTTTGCACCGAATTAAAAAAAAAATGCATTGTATCATGTAAGGTAATATTCTTAGTATACACACATGCACTTTCATGAGCATGTTTACCAAAAGTTGAATGCCCCTCATATGTTCCTTCAGGTCCACAGTTCACGACATACAATGTTCATCAACTGCTACATCTGAGAGACTGTGTTGAAGATCTTGGGCCTCTTTGGAGTAATTCTTGTTTTTTCTTTGAAGACCTTAATGGAGATTTCCGTGATTTATTTCACGGTACACAGAATATTGATGGACAGGTACAAGTATAGTATGATTGGTTATATCTGTGTGGATATGAATGAGAAATTTTGGGGTAAATAAAGTATAGTTTTTAATGGAATGTTTTGTTTCCTTTAAGATTCTGCATGGTGTTTCTGTTACACAAAAGTTGCCAGAGCTGGCTTCAGACATCTCCAATCTTGAGGCTCAAAACATGTTTTCTCAACTCACCCAAAAAAATCACTATAAAAGGTAAGATTCAGAATCTGTGTGATTAATATGAGAGAGTTAAAGAGCGAGAGAGCTTTTTGATTTTCCCTTTTTTGAAAAGGAAATGTCTACTACGTAGATTGTTCTGAGTAATCCCATTGATTCCTACAAATACATGTATAACTACAAAAAGCTTGCAAGAGTGTTAGTAAATGTCTGTGCATGATGTAAGGTTGTGTCCATCCAAACCCTTTTTCACACTTATCATTAATTTGATGTTCCAGGTCCAAAACTGAAGAGATTGAACCAGGAATCTTTGTGATTGGGGCACTGGAGAAAGTTTCCATCAATGCAGAGACCCTCTCTGAAGCAGAATGGAATGCACTAAGAAGAGAAGTACCAAGTTGGGGAAAGATGTGGTCTTTTAAGCAATGCTTCACAGTTAGCTTCTCTGGGAAGAAACAGTCAGAATTTGGCTTTGTCCTTAATTATGTGAAGGTTCAGGAGAAGTGCCACCAAGCATCTTGTATGAGTGCAAACTGTAATTGCCAGTTAGAATGCAGCTACTTTGCTCTACTTAGCATTCTGGATAAGCACCTAAACCAACTACCAAGTCTAAAAGGAACAGTTGTGGTTGGTCATATCCTAAAGGTCGAAAGGACAACAAACATTGTTGCTATTCCTCTAAAGTGTATTGAGCAAAAGTGCATGTTGGTGTCAACTTCAAATGGAATTTTTGTTTGTCATTTGGCAAACAGAATAGAACGAGACTGATTGTTTGAAGATAATTTCAACTGTGAAACTTGTGTGTTACAGTGCAGTTTAGAAATCTTATAACAAGGAAACTTTGCGTGCAAATTTCAGTGAATTTATGGCTGGTGCCAAAACAAAACAATCACTGTCTAGAGCTTGAATGCAAGTGGATTTATTCTAACTCAATAGAAACACAACAGAGTTCGTGTTTTCCATTTCTTTTAGAAAATACTGAGACGAAGAAAAACGACTTGTTTACTTTGATCATAAAAATGTTAATTTTCTCTTTGCGCATGCCATCATAACATCAACAGCCCATGCTAGTTCTGTGTTTCTATCAAGTTATAGAAGCAGTTTTGAACCAATCTGCACGCATATTTTTGGGGGCTATTTTCTATATGTCATTGGACAGTGATGGGTTGCAAAATATGTTTCAGTATTAACCAATAAAATAGGAATAAAATATGATAGTTTTCAAGTTTTTTGTTTCACTTGCCATATATGTTAAATAACATTGTTGGGTGTTAGAAATAAAACAGGATTAAAATAGACTATTTTATACATATTTTGCACTTTGGAGTTGAATCTCCCTTGAAAAACAGGAATAAAACAGTCTATTTGATGTCTATTTTACATCAGTCAAGGTTTCCATCAATAAAATAGGATTGCAATAGCCTATTTTATGTCTATTTTCCAAGGCAACTAGCAATAACCTTTCCATTTTGCAGAAAAAACATAAATAAAATAGACTATTTTATCACTGTTTTATACAGCAACACTGATATCAGAATGTAAAATAGGATTAAAATAGCCTGTTTTACAGACTATTTTTCAGTGGGTTATGAGAAAATAGAGATAAAATATACCACCCTGTGGAAAATAGATTTAAAATAAAAGTAAAACACAAATAAAATAGATGCTCTATTTTCTCTATCTGGTAAAATAGAAATAAAATATAGCTCATGGGAAAAAAATAGGGGAAAAATAGGTGTGATAGCATTAAAATACTTATAAAATATTGATAAAATAGGATTATTTTTGTAAGGGTACTGCAGTCGTTATTGCAGTGTTCATCAGAGTTAAATGCAGATGCTCAATAGCACAACTTGCTTCCCCTGCAATGCACAATAAAGATAATAGTGACACGTTAAATGGTTACACACTGTATAATATACTGTCACTGAAAATATGAATATCTTTAATTTCCTTCCCTTTCTCCTCCATTGCCCCCCCCCCCCCTAATAAAAATAAGTTAATTATCTAACTGTGCAGTTTCCCAGTGTATTTCTTGCTTTTCTGGAAAGAGTTAGAAAAAGAGTGAGAAAGGAAATGCCAGTTATTGTGTCATACTTTTACTCTTGCTCATACTCTGAAGAAACATTGGGGCTAAAATAATCCTTTTAACCTGGGAAAAATGTATTGTTATGTACAGCTACATGTAATTTTAAATGTCTATGAAGACTAGGAATTTAGGGACATGTCATGAATAGCATAGTAAATTCACACCATTCTTTTTTTCTGCCAATAAATTGTCTGGTTGTTTTGCCATGTGATTTAAATAGTTGCTTGATACATTTAGATACATGTATTTATTTGGTATGTAAAGTTTCCATATTCGGTTAAATTGTGTATTAATAATAATCTCATATGATACACATAGGGAAGTATTTAAACAGCTTTCATGGAAATATAAATAGGCTTATGATCACTGCATAAGACTCCAGGGTACCTGCTGATTGTACACATTGGTATAAACATGATCTACAGTATCTGTGTACAGTAATCAGCAGTGAACTGGTTAATCAACTGAGTGTATCCTTTGTCTGTTATAAGATTTTTTTTTTCAAGCCTTTTCTGAATTTCCCTGTATTAGATCAATATTGAAGTCGCCAAGCAGCACAGTTGGAATTGTATGTTCTATTAATACTGAATTGTGAAGATGAGTGAGAGCATGAATTAAATGCGAAATTGTAACTTAAGTTTTCGAGCGATAGATACCAATAACATGAATATTTGGAATTGGTTGGCTTAACACCATAACAGTGATTTCCAAATTATTAAAGTTATATCTGTATGGAATTTTAGTACAATTCAAATCATTCTTAATTTACACAGCGGCTCCATAGCAAGTTCTTATATTAGACTAATTAAAGTCATTTCTGTTAAGAGTAAATTGACTTTAATAGCTGATATGTACATGTATCATCTCTATCTAACAAGCAAAGTTTTGATTCAACAAAAATGTTCACCTCAGCTTTTTGAATGTTGTAATCACTTCACACATCATCTATGTGAAGGTACAGAGACCTAACATTCTGAAACAAGATTGGTTTTGTTTGGTGTAAATTGTCAGTCTGTAACACTGCTAAAGGCACGAGCTTACTTGTGTTCTTAGTCTACTCATTTCACTTTTAACTTTTTCACTAACTTTTATTTTGTTTTCATTCAAGCTAAGAATATGCAGTGCATATGAATAAGAATAGCACCTATTCAAGAATGAGGCATACAACAATAGGTGCTATTCTTATTCAAATCAGCGATCCGAGTTGATGGTGGTCCGACTTTTGTACCTGCCTACACAGCCTACACAGAGCTGTACCAGTGCTTCTTTCCGAACGAAATAATCCCCTCGTATAAAAGGCATAGTAAAAAATACGGCACAACAAAGGAGGCTTACCTTTAGCTTCCGATGATCGTAGAGCGTTCATTCCACGTTGCATTGTTTCCTCCTCTGGGACATTTTAAAGACTTTAAACGATTCGTCCTCGATCATGACATCGTCGCTTTTTAGCATCGTAGCTTTGACTGTTTAAAGATTTCAAAGCGAGCGTCGTAGCTTTCAGGGTTTCAATGTCCATTGCTGTGGCTAGTATTCCTTTATTTGACAATTTTCCATTTTACTTCACGAAGGTCTAACTGAACGAAAAACCATCCTTCTGCCGTGTTACGCTATGCTGTCGCACAAAAATGGTAAAGTACGTCCTTCTAATCTTTCCATGTCCATTTGGCGCAGCTACTGGATTGAACCAAGGATTGAACCAAAAACCACCTTCGTGTCGCGTCAACCGCCATGTTTAAACTCCATGCTAAGGCTGGACAAAAATTCTGCCTCTAGTCCCCCCTAAAACCTGCCAAACATACAGGACGAAGTATACAGGACAAAACCATACTTAGCAGGGGAGAGATAGGAGAAACTATTTAATCTGATTTTAATGAATAAATTAATCAGAATCGAGTGAGTGAGTGAGTGAGTGAGTGAGTGAGTGATCGAGCGCCATCCGACTGCCTCCTAAGCTCATGGATGTAATACATCCATGAGCAAAAAGGTAAAAAAGTCTTTCTCGTAAAAAGTATCCACAGTGCTTGAAATATGCATACGAGCTATTGGCAGTAACGTTGAGCATCGCCTGTGCCATTGCGATTTTGTTTTCACTGGCAGCTAGCATCTTGTGGCGACGTAAAAATGCCTTTATCTCATTGAAGCAATATTCACAGGTGTTGAAATAGGGCGAGTAAGGTGGCTGAAACAATAGTCTTACACCGCAATCGGCTAACATATCCCTGAGCACTTGTTCAATGCAATGACCGTGGTGGAAGCCGCAATTATCCATGACTACGCAATCTCCCCGCTCAAGCACTGCACTCCCGTCAGCTTGATGCTCTTGAAGAACTTCGTCAAAGACGTTTAGCAGTTCAAATCCATTAGATGGACCATCCAGTATGTTGTAAAAATCAACGCTGGAAAATGAATGCAAAAGATTGCATAAGACGCATAGCGCTGAATTTCGAAAGCAGCCTGACCTAGTGGCGCGCTCCCGTAGCGTCTGTTCCCTGTAGTTTTGATTACACTGGATTCGTCAAAGAAATGCAGCGTCATTGGGTTGATGTTCGCTATTTCAGTAAGAAAATCATCAATAGCTGTTGTTGCTTCACGGGTTGTAGATTCGAGTGGAATAGTTGTAAGTTTCTTTCTTGTCATTACAAGTTCTTTGCAAAGGACCTTGTTGATCTGTGATACGCTTGGCAGATTGGCAGGATGAACTACGCCATCAAGTAGAAGCCTCTGTTGTAATTCGGTCAAGTAAGTGCTCGGTTTCATTAGTTTTTGTACCTCTATATACTCTACGACTTGTTCATCGATTTTGGGCCTAGGAAAGCCAACTCTACTGCCTCTGAGGGATGTTTTTTCTTCATTGTAACAGTCTATCACTTTCTGTACAAAACCGGGGCTCGAGCGAATTTCCCGTGCGATTTGACGGTTGCCAAATCCATCATGATAAAGGTCCAACACTCGTTTTCTGTACATTGCAGGTAGGGCTCTTCCATTATCAAAGGTTCCATCATACCTGTTCAGTCTTAGTTGAACATCAGCTAGTGTAAAATAGAATAAAAATATAATTTTGTAAAAAGACACGGATCGTCAAGCAATCCCGAGTTCATATATTTTAGAAAAGGAAAACTTACAAGCACTTCAAACTCGAGTGTGTAGCATTGTAGATCTCTTGATCAATGTTTCATTTAATATTTCACAACCGTGAACTTTTAAAAGTACAGCGCTTTAGTCATATTCGGTTTCCCACCGAATTCTATCCCGCTGGTATCAACTCGTCAAATATATGTCAAAAATATATCAAAAAATGTCAAAAAACCGTCTGGGTATTCACGGTAACATGCGCAGCATTGTAATGCGGTTAGACGGGGTTTTGCTGAGGTGAAACTGCAGAGCAAAACCGTGATTCGACCGAGGCAAAATCGCGGCAAATGGTCCCAAGCGGTACTGTATTTTAGCCTTAGGAGCTAAATACTTTTGGGAGCTTGGTAGAATACATGTATCGCTGCAGTGTAAATGGGACAACTTTGTTATCAACTATAACAGAGTGGAAAATTATTTGCTTGAAATTGGCAGGGGAAAATTCTTCCACATTACCAAAGCAACAAAAGCCCTTGGGTAGAACAGCGTTTTTCCCATCTCTATGGTCTCATCTGCAGTGGTATCCAGAGTGAAATTTATGTCCCTTGTCCCTCCTCACTTCGTCTGCCTCACAGCAACAAATCGCTTTTGTTTTTCATCATAGTGGAGCCAACCAAGTTGTAATTTTTTCAATGCCTTCTTTTCTGATGGCTTCCCTTTTTTCTCTTTTTCAACAGTTGCGTTTAATCATTGGTAGGAGCTTCAAGTTTTCTCTTTGATTTGTTTTCCTCTAAAATGGTCTCCAAAAGAGCTACCTTCTCCCTATGCTTGCCTTTTTCTTCTTATCTTCCAATAATTCCTGACAGTATCTCTTGAGAGAAATTATGTCTCCCTTTTTCAACAGGCCCAGGTTTCTCAAATCTTTATCTGTGGCATGTCCAGCCAGTTCCACTCATCCCACTCATCCCTCATAGGGTCGGTTTCATTTGCTGCCTTTAAATCAAGCCAATCCATGCCTAACAACTCTGCCATGTCTCAATTGTGACAACCTGAAAGACACCGCTTCAACCAACTATGCAAAATAATAGACACTTGAGCTCCAGTATCCCAGAGGGCATTAGCCTCAGCCCCATTAAGTAAACATTTGACAGTACATTTACGCCCCACAAGACGAACTACCTGGGCATACTCCTGTGGTGACAAATGGTTTACAAAGACACCTGTCTTCTCTCTGTCTTCTCTGCACTTTCGCTCTTCAAAAGAGGATATGACCTGGCAAAGCGTCTTGTGTTGTCTCCAGTGTTTCTGTTGACATTTCCTTCAACAATATCTAACAGCTTTACAATTGCTACACTGCTTCAAAGAGGAGGTACTCTCTCTGCTTTCACAGAACCTGCAAACATGGTGGGATGAGTTTGTTCCAACTACACCTTGTCCCGCGGATGCAGCCTCCTACCGTTTTGCAACACCCTTCTACATCCTCGTGCAAAATGATCTGTTGAGCCACATTTGAAGCAATGATCACAGTTGTCTACACCTGCTGCCGTACATGAACTGCACTGACGCCGCTGAAACTGTGAGCCGTTACCAGATGCATAGTGCCAGGTAGGATTCCTTGGATCAATATCAGTATCTGGGCAACTGCGCACCTACCCCTCCCCTAACCCAACATGTTATCATAAGTTAATAAGTCAGTGCTGCTGTTGGGTTAGGGGAAGGGTAGGTGCGCAGTTGCGCAGATACTGATATTGATCCAATTCCTTTCCACTAGGGCACTGGTTCTATCAAAGGCTTCTTTCGGGGAGGCAAGATTTGACTGCACTGCTTCCAATGCTGTCCCCAGAGTATTTGGCTTTGACCCCTTTTTCTGGGACTTACAACTCTCACCCTGGGATGCTGGACCTGAACTTGGCTGAGTGTGGTTACTAAGAGGCAAAGCAGTTTCAACCTGGTTAATCCTTGCCCCTTTCCTGCCAGCCACACCTATCTTATTCTGGTGTTCTGCCTTTGCCGACATAATCTGGTTAACCCTCTCTCAAGTTGCTCATCAGTTACAGAAGCTACTTCCAGTAAAGGGCGCATTTAAGCTCAAACTGATTCTTCTTGTAACCCTGTCTCTACTACATGGAGGAAAAATGCTTGGACAAGAGATGGCTCACACTTGATGGAACCATCAGTGGCATTTGATACAACAATAATCTGCTGTTTTAAGTTTAAGCCCCGCACAAAAAAATTTTGTGGAGATTCTTTTGCTTTCTGGTGTAAGGCAGATAGTTCCTAATACAGTTCCGTTGCTGACTTTTGCTTAAAATGACATTTCATGATCTGCCTTAAGCGAGACAATGATAGATCCTGTATGATCTCCATGTAAGACCTCAAGTTAAGGCTTGGACTAACTGCATGAATGACAGCTTCTACAATCTCACTATCTTCATAGCCCTCCTTTATCCCAGATTCTATCTGCCGTACCAAACTAACAAACGACACCCTGTCCTAAAAATTATCTCCCTCCACAACACCATAAAAACTTGAACTCCCGCCTAAGCACCCTACTAACATCAACATTTACTTTCATTTCTGCTCCTTGCGGTTTCTCTGATGCTTTTTCTGTTGGGTTAGTTGGTTCAACTTTTACTTTTATCAGTGTTCCTTTTGTTGTGTTATCTTTGAGTGGAGGTGGTTTTCCATTCACAAATGCAAAGAGGCCGACCAGCAGTGTTTTGTTATCGTCTGCTTCGCTCACATCTTACTCTATTTTCTCGCGGACTCGCTTTGACAGCTGCAATTTTCCTAGCTTTTCCTTCTCCAGTACTAAGTGTTCAGCTAGCTGTCCCAGTCCATCAACATCAAGACCACAAACTTTGGCTTCCAATTCGAGTTTAACCTCCTCAATTTCACTTTCTGACGCCATATCCAGAGATAAACAAAAATAAACAGATGAAACAGCTTGCTTGTTACCTCAGCATTTACACCCATACCATGCTTCTTGACGAAATTACACCAGGCCAGAAAGCATTTTTATCTAAAACGTGACTTGTCTTAAACTTTCCATTCGCTGGCATAACAGAAACTGTCGTCCACATGCAAATCCACCAAGCTATCATGACGGGTAAGACTCATTGGTTCGCAAAAGTGAACTACAAAGCTCCACAGTTTCGTCTTGTCAGTACATTCAGGCAAAATGTGCCTGAGTGACAATCCTGGCGGGTCGCCAAATGTTATTGCTGTTGTTGAAGTTCAACCAAATTGAAGATTAAAACTTTGAAAACGATGAAACAACTTTTAATATATTCTCTTCGACTTCGGTTTTGCGATCTCGTGGTCGGAGAACACGAGAACAAGTATCGCTCAACTATCGGTCGACATTTGACTGTTTCTGAAGTATCACTTGAGTTTCAGCTGACACTCGGCCAATATGTTGACTGTGTCTCGATCGAGTATCAGTCAAATGTCGATCGAGGATCTCTCAATTTTTTATTGATATGTTGGCCGATACTCAAAGAATTCACCTTTTCGGCATTAGTTTTCATGTGTAGTGTCACATGACTTCTGATGTAGTTCGGACATTCTAGTCAACCACATGTGTTTGATAAGTAGTGTTCTGACAGAATGGTCATGACTAAAAGATGTGCTTTTGGTACTTGTAAAAACGATTCCCGATACCTTGAATCGTGGAAAAGAAACCCTAACGGCAATCCAGTGAAGTTCTTCCATTTTCCTGGCACAGTTAGACAAAATGCAGAAAGGCAAAAGTGGATACAAGCATATCACCGTGGTGACTTGTTCGTGTGCACGAAAGAAAGTACATTTGTAGTTCATCTTGTTGGTGGAAATGGTCCAACAAAAGAGGATCCTGATCCTATATCTCCCGTTGCCAGTAAAGAAAGTGTAAGTTTATTAATTGTGCTTTTATAACACCGATGTCTCACAACGCCGGTGTAATTTTTCTAATTTTCCGCACACTTGTCTGTAAATTTGGCTGGGTAGAAGGGGCGGAGACGGGAAAAAAATTACAAACAAATGTATGAAAAATTAGAAAAATTAACTGAGTGTCTGGTAAAAGAGATGCCAAAACTTGATGTGACATTTTGCAGGTAGTTTAGTTAGATACCAAATCAGTCACTGTTGCATAAAAACTTATTTATTCCGTACATATAAAATAAAGTTTACAGATTATTGGCGATTGATTGTAATACACTTCATAGATGTGGGAACGTTTGGGTTTTAAAAATAATTTGGGTTCTTACTGGCTACGAGCAGGTCCATTCAGATGAGAGCAGCAGCGGAGTAGTTGTGAGGCATTTTTGTTGCCGGTCTGGTACTGCTCCCAGGCGTCGAACAGTTTCTGTTGAAGTTGCCTGTACTTTTTTCTTTGGATCCATTTTAACTTCTTGGCTGATACAAGCTGGATGGTGATGAAAGTTAGGCGGGCTTAGCGATGAAGGAGTTCGATTAGCAGGTAAAACTCTAATCTGCATTTGCCACCAGCTCAGCGGTTCAGAGCGTTGTGCCACCCCTCTAGATCATTGTTTTTCCGGATTGGCTGCTTGAATACACTCCATTCTCTTGGGAGGAAGATGGTACTGTCTATCCACTGCTCCTGGATGTATATTCAATTAGGTTGCGGAGGGGCTGGGTCTCTGCCTGAACGCTGAGGTGCATGAATATGGGTCTGATTTTGCACTATTATTACGGCATTAGCGCTGAATAAGGAAACGATCATGATAGAGTTTAAGTTCCCTGTGATCGGCTGATTTTAGTTTTTAGCCGGAAATCATCGGTCGTTTCTTAGGTGCAGGGCCTCTTAAATCGGGCATTATGAATTATAATAATAAAAATACCTCTTCCACTATAGCCGAAGTCGGCTTGAACTTATCCTCCAGAGCCTTCCCTTTGACCAAATTGACGATCTTGGCCGCTGTCATTGCCCCTGCTTTTGCTGGATGATTATGAGCATTTTCTCCAAAGTGGAAGTTGCCGTCCCACTGTATCACCGTAGCCTTGCACGCATTTCCTCTGGGACAGACTACACATTGCCAATAGGTTGCATAAGACCGCTTGGATCTGACATTATAGCTGTAACCCAGGCTGTCCAGTAGTTTGGTTTTGCGATGCTTGCTTCCATCTTTCACTAGCTGTAACGTTAGCTGATGATCGTTTAAGTTCAACAGGTATTCCTCCAATCTCCCAGGACTGGCTCTTTGATCGAAGATTCAACAATAACACTTGGCTCTGGAGAAAGGAAAAAAAGACTAACATGTTATGTAAAAGGGCTGCTGAAGTTCATGAAATTGACCGAGGCTTGCAATCTAGTTGAATTTTATGATAGATAATACAAGCTGAGTGATGTGAATTTATAACTAATAACACAAGTAGAATCGACGTCCACTCATTTCACACAATTAATTTGACTTCGGAAATTTATGAATAAGGGTAAATCTTAAAATGTTTCACTGCTATATCTTATTAAGTTACCTTGCTCATTCCTTGTATCCGATGGAGGACTTGGCGGGGCAGTTAGAATCTTCGACCACCTCACACCCAAAATGCAAACTGTCTTCTCCGAAGCGAAGAAGTTTAAATCTAATCACCACTTTGAATTCTGTTAGACCAAGAATTCATGTATTCATCTTCGTAAGGACCGGGATTCCCGCGTGCTGAAGATCAAGGATATCGAGGATCTAAACAAACTTCTACGATAAGTATATAAAATTTATTTGAATTATGCCTGTCAAAAACTCTAATAACACAGCAAGACTTCTGTTAACATGCAGTTCCAATCGCCTCCAACAATGAGGTTGGTTAATTCAGATTTGTCAATGATACAATTATTCAGTTCTTGGATAAATTCTATTAGCTCCGATGGATTATTTGGTGCATAGACATTGCAGAATGAAACTCTCTGCCCATTTGTACTAACTGTAATCAAAACAATTCTACCTGAGTTATCACTATAAAAGTATTGCACATTATGGATTATTGAAGGGTCTATTAATATGCAAGTACCTTTGCTGTGTCGGGACCCATGGGGGAAATACATTTTTACATCCCATTCGTTTTGCCAAATTGTTTCGTCTTTTAGTTCAGAGTAAGTTTCCTGAAGAAAGTAAATGCTTGCCTTTTGATCTTTTAAAAATGAAAAGATGCTCCTTCTTTTTGCTTGATCCCGTATTCCTCTTACGTTGAGAGAGATAACTTTGCACATTAAGTTGTTTTGCATTGGAATATGATTGTGTAGTTTGGAAAAACAAAACACCCACTGAAAAATAAAATAAAGGATACAACAAACGTTAGTTGTACTAAATAAATTAAACAAAAATTAAAGAGATTAAGGTTCTCGCTACGCTTTGAGACTTCACTTCCCTCCAAGATGGCGCACGGTTCGGAGAGTTCCGATTCTGTAGATTCTGGTTCTGAACTTTCAGATGTTGAAGATATCGAACTACTAGACAATGCGGCCATAGAGATCATGCCGTGGCGATTTGAGCCGCGAGGCCGTCCTCGAGAAAGATTGCATTTTGAGCGAGAAGATGAAGAAAGAGTAGATCGTGATGATCGTCGAAGAAATACAGATTGGTGAGTTTTCTTCGGTGTTTGTAACTTAACTCCACTCACAGCACGGTTGTTCAATACGAGTGTATGATCTTGAATTAAAAGAACTCTGTATCTATGCATTTCAGTGTCGTGAAGTTTAAGATAAGTGAAGCCAAATCGTTATATTACAAAAACAGTTTCCTACCTATGCGACATATAAACTGTATGGTGTAAAGTATATATGAAATAATGGGTGATGCTCGATATACCAAGTCAATATATGCACTATTGTCTCGTTCGATTGTGTGAATTCTATTGTGTTATTGTGTAAGGGGTAAGGATCATTGTTGTGTTCTTTGTGACGTAACTCGAGGCTTGCTATTCACTTGGTATATCGTGCACCAGCCGAAATAATTTGATATGAACTGTATCTCGCAGTTTCATGCAGATTAGTGCTAACTTAGTAGTAATTTTATGGTGCCAAGACCATCGAAGAAGCGTACAGTAGTAGAGTCCAGGCGTTGATGGATCTTTGAAAGAAATTGCCTCAAATTTTGATTGACCAAAATGGCAGATAGTTTAGACTCAAGATAATTTACATTATCAACGGAGTTGATAATGTAAATTGACTACCGTACAGAGATTCTAAAGCTCAATTACGGTGGTCAATTTACATTATCAACTCCGTTGATATTACCAAAATTCTTGTATACAACTCCCCACCGATGCAGCACCACAGTTTCTTTAGAAACTACCCCCTTTATTTATTTGTAGTTTAGACTCAGCTCGTTTAGTTTAGCTGTAATGTTTACCTTTTAGTAGCACTGAATACAGTACAATTTATACTCGCTGAAATCAGTGCCGGCAATACCCACGCGCTTTGCTATTTGTGTGGAAATTGTGTTGACTCCAGAGATATTTTTAACAGATAAATTGGGCCTAAAAGTCTGAAAATATTAAAACTAATTAGAAACTGAAGCACTGTAATCAGTTAGTTTATTTAGCCAGTTGTTGATCACTAGGTGTTCGTGTGAAAACTGCCAAATCATGGGTAGGGAAGTTGAGTGCAGGTGTTGCCAGGAGGTAGATGAAGTATGAGCAAAGTTATTAGAGGCAGTTGAAGTTGAAGCCCTCGAGAGCCCTCCAAGTTGCATAACCAATCACCCTGGATTTTTGGCTGTCTGTACTAATGTTTATGTGCTACAAACAGCATGGTACCAGTACAAGCAGCAGTATGGTGCAGATGGCCACGAGGGTCCAATATACAAAAGGAACAGACATATAGCATACAGACAGTTTGTACGATGGGAGGGAGATCAGGGTGGTTCTACCATCCTGTGCTGTCATGTGCATTCGACAGCACTTTCCAGCTCCTGGTCCAGAGGAAGACTTTGTGTTCACTGGATTCTTATATTCAGATGAATAGCTTGGCCTTGATAGCTGGCATAATTCTTTTTCATTTACAAATAACTTTTTGTCAATATTCCTTTACTGAGCAGTAAGACCAGTTGGGTCATTTTTTGTTCTTGCATTCAAGCTTATTACAGGGAATTGTTGTCTAGCATTCAGTATTCTTCTGTAAGTGAGTACCTCATTTCAAAAAGCCCAGTAGTGGAACTATGTCAGCAATAGAGAGAGTCAGGAAGTTGTGAATAAAGTAAGAAGACTATTTTTTCTATGTTTTTTCCTCTCCCACCTCCCCCCCCCCCCCAACCCACTAAAAAAAGACAGGTTAATCATCATTTTCTCAATAGCCCAAAATATCAGTAGTCATTTACAGATTTCATCCAGTATTCATACACATTCTTTCGTGCATTCATTTTCCAATCAGAAGCCAAGGACAGCTTCAAACTTGACTTATGATTGGATTAAATCGGCATGAAAAAATGTGAATGAATTAAAAGTGGTCACACTTTTAGGCCCCTTGCTGGTAGTATACATGTACCTCTTTGATGTCAACTGCAGGTAGACATTATCCCCCTGCCTCCCACTCCAGTGCCGAACAAGAAGAAAGAAAGCCCTAGAGATACATACTAGAGATACAAATCTTTATTTATCAGATTTTTAAATGAACCTTGTTTGTTTACCTCAAGTTTTTATATTGCCAATACGTTTGTGCTAATAACAGAGCTTCTTCTTTTGTCTACTGTAATGTTTTGCAGTTTAAGTCCCTCGCTGACTTTTTTTAACAACAGCAACAAAGTTCATAAACTTCATAATTTGCTCATAATTTCTGCTCTTTCATGAGGGCAATAAAAATTCAAATGAGCCCAGTGAATTTCCAAGAGTAATTACATGTACATGTAACATTGCACAAACATATGAATTTGAATCATGCAAATTGGGTAACATTTTGACACTATGAAAATGCAATGGTCTATCTTGGCAACTGGGAAAGTACAAATAGTGTTCACTTGTTAATGAACAAGATCATTTTTAGCGTATCTTGTCATAAAATGCTCTACAGCATCATTCTTTTCAGGTCGTTCTTGGATTTCAGCTGACAGTGGTGGTGGAGTGTTTGCTTTCAAATTCTCCATGAAGTGACGTAGTTGTCTGGGACCTTCTTTGTAACAGGTAAATAGCTTGGCAATGCTGTTGAGGCAGTAATCTGGAAAAGAAAAATAATTCACAAGAGTAGAAAAGCTTATCTGGATCAACCAAAGGCTACCTGTGGGTGCATGTGCAATCTAGCTTATACAGCTACTAAGACTTACTGTAAGTAGCTCTTGTCTTTTCAGCTCTGACAGAAGGAGCTCCCTTTTTTGCCTTTGGAAATCGAATAGAATAGCAGGGCTGTCCATTTACTGTTACAGCTTGTAGTCTATCAGCATTCTCATTGTAATGCATTGCAGATAAACAAAGCCTGTGTTGGTAAACAAAAAAAAAGGCTGTACAAATGAAAGTAAAACTGGTTTACATGGAGATTTAGTCTTAAGTATGAGATAAAAATAAACATTCCAGATATTTTCTCAAAATTAATGTTAGCCAGCATGGCCAGCACACCTTGTAAACATTCCCCAGTAAGAGAAAGCTCTGCTCTTTGGCACAAATTGGATATCTAAGCTGTGCTTTGCTTCCAGTGATGATGTTTGATACTTGGGAGATAGCTTGCTTACATCCTTCAAAACCTGTTCTGAAAGCAAGAGCTCTTCCAGTTGGACTGCTGCAGGTAAACCTTCATTACCAAAAAAAAGCTACTTAGTTTTTTCTTTTTTAAATCTTAATATTAATTGTTTGGGTCAATAAAAAGTTTAAACATAATTATCATTTGCCATTGACTGTGTTTTGAAAGGCAATCATGAATGCAACATGTAATGAAGAAACATCCAGTAACAGTAAACATCACGTATTTCATTTTATTTTTGGTATTATTTTTTATTTGTTTTTCCCCTTTTGGTGGACTGTTTTATATGGGGTTCTGACGCCTTTACAGATCATCCATATAGCTTATTTTTATTCCTTGTAGTAGGCATTAAATTGAAATAAAAAAAAACTTTCTCAAAACTTGTGTGATGATAAAGGTCTAAAGGAGGACAACTGAGAATTTGAATGGTCTATCAATGTTTTTATCATATACGAAGCTGCAAACCTCTCTCTAGCCACAATCTGTCACTACTGTCACCCTCTAGAATGCTAGAATGCCATGGCCACACTCTGGGTACAGGGCACAGTTGGGATTTTCATGGATATTCTGTGTATGTAAAGCCACAATTTGCCATTTGGCTTTCATCACTTCACCATCACCATCCGGCGTTGTGGCGGCACACCAATACATGTGGTTTACAATTGACTTTCAATTGACTCCATTCTGAAACATCCTGACAGTCACGTTTCTTTCCCAGAGCATCAATTTTCTTGCCAAGGCCTGAACGGTAGATAAAATAACAGAAAACAAACTTCCATCCAATTCAACACAAGTATTGCACAAAAGAATGTAAAGAAGGGAATTAGGGAATTTTGTATCTCATAAAACTGATACATGGCTGAGAAAATGTTTTTCTTCTCCATTAATCAGTTTTTTTAAAATGAAAAACAAACCATAATTGTATTCACCCCAACAGCAAAAGTATTTATTGTAGTACTGAAAATGACACAAAATTAAAAATAATGCAAGTAAAGGGAGTGCAGTTGCTTTTTAAATTATCTATGAAACACAGGGTTTGCAAAATGCACTTCTTTGTTATATGGCAAGGTGTTTCACTATATGCATGCAGGCTATATGCATGCAGGCTACATGCTATCATGCTTTCTACCTTTGGCTACATGCCAGATGTCGTGATAATGCTTGGTGTCATGCAATTCTTTCTTTACGTAGGAGCCAATCTCTTTATGACGGTCAGTAATAAGTGTCCTGATGGAGAGTCCTGCATCTTTTAGGGTTGCAACAGTCCTCTTGAGGCCCTCTAGTTCCATCCAAGAGCTGTTCTTTACTTCATTACTCTTGAAATAAATATTGGAAAAGCCAGACCCCATATAGTTAGCATACAATTTTTTCTTGCTGGTCTTCTACATTTTGTATGATTTAGGAGAACTTAATTATAAATATCAAGGCAATAATAATTGATTATTGACTGCTGACAAATCACATATTAATATTCATTTATTCATTGTCATTGCCAGTTCTACATATATTAAATATTTTCAATAATGTATCAAATTGGGAGAAGGAGTTCATAAAGGAAAATTGCTGTATGTACAGCAATACTATATGTTAACTGGTTCTGTGGTAAAAAAAAAAGAACGAAATAAAAGATGCTTATAAAACTGCATTTTAAAATATTGTGTTTTGGACTAGTCACTCAATTTATTTTACTAGACTTGAGCTTGAGCAGAATAACATATAAAAGATTCAAACAGGATAGTTATTTTCTTGCACTGGTCTAGCTAGTTAGATAGCTGACATTTCTACACTTACCTGTACCAGTTGAAAATCCAATACTCGGTTTATCTGTTGTTCAATTACTGTATAGGATCCAAACTTTGCTGAGTATCCGGGTGAATCACATCTTCCATCTCCAGTGAGTATTACACCATCCTTGTTTTTGGCCATCTTGTCAAGCAGATTCTTCTGTTGATCCCTCCATTCCCTAATAACTAATGGCTGAATGTAGCACCCAGCATGGCGATAGAATGTTGTCTTCGAAATGCAAGCTACATTAAGAAACTTAAACAGCCTCAAAACCTTTGCTGTAGAACAACCTGTTTGTTATAAACAAATGTATTAAAAAACCTGGTTTTGGTTTCAGTACATTTATTGGGGATGGCAACAACTCTCGACTCTAAGTGTGGCATCCCTCTAGTTCAACACAAGTTATTGTAAAATGGGTTACAAGTGTCATGTGGATGAGTTTGATAATGACTTTGTCATCAATAATAGGACAAGCCTGATGAAGAGAACAAGACTTTTAAATTTGAAAGACATGTTTCGGCAACTCTTGTGCCATCGTCAGTTTACAGATGGAATTACAATGACGAACAATATATATAGCGGAAAATAATAGGACAAGCATAATGATGGTGATGATGAAGAAGCAAAAAAGGCAGAGTAAGGCTATACTAAGTTTCAAGTTTCAAGTTTCAGTTTATTTGTTGACAACGTTCCATGGAGGCAATAATAAATTACTGTACCTGACATCAGAATGCTGGCTGACATTAACAGATTGCAAACTGGCATGTTCCTTACAAATGGTTCATTGCACCATGTTCTTTGAAATTGACAATCAGGTTCCAAGCACCACTGATGTATCTTAACAAGAGTAGCCTGTACTTCTTTGATGCAGGCTTGTGACTGACCAGAGCACACTGGACAAACCTTGAACAGCTCCAGAAGACAACTTTGAAAAACAATGAACTTTTGTTCTTTCTCAAGTGTGGAACTGTCTTCTTCCCTGGAAATGAAAGGATGAATATTCTATCTTGAGTCCACAAGTGACTCATGTACGTGTTGAGGCGAAAAATTATTTTTGAATTGCCTTGGATTTATTTTGATTTTTCTTTAAACGGTTATGTTTATCTTTTGAGTTAACAATGATTCCATCTTGGACTCGAAATTCATAACATACATGTACAAAATTTCAGATCAGATGTAACTGATTTGAAGTATCCAGACTCTGAATGGTTAAAATACTGTGAAAAACCAAGAGAAACTACATTTTAGGAGATCTAGTTGAGCAGGTCCTATACTCTGTTATTTAACAACACTCTGGAAATCCCGAGAATTTTCTTACGTAGAACTCTTCTCTTTTGCGTCTGGTTCGTATTCCTCGGTCTCTTCGCTGTCTGATGAGCTACAAGAATAGCTATCCTCGCTTGCATCGTCATCACTTTCTGGCACCATGTGTGGCTCAACATTTCCATCGAAATGTAAGTTTATGTCATCACCGCTAACACGCTTCTGCTTTAGCAAATTGCATTGAACGCTCGCATCTTTAAATCCAATGCCGGCTTTGAAAACCTCTGAAACCTGTACGGCTAAAGGTACGTATTACATTTTTGTTAGCATACTTTCACTTATCATCGTTTCCAACCCAACATGATTCACGAAAATGTTTATTTTATGTTTTGCCCCCAGCACAGAAGCTTAGTGCATTAAGGTTAATACTAACAATGAACTCACCTTTACTTCTCCTTGAAGGTTTTTGCAGACTCCTCTGAGTACCCTTCTTACAAACATCGGGCTTTTTATTGACAATATCCAAGTGTACTGTCGCGCACTCGTTCTCTTCAAACTCCTTCGAAGGCTCCTTCGAAGCATCTTAATCGACATCCAGTGCTGCTTGCAGTGACTGTGAGTGACAAATAAAAATAAAGGTATTCGCAGTAAAAACAGTCAAGTCCAACATTACTGCGCTAAAAGTTCTAAAAAAGAAAACAAAATGAAAATTACTACAAAGAAAATGTTGCTCTGCTTATGCTTACCCTGTGTGCCCGGAGTTTTGTAAGAGCGGTACTCTTCCTGCGTTAGCTTCGAGATGTAGCTGTCGTTGGTGAGGTAGAACAACATCTCTTGTTCCTGAAATCTGCCTCTTGTTGTTGTTCAGAATAAGTCGAAGTGCGTGGAGTTGGCTGAATAGATGGCACAGCCTCTTTCCGTAACAGCAACTTTGAGCACAAGCCGCTCATTTTCGCATAATAATTTTCGAAATCTTTTTCTTCAAAATGGTCGCTGCAAACGTGACCACAGCCCGGCGTCCACAATTTCGGGTCTCGTTTTCTTACAACAAACTAAATCCACTTCTGGCGTACTTTTTCATCCTTAAAAACTGATGCAAACTTACGCCGTTATTATTTGTGTTATTACAGAACATGACAACGCAACGTTTGCCTGCTTCCCTCTTTCTTTTGCCATTACCGTCATTACCATTCTCAGAAGCCATCTTCAAACAATACAAACAACGATCAAATAAGCCGTGAAAGAAACGACTGTAAGTTGCACACCTGTGACGTCATCTTATGGCGTGACATCAATCCAAACGTTTTAGGTCACGCAATAAAAATCGATTGTTTTTCCTTGAATATATTGGCGAAGGGAACGGTTCCCGAAAAATATTTTGGTTTTTTATTAGTCCGTACCCAAGACTGCTTCGATGAAAGTTAAGAAAAAGAAGGCAAAAAATCCAGGAACTTGCCCTTTAAGGCTATGTACATTACATTTTCATGTAGTTGAGGTACTTTGAGGGTCTGAAATATTGTAGAGGAACAACCACCTTGATACCGTTGTAGTTTAAATAAATAGTAGATCCCATATAGTAATAATAAATGTAAAAAGTCAGCTTTACGCAGTTTTCTGATTTGCATTTACACCAGGTGGTGTGCGTGCTACGACCGCAATGGTTTTTGGGCGAAATTGAAATATGAGTCATTTAATGTGTCAAAATCTCACCTCTAGCTTTGCGGCAAAGTTCTTGTGAGAGATTCGCATATAGGAGATTATTTCGGTGGTTTTCTCGGATAAATCGAAGATTTTGAAATGGGTATAAACTGTCTCTAACCATTTTTAAAAAACTGCTCATTGCAAGTTCAACTTAGCGATTTTTCAGGGAAAACGGCGGCGGTAGATGCTTCTTGTTGGCTTCACAAGGCGCTTGTGGTGAGCTATCAATGCCACAGAACATTTCAAAGGTATGAATACCTCGCGAGATTTCTTTAACCCTGTGCAGATTTTAAGTTTTTAAATTCTGATATTATATCTACAGATATCTGGACGTGTGCACAAAATACATTGACTTGCTTATTGAATCGGAAATCACCCCTGTATTGGTATTCGATGGTCGTCCCCTGCCAGCGAAGCAAGATGAGAATGAGCGGCGGTCAAGGTAAAGTTAATATGTTGCCTTTCCCGCTTTAAATTGTGCGAACATCCTGCTCAGATTTATTTTGATGGAGAAGTTTTATCAGCATAAGACTTCAACTTCTACATTGTATGTGTCTGGACCATTTCTTGCGCTCTGGTCACCGGTTAACTTTCGTTTATTCGTGAGGAATGGTAGGAAATTAACATTTTTATTTCGATTAACAGGGTTAGGGAGGAACGAGTAAAGCAGGCCGGAGAACTTGAAAAGAAGGGTCAAATGGCGGAGGCAAGACGGGTCATGGCTCAATCAGCCCAGATTACCTTCAATGTTGTGAAGGGATTAAGGTCACGATAAAAACATTCTGTTAGCGATGTCAGCTTATAACTTGTGACCTTAGTTTTAAAGAATTTTCCATGCGATTTGTTTCTTATAATTCACTATCTAATTTTTCTTAATATACTATAGCAAAATTCGTCGCAAATTGCCCAATGAGTTTTGATATGAGTGTTATAAAATTTGCTTTCGAAGATTTGCAGAGAGAGGGGTATCGAGTATGTGGTTTCACCCTACGAGGCCGATGCCCAGATAACCAACCTTGTGGAGACCAAACTTGCCGATTTGGCAATCTCAGAAGATTCCGATTTGTTGGCGTATGGTTGTGCCCAGGTCAGTGAAATCTGATATAAACTCAGCTACACCTTCAAGATCCCTTCGTTAATATCAGTCCCCCCCCCCTGCCTTTCTTAGTCTTGCATTGTTTGACCATTTCTTTTATTTCTTTTATCTATTTACAAGGTCCTGTTCAAGTTAAAATCCAGTGGGGAAGCTTATCTCGTAGAAATGGCCAAAGTACTGCAGCATCTCCAAATTAATCAAGACACATTCCTGTGGATGTGCATTGCAGCTGGCTGTGATCACTTAAAAAACATTAGAGGGATTGGAATTAAAAGGGCTAAGGAAATTGTCACACAGGATGAGTTTCTGGACAAGTTAACAGGCCTTGCCAATTCTCCAGCAAATTATGCCACTGATTTTAGGCGAACTGAACTGGTGTTCAGACACCAGACAGTTTTCAATATTGTTGAGAACTGTTTAGCACCCCTCCATCCCTGGACAGATGCACCTTCAAATGATGACATCAAGGCTTGTGGTCAATATCCTTTTAACCTATGTTTAAATTAAATTCACTACTTATAAATATAGGCACAAGATTTCGTAAAATGTTTCTTTTTGAAATTGCATATGAATTCTTTTAATTTATTATACAACTATGTATGTACATATGCTTCTTATTCAATGGTACAGTCTTTTTCTTTAAAATATTTCTCCAAATTGTTTGACAACATTCAAGCTGTAAAACAGGCAGTTGGTAATATTGATCCGCTTCAAGGTGTGCAACACAACTGGTACCATCTTCCAACTAAGGTACAAATGTATATGGTATAATACAATTATTTCCATAACAAAGTATGGATTACATTCTAAGAATTAATGTGAGATGGATTTTGTTCCTTTTTCAGTTCAATTTTTACTTTATGGCTGTAGCTAATTCGATATTTTCACCTTGCAGGAACACCCTTTGGTAAAAAGGAAAATTGAGGCGAAAGATGCTCCTGAAACAACTGGTAGGAATTCATGAAACATTAAGAGATTAGCTGCTTGTTTCTAATTAGCCAGAGAAAGTTTGAAATGTAAATCAAGCCATGGATTGCTAAATACCCCTTTCCTAAAACCATCCCCCCTGTTATTCATAGTTATTAAACATTGAACTCGCTATCTCTTTTCTGATTGGCTGAAAGCGTACAGTGGATTTTGGAAATCAGCACCTGTGACATCATAAGCTGCAGATTATACAATAACCTAAAGGACAAGGGTAATCATGTCACATATAACCACGCTTTGTGTTGCTTGCTGTTAGCGAAGAGCAAAAACATGACTTTTTTCATCCAATGTATAATAAAACAATAATTTTTTATTAGATTTGGTTTTTGTGATATCCAGAATAATCAAGGTCTTTGTCATGGTTATCAGCCTCAGCCTCCGGCTTTGGCTGATAACCCCTATCTCAACCTTGATTATTCTGGATATCACAAAAGACCTCATCCAATAATTGTTTCTAATTTGAGCTTCTTCTGGTTTGCGAGAATGAAGGGTTCATTTTTGGTACAGTGTTATTATTAACAGAGGAAGTACTAAGTTACAACTTCTAACTGAATGGCATCTCTCATTTTGCTCCTCTCAGGAAACATTACCCCATTGACAACAATACAAATCCTGAGTGTTGATGAAAGAAGACTGACTTGGACCATACCAAGTTTCCCTGTAATGACAGTTGATTTCAAAAGAGCTGACCTAATGTTCAATGGCAAGTTTGTGAAAGGCCTTTTAAAATTTGGCTCTACAGTTAGTGGACCCTTCCCTGTTGAAGTGCATTGCTCTTCCAGCTGTTACATTACAATTGAGGAGGATGAATTCCTAGTTGTGTGGGAATATTCAAATGTAGCAGTTGATGAATTAAGTGATCAGGAGTCTGATTGTGACGAAGGAGAACTAGAAATTGAAAGACCTCTGGAGCCAACTAACCATGAAACTGAAAATTTCTTCCACTGTTTGCCCTTTAAAGTGATGGGTGTTACTTACAATACCACAATTCAAGATCATCTTTAAGCAGCAAAAGCAGTTGACTGTTCACTGGTGTCTGCCAAATTAGAAGCTGAACCCAACAATCAATATGATAGTAATGCAATTGCAGTTTTTATTGACTATGGAAGTAACTGGGTGAAAATTGGTTATATTGCAAGAGAGCTCACAAGATACATTCATCCTCTTTTGGCCAATGGAAACATTGTCACTGTAAATGTTAAACATATTAAGTTCTGCATTGTTTATATGAGAGTTGGTTTTTATATCACTATCAACATCACTAAGAAAGGATAGTGGGAGGAACAAGTCATAAGGGCTAGCCTTAAAGTCAAGTAATGTGTAAAAGTGACCCTAGCCTTTTAGACCAGTACAGAGTAGTCCTGATTCTACACTTTGTAAAGGCTTTAAAGTAAATTGCTCTAAAAAATTGCAGGTTTATTTGGTACCTTTGCAGTAGGCATTTTGCTATAAGAATTCTTATTTCTGAGCAGAATTTGTGCAAGATTTTAATTACACTAATATCTAAGAGCTTTGTATTAAAAAAAAGTCAAAGTAATTAGAAATATCTTGTAATAAAATTTTGAAATTAACAGTAACCTGACCAGGCTTTTACTGCCCCTTTCAGCAACCTGCATACTCTAAGTTTCAGAGCTAAACTTTGAATTTGTTTCATGCTGCCATCAATCCATATCGTAATGAACATCTAAATGCCTAAACAAGGAAAATGACACAATCCTCCAATCACAATGCCGAAATGCCCCTTTGAACCCTCTGAAATGATGTACATGTTTCCGTAACACGATTGATGGGAGCATAAAACACTTTTTGATGATGCATCTAAAACTCCATAGTTTGCCTTAAAAAAGTAACAAAACAGTGGTCCCACCCACAGTGATGGAAGTACCTATATTCACATTCTAAACCCAGAGGCATTATGGCATAATTAATTCAACCTGCCAGTCTTAGTGTACTATAGTATTAAATGCTTTCATCCTTTTACTCCTGGAATATGAAAGCTTATCATCCCAACTTCTGAATATTTTTTCCTTGTTGGTACATTGTAAGTTCTGAGAATTTGGAGTGTGTCAAAACAATGGTGAACACTCCTGGAAGTGAAAGGGGTAAGCATAAAATAATCACACAAGTTTAACAAGCATTCCTGTCTGCCAAAATACAGAATGTAGCACAATCTTCAGTCAATTGCCTCTTTTTACCAAAATTGTTATGCACTAAAGAGTTCAATTACTTAAGGCTGGGGGGAGCTCTATGAAAATTCGCACGAACAGTCAGCTGACCCCTTTGAGGTAGGGAAGCTCGGTTTGCAACAAAAATCCCGGGATCACCTCTCCTTGAAAGTATCACACGGTCCAGTCTCTCAGTGCCATTTTTAGATGGTTCATTGAACGAAGGCAGTGGGAAGTCTTGGAAACGAGTATGGCATCCCATCCAGTAATAAAATGGGCAATCCGGGTCAATGCGCTTCACAAACTCATTTAGTATTTTGGGAAACTCGTCAAAGAACTCTTTGATGTCAAAAATTGACCCAAGAATCTCATGAAATAGAGAAATAATACCCTCCACGTCATCAGTTGAAGAAGCATGGGGGTGTTCAGAAGGAAGTCTCATTGCAGAATAATTCTCACGCCGCTGTTCTCGGGTTTCTATGTTGGCCACCAGTCCAATTATTACTTCTCTTGTCATCCCTCTGATCCCTTTAATAGGCCTAACATATAAATATTAAAATAAAATTAATTTCTGGAACAGAAAATATTCACCTCGCAAGTATCTAGAAATTGTAAGTGATGCACCAAAATGTAAGGCACACAAATGAAAACGAAAGAAACCCATACATTGTTATTTTTTTGCCGGAAATGTACGCGAAGACGGGTTTAGCTACTGTAGGATTTACAGAAATTGAGTCAGTGGGTTTCCTTTGAAACCTTGTGCACATGTACAATGCTTATCATATACAAACTTTGCTGTCTCTACTTATTTAACACAGCATTTAAACCTGCAATGAAATTTGAAGTAGTTGTACGTGTAGTATCAACAGGGGTATTGTACCTGTTTACATCCAACAAGGAGTAGTCAGGGTTGTCAACAGCCCATGGAATCCAGTCCTCTATTATCCACTGTAGCAGACTCTTGCAATGAAGCGAATGTTCTTCCTCAGTTAATCCCCGTCCATCAACTGCTTTGTGCCAGTTATGCAGAAGTCGGAGAATTTTGGCATCCTCGTGGTGGCTATTGGACTCCATGAATGTAATCACACCAGGAGAAATCAACCGTTCACAGTCTGGCACAGACTGCTTATTCTTGCCAGTGACAGCTTCATATGTAAGGCCAGTATGGGGGTCATGCAGGGCATCTCTGAAATGGCATAGGTCTATACCAGGTATCACGCCTTCCCTGAGACAGGCAATGATTCGTTTAAGAAGGTGGTTGTGATCTTCTCTCTGGTGGATTTGTTCTCCAGTAGTGGAATCATTCTCAGGCACCACCAGATGCTTTGAAAAATCACAACCAGCTTCTTTCAGCTTTCTCACCTTTTCACGGAAAAGGTATATAGCGAGGATTGACTTTAACACATCAGTTGTTGTCTCAGTCCTGCCTACAATAGAAATAATGAGAACATCATTAATTACATTCAAAATTTCATGTACATGTACATGTATATGGCTTTACTCACATTTACATGTAAATAAATTTTGAATGACAGTGCAACTTCAGAAAGTTTTTCAGTGGAAGTCAACATTTGCAATTTCAGTGTTCATTTTCTTGGACATGACTTTAGAAGCCAAAACAACATAGCATTGCACACTTTAAAGGAATAACATCATGGTTTGTGCAACTCGATACATGAAGCAAAAACATTATCATTTCTCATTTGCAATTCCTGCTAATTTACTCAGTGGGTAACTATCCTTCCCCATTTTGGTTTGTTATCACCTCTTTGGTGCTTAAAATTAAATTGTGTTTTCAAATAAGTCAAGTTAAAAATGAAACAAATTGCTGTATCTCTGCCAGATGGTTGTAACATGGCTTAAGTATTGTTTGAATACCAGGAATAGTTTGAAATGATACGCCTGTTTCCAAGACCTGTGATGCTAACAGGTTTTCCCTTCAGCTCTATATGTAAAGTGTACCTTCTTGAACAAATCTATTCCACAGACTTAAGCACACACCTGATATCCAGGGATACGGATCATGATAATGTGGAAAGAATCGCTGACGCAGGGAGTAAATAGCACGTTCAAATGGAACACCACTAGTTATGACATCATGGAGCCATAGAACATCTTCCAGGGGAATAACAGGATGATGGGCAATGGGGTTTCCTTAAAATGACAGGAAGTACATGTATGTAAATAAAGGAACAATCCTGTTACACTACTGGCTATGTATAATCTTACTAATGATTGTTATTGTAGAAATTAGGATCAAATGCTATGTAAATTAGGCCCACACGGATCTTATGAGCGTACATGTACAACAAGTCTGATATGACAATAGAAATAACTCACCATTCCTGCCTAAAATCAAGTAACTTTCAATGCGGCGAGAAGGCGTGGAACGGGCCTCAGCTCTTGCATCACTGATAAGTTGGATAATGGAAATGGGTCTGGAATTTCCCATGGTACGAAGTGAACTGAACTCTCCATCAGTTACAAATCCTGGTGAAGGAACAATAATACTGATAAAGAAAATGAACAAACCAAAAAAATAGCAACAGTGATCATTGTGCATGACTTAATGGTTCCTATCCAGGAGTCAAAAAAGGGGTAGTGGTGCTAATGGAAACCTAATGGGAAAGGCAATGCCCATGTTAGATTGTTTGACTTGATAGATATAGTTTTAAGCCTACTTTACAAACTTTTGACAGTTTTCTAAACATGCCACAAATTAATTAACAAATTATACAGTTCACAAAAAGACCAACAACACATGTAGAGTAAGACCTTACATAAGAAAGTAAACTGATACAAACGAATAGTTTGGAGTAATTACATGTATTAGTCAAGCACATCTTACCAACAACTGGCATTCCAATTGATGTCATAGCATTTCGGAGTTCTTCTTCCAACTCTCTAACTTTCTTGTCTGTGACAGACTTGAATGGAAGGACTCTCACTGGGACAGCATAAGGTTTCACGTTGCGGGACTCATCAGCAACCATAAAAACAGATGCGTGGCAGCTGTTCTCTTCTTTCCATAGAGGTTCTTCACATAGTTCAGCAGCTGATTGCGCAGAGTGGAAACTTCTGCTTTGATGTTTCCATGTGTAGATCTTGGCAGACTAATTGTCCCTTTTAGTTGACGAACCACCTCTGTCCCAAGCCAGAGTCATCATCATAGTTTCTGAGGATTTCTGTTTGGCTCTCTTTTCTTCATAATCTTTCCTAACTTTCTCTGTCCCTTCTTTTAAAAATTCCTTATCAGCTTCAAAGTTTCCCAATAAGATGTCAAGATCATTAGGGAGAACTCCTTCTCTTTCTTTAAGGCCAAGCCCAGTGATAAATTGACGCTGCCTCGTGTATTCAGTGTGGAGCCTCTGAAGGGTTCCAACGCCGAGGTCTTCATCTCCATTCCATTCGAATCGAAGTGACTCTCTCAATCCTTTCCTGACATCACAAGGGTCAGCCTTTATCAACCAACGGCCGGATGGATTTGCATTCTTTGCTTCCTTTAAAAGTGTGAGCTAAAACAAATTAAAAAAACTAGATTATATTCAAAGTACAAATAAAAACAAATAAAAGTATGCAAATACTTTTTGTAAATGTGATAACAACACCATTCTAGCCAATTATTTATAAGATAGAATAAAACTGTTCAAACTGTCACCTAGCACAGCTAGTGTCATAGACGCATGGTGATTTATACACCGAGTCATTTAAATGTCTCACTTCACAAATAACAACACCATTCCATCTAATTATTTATAAGATAGAATAAAACTGTTCAAACCGGCACCTAGAACAGCTAGTGTTATAGACGCATGGTGATTTATACACCGAGTCATTTAAATGTCTCACTTCACAAAAAGAAAACAAAACATTTTAGATTGAAGGTATTACAGGAAAAGCAGGTTAAATGTATTGCATGGGACTAACCTGAATGTCTGAGTCACGAGAGAAGCCACTTGCTTTAATCCTGTTCTGAATCTGGCGAATACCAAGGCTGGCAACATTAACTTTGGCCTAAGTAAAACAAAAAATAATAACATCAATAATGTTAATAATTTTTTTATAAAAAAAATACAATCGAAATTTTATTTACAATTCATGAATTAGTTACAAAACAACAACAACAACAATAATAATAATAACAATAGTCATATCTTTGTTTTGGTGCATTCAATGGAACAGATGACACACATACATTTAAACAAATGCATCGCAGTTTCATTAATTTTGTTGGAATTATTGATAGAGTATGTAAGAGGCACAAGTGCTATGTAGACTTGTTCAAGACATTAATAAAATTTCACATGTACAAAAATGTACCTTTAATGGGTTGTAATTTCCACTATTTTGCTTCTGCCAAGATGCTTGGGGATTGACACCTACAGTCTTAGGATCTTCTAACCCCTCTGTGATTTCTGCCACATCTTGTTGGTCAAGTCGTGACCAAAGAGTAGACACACTAGCTGCAGTGGTGCTTGTTGTTGTAGAGTCATCTTTCTCTTCTTCAGTCCTTTGCCTTTTTTTTGTTGATTTGTGCATTCTTCACCATCACCCCCTGTCTCCATTTCAGCTTCCACCACGTTGTCTTCCAGTAGTGAAATGTCACTAACGTTTAGTGCCATTTCTAAGACATCAACCTCTTTATCACTTTGTCGAGTTGACTTTCTTCCTCATACTGCCATGTTGGCCCCCGAAACAAACACAACCATTTGTGGCCAAAGTGAGCATACATGGTCTCAAGCCACCTAGCATAATGGGGCTCGGTGCCAATACAAACAGTTGTGTTGGCAGCAAAGAAATGGATGTTATAGTCCAGAAGACCAAATGGCATCCTGTCCAAGGGAAGTCTTGTGGCAGTGGCACTCTTAGGCTGATCTTCAGGTGCTTGAAAACACTGAGACAACAGGTAAACCAAGTTGTTTTTGCCAGCAGAGTACAACTTCTGCATTGCTTGTACAGAAATATCCAGAAAGTTTTTTCCAACAAATTTCAGGAAGCCAACATCACTAACAGTATTCCTTAGTAACTGTCTGAACAAGTAAGTCACCAGTTGCCTTTTCCACAATAACATCTCCAACAGTCATGTTGGATCTTTCCCCAATGCCTTTTCCATGTGGGCTAAAGAATAATGGTGACAAAGAATCGAGATCTGCATTTCTACAAAAGCCATTAGCAGACTTGGGAGTAGCAATTGGTGAACTAGAGGCAGGTTCTGATGATATGTTTATCAAAGGATCCTCTGAGAAATAGTCCACTTCATAGTGCTCCTCTGCTTGAGAAAGTGTGGGAAACTCTTTACTGAGATGTTTCAGCACTCTGGTTCTACATGATTCACCTGAAGTGTAAATTTACAAAACCAAAAATAAATAACTTATATTACATTCATGTTAATAAAAGAATGAGATTACATGTATGTTCATAAAAGCCACCACCTTCCAAAAAATTATCATCTTAATTACTGACAATTTTCAACACTTGATACACAAAATTTAATATTTACCACTTCTCTTTGGAAATCCTGTAGTTTCAGCAATGGCTGCTGCACAGGCGTTCCAGAATGATGGATTTCTTGCCGTCGGCCAATCGTCCGAAGCAGACTCAGCACTATATAAACAAATGTAAGCCACCAGTGCTCTCGTTTCTTCTACAGACCATTGTCTCTTCTGACGTTCTTCGCTAAACTGTGGTGGAGCTTTGTCGGAAAATAAAGTTCTCCTAGCCCTAAAAGAAGAAACATAACAAACATTTTTCAGATAAATATGATATATTAAAAAAACTGTTGCAACTGAATTTTACAAGACGAAAACAAGGAGCTTCACTGGACAATGGATGTCGCGCCTTCCTACTTCAACTCCGTTGGTAACAGCGAGGAAAACACGGTTTTTCGTTCCGTCACAGTTGCTTAAATCGAGTGGTGCATTCTGGTGCATTATGCTTGCCGTACATATAAACTACTTGGCTTTCGATTGAAAACGTGTTTTAGCAAAGCACCAGTGGATGAAAGCAACAATGAACTAAACTTCTGCACCTTCTCGATACACCGAAAAATATGCAAATAATACGTTGTCCGAAAAATGTCTTAATTTTACAGCGTAAAGTTTCGCAAATAGTATCTTCGAGACCAATAGATAATTTCTAAGATAAAACAAATCAATAGTACACTTTTGGCCCACAAAATAAATGTAACATCAGAGAAAAAAGGAAACAAACTTACCCTGAAAACTCGCTTATGCCTCTTATGTCGCCTCTTTCAGCTGGAGGTGTTGGTATGTTCATTAGTGGCAAATTTAAGTTTAAGATAATAGAAAAAACGTCAACCAACGCCTTTCAAGCTCTCGTGGTTGAGTTTCTTTTTGAAAAGAAAAGCAATATTGTCTGTGGAATAATCTACGGACAACATAACTCTCCAGAGAGCTTTCAGACATATTTTGATGAGGCCCTCAAGAGATTTAGTCAGTCCGACAAAACAATTTACATAATGGGCGATTTCAGCATAAACCTCCTCAATGCCGAAACATGCAATTTTACGAAAGATTTTTTGCTCACCTTACAAAGTTGTTCTTTCACTCCAACGATTGACAACCAACTAGAGTATACAGCCGCTCGGCCACTCTCATAGATAATATTTTTGCAAATAAATATTGCGGAAAAATCACTAGTGGGAACATCATCTCGGATATAAGCGATCACTACTCTCAGTTTTGCTTGACAGAATTCTCCTGTGAAACGGATTACCCTAAAAAGACTATGATACGTGACTTCTCTAGGTTTTCAGAAGAGGACTTTAACTCTGAATGAGTGCAAGTCGATTTGGGATTGATTTTTGTGAGAACGCAAGGAAATATTGATATTAACTTTTCAAAAATTTATAACAAACTCGACAAACTGGTTAATAAACATGCTCCGTTTAAACCTCTATCAAAGCGTAAATTCAAGCAATCCTTAAAGTCCTGGATTATGGGCTATATTCATGTCCTATTCGCGTTTTGAAATGCGCAAAGAACATACTTTTACTGCCCTTTGCTGAGCTTATCAACCTCTCTGTTCAAACTGGAAAGTATCCTTCCAAGTTAAAACATGCAAAAATTTATCTCAGTATACAAAGGCGACGATGAGACCATCCTATTTTGTTACTTTCCTTCTTTAACAGGATTTTTGAAAAAATTATGTACAACCGATTAAAATCATACATCGAAGATAATGAACTTTTATAAAAAGCCCAGTATGGCTTTAGAGAGACATTTTCCACTCAGCATGCAATTTTGGACATTGTGAGTATGATACAAACAATTATGGACAAAAAAATGTTTACATGTGGCATTTTTCTGGACTTTAAGAAAGCGTTTGATACGATCAAACACATTATTTTACTTGATAAATTGCACCATTATGGGATTTAGAGGTATTGTACATGAGTGGTTTACGTCGTACTTAGCTAATCAAACACTCCACATTGACAATGACCATATTTCATCCAAGAAGAACTTGATAACTGGAGTTCCAAAAGGGTCTGTTCTAGGTCCTTTAGTTTTTCTGACTTATATGAACGACATTTATCTGTGTAGCAATAAACTTTGCTTTTATCTATTTGCTGATGACACAAACCTATTGTATGCTGACAATGACCTGAATACCCTGGAAACTGTTGTTAAAAATGAGCTAAATAGTGTCTGTAACTGGCTTAATGCTAATAAACTAACCGTTAATGCAAAGAAATCAAACTTTATCATCTTTAGGCCAGCACAAAAAAGAATTAATCATCAGCCGTGTATTAGAATTCCAGATAATAAAAATAATGCATTCGCGCTTGAATGCAAAGAGTATGTAAAATTTTTAGGAGTATTGATTGACAAAAACCTAACCTGGAGGCCTCATATTGATCATATCACCTCGAAGATTTTCAAAATTGTAGATAAAATTGCCAGGGCTGAGGCACCATGCACCTTTAAATACCCTTCTTCAAATTTACTGTTCACTGGTATTTCCCTACATGCTCTACGGTATACTTGTCAGGCTTCTCAGTGTGATTTAAAAAGCTTTTCACTCTGCAAAAGCGCGCACTCCGCCTAATTTTCTTTGCCAGTTTCATTTGTTTTTGTTCATTAGCAATGGAGTAGTTCCAACGCGTTGGGTATGCCATTTTATATATCTGTCTGGATTCGCAAAAACGTGGCTACAGAATTTAACTTGTCACTGATAATCTTGATGCAATTCTGTCCTAGAGATAGCTTTCCACAAGGCTTATCGTAGCTCAAATAAAAGGGGATAACTCTCCTGTATGCCTTTTGAGGCCAGGAAGACTAATTTCACTGTCTTTTCGCTGAATCAGGAATTGTTCAATTTAATTAAGAGTGCTTTTAACATGAAATTGGAGTCTAAATCAACACGAACGTACACTATGTCAAGACCGCGGCGGAGAGCTTATCTATAACTTTCTAAAGGCCTGCATCGTCCTAAATAGACTGAACAAGAGTTCCTACATCGAGAATCGATTGAAATTCCACCAAAATAAGCCATAGTTAGCAGTGAGCGAACACTCAACATGTTGTCGTTACGTCAATTATCGCCCGGAAGCCACGCAAATAAATTTCTTCCGCGCTAGCGTATCACAGACAGTTCTGATAGTTAGCGAAGCCGAGAACGCCTAAAATTGATCAAACAAGGAAATTCTACTCACGATCAGCGCTTGAACTCATGTTCTTCACTCTGCTCGTGGCCATGCTTTGCTTGCAAATAGCAATGTCCCGTATGAACTTGATTTTTGTCGAGCGCGGAACGGCAGATCCAGATTTCAACATATTTTTTTTCTAAGTCTTTAGCTACATCAATGTTCAGAGCAAATAACGCCAACAGCAGCTAGAAGTGTCTAGTCCATTGCACGTCTAAGCCCTAAATTGATGTGGCTAAAGCTTTTTGCTGTCTAAAGCAAGCACAACATTATCGCCACAGTGCTAACGGCCCACGTATAGTACAGAGCTAAATGACGTCCCGTTTTCAGTGGGCCCTTCATGTACGATAATGGATGACGCTTGCTAGCAAATCGTTAGACTTGCACCTTCATTGGACTTAATGATGTCCTCCAGCAGACTTCCTTTAGACAGCAGTTATAGAACGCTGGTCGGTTGGCTCCCTCTCAGAGTCACCGCGCGAACTGAAATTCAGAGGAGTGTAACCTGGGCTATACTTAACACCGACTGACAAGGGGAGGGAGGAGTGCGGCGGGTACCGATGAATAATGAAAAAAACTAGATGAATAAACGAAACGTGCAGCAAGAAGTCCTCTACACTTTACACTAGGTAAGATTTACAAGCTGCTGCCATAAGGAAGCAAAAAGTTAAATAAAGAAATAGATTAGAAAGAAAAATCAATAAACACCGCTAGATGTCATTAACACTGTTTTCATAAATCCAGACATATATTTCAACGGATTAATTAAATTGAACAATTCCTGATTCAATGAACAGAGGATGAAATTAGTCTTCCTGGCGTCAAAAGGCATACAGGAGAGTTATCCCCTTTTATTTGAGCTACGATAAGGCTTGTGGAAAGCTAGCTCTGGGACAGAATTGTATCAAGATTGTCAGTGACAAGTCAAATTCTGTAGCCACGTTTTTGCGAATCCAGACAGATATTAAAACCTTGAAATCTCGGGATTTTTGGTTTTAATATTTCGGTTTTTATTTTTATGTGTGTTCTCAGATGTTAAGAGCACCAGCACGTACACGAAAGAACGGCGGAGTGAACAATCACACTGCACCGAAACACAGTAATGCCTGAACAAACAACCGAAACAAACGAGTCCGACCAATGCAAGTACATCCATTCTGCTGTTTGGCGAGATGATTTAAAATTGTTTAATGTGTGTTCTTAGATGTCCAGAACATCAGCACATACATGAAAGAACGGCGGAGTGAACAACCACACTGCACCAAAGCACAGTAATGCCTGTTTTAGCGATGGAATAATCCTGACCAATTGCATTCCTTGCTTATGCTTAAAACAGGGGGAATGATTGTCTTTATAGATTTATTTTCACAGAACATGTATAATGTGTGTTTTGATATATATATATATATACATCATTAGGTACCCTTTAGGGTGCTCTAGAAATTTTGTTTTTGAATTTCTTTCAAAATAGACAATAAAATTTCATTTAAAACTTTGTTGCTAAAATTTTTGTTGTTTATTTGGTTTTAACTTTTGTTTCCCGATGGAGCCTGTGAATGTTCTTAGTAAGGGTTTGTAGCTCTTTTGCCAGGAGGGTGAGCTGTGCGGCCAGCTGTTTTGCCCTTATATGCTGCTTAAGTAGCTCCTTTTCTTTTTTCTTTCTTTCATTTGCCTCCTTTTTAATTCTGTTGAATTTGGCTCGTAGGGACTTTTTGGTTCTCCTGATTTTTTCTTTCTTTGCTTTGGTCAATTTTCCTTTTCCACACTTTCTTGGTCTCTGTAATAAAATTAACGATTATGCTGCTATCGGTTTATTATTTTTTATTTAAAGTGCCTATGAAGTAAAAAAATTATTGTTGCTTATTTGAAAGGCTTTTCAAAGTAAAGAAGAATGGCGTTTTCCTTTTTGAAATATCTTTTTTCGTTCTAGAGATATTTACGTCTTTGTATTATGCAAATGAGGGAATTGATGACGTCATAAATCGTTTCACTTGAAAAGTAAAAAACTGAATCATTAATATCTCCAGAAATATTGAAGCAGTGTTCTTCAAACTTGGCACCAGAAATATACATCACAAAAGGAACAGAATGACACCTACCATTTTGTTACCATGGCAACACTCTTGGCTCCAGTCTCTCTCTGTGAAAAACCAAATATGCCCATTTGCAACCCTTTGAAAAGGGACAGAGGGTCCTGCTCGGAACACACATGGTTCCCATATTGTCTTAACTCTCCCCATTAGATTGTTGAGAGTGGATGATCGTTGTTTGAGATAAAATCTGAGAATTTTAGTTTTAATTAAAACACGACCAGCGGCATAACCGTTGTCATGGCAACGGCACAACGGGTCTCGTTTTGTTTCTTTTACGATGTACATTTCTGGTGCCAAGTTTGAAGGCCACCGCTTTAATATTTCTAGAGATATGCTTGATTGAGTGTTGTACTGTTTTAGTGGAACCACCTATGACGTCATCACTCATAATACAAAAACGTGAATATCTCTAAAACGAAAAAAGGTATTCCAAAAAGGAAAATCAGCAGCAATTATTTTTTACTTCATAGGCACTTTAACCTTTGATAAATAATACAGTAAAAATGGGGAATAGTTCTGAGGTTTACGGTACGCTCCGCTAAAATCAAAGTGACTATTAAGATATAATCAACTTGTATTTAAAAAAGGTCATGAATTTGGGTCTCAATGTAGTACATTTGTCTTCAGAAACCTAATTGAAATAGTCCTGGGCTTGGGGTGGATCTTTTGCAAAAAAACTTCGAAGTTGTTGATTGATATTAGACAACTGGGCGTTTCTTAAGAGGGTACACACAATGTACATTTTGGCAACAGGTCCTAAGCCGATTTTAAAGTTTTTTCTTGAAATCTAGGAATGCAAAGTAGTTCACAATGTCCCCAAATAGCCATTCTACCGAAACACTGACTTGGCTCATGGCCTTGTTGAACTGTTGTTCTGCTGGTGTCAAATTAACGCCTTTGAAGGGCCCTTGTAAATGAACATGCAAAGGGTACCCAGGATCACCATAAATGCATAAGGGTGTCCCATCCGGTGCAAACGAGTACTGCAATAATTCTTGCAGAAGTCCTGAGTCGACTAGCATACCACTATTGTGTCTCCTGCCCTCCACTGGACCAAACAGACATGCGATAAGCCCATTAGGCGCAACTATGGACTGAAACTTTATGCCATGCACCCTTTTGTGTCTTTTATAGAGAATTCCTGGTTTTGGTCTGGCTTACGTCAGGGCTTCACTGTTCTATCTAGGAAACCCCAACAATTTTCTAGTGGAGCTCCTTCATGTATAGTGGCAGCATAATGACTTAGAGACTTTCTGGAAAGCCATGGCTGATTTAAATGTGCGAGTAGGTGGCTATATTCATAGAATACATAGTCCATTATTCGGTTTGTAATCATGGAAAGTTGTGGAACTGGTCTCCCGAATCCAGCTATCATATCTCGAAATCAACACAAGTATGCCTGCCAGCCAACCAGCCTCGCTCTTATCAGCAAGCTTGATAATTTTCTGACAATTATTCTACCTCCTCGCCGGCTTTCTTGATGTCCTGTGCAGCCAACAAATTGGCAGTTTCGTCCAGAGTCCCTTGTAATTCAGAATTAAAAGGTAACTGGTGTTTGTTGCCTTGGAATTTCAGCTTTCACGCTTCAGTCGCTCTTTCTAACTTCTGAGTCCTGTTGGTTGCCTGGGAGACTAAACCTGAAGTAAGGGTTTCGACCTTCTGATCCAGGTAGGATTTGAACCGCTCAAAAACATCCACCGTATCTGAAGTCCTCTGGCTTGTTGGAGTTTTTGGGCTCGGGGCATATCGTTACTATGAAATAAACCAAAAATGTGATCTAAAGCACCCTCGAGTACTGTCATGCTTGATGAATATATCAAGCGAAGAGTTCTTAGATATACTACACTGGAGTATGCTAACACAAAATGTGTTAGCTTGAAAGCATGCATGCTCTTGCTAACTTCCGGAGGAAAACACACAATCATAGAATGAAGACATTTCTTCTTTTGAAGGTTAATGCTTTACTTTTCTTTTTAAGAATGCCCTGCAGTCTTTACCTTTGGTAAAAAATTCTTCAGATTTATCTTTTCCCCACATTAACAGCAATTCTTCATTTTGATAGACATGATTTTTTTGGTAAAAAAAGTGTCTAATCATTGAATTAAATTAATGGAATTGAGTGGTTTTTAACTCCCAAGGTCAAAGAGGTCCGAATCCCTAGAGTTTAGACGTGTGTTGGGCCAGAACCTACATTTTATAACTACTGTTTTGTTGAATTGAGTTTGTCCATGTATTTCATAGACCTCATGACTTCTTTGTAACTGGTTAGAAAGAGCTTGTATTCCGGCGCTGTCGCCATCTAGAACATTAGGCCAGTTACGTGTAAGGAACTAATCTTCCGTTGATTTGCTACTAAGGCGCTAAGTTCTGTTTGTTTTTCTTGCAGACTTATCAAGTCTCTAATGGCGCTTAGTTTGCCTACACCATGCTTATCCTTTCCTTTCAAGGCGTTCGGACTTCTTACGTGATGGATGGACTTGGGTTTGTGCGCTTTTTAGGATGAATGAGGGCATGCAAGGATCTTATCTCCTGATCTTGAGTTCCTACTCTAAGAATTCATTCGGACTTGGCAATTCTTGTGTGATGGATGGATGGACTTGGGTTTGGTGCACTTTTTAGGATGAATGATGACATGCAAGGATCCTATCTCCTGATCTTGAGTTCTTGCTCTAAGAATTCCATTTCTACTTCTAGCTTAGCTTTCTTTGTTGGTGCTTTGATTCTTTTAGAACGGATTGAATTGGCTGAAGATCATGAAAACCCTGTCTTGCATGTATTCTTAGAGGTTCTTGAGAGATAGGATGTGACTGATTTGGATTTCAGATTGTTGAGCACCTTTTCTTCTACGGCATATATTCATTTGGCCAATTTGATCCTACACTCCATGCACTCTCCATCTCATAGATCAAAAAATCAATACAAGGCCTCTCTTTTTTCTTCACTTTCAAGAAGGTGATCCAATGTATGATGAGCATTGTTAATTGGTCAAGAGTATCTCTGTTGCATTGCAATGTTTTCCACTGATCAATTCTTTTATTTTCTCAATTGCCTGGCAGAGTTTAGTGCTAGACACCTTTACTTTGGAGTTGAGAATATCCCTTTGATATTGTTTACCATTTTCGTTTGCGTGGTTCTTTGATCTTGCCATCTATTTGGGATTCCAGCTCTTCAAATTCACATGTCTCATAGCACCCAAAAAGGAGGTTATGTAATCCATGATAAATACATTTACATCCTAATTCCCTACCCCGCTCTACCGTATGTAAAGCATTTATCATGTAATAAGTAACCACTTATGGGGTGTTTCAACACGAGTCATGTATAAAGCGAACTAAAAGAATGCAAAAATGAAACAAATACCCAATGACTAAGAAACAGACAACAAAGAAAGAATAGTAGTCTTACTGTAGCCATCCTTGGCATTATTTTTTTCAACATCCATGTCTATTAAACAATCTATCAGAAACCTAAGCATTTGCTGCAGCAGAGGCGCCTCCAGCTCTAAGGCTATGAACACCGTAATTTTGTCTGTAAAGGCCAATGGCCTCAAAAGCACAAAGCACTATCTCGTTCGCCCTAGAATAGGACAATGGAACAGAACCATGGTATCTGTAAGATCCATCACTACTACAGAAAGTAAGCGGACAAAAAATGAAATCTTCACTATCTTCTGAAAAAGAAGCAACTGCGAAATATCGAAGAATTAACAGTACAGGACAAGTAGTCTTAGCAATAACAAGCTAAGCTCCATCTCTAAAGATGTCAGTCCTACTACTAAGCAACCTTAAAACCCCATTTATGCGCCAAAAAATCGTCAGCACGCCAAATTTTTGGCATTGTGCCTAAACCACTTCAGCACAGCACTACCCATTTACACGACCCAAAATAAAATGTTTTTCTCCAGCTGGGCACGGTTCCAATTTCTAATCAGCACCCATTCTCTCCATCTGTTTTATTCCCGGGAAATGGTGGATAAACAGCTTGCCATCATTTGCATCACATCTTAAGAGTAAAATGTGACTCAAATCGAAACAGGAAAAGCCATCATTGGCTCAACAAGGATACTGATCAACATCTTGGTGAAAGAAGAAAAAAAACGTACAGAAGGAGAAATGGTTTGCGGCGATAGTGCACATGGCTTGTCAGAACTTCTGTGAAGGAAGCCTATCAGTTAAACCAAATAATCAGACTTGGTTTGAAATGGCAGACACCGAGTTTGATGAGCAACAGTGGTGCGAGAATTTTCGAGTTACCAGAGATACATTTCAATTCATTTTGAACAAGATTGGGCGCGGAATAACGCGATGAAATACGCCAATGTGTTAAGCTATTAGTGCTAGGCGCTGACTCGCTATTGTACTGTACTACTTATCTTCTACAGCAGAATACTGCACTATTGCAAATCATTTTAATAATAATAAATAATAATTTTATTTATATAGCGCTAAAATCCAATAATTGTCCAAAGCGCTATCTAATAAATAAAATATAAAAAAATCTAAATTATAAAATATCTACAATATACAATATAATTCAAATATAACCTAAGTTATCTACTATATAAATCAAAAACATCTTAAACAAAAGGAATCTCACAACCTATATGCTAACTTAAATAAAAAAGTTTTAAGGGATTGCTTAAAAGTTGCCACTGAAGCACATTTCCTAATCTCTAGAGGTAAGTCATTCCACAATTTAGGTCCTGCAATAGAGAGCTCTGTCTCCATATATTTTCAATCTGCTTCTTAGAATCACTAAGTATTCTTTACATGAAGAACGCAGTGACCTAGAGTATGTTTTAAAATTCAAAAGGTCAGAAATATAAGAAGGTGCAAGGCCATGAAGGGCCATGTACACCAATAAAAGGACTTTAAAAGATATTCTAAACTCAACTGGTAACCAATGAAGATTTTGGTGTATCTATTTCGTTTGTATGTAGCTGCATAAATGAAGTCTCCACAGTCATTGTTCAAAAGATGAAAACAAAGTTCATTACTATTCCACATGGAGAAGAAGTGAATGAGGTCATGAGAATCTACAAGGAGAAGTGGCAATTTCCTATGAGAGCAAGTGCAATAGATGGTACACACATTCTGATTATTACTCCAGTAGTTGATCATGCTGACTGTGTGAATTGGAAGGTTATCACATCTTTATGCAAGCTGTTATGGACAGCAAGTATCTTTTCAGAGACGTTGTGGAGTGGCCTGGCAGCATCCATGAAGCTGAAATTTTTTCCAACTCAGTTATTTTCAAGAAGAGAAATCAAGGTACCCTTTTTAGCACTGACACCATACAAAGGGTGCGACATACAACCACTCCTTCTCAGTGACCCAGCCTACCCACTTCGTCCCTGGCTTGTCAATGGTTATCCGGAGAATTCAAACACATCTGATGACGAAAAGCATTTCAACTACATGCTAAGCCGAGCAAGAATGACAGTTGAAAACACATTTGAAAGGTGGAAAGGGCATTTTCAGAAATTTCTGAAAAAAGTGGATATGCCCTGGTACAATACTTTGCATTAGAAGTCCCACATGCTCGCAGGACCTGCGCAGCTAGAGTCTGAGTGAGGAGGATGCTTTAGAATGCCAAAGATGGAGCAAATTTGGTTGGGGGAAGGGGTTTTCCCGCTGAAATTTGGATTTTAATTCCTTGCACATACTGGGAATTGCATTTAAAATTAATAAGCAGAGTGCATACAAAAGAGATGTAAGTAATGTTTCCCTCTGTAGCTTGTCTTTATTTATTATTTTGTTTTGATTCAGAAACGGGGGGAGTGCTTCCCCTAGATTAGCATTGACTGATAACGTAAGAAAGACCTCTATCACTGGCGCTGTCGTGATTCCTTGTGCCCCATAATGGTTAAGTACGTACAGGTGAAGACCAAAATGGGTGTCAAGATAGGTCTTGAGCGACTCATTCGCAGTCGGTGGCAAAAATTTGTCCCACACTGTTTGCACTTCCTTGCATTCTTGGGCAGAATACGTACAATGAATGGATTGTCATTGTGATGGATTTCCTGATAGGTGTTCCCTGTGGAGCTCTGGGATAAGCCTTGTCCACTGGCTTTGTCTGCGACTTCCTGCTGGCATCGCGAAGGCCGGTACGGATAATTGTTCTTTCCACCTTTTTCCCTGCCACCTCTTTGTTTACATTTGCCTCTACCAAAGCTGAACGTGGGCCCTTCACAGATGGTTTGGAAATGAACTGAATGTGCTGTTCCAAAATTCCCACTTTGTCTGCTACAGCAATGGAGTGCTTGCAAACACTATCGAACTTGAAACTGGGGCAACAACACGACACATAGCTTTTGTTTACCGTGCCCTCAACTTCCTTGTTTTTAGCCTTCGTTGAGGCAACTTGGTATTTGTTGGTATTGGAGGGATGACGAGTCAGCTTCTGTTGGATGGCTGATTGATGGTGAAGTAGTGTTGAGGCACCTTGAATTACAGCTTCAATAACTTCATCTTTGCAAAGTTTATGCTCCTTTAATGCACCGACACGTCGATGGAGAGCTCTTTGTACTCTTCTTCTGTTCTATCTCCTCCTTGATCCTGTGCCACTCTGATTTCTTTTCCTTGTAGGGCATCATCGACAGACATTGCATTGAATTTATCAACGTAATCTTTCATCTGATATTTGCTCCAATCAAACCAGGTTTCAATGGATACAGCTAAGTGTTCCACAGTCTCATCCAAGTGGTATTCTTCGCTTAAGCCACATAGTGTCAACTTCAACTCTCGCATTTGTCTTCGTGAATTTCTTCAAAAACATGTTTCGTGAAGTCAAGTTTAGAAAGGTTCCTCGGCCTTTCCTTTGTTGTTAAAGTTCAGGAAATTTTTTGTTTTTGCTTGAGACATTGTTCATTGATTCAGATAAATTGGTGTATGGCCAAATAGGTTTTCCATCCTTGTCAAGTGGCATATGAGCCTTGCGTCTTGCCTTTAGCATCGTGGTTTTGCCAATCATTTCTTGCCTGTGTGCGAGGTACTTAGAAAACTGAGGAACGTAGTCTTCCTGTTTTTGCAACCGCTGCATCTCCTTGTCATCGAGGTCCTTCTTTACATTTTGCACTTTGCTTTTCACTTCTTGTTTGTCTTAGGCATCCATGATTCCTTTGCTTTTGTTGACCACACCGAAGACTGTTTCAAGAAGACTGTTTGTATATATATAAAAAAAAAAACATTTATAGCAGTAGATATACCTAGCAACCTTTGTGGCATTACAGGTGTAAAAGTATGGGATCCCTAATAAAAGGGTTCACCATGTCTCCACTGAAACAGTGGGTATTATATCAGTGGGTGGATTTATGCGCGGGAATTGTTGTAAGCAGAAAATTGAAAATAATAAGAAAATAAAATTAAGTCAAAAACTGTTAGATGTTAAAGAATGCACTAACATTGAGGGACCAACAAACTGCAATGCAGCCATGTCAACAACAAGGCAGTGCAACAATGATTATAATAATATAAAGGAGAGATTAGCAAGGAGTAGTCAGAAGAAAAAGGGGGAGGTTAAGATTAGTAATTAAAGTTAGTAATTAAAGTTAGGAGGAGGAAAAAAGTAGAAGCTGTCCTGATTGACTTAGACATTTTGATGTGCATGTTTAAAGCTCAAAGTTTGTCCAGAGGGTGTTTATCTAAGGCATAAAAATTATACTAAGATTCTCAAAAATGGAAGTTAAAAATGGTATAATGTAATGCAATGAACCATTGCATACAATTTTTGAAAAACCGGAATACCCTCTTGTTATTGTTATAATAATTAGATATTTAAAATAAGTATTTTCTGCGTAAAGAAAAATAATATTAACTTTTTTCGTTCTGAAAAACATAGGACCTACATGATTCAAATTTTTACAGATTATTGGTATTTCTGAATTTTTCATTAAAACATAGCTAAGTGGCATGATGGATAATATAATAGAACCAAAATTTAGCTTCAGAGTCCAAGTTGCTATTAAAAAAGTTTATTTGTCTTGCCCTATTGATTCCTTTTTGGTCCAGTGTTGCTCTATTTTTTTTGTTTTTGCAACATGGTCCAGTGTTGTGATGTAAGAATCCACTTAGTTATCAGGTGCTAGGGACAGCCATTACCCAGGAAAACAGCATCAGCTTAAATGTGTCAGCATCTCCAATGGGTTTCTTCCAAAATAATCGTTGGATGGCTTGTGGTCAGGTGGATAATGGGTAAAGAGCATCTCCATTCAGCAGAGTAAGTAAATGTCTTCTTTTTAGGATTAATCTTGTCCTTGGTAGATCTCGTATAGATGTGTTTAAAATGTCAGTTGCGGAAAATTGATTCATAACCTTGGGGAACTGGGTCAAGCAAATTTTTGGTTATATATGTTACATGGAAGGAAAAAATGTTTACTAAAAGAAAAGTAACAGCACAAAACTGACCTGAAACGGATGCAATAAAAAGAGACCCTCACACAGTACATAGAAACTTAATCATGATATCACATAAAATTCATCTTAAAAATTCAGATCCTCAGTTGATGGTCAAAACCTGTTGATCTAGAAAAGTTTTCATAATAATTGAGTTGTGAAATTGTTTCTTTTGTAAAGAAAAACTCTCATTTCGTTTTTAGTCAAATGTTTTCTGTACTCAAATTAAATGCTAGAGATTATCTGTTGTAGTTGTTTTTGTTGGTTATGTCTAAATGAATTAGAGACTGAAAAAATCAAAATAACTCGAAGCTGAAAAATACAAAAATCTTGTAATGAAAATATAGAGGAAAATTATACAAAAATTCGGAAAAAAAATAAAAGGGGGTAACTTGAACCTTGAGCAAGGGAACCTAAAACGGGTACTAGACTGTTGGGTCCTCAGCCACCTTGCAAAAGGGCAGGGGCAGACAAAACCTTGCACAGTCTAAATAATTCAGACTGTGTGCTACCCAAATCGAAAAGCAGCACCTGAATGACTAATAGATTTGTAACTGAATTATGAATTAAGTGACCAAAGAGATGGTATAGAGAATCAAGAGAAGAAATAGGAAAAAGATGTAACATCACCCGGGTGGAGAAAGACGGGAACATAGACACCAAGGCTCATATGGTTGAGAATCCTCAGGGGCAAAGCCCAACCGAGCAGGGGTGTTTCTAGTCCGGCACCAGGCCTTTTGCCCGACACCCCCGTGTCGAGTCCGGTGGAAAAGGAAATGAAAAGATACTGAAGAAGATCTTGTGACCCTCCGTAAAAACGAACTTTGAAGACTAAGAAAATTTTAAACAATTTTTCAGATAAATAAAGGTTCGCAAAGGAAAGTAAAAAACTGTTTTTAAAAATGTATCCATTTAACGCTGAAAAGAAAATAACGTTGTTACCGAGGAGAAGAAAAAGTTAAAGCGTAGTTCATGCAGGTGGAAAAAGTTCTCGTGGGGATGAGTAATTAAATAAGCGGTGTAAAATGTTTTTAAAAATTGTGCGTATATGCGTATCAGACTAAAAGACAATAAAGATAACTCACATTGAGAGGAATAAACACTTGAAACAGAATTCTGCAAAGGAAAGCCTTTAAAATAAAACTGCACCTGAAGACCTGTAAAAATAAATTGTTTTTTTGGCAAATGCAAAGTGACAACCAAACATCTGATGAGTTCTTCTTACCGATCATCACGAGGCCATTACCTTTCCCGGGTGCCAACGTCACTGGATGGGTGTTGATCATGTAAGGTTTGCCATCACGGCACCCAATACCAAGGGCACCCAACACCAAGGGTTCACAGGTCAAGACAGCCAGGAAGTCATTGCATGCAAGGTCGCAGAGCTTTGAGTGTAATTTATGTCTGCCTTCATATGAAAACACTGTATCAACAAATGGCAACTCCTCAGAGAAGTCATGCAGAGAGGTCACTACCTTCTGTTCCCTCAGAATTCCGTATGCTTCCAGTGCGTCGTACATTCTGTGGAGGTCTCAATGCTCATTTAGTGTTTCCGGTAGATGCCAAATAGTGTCCTCAATAGCTTACGCCAACTTAACGAAAAATTTGATCCCTGTTACCACCTCACTTAGTATGACGTCTGCGATTTTCACAGAAAGAAAGGCACATGTGTATGTTCCATTGTTATCTAATGCATTCTCCGACTGCTCAGCTGGTTCATCAGTAGCATTGTCCTTCATTGTCCTTTGCTATCTGATATTAAAACTACTGGGGGTATCCATAGATGGCCAAATGAATTTCAAAGAGCATATTGGCGAAGTTACGAGAAAGGCATCAAAACAAGTTGGAGTTCTACAATGTCTGCGAAACATCATACCACAGTCAGCTAAACTCAAGATCTATAAAACCGCTATATTACCACTATTAACATACTGTCATATTGTCTGGCATTTGTGTGCAGCATCAGATGCACGCAAATTGGAGCGTGTACAAGAAAAAGCACTACGAGCTGTCTACCGCAGTAAAACAGCAACATATGGCACCCTTCTAAAAATGGCCAATCTTCCAATGGTTTGCAATCGTCGGCTCCAGGATGTGGCTATTCTCATGTACAAGGTGAAACATCACCTGTGTCCAAAGTGTATTAATAACCTTTACGCTTGAGCTCATCTGACTATGCTCTAAGGAATGCTGATTTTATAGTACCGAGATTCAATACTGTGAATTTCATTAAACACAGCATTAGATATTTAGTTCAAAACTGAGTATGGATGTTAGAAGATCGGACACATTGCAAGTTTTTAAAAATAGAATTAGACGAATAGATCTTAATAATTTAATTAATGAACACTGTACGTTTATGCTTTGTGATAGTTGACGTCTTTTTTCTGATATATTTTACTAAAGCTTAAATTGCTCAGGATTGTGGCTGCTTCTTCTAAAGATAGCCAACTATGTCTATCGAAGTTTGCACATCCTCTGTATACATTCTCTAAACCTCTCCAGACAGTTGTGCATTCAACAGCGTACTTTTTCGTCAGCCAGGGGAAGTTTCTTTTGACGTGAAAGAGAAGAAATCAAAGTCTTTAACTGATCTTGTGAAGAAACATTTCCTGCCGATTTGATCTCCGAACGGTAGGGGTACTCGACACTTGGATTGATGATCAAAAAAAAATATCATGTCCAGGGCCCAAATATCCGCCAGCATGAAATCACCGATCGATGCGTCAGATAAGAGCATCTCTTTAACAAACAATTCTGGTGCTTCATACACAACTGTTCCAAGATCAATGTTTGTTCGTGAGGCAACAAACGACTGCGTCTGTACAATCAGGTAGGGACTTTCCCCAAAGTCGGTCAGCTTGCAAGCAACAGGCCTGGATTCAAATTGCTGCGGAATTTCGTACTCGTCTGACCACCCGTTCCGCACGTTGTAACGCACTAATTAATGGAATTGTTAGATGTTGTATCACAGTAAATTAATGCATTGTAAATGAACAACATTCAAGACAATTACTTTTCTAGGGTGGGAGGGTGGGTAGTGGCCTTTTTAATATTAAATTTTTCAAAATGGCGTCCCTTTTCTTGTGAAATCGTAATCGTTAGTTAGTTTACTAAGCTAGTTAGTAAGTTAGTTAGTTAGTTAGTAAGTATAGGTAGTTGGGTTAGTTAGTGAAGTAGTTTTAGTGATAATATGTATTTCGGAAGCAGCAAGAGAAAAGGGAAATCAGCTTTTAAAGTGATCGATGTCTCCAACAAAAGAAGCAAGTCAGTTGTCAACTTCCCTTCGTGTTGGTCAACTCCCACAAGTTCCAATGATGTGGGCGAATTTAGCCAGGTGGCGGAAGCTGACTCAGCTGCTTGCGTGTCGTGGAGCGGAGATGAAGAATCTGATGGAGAAACATTGAGTTTGTCCACTCCATACCAAAAACGCAGAGAACGATTGTGCAGAAACTGGGAGGTGTTAAGGGTGCCCCTGCTTCAATCATCTCTCAGGATGGAAGGTTTCATCCCGCCTAAATGTTTTGAAGCTGACTGTGATAGGGATACCCAAACCAGGTGCAGGGATTGTAGCTTTGGTGCATACTACTGTCTGGAGTGCTGCAATGAATTGCACAGATTTAAACATCAGTTTCATTTCCCAGAGGTGCTTAAGGTGAGTGCTTCTCGTGGCTTCTTTTGGTCTTTATAGCATTAGTAATGCAGTGACCGTGAAAGTAGCGAGGGTGGTGGTGATAGTATTAGTTATTTTGTTTTGTATTGTTTCTCACACACAGTGACAGTCTTGCGAGTGGTGCGGGTGGTTCACAAACTTTACACCTCATTGGGCTTATGAACAGGTTGGAATAAACAAGTGGCGGTGTTTTCTTCAAATAGCAAAAAAAAAAGTTCTCTTTTTTCGTTGTGTTCAAAGTACTGAGGCCCTTTGTCCATTTTGCTTTTAATTTTTTATTTCTTGTACAGTGTCAATGAACGCCTCCTCAAGATAGAAAACCAGAATAATATCCAGACACGTTGGCTGCCATCACATGCACAGTATCAGTCTAGTTTGATCACCACTGAAGCGGTTAAAGCGAAGCAGACTCTGGATATGATGCTTGTTTCTGGTAGAAGACGCTGGTTTCTCCTTTCCCTAAAGAAGAAATATGCAGGTATATTTTGCTTGTTTGGAAGTATGGGATATCTATGATAAAAACGATTGGAACATTTGAGACAAATACTTCCTACAAAAAACACTTATTTCTCACCTCCGGCTGAACTACCTCCAATCTTGGGAACCATTTTGGACATCATTATTGTAAGATGTAATACAATACTGCCGGCTGTATTCCCTTTTTTTACCAAGTTAACAAGTGGCCATAATTATAATACTAGATTTGTAGCAAAACACTCCTATTACCTTCCTTATGCTAGAACTAATTATGGCAAATTTAATATCCGTTTTCAAGGTCCATCTGTCTGGAATACCATTGATGATAATGTAAAATTATCATTCTCCATATCAGTCTTCAAAAAATACGTACGCACTGCGTACATGTGTCTACTGCGATACTGAAGCTTGCAGAAGGGACAATCGACCTCGTCAAAAACACGCACGGACTGATGAATACTCGAGCTTGCAGAAAATCAGTGGACCTTGTCGAAAACACGCACGGATTAAAAAATACTCTATTGACCTTGTCGAAAACACGAGCTTGCAGAACCCACGCACTCTAATGCATGTGAGTCCTTCGTGCGATTTAACTTGTGATTGGTCGAAATTACACGTGTGACCGACTCCTTGGAAACACAGATTAAGCACATGTTGGTCGCTCGTTGCGATTTCACATGTGATTGGTCGGAATTGGCCTGACCGACTCTCCTCGACATTACGATCACTTATTGATTAGCGATTGCACATCGACAAGTTAACAAACTTTTTTTTTCCGTCTTAGTGTCTACCTGCGTATGCGCAGTAGACACAAAAACGATTGAAGGACCAATAGTTTGAAAGATACTAGGGGTTGTTTGCTGTTCTTCGTGACTTTTCTTTTTTCTTCTTCATTCCCTGCTCCCAATTTCATGAATTTTTAATTAATCAATTATATTCCTTATACGTTTTGTGTTTGTCTATTGTGTGTGCCGACCTAAACTTGTAGTAAATATGTGTATTAACACGCTGCCTATCATTAGCAACTTCTCCGTTATTCTAGGCAGCCAGTACTCTCCTATTTTATTTTTATTTCTCATCATGTATTTATTTCACTAGGCGAAGTGAGAGAAATAAACTTGTTGTTGTTGTAAAGAATTTTCTATAATTCTCTGTAAGACGTTTTTAATTTGATTGCTTTTGGAATTTGGTTATTATATTGAACATTCCTTTTTCAGATGGACAGGCTCAAGCAAAACGGTTGGCGAAAAGTATCACCAGCGAAAGCAGCAACTTAAAGAAACAACTTAAGAAATACAACTCCTCGGTTGAAATTCTTAACCAAAAGGGGCACTACTCATTCAAACCTCTCAGTTGGGAAGAAGCAAGTGACGTCAGCAGTAGTATCTACTCAATTAACTTCCCAGATGACGATCAGTTTCCATTGGTTGTTAAACGAGCTGCTGTCGACGCCCACACCTTAATTACACGGTGCGACGAGGAGACCCAGTATTTGAAAGAAGAAATGGCTAACGTGATTACGACTTTTTTCAACGAATGTCTGCTGCTAGAAAGCCGCCTTTTGACCTTGAGATCGTACGAGCATTCTGAAAGTTCTAACTTGTTAAAAGGCCTGTTTTCAGTTTTGAAAAGGGATCTTAATTACGAGCGTGTACACCTATTCACCGCATGTAATCTATTTAACCAGTACTGTACACCTTCACTGCAAATTAGGAATTACATGGCTGATTTTGTTAACTCTGAAACAATTCCAGAGCAGGTTGTTTTCGAAGCTGATATCAGCGATGATGACGAGAACGACCACAGTGACGAAGATGTTGATGACGGGATGTATTAAACGTTACTGATAAACAGTGATAATGACCGCAATGGCGGCATTACCCATTGCATATAACTTTTTTTTGTAACAAGCCGGTTCCAGACCTTACTGTAAGCCATATTTATTATATAAGCACTGAAAACAAAAACTTCAAGCCAACTCATCGAAAGTACACACTAAGAAGGACACCATTAAAAATCGATTTCATTGACCTCTCAATTCACCCACCATCTTGCTTTTGTTTGGCGTACGAATTATTTACTCGGTAGGGGGTGAATAAATAAACAATAGCCTCCATTTGGCGCGAAAATATGCTCGGATATTTGTCCGCGGACATTATCTGTTCCGAGAAGCGAACAGTTTTCCGAGAGCGTAGCTCGAGGAAAACTGTGAGCTTCGAGGAACAGATAATGTCCGCGGACAAATATCCGAGCATATTTTCGCGCCAAATGGAGGCTATCGTAGTTATTATCCTTCAAATCTTTTTCGCAACGCTCGCCGATTTGAAAATTGGGGAATATTCTCGGATATTCCCCAGTTTTGGCTGGGGAATATCAGGTCACGTGACGTGTTTAGACCAATCGCGTGCGAGCGAAAAGATTTGATGGATTATAATGCTCATTAGCCAGAGATAGCGAACCAATCACATTGCTTAAAACACCAAGATCACTGAGTGTGTATATACTAATGCGAAATGGTCAGTCCTCAACGGGAATTGAACCCATGACCTCTCCAAACCGATAGGGCGGCTGTTGTATTCGTCGAACTATAGTGACGTTTGTTCCTGCATATTTTCACTACCTAATTGAGGCTATTGGTCTTATTCCAATTCTAATAGTTTTACACCAGGCCTTGTAAACTACGCTCTTAAGGTGGCCTATACTACAGTTTTGAGGGAGTGAATGAGCCCAACTTTAAACTCTTGTAAAATGTTCAGAAGCATTTTATCTTTGTCTTTCAGATATTTGTTACAGTCCAACCATCATATGCGACATTTGAACAATAAAATGCTGAAAAACAGCGAAAATGAGGGACCGAGTACCTAAGAAGGTACTGGGCACTAGTACTTTCAAGTCTACCCGCATGACCTCACCTAAAAATTTGAGTAAATAACTACTGGCCTCTGATTTAACATTGACGCAACATAAAACAAAAATCTGTAAGACAGATTGTGAGCTATTTTTAAAGTAGGCCAAAAAATTACATTTTCCTATTTTGCTAACAACCTGCCTTACAGATTTTTATTTTATTCGGCATGAATGTTTAATCAAAGCCAATTACTAATTTCTGAAAGGGGGGATCGTACCAGTAGATTTTGAGAAAAACGCCATTCAACGAATTAGTATCCTGTCCTTTTTTATGACCTCTTAGGCACTCGGTCGTTTGGTTTGGCTGTTTATTAGCGTTTTTTACCTTCAACTACCACATATGGGTGTATTTTATAGTAGGTAACCTTAGTTTTGTAAACTATGTCTGTCCAATAAAAAACAAAAACGAAAGAAGTCTGGTTGTACTTTATATCGCCTATTACTCTAAATTCACGAAATTAATCCCGTTTTTCAGCCGTGTTTCCAATAAACTAGAATTGGGGTGTACAGAAGAAGTCTTCGTGTACTTTATATCGCTGATTAGTCTAAATTCACGAAATTAATCCCGTTTTTCAGCCGTGTTTCCATTAAACTAGAATTTGGGTGTACGGTAGAAGTCTTCGTGTACTTTATATCGCTTATTAGTCTCAAATCACGAAATTAACCCCGTTTTTCAGTCGTGTTTCCAATAAACTAGAATTGGGGTGTACAGTAGAAGTTTTCGTGTACCTTCTATCGCTTATTAGTCTAAATTCACGAAATTAATCCCGTTTTTCAGTCGTTTTTCCCATAAATTAGAATTGGGCTGTACAGTCGAAGTCTTCGTGTACTTTATATAGCTTATTACTGTAAGTTCACAAACTTAACCCCGATTTTCAGTCGTTTTCCAATAAACTAGGATTGGGTTGTTCAGTAAAAGTCTTCGGGTACTTTATATCGTTCATTAGTCTAATTTCACAAAAAGTTACCTCGTTTTTCAGTCGCTTTTCCAAGAAACTAGAATTGGGGTGTACAGTAGAAGTTTGTGCATGTACTTTATATCGCTTTTTAGGCGTTTCCGTGACTTTTTTAGCTATTTTAAAATAAAAGCATAAGATTAGAATTTACTTTACTTGGGGGACTGGGTACAAGTTCAAAAGGACAGTTATCTGAAAAATAATTAAAAAATTAACATGGTCTGGGCATTGATGTTTAGTTCATAATATTCTGAGCTATCTAGGTGCATTCAAGTTAAATGATTGCTGAAGTCAACTGGTGCCATTTGTACTCAAAGATTTTTTGGACGATTGTGGCCTGCTAAATTGCATATATCATACAGATCGATTTCACAATTTGACAATTTGATTTCCCGAAGGACAGAAAACCAGTGAAGTTTGAGAACAATCTCAGTACAAGGATGCAAACCCGAACAAGAATGCAACCCACATATGAAACTGGCTGGGAATTCTGAAAGGAGCCATTCTCTATCTTTTTAGCTTTATCAGCTATTATTTAATACTTGGATTAATTTTCCGCTACAATCAAGCGAGTTTTCAGCTAACGTTGGAGCTTGTTTTTCTCTTTGATCTGCATGTCCCGATGCGTAACTTCCCTTCAGCTCAATGAGCAGCACTGTTTTGACTATCGTTGAGAGGTGTCGCATTTTCATCAGTACCGCAGCTTCTTTCTTTGAACACAAGATGTTGATGAGAATATAGTAAAGGGGCATCGTACACTAAATACGGTCTGATCACTTGGTCAAGCAATCATGTAAAAAATATATACACAAGGCAATCACTGTTTCCAAAAAGATGTTTTATGTAAATTCTGCCCGACCTTAGTTAGCGCCATCATTACTTTAATAACGCCCTTACCATGCGAAATCCAGTGCATTTTAGTATAAAGCAATCTTTGGAATCAAATATAGAGCCGGTGCTTATGAAATGACAAAAGACATAATAATCAAAACAAATGTCAATTTTCTTTAATAAAAAATTATCTCTTCATAAACTGTTCATAAACTTTAATAAACTGTTCATTAAGTGAAATGCTGTTTCTCCTGTAAGCTACTTATTTATTAGCAGTATACTCGAATTTCAATTTGCCACTGATTGAATAACAGTTCTGACCTTGCGGGGTTCAGTCATGAACCACTGAAATACCTTAACAAACTATACGGCATAAAGCCATCGTCTGTTTATCAAACAAATACATTCACTATATGAGTGCATGTGTTTATATCATACTATGAATCTACCACGAATACACAAGCACCACAGTGAAGGTGCCCATTTAAGCCTTAGTTTAATGTTTAGATTTTTTCCACTGTATGCATTTGTCAATCATTCTAACTCATAATCAGGTACAACGCTTGTTTAAATAAACAGAATTACAGCAAATCAGTAACAATTTCAAATCTGTAAAAAATTTTTAAGACTGTTTTTAATGCATATAGCACCGCTTAACGTAACAACGAATGTGAAAAATCAGATTTGAAAAAAAATGTAACAAGCCATATTTATGATTCACATAATACATTTCTTTGACAATTTCAATGGTAGACAAATTATCTTTAACTCATGGAAATGACGAAAATGAAAATAAAAATCAAAGAAGTAAAAACGTAATGTAAAAAGTGAAGCTGTAAGGGGGCCGCACTATACTTGTCATAAGATTGCAAATGAGTTGAAGGGCCTGTGTCATAATATTGCGCATATGCTGCCTAGAATAACACCGAAATGTTGTAGAAATCGTAAAATTCCGCGCGGGTTTATGCGCATGTTAAATTAGATTTTTCATGTGCTTTAACAGTGATCCTCTTTGCCCATTTGTTTTAGCGTGAACTGTCAAAGCCCCTTCAAAACAGGAAGGACATATTCTACCACTAAGTAGCCTTAGTCCTTCCCCTTAATTTCCTGTCACGGGAGACTAATGTACGCGGGCTTACATCTTTATCTGGATGTAAAGGATCCTTTAACACCTCTACCTCCCTACTGAAATGCCGCTTTTCCCCCCTCCCGCATAAATACTGTTCCGGCCAGGCAACGAAACTGTCTTTCTCCACCTCGCCCGAGTGGGTTGGAAACTCCGGCCACGGTCTGACGGAAGGTAGAATGTTATTGACCATGAGAGGAACCCAACCCTGCTTGATTTCTCTGCCGTGGACTTTTTCTTGCGATGCTACCGTGGCCTCTCCTATCGCAGTGCTCTCTTTATCAAGCATGTGAACTAGATCACCTAAAATAAAAACATTTACACAGGGCTGTTATTGTACTCGTTTCGTTTCTGTTTTAACAAGATGTGTCCGAAATATCGGAGTGCTCATATTAGAAGCATTAATTAGGAAAGAACGTATAGGCTGGCACCAGGAAAACTGTGTGCAATATCGGTTTTTTTCGTTCCAAGCAGGCATCATTACGGTTGTTGTGGACTGTATATATTACTGTTTTAAGACAAAGAAACCGAAATACTTCCATTCTAGTTCCCTCGGCCCCATGAACATGAAATATATCAAGCCTGACTGGTAATGGTTGGGCTAACTGAATGCAAGGAACTAACCTTCCCTAAGCGCACAAGGATCAGGAACGTTTGAGTCCACAATTGCCGAACGCCCTTTAGATTTTTTATGTTCCGTTGAGCCTGAACATATGGTGGAAAAGGCAAAAAGGATTAATATATAAGAAATCTCACAACAAAATCTGTACAAAAAAGGAGGATTTACGGCTTTCATCTATGAGGTAGAATACTTTATTTAAGCCAATACGCACCAGGTACATCAGAGGCGATCGAGCTGGCTTCCTTCCTCTTTGACCCCCTAGCCTTGGTAGTTGCTGCGTCTATCGCTACTGTTAAAAATTGTAAAAATTTGAGCTGTTACAAAAATTGTAGAGTAAATTACTTTGATGAATGTCTTCTGTCTTTCTAACTACCGCAAAATAAGCGAAATTAAACTGCACTTCAGAAGGCATCCATTAACCGTCTTGTACAAAGGTATGCAGAGTTGCAGTATTGCTCAACGAAGATACTATATGCCACCCTGTACGCACCTGATTGACTAGACGCGTCACTCGAAGCGCCCAAACTGGTTCTCTTTTCCTTCGATGTGCTGGGAGTATTTTCAGCCATTTGTGCTTTGGCTAAAACAATCCACATACAAATAAGTAAGATCAAAGCACACAAATGTGTACTTCAGAAACCAAAGGAAACTACAGAAAAAAGAAATTAATTGTCATTTTGATTTAGTGTACTTCTTTAAGTGAGTTCTCATATGGGGAAAGCCTCTTAACTTCCTTTTCTAGAGACACCTTTCTTTTTCCCCTTATTTTTAACGTTTGATTGGTTTGCTTCTGGAATATGTAATATGACTGTGAATTGACAAAAACTATCCTGAGTGCTGGTAAAACACAGCTCTGAGAGAGAAGAACAGATTATAAACTGATGATCATCTTTAATTAAATACTACTTTAATTTATTTATTATTCTCGGGTTGGTACATAATAGTCATGGTGAACCAGTAATACTCACCGAGTTTGTTTACCATGGCAGAAACAACGAAGCTGGTTAGAGTCTCATCTTCGGCGAGACCTGCCATTTGAGGCGAATACAGTCGCTGAGGTTGAGCCCCGCAAAAGCCTATCCAAATGGATTGACAACCCAGTTCGTCAAGTTTCTGCATCTGTCACAGCAACGTGTAACTTATTTGAGTATCGAAGAGGTAAGCAAACACTGCATAATTGTAAAGAAGTATTCACAAGAAACATTTCCTTTGTTCTAGATATACTGGTTAATTATGAACTATGCAAGTACCGTTATTATAGCACTGAAATCACGTCTATTGCAACGTGTGCTTGACCACAATGAACTTGACACGTAGTCTAGGAATCAACTAGTACTAGGATCATATCATCTTCCTCTGGTGAAATGGACTTAATAGGAGAGAGTGGATCATAGACATATCATGGTTATCCCAACATGAATAACAACGTTATACTTACATTAGCATGTATGTTGGAAACAATTTTTCGGACCATTTTGGTACGAGAAACCGCAGAGTCTTGCGCATGGTCACTGCTGCTGTTTGCATCATCTGCCCTTTTCTGATATACTTCCCGTTCCTTGACGTCCATGCTCTGGTATGCCATATTCCCTCTTCTTTGTACCTCCGCCGCACCTAACCCTTCTGCCATCATTGTTTTGGCTGTAAATAAAGTAGTGGGGTTAGCTCTCGAGTCTTTTCAGCCTAAAAACCTACAGCAAAAATCAAACAAACAGCATGACCACTTGCCTTCCTTTCCCAAAAACTCGCTCTTGAAGACAGAGAAAGCAGATTTTTTTCTTAGCTTTCCCTCGATGTACGTTTTTGCCTCGCGTGCAGGTGCCTTGTTTCTTTTCACCGCAAGGCCCCTCCTCTTTTTTTCGTTCCCTATCCAGTTCTGCAACACAGAAAGTAAACTTTAGATCATGTGCTGATATCCACGATTTAACCGATTTTTTATGATTTATTGGGTTTCATTCTGGACTAGATTTAACGCGTGTCTCCCTTTTTCATAGCCAACAAAAAGGAATACACTTCACTTAAAATAGATCAATAGATGGTGCAGTAATTCTTCAACAAACCTTTATCACTTTTTCATCAAGGCCTGTGGACTCTACAGCCTCCATGATCAAGTCTCTCTTGGAAGTAGTTGTCATGCCGCCAAGCCACAGTTCTTTGAGTTTTCCAAGCTGATCATCAGTAAGTTTGTTGCGTGACATCTAAAATAGGTTTACAGTTTAAGGGTTAACTTACGATAGGTACAATCTATAATTCCTTGACAGTTTCCAAGTAGTGTACTGGTTTGTAATGGATATAGTTGTATGCCACTAATTATTGGTTTGTAAGTGATGTAGTTGTATGCCACTAATTATTGGTTTGTATGTGATGTAGTTGTATGCCACTAATTATTGGTTTGTAAGTGATGTAGTTGTATGCCACTAATTATTGGTTTGTAAGTGATGTCGTTGTATGCCACTAATTATTGGTTTGTAAGTGATATAGTTGTATGCCACTAATTATTGGTTTGTATGTGATGTAGTTGTATGCCACTAATTATTGGTTTGTAAGTGATGTCGTTGTATTCCACTAATTATTGGTTTGTATGTGTTGCAGTTGTATGCCACTAATTATTGGTTTGTATGTGATCTAGTTGTATGCAACTAATTATTGGTTTGTATGTGATGTAGTTGTATGCCACTAATTATTGGTTTGTATGTGTTGCAGTTGTATGCCACTAATTATTGGTTTGTAAGTGATATAGTTGTATGTCACTAATTATTGGTTTGTATGTGATGTAGTTGTATGCCACTAATTATTGGTTTGTAAGTGATGTCGTTGTATGCCACTAATTATTGGTTTGTATGTGTTGCAGTTGTATGCCACTAATTATTGGTTTGTATGTGATCTAGTTGTATGCAACTAATTATTGGTTTGTATGTGATGTAGTTGTATGCCACTAATTATTGGTTTGTATGTGTTGCAGTTGTATGCCACTAATTATTGGTTTGTAAGTGATATAGTTGTATGCCACTAATTATTGCTTTGTATGTGTTGCAGTTGTATGCCACTAATTATTAGTTTGTAAGTGATATAGTTGTATGCCACTAATTATTGGTTTGTATGTGTTGCAGTTGTATGCCACTAATTATTAGTTTGTATGTGATGTAGTTGTATGCCACTAATTATTGGTTTGCATGAGATGTAATTGTATGCCACTAATTATTGGTTTGTATATGCAGATGAAATTGTATGCCACTAATTATTGGCTTGTATGAGATGAAATTGTATGCCACTAATTATTGGTTTGTATGTGATGTAATTGTATGCCACTAATTGTTGGTTTGTGTGAAATGTAATTGTATGCCACTAATTATTGGTTTGTTTTGTCGACTCGATCGGATGAACTCGCTCTGATATTATTGTCGATTGTGGTTGTTATATTGAGCTTAAAGCACGTACCTATCTTACAATATGCGAGTGAGGTCGCACACATGCTATACATGATAGAAACTAAAGCTTAAAGGTCTATAAAGTTTTACCGCTTCGTTCCGAGTTCGAGAGATTAAAGGCCATAAACACAAGCCTAAATTCACCGGTCGCTAAAATAAAAAAGTATCAATGAAGTAAGATGTTTGCAAACACTTACCTTTGCATTAAGTGATTTAAGAACCGCCGTTAATTAAAAACACAACTGGAACAGTGATTAGTGCACAGATGCAAATGACTTCTACAAGAATAAAGGCAGATCGAGCCGAAATGCAAATGATCAAGCGCTCGATTATTGTATTTTGGCGCAATGATGTTTTACCCACCCTCCCACCCTAGAAAAGTAATTGTCTTGAATGTTGTTCATTTACAATGCATTAATTTACTGTGATACAACGTCTAACAATTCCATTAATTAGTGCGTTACAACGTGCGGAACGGGTGGTCTGACAAGGTACACAAGTGCTGAGTGCTTGTCAGTACGTTTGCTGGCTTAAGATCCCTATGGGCTATTCCTTTAGCGTGAAGGTGAGCCAGCCCATGGATAATCTACTTTGCTGCATGATTCAGTAGATCAAACAGTCCTTCACAGGTAAACTTGTCGATTTGCAGCAGAAAATCTGCGAGGGAATGAACATGCAAATCATCATCACCAAAGTGCTTGAAATCAAAATACATGTATTCGAGCATCATAGCAAGCGGCTGGACGGAAACGCCTTTCAATCTCACAATGTTTGGGTGATGCATATCGTTGAGAGTCTTCTTCATAGAAGAGCTTTTCTTGATCGAGCACGTGCAGCATTTTTTAATGACAACGGTATGACACTTGGTATCTCCTGAACTTTTGTATTAGGTTGTGTAAGCACTTCCAAAGGAACCTTCTCCTATTCTCTTTTTTACCGGCAATTCACTACATTTGAAGCGCCAAAATGTTTCCCTCCGCCTCACATGCAATAGTCGACATTTGACCTCAATTGCTCAAAGGAAGTCATTGTTTTGTCACACCATCAATAACAAGACCGTGTTCTTTCACTGTACACATCTGTCACGCAATGCACGCTAGGCCAACAAAGAGAGTATGCGCCCGAATAAACCCTGCTTAACCTCATTGAGGTCCTAAATTATTAAGATCGCTCTTTCGACGGGGATGTCTGTTCCAAACTTGGACTCATTGCATAGAAAAACAATCCATGACCCGAAAGCGTTTGAAGAAAGACCAAGAAACCACATGCGTGAACTGTCTTAACATATCAAAAGCTAAAATAACAACTTCTAGGACGATACTAGCACGCTCAGGGTACGTCTACAATCGTACTTTCAAAGGATTTTCTTCTTTTACAAAAACGAAGACCCTGCATTAGCCAAAAGAATTGCTTACTTTTGAACGAGGATTTTCCAGCAGAGAAGGCTTATCAACTGTCAGAACTTATTTTAGCTACGAAATACAGTAGATTATTTACTGACAGAACCCAAGAGTCATTTCCGTGAGAGGAGGCGTTCTTTGTTATTCTGTCAGGCAATGCCAACCATAAATCAAAGGCGGTTAGCCTTCAAATTCTGCCTGCTGTTCCAGAATAATGTGTGGTAAGTTTACCCGAGGAAACTCTTGAGAATATCAGCACCACATTGGCTTGCATAGCAAAACAGAACAGACAAGATGGGACAATTGTACAATTGTACTAGCAGTATAATAATGGAAAGAAACACGTGAAGTGTAATGTGTTATATTACTAAGTGTTGTTGCTGTTTGAAGTGTGTTTACCTAAGATTTCTATGGTTTTCTGTTTACAGGGTCTTTGTTTTCGTACTACGCAAACTAAGACCGGGTCTTGGGTCTTCGTTTATGAAACACCCATTTGACAAGATGGGATTTACCCACTACAGCACCTCCAGAGAGGAAAGAGTAGAATGGCTTGTCTAATGTTTTAATAAGATGCAAGACGTGATAAAAAAAATTATTTTTGCTTTTTGTTCAGTATTTGCACCAACTGTCTGTAATCTTGGTCTTGTAATTCATTTAATATTAATGGTTCAGTATTTGTTACTGTGGAAGGAATTCCAACATCACCTGACAGATCACAGTGTTCATTGAAATCAGGATGCAAGTCTTGAAGACCCTTAGCCTCATCTTGGTATTCTATATTTTGTGTAAATGGTGCTATCAAGTCAAATTGTTCAACATTTTCATCAAGACCAATTATTTGTTCATGAATTTTATCCAAGGCATCAGTGTTAGCATACTGTTTCATTTGCTTGTTTATGATATCTTTTACCAGAAAAAAGCATGCTTGATAAGAAGGAAAACCAGCTAGCAGATCTGTTTCCTCATTCCTCCATGGTGTGAAGAGCATGATTAGCTCATGGTAGTGCTTTTCTGGGTCTTTTTCCTTATTAAACCAAACATCTAATAATTCTACTTTTTGATCTTTTTTTTTCTTTTTATGTTTTCTCTCATCCTCCCATTAACACATAAATCAGTGCTGCATATCCTGAAGCTTGTTTGCTGGGCCCCAACAGAACACACCAATGGTGGAAATAAATGGCTATGAACAAAGGCCCATAGCCGCTTTAATAAATCATGTTTTGAGATCATAAATAATTTACAAGGATCAAAATTAAATACTTTTCTGGCCCAGTAAAGGTGAGGGCACTCGAAAATGAAACTGCAAAAAACAACAACACACGGCACTGCTGAGAGGGCAAAATAGGGAAGGGTGGGATGGGAAAATCACTCCTTCTCCAGCGAGTCAACGAATTGAATAATGCAATATTGATCGACTGTGTAATAGCAATGCATGCCCCTATGAGGGGACATATTTGATTTAGCCCAATGACCTCTCAGCACATGCCCGGATATTGTCACACAATCAGTAACGCAACAAGATAATAATTATTTAACATTAGTTTGTCAGGGAAAAACATAAAAATCCTATTTGCAAGCAAATATTTCATTTATCAATGATGACTTTCTCATCACAAAGTTCATCATCACTTTTATCATCATTAGCTGTCTCAAGAGGAAGGTTATCAAAATCATTTAGAAAAGATTTCTTATCATATTGTTTTCCACTCAAGTCATACCATGCAGCCCAATCTGCCAAGGTCAAGTGTTCTAGACTAGCAGTATGCTTTGCATATCACTTTAAAAGACCAGTGGTGTATACATCTGCACAATCATCTTCCATTTCTTTAATGTCATTTACTGGTTTTAAAAGCTGCACTCTTTCATTAGGAGGAGTAGTAAACTGACTGCCCTTGCAAAATTAATTTCCAGCTTTCTGTCAAAGTCTGAAAATTTCTAGAAATTTCTAGAATCTGACAGCTTTCTTTCAGAATCAAATTCCAGCTTTTTTCCAGAAATGATTTTTCTAGTTTTTGCAAGCTTCAAAAGCTGGAAATAGCTGGAAATAGCTGGGAGAAGTTGCTGTTAATTTGTAATACCAGAAATTGTCAGCTTTTTCCAGATTTAGTTTCTTTCAGAAAACTGGAAAAAAACTAGAAAATATTCAAATTTCTAGCTTTTTCCAGTTTTGTAATCTCTGAACCTAAACTCCTAGGTCTTGAACTGGAGAGCATTTTACATAAATGTTTCACCAATTAAAATTGCCGTAACAATAGCTCAATTATTGAGCTTTATTTAGTCTTTTCTCAAGTGACTGTATTTTCAGGTCAAAACAAAGAAAGTCTACACAAACATGGCCGATAAATATCTTCAAGTTTAGTCATCAAAACTTTATTATATGCTAACTGTTACACTCTGCCAAAACAGCTGCTAAAAATCTCCATGTGATGTCTTGTTTGGTGCAGGTTCTTTATGGGTCCTTTTGTTTACAAGGCTAAATTAAATTTTAACAAAGTTATGCTTCTTAATAGATAAATGAACATCAACATAAAGATTGCCTTACATCTTAAGCAACAAGTCAACGACAGTGACCACAGAAATTTGGAGCTCTTGATACACACACATGGTTTGAATTTCCAGTGAGAAAAAGAACTTTTTCCAATACACAATCCACTGACACAACTGTGTGCTGGTCCTCTTCCCCTGCAACTCTTAGGAGATGACATGGCTTCTGAGACGCTAGAAAAGGGTTTGTAAAATCTAAAATAATCCGCTTTACCACAGCAAAAACAGTTTTTGAATTGCTTTCATATAGAAAATACTGTACAAAGGCCATGTAATTTTCTCCATTATGCTCAATTAGAACCGCATATCCACAATGTTTTTTCATCTTTTCATACATTCTTGAATAAATAATGTGGCCATTAATGATGACACGCTTTGCTTCCTGAAAGTCAGGCCTTGTAATACAAAGCAAGTCAAGTAATAAAAAGGCTTGTTCATAAATATCATTTCTGACTGGCCACTTCCTTAGAGCTCCTGCAATTTGACAGTTTGAGGTTGTTTTCACATTGCGCAGTCTCCTCTCCCCAGAAAGCATTTTCAGCACAAACAATTGTATTTTCTTGTCAGGAATTAAGTGGAAATTAGCTCTGAGGCTATTTTGGGCATACAACATCCATATAAGCTGCCGACATTGGTTCCCTGTTCCATGAACACTTTCCAGTAAGGCTCCATTTAAATCCTCAAATGGAAAGCAGGACCATGCCCAAAGTGGCCCCCATGATTGTACGTAGAGGGTCCTGAAGGGGGGGTACCAATCCCATTTCCCAGCCCACTTTTTTTCCAAATCCCACTTCCCAGTGTTCAAATCCCATTCCCACTAGCGGAATTCAAAAAAATCCCAGTATTGTACATACCAGCACTTTTCTCTTTGCATCCGCATAATTACGACTTCTAAATACGACCCAACAATGACCCAAGATGTTCCGAAGGCGATAAGATCCTTTTAGTTGTACTAAAATGTGCAAGTAGGGAAGTAATAGCGGTTATTTAGGTTACAAGTCTCTGCCACTTCACATTCCTGTCATTCCTGCTTGCAGGAAGTCTGTCATCCGCCTTGTAAGTGTTCTTATTCTTCCAAGCCTGGTCGGACGGATCATGCCCAGTGTTGTTTCAAGAGCGTTGAGCGGTGTCTACCTCTTCTTCAGAGTCACTGTCACTGTCACTTGCGCTAAAGCTGTCCACCTGTTCGTTGTTGGGAGACTTTGGTGGTAAACTGACACCCTCATTTGAATTAGGCGGTTCATCACTTTCGCTTGGAACTCTTTCTTCGCCTTTCAGTGAATTCAGATTAACTGGTTTTAAGATCGTTTCAGTTTCATATAAGTTCAGAGGCAAAGTGCCCGCCCTGTCCATTGTGTTATCTTGTCTTACATTTCGTTGTCTGACGGATTTACCATGCATTTTAGCCCACGCCCATCTGGGTTGTTGAACAATCCAATGGTAAATCCAGTTTACAGTTCTCGGTGTGTATAACAACATTTTGAGTAGAAAAGTACTTAACTTCCACGACAACAGTCCGAGTCTTGCACGGCAACTCTCCTGCCGTTTCTTCCGCCATCTCAGCCATATTGCTTGTATCATAAAAATGCGCATACTCTGTAGACTTTTGGCTTTACACGCACCGCTGTACACAAATATAGTTGACCGCAAATTGAGGCCATTCGGGGGAAAATAGTAAACATGCAGGCTGAAAATGTTAAAAAAGGCTAAAAATTGGCATGAACAAGGTACTTGAACAATTTGCGACGTTTCTCAACCCCAGAAAAGAAGTGATGTCTCTACTAGTCATGGTTACAAAATATTTATCCCATTCCCATTTTTGACACTTTCTTCCCATTCCCAGTAACCAAATCCCAGTCCCAGTGACCTAAATCCCATTTTCCCAGGGCTAAAATAGGCCAATCCCAGTTCCCATTTTACCCCTTCGGGATCCTCTACATATGTTGCGAGGTGAGCTCACACATTGTGTACATTGAGACTACAATTGCCATCTCCATAAATAAGTTGGTGATCCTTGTAAAATGTAGATAAAAGATCTCTAGCTAAAGCTAGCAAGTCTGGCGTTATATTGTCACCAAGTAATATATAAACACCTTCAACCAAACAAGCAAAATGTTCAAGGTACCTCTGAGGTAAGATGTCAATTAGGCATGGTATTGAGTAATAGAGTAACCATGCTTGTAGTTCTGAAGCCTTAAAAAAGGCACAACTTATCTCCAGTTCTCTCGGAAGTCTTTGAATAAAATCAGGAGGCTTCATTTCCTTCAGTCTTTTGTCAATGGCTTTAGTTTTGTTACTTATAAACCAGGGCATTTTATAATTTGACGGGGACAACCAGAGGTTCAGCAATTGTTTTGTTACTCCAAGTAACACACCATGCATGTAGTCTGGGACTATACCAAGCACGAGATCAAACCAAGGGAGCTTTGCTAGTGGGGTGACATCATAAAATCCTTTCACTCTTGTCTTATTTTCCACTGCAGACAGGGCATTCTCTAGAATACTATCACTTGTGCGCAAAGTAGCTGGTGGGTCTCGAAATGGATAGCATCGCACATGTCCTTTCCCTTGCTTGGTTGTGAAACCTTCCTCCTCGCAGGTGATGCAACCACAGACACCATTGTGGTGACTCATAGAAAGAAGATAAGCCTTCCCTTGCAGGTCTGTACTTCCTAATGACAGCATCAACTTTGGATGAACCTTGTTCAAGATAGTAAAGCCTTCACATTTTAAATGAATAAGGTCATCAGTAAACACTTCCAAAAAAGTTGAAAACCTTGGGTTTCCCTTCCCTTGACAGAGTCCCCAGAGAATCATATATTTTTTTGCAAACCGTTCTACTGGTGGAAGTTCATTAATGGCAAGAAAAACGGGCCATATATTGACCTTTGAAGACTTGTACAAGGGAATGGCATCTGTGTTGAAAAGCAAAGTTAAGTGATCTTCATTGGTAAGAAATCCTCCGTTTTTCTTAAATTTCTTATATTCTGTTCCATCAATAATATCTCTTATATTTGAACAACTCGGTAATTTTCTGTACTGCTGAATTTTTGTCCAAATACCATCACGTTCCAGTAGTTTGCTTAACTGTTGCTCCATAGAAACCGTAACAAAATATAAGTTTCTCTTCTTCTTAGCTTGATTTCGTAAATTTCCATGATAACGTAATCCTGTACATTGTCTTCCTTCACCATCAGTTGTGCTGCATTGGTAAGTGCTCTCATCGTTTGGAAAGATGGAAAAACACTTTCCACAATAATCATAAATGTTTGTGACACAGTTACCAAGTGCTTCGTTAATTTGAGTCAAGGTCAGAGATTGCAAATTGTTATCCTCTGGGACAATTAGCTTCAAAAGATCTAAAAGGTCAACAGAAGCAGAGCCATTCAGTTTATGTTTGGCAATGTACGAGAGAATGAGCACACTCAGTTTCTCCTTTTCAGTGAATTCTTTCACAGAGTCACTACTGCATGTTGTTTGCAATCGATCTTCATCATCCTCTAAGTCTGAATCATCACTAGAAGTTGTCTCTGTTTCAGATGAGCTGTAATCATTGTTACTTGATACACAATCGTTGTCTGAAGTGAATGAATCATCCATGTCAATAAAATTTGTGTCCTTTTGTAGTGTAAAATCAGGGTCTAGGCCATAATAAGAACAGTCATTTAGAAAGGAGGGTTCAGCTTGCTCTGGCACTTGTGAATATTCAGACATCACAGGAAGTTCCTTTTCCACATCTGGGATATCTACAGTACTTTGTACATGTATATCTCCCTCTTCTGGAGCTGATGTAGAGGGACTGTCAGAAATAAGTGATTCATTAACAACAGCTGAGTAACTCATATGGTTTGAATCTTGAGGAGATTTGGATTTAGAAAACCTCTGTTGATCAACGAATGTCCCATCAGCAGAACGTTTTCTTGTCCACAATGTAGTTCGGGAATGAAGGTTTTGCTTCTGTCCTTGTCCTAAAAGATTCGTTTTTCCATGGGTTTTCACTAAATGAGAGATAATACGCTGCTTAGAAGACAAGAGGTTGTTGCATAAGCTACATTTCCACTTTAGGAGGCCATCACTTGATAAGATGCAATCAAAATCTGAATGGCTAACATGAACAGAGTCCATATGGAGATCAAGATTTTTCCTTGACGTTAATATCTTGCCACAAATCTCACACAGAAACTTTTCCTGATCTCCCCCTTTTTTTTTTTTTTTTTTTTTTTTTTTTTTTGTATTTTTTTTTATTTGCACTGTAAAGGTAGTTACAAACACGGTACATAACTCTACTTACATACATCTACTTACAATACGGCACGTTACTGAGTTTACATTCATTGCTTACTTACAATACACTATGTTACTTACTTGTAAACATCACTTATACGACATTAACTGCCTACATTACGTTACTTTAGCTTACACGATATTTCATTACAATACACTGCATTACTTGCTTACATACATCACTTACAATACATTACATAACCTGACAATACGTTGCATTACTTACTTACTGTATGTTGTTATTGTTTAGGCCTGTGACTCCTTCCGTTTTTATGAAACTGGACCACTTCTTTAAAAAAATATTTTGTTTGTTTGATATAGAGGCAATGTTACGTTCGATTTCAATTTTGTCATATACAAGATTTACGAAATCTGCGAACTGAAATTTAACGCTGTTTAATGATTTGTAGTAGAGGAAGTATTTACCTATGAGAATTAGGTGGTTTAGGGTTGAACAAGAAGACCAATTCGTGAGAACTCCGTAAATAATTTCGTTCTTGGATAGGCTAAGGGTGTTTTTAGAAACAGACTGATACCATTTAATAAAATGCGACCAGAAAGAATTAGAAATGGGGCACGATACGAATAAGTGACCGACTGTTTGGTCTACGTTTGTACAAAAGGGACAATGAGGGTTTTGAACCTTTTTCATTTTGTACAAAATGCAATTGGTGTAGAGAATGTTATGAATAATCTTGTATTGGAATATTGAAAGCTTAATTTCTTTAGTCACGAGAAAGGGTAAGGAGTATATTTTCTGACGCTCGTGGATATCGAAACCACATTCTATAAGTCTTTTCTCAGCCGTAGGAGGAGGGAAATTCTGACAATCAATTAGCGATTTGTAAATTGTTTTGCACGTAAGCATATCGATTTCAGGTAAATTAACTGTGGCGGCTTGCTGTTCCTGTTTAAGATATTTTTTCCATTGACTTGGTATTGCTGAAAGGAGGCCGTGATACTGTAAAAAGTTACTTTTCACCTTAAATTTTCGTGAGAATTCGTTGAAAGACAGAAATTGATTATTGTAATCATCGAGGAGACAGGAAAGTTTATGAATACTAGCATGATGCCAGTTTCGAAAGTACACGGAGGCTTTGTTGATTGTTATGAATCGATTATTCCAAACAATTTGGTCCAGGACGTCTTTCTTTGTTGTAGGAACAACTTTATTCAATTCTTGCCAGTGCGAGATTATGTCTTTGTAGAAAGTTGGTAGTTTTGCACTTAAGTTCAAATATTTCAGGTCGTAATTACAACGAAAAACAAGTGTTCCACCGACACCAGATAGAAAGTGTAGTGGGATGAATTTCCATGGTTGATTGCCTTCAGAGCAGAGACATCTCACCCAAGATATTTTTAGTGCTTTATCAAAAAGTATGAAATCAACCATGTTTAGACCACCGTTCTCTTTGCTTTTAATCAAGGTAGATTTTTTAATCTTTGAATTTTTGTACTTCCATACATAGTCAAAAATCAGTTTATTGACTTCAGTAGCGAAAGTGTCTGGCGTATTCAGCACACTGCACATGAAAGTAAGTTTAGAGATCGCTATTGTCTTCACTATATTGATTCTGCCATATATTGACATATCTCTTGACGACCAAATGTTTAGTATTTTCCTTAACGGGTCAAGTCGATCAAAAAAGTTCTTTTTGGCTGCAAGTTGTTCATCGTACGAAAAAAACACTCCAAGGGCATAAATGGGTTCCTCACTTAATCTTAGATTTAGAAGTGTATCTTTGCGATATCGTAATGATCCTAACCACAGCAACTCTGATTTAGTTGGATTTATTCGTAATCCAGAACAATTTTCGAATTGGGCAAGTAAACTAAATAAATTTTTTAGTGACTGGACATCTTTAAGAAAAACAGTAGTATCATCTGCATACTGCGTAAGTTTTAAAGTGTTCCTTTCATCGATTTCAATGCCTTTTATTTCATTTGAACGCCTTATAGCATTACCCAGAATTTCTATCCCAATAGTAAACAAGATGCCAGAGAGAGGGCAGCCTTGTCTGACACCTCTTTCCAAATTAAATTGCCTAGTAGCAAAGCCGTTGTTAAGGATGCAACTTGAAATGTCACTATACATTACATTTATCCACTGCCGTAATTGTGGACCAAAGTTGAAAGTTTCCAGGCATTTCTGAAGATAATTCCATTCAATTGAGTCAAAAGCTTTTTCGAAATCGAGAAAAATGGCTAACCCGGGGATATTTTGCGTCTTTGTGAACGACATGATATCTGAAATAGTTCTAATACTTTCTCCGATATATCTCCCTTTGACGTAACCTGTTTGGCTTGAATGAATAATTTTAGGCAAGACTTTTTCCATTCTGATTGCAATGACTTTTGTGGCAATTTTATAATCATTGTTCAAAAGGGAGATTGGCCTCCAGTTTGATAAATATTCTAAATTTTTGTTCTTTTTTGGTATCAAGGAAATAATTCCGAGCCGTTGGGAGATGGATAAGTGACCGTACTCATATGCGTAATTAAAGCTATCCACCATAAAATGTCCAAGCACCTCCCAGAAGCATCTATAAAATTCAATTGTAAGCCCGTCAGAACCAGGTGTTTTGTTATTTTGGAACTTGTTAAGCGCATCTGCACATTCTTTCATTGTTATCAAGCCTTCGCAGCGTTCTGCTTCTTCGTTGTCAAGCGTTTTAAGGTCAGCTGACTCAAAAAAGTGTTTAGAGTTATCTGTTTCAAGAGAAATATTTTTCGATTTATAGATATTCCTAAAAAAATTCTCTTCTTCCTCCAGTATTTGTTTAGCGTTACGTTGAACAGAGCCGTCTTCTTTTTTTAATGAAGTTATGTGTTTTTTTCTGTGGTTTCTTTTCTCCAAGTTGAGAAAATATTTATTGTTCTTTTCACCAAATTCATACCATCGCGTTCTGCTTCGGACTATTGTACCTTGGGTTTTTTTGGCAACTATTTTCGCAAGTTTGTTTTTTACGCGGTCTATTTCAGCTTTTGTTACTTCGTTGAAGTTTGCACGGATTTGGTCTTGAAGACAATTGAATTTTTCTAATAACTTTTTCTCTTCATCGCGCTTTTGTCTAGCTTTTCTTTTCGAGAAAAGGATGGTAGCTGCTCTTATCTCCATTTTAATAATTTCCCATAGGAGCCCTTTATCTGTTACCTCACGATATTTTGATGCAAATTCAGGTACTTTTTGAGAAATCATTTCAGTATAATCTTTGTCAGTTAACAATGAGTTGTTGAATTTCCAGAAGCCAGGACCGCGCTTAACTTCTTTTTCTTCAGAGATAATGGATAAACTTATTGCGGAATGATCAGAAAAAATATTGGGAATTATTTTGACATATTTTAGTGACGATTGCATATCTTTTGAGACTACAAAATAATCCAATCTGCACTGAATCTTCATCGACGGATTGCTCCAAGTAAAACCTTGCAGACTGGGATATATTTCTCTCCAAGTATCTATAAGATCATGAGTAATTATCATCTTATTCATTTCCTGGATGACCGCTTTCTTGAGTTCAACTGATCGGCCTCCTCGCTTATCAAGCTCAGTTAAGGCACAATTGAAATCGCCACCTAGTACTAATGTTTCATTTGCATAATTATTGAGCACAGAATTGGACAAATCTCTAAGGAAATGTATTTGTTGCGTCTGATCATTCGGTGCATAAATATTCACAAAAATAAACTTTACGTCGTCCAGAAATACTTCGCTTAAAACATATCTGCCGTATTTATCGCGGATGATTTTATCAATAGACACATTGATCTTCGGCTTAAAAAGGATCATTACACCACGGCTGTGGCTAGAACCATGACTTTCAACAACTTTTCCCCCCCATTCAGTTTCCCAGAGCTTGATAGTTTGCGGGGACGAGTACGTTTCTTGAAGGAAAATAACATCCGCGTTTTGTTGATGCAACCATCTAAACAGCTGCCGTCGTTTGGTACTCTTGTTCAACCCTCTGACATTCAAAGACAAAATTCTATGCTCCATGTGGTAAAACTAATTTACAGTAAATGTGCTTTATCCTTTCAGTTCGCAGATTTGAATTCGTGAGATAGAAACATATGTAACGCCGCATTTAAGAAATTATAGCAGGTGAACGCATGAGTGAGTAAGTAACGCTGTCTTTCACTTAATGGTGTTGTCAAAAAAAGGTTAGCATAGAACAACAAGGACGAAACAACGAAAACTGACATGCGGATATCACATGCAGATTTACTGTATTCTACAATAAACATTACCTGTCAAAGTCGGTATTTCTTGTCCGAGACGAGATCGAAGTCCCTAAAAGTTTCAACAAAGGCAGTACTGAAAGCTTGACTCTTGATTGTTTAGCCATTGTCCATAATCCGTCCATAATGTGGAAAGGTTTTCGTTTCTGGTCCGTGATATACTATTCCTTCTATAACCAGCTTCTCGACGTTGAAAAAAGCCATCTTCTTCTCTCCTCTTGCTTGTTTTAGCTTCGGCTGTAAGGCCTTTCTTATTGCATCAACTTCTTTTGGGAAGTCATCCGCAACTCCGTATTTTGCACCTTTTGGTAGATTCTTGATGTGAGACTTTATAAATTCTTTATCCTGAAAGAACGTTACCTTTGCGATAATGGGTCTTGGCTGTACTTGCTTTGAGGTCTTGGGGCGTGTAGGTATTCTGTGCACTCTCTCAAATTGGATGTTTTCAAGTTCATCGTTGGTTATTTGCATCTCCTTCTTCAAGAATTTTCTAAGCATGGTCTCAGTATCACGTGGAGATTCATCGTCGGCATCTTTGACGCCGAAAAACTTGATGTTGTTGCGCCGGTTGAAGCACTCTTGCTTAATAATTCGCCGCTCTAGCTCATTTGTTTTAACAATCTCTTTGTTCGCAGCAATCAGTTCTTCGGTCGCTGCTTTGACCTGAGATTTCAAATCTCTCACCTCTGCTTGCGTAAACTCGAGACTTTGCTTCATGTTTTCTTTGTCTTCCTCGAGCTGAACTATTCTGGAACGCAGATTCTCAACTTCAGGAATAAATGACAGTACTTTGTCAAGCTTCTCCTGGATAAGGTCTAGCTTATTGTTGCAGATTGTGCAGCTGCTTTGTACGCCTTGTACATGCTCTTCATTCAGTAGCTCATCTTCCGTTTGAGAACTAGAAGCTCGTTGTCGTATGCGTTTTCTTCGCCGGTTTTCTCGGCCTTTACCATCACTTTCGGTTAGAACTTGTGGTGCTTGCTCTTTTTCCTTTATTTCGTCTGGCATTGTGGCTAAAGAAAGTTATTTGCCTTGTTGATAGCAAGAAGTTATACTTGGGAAGGCGGAGCACTCGAAACCGTGACCACCATCTTTCGTTCCCAGTCCCAGTCCCCTGATCTCCCCCTGCACCTCCTCGCAATCTTAAAATGGGAAGCTCCACTGTGCCTGTAAGCTAACATGTATATCCAAATGCCTGACTTTCCTTCTTTATTTTTCGAGCTTTGTCTTTTGTTTTGAATTGATGATCGAGTAAGACTCGACTAAGGTTGTTTTCCCCTGAACTGTTCTCACGAAAACACAAGGAGGTCATTGCTGACCCAAATACCAACAAATGTCAAAGTACAGTGCGGTCATTCACCTTCACCTTTTTAAGATAGTGCTCCATTGATCCAAACACTGGAACAGCCATCATGTTGTTTCCTCCATTGATGCCACGATGTAGGTAGCGATCCAGCAAATAATGAAGTTCCCAACAGCTTGAAGGCGAACAAAATGCTTGCAGATACAAAAGAACACTGTGAAATGTTTCAAAAAATAGTTTGTTGTATATACATGTAAACGATGTTTCATTTTTAGGAGAATAAGCGCTGTCCGATAACTTTTTGCTAAGAGTCGCCATGTTTTCAAACAACTAGCGAGGGTCACGTGGTCAGACTTAAACTCGTTCCCAGGTTTTCCTGCCTTCTGTAAACAAACGTGGCGGCTCACTTGCGGATGAAAAACCCAAACTTTTTCGGAAAAAGTGTCCTCTCTGACTGTTGAAAATGTTTTGTCTTGCCTGGAGAAATCAATGTGATGTCTTTTCCCACATATGCGAGGCCACAACGAGGCCCTATTGTAATTATATCTTCTCAACGATCAAAAAATTTCACACGTTGATGTGGCAACCTATCCTGATGAAGCGGCGTTCGATCTGACGTGCATCTCGCACCTTTCGTCTTTTAATCTAACCGCTTTTACAAAAGTGTTGTTATGATCAAACGCTCCGTCAGATTTGAATTTTGAATACTGACGCGCTCTTCATAAGAAATTTTCATCTCGTTTTCGATGCGGACGCCTCGACTGCCAATTTTACCTCGAGCTCTTGATCGTGTGCTTTCTCTTTTCAAGTACCGGTATGTCAAAACAGAAATCTGAATACGTTGTTGTTGATTGGGGAACTTGGGGAATTGTCCAGTTATCCACAAAGATCGTGGCCAAAGATCATCTCGGCGTTGTAAAAGAGGGAGATGCGTGCTCGCTTCAGGGAATCGATCCAGTGACCAAGAGGCCAGTCATGTTTCAAGGGGAAGTGTTGGGAGTGTTTGGTGAGTACATGTAAGATTTAATTTTCCTTTCGTTTTCCGTATAAAAGGTGCGCGATGTCCACTTCAATCCCTTTCCCCACACTTGAAACGAGCCCGCTGATACACAAGACTTAAAAGCATGACAGGTTGAATGCCAAGAGAAAAAACGTGTAAGGCCCCATCATCCCAATTACAAACCATTTTCAAGTAACGTCCCATATTATAATGCTTTTTAACCTCGCAGGTTAAGCTCCTTTTCTTTTCTGGTGTCTCCACAATCGAATGAATTACATGTAACAGTGATCCCGTGAATACATGAACCGGACTCAAAAACTGCGACATACATGAAGCTCAATATAAGCTTAAACATGTAAAGCAGGAAAATATCATGGTCAATCTTGAAGCAGCTAATATTTTGCAGAATTTCTGTTTCAATTCCAGTATAATTGGACAGAGAGATCAGATTTAAAACATTAGTTTGACTCAAACCGAATTCAGTTAATCCGACTTGTTTAGAATTTGACCATTTTTCCTTCCAAGTTCATTTGATCTGTCATTTTACTTTTTCAAATGTAGTTTGGTCTAACAAAACACATCAACGGGAATTTCCAGGGCGAGGGGCGATTTCACTACTTGGCCTCTTTGTAACAAAAAGAGCATGCCTAAAGACCTTCAGACTACATGTTGTTGCCGAATTTGCATGCAGTAAATTATAAATTATAAACAACTGATATCATATAAAGCTTTCATTTATTTATTCATGGCAGCTACATGTATTTTCTAAGCAGAGTGGAGTGAATGAAATTGTATTGAAGATGACTAAATAAACAAGCCAGGAGGCATCCAGTTGCCTTATAGAATTGAAAACTGTCTCTCTTCCTCACTGTGTTTTTCAATAGGATAATGGTGGGTCCATGTCAGTTTTTGATTAATCCAGGCCTCCCCTTCCCCTAAATGAAGTATGTATACTCCATTAAGGGGGTATAAATCATGTAGTTTAATGAGTTGAAATTTTGGTGGTGAAGTTATGCAATTGATTTTGCTTTGTAGGTACAAAAAAGGATGCTGAAAAAATGGTGACTTCTTTGGTTAGTCCTGCAGTCAAAGATGCAGAAGAGGAGCCCAATGTCGATGCGCCACGTCCACGTCCAGGAGTTAGAGAATACTCAACAGTGCAAAGCGCCTAAAAGAAAAAAGCCTGAAACAGAGAAAGGTCACATTCTCAAAGAGCATTCAAGTAAGCAAAAACAAATGAACAAGGAAGAAGAGGAAGGCTGCTGACCCTAAAGAGACATGTGCCCAGGATTCTGGATTAACTTCAGCAGCAAATACTCAAAGGGCGCAGAATCTACTGGAGCGAAGGCAGCATGCAAGTTGGAAACCTGAAGTAGTTGAGATTGAAGAAGGGGAAGAAGAAAATAGGACCAACCAGCCTTCCAATTCAGTGCAGCCCAAGTCAAAACCCCAGTCACCTGGTATACATTTACATATATCGCGGTCAGCTGTTCCAGTGGAGCCAGTTCAGATCAGTTCAAAACCACGACCACTGCCAATAAATGTGTTTAAGTCCACAAACTCTGTCTCTAACTCGCGATCACAGTCTGCAGATACATTTCAGAAAAGAGATATCCCCAGCTTACTGCACCAACTTTACGCTGACAAACAGTCTAATGGGTCAGAGAGTACTTTCTTCCCACCACAGCAGTCATCAAACCTTAGCATTGCAACACATCCCCCCTCTTCATCTCATTACAAATCAGCTTCACCTGTCAATCCAGCCTCAAAATTTCAGTTCTCTTCAACACCAGTGGGATCACCTCATTCAGCTTTAAGAGGTCCTTCACCAAGCCATTTTTCCATGTCCAGTCTTAAACAGTTAATGAATTCCAGTGAAGTTTTGTCTTCACCTGTTATCCCACAGCAAGAGTTCTCCATTTCCCAAAGTTTAAGCCATTGTTCTGACTATGATGTTTCAGATTTGGAAGGACCTGTTATTTGTTCATCTCGTAACAGCAACTTGCATCAGTTGCAAACAGCACAAGGCCATACTTCCAGAGATGACAGCTGGCATAGGAAGTCATCATTTTCTGCAGATATCAACAACTCTTGCCCAAATTGTCAACCTTTGCTGCAGTCACTTAGCAGTCGACTTAGCAGTCTGGAAGCTGAAGTTGAGAAATTGAGGAGGAAGCAAAGGAAGGTATGGAAATCCATAATATCAGTCAAAGATGTCTTACTATTTTAAGGACCATTAACTGATCTCTTGGAGCCATTACTAAAGAAAATTTATCCTCATATAACCTTGCCATTTTCAGTTAGTTCAGAGTTGAGTTGAATTGAATTGTTTAAATTTTCTGTGCTCAGGCTGACACAAGTAACTGGAAACTTGTGAAATTCCACCCTGCATAGCAACACACGCATGAATCAGCAAATGGGCCCTTGATTTTTTTTTGGGCTGGTTTACACATATGATGCCAATATACATTGTAAACATTAGCATGAACCACAAGCAGATCATTATTATTCACAGATGGTGATAGTTTGAGTAACTTTTACTGCCTGCAGTGACTATATGCCACTTTTTCCTTGTCCTTATAGCTAATGAATGTTTTTGCAGTAGTAATGTTTATGCTGAAGCTAGATTAAATAAACCAATGAGTTGCTCCTATTTGGAAATTCAACTGGCCTTGTTTCAATTTCTAACAGTTGTACACTGTATCTTAATATATAGTAAGTAAGTTCATAATCAATTAATTTTATTTTCTTTAAAAAGGTTTCTTGATTCTGATCCATTAACATGACTACATGTATTATTTCTACAGGGAAAAGCAGTATCTGAAAATGAAGTGGCAGACAGAGAAGATGCAAATGAAGAAAGATTTAATGGTTGTACAAAGGTATAATTAACAGTTATTCTAGGAGCACACATTGGATACAAGTTGGCTATAGCCATCTAATATCCAACAAGCACAAGCAAAGTAATTGTTAATTAAATTAAAACAAAAACACCCCCAAAAAATCATACATAATTATTATGCTTACCATATTTGTAGAGCATGGTATAATGGTTCATGTATACCATGATGGCTAAGCCAATGAAAACTCTTGAATTGCATTATCCAATGTGGATTAGACTCTACATTAGCTTATATTTAAGAAGAGACTTTTACCAGGGGACCAAACAAAAAAAATAGGCCATTTCCAAGTTACCTTTTGCCTCTGTGTCAAAACGAGTCTAAGTGCGAAACCATTCATATGAACATGAGTTCCGCCTACAGGTTTATTTTCATGCAAATCAAACTCATTTTCATTTGAATGGTTTCGCACTTAGACTCGTTTTGAAACAAAGGCAAAATGGAACTTGGAAGTTGCCTATTGTGAGCACTTTTCGTGTTTAACATGTACAGAAGCTATAGGTGGAGTAGATGTTTATTACATACTGTCTTATGTAGTAAGTGCTATTAACAATCTTGCCATTTAAGAACAGTGGATGTCACTGTTTAAAATGTTTGACCTGCAGGTCACGTTTGCTAAGAAAAATTTTGTTTTGTTCTTAGATGTCTACCATGTTTTATGACAGTACATGTGTATAATGTACCTCTTGGGCTTCTTTATTTGCTAGGTACCCTTCTAAATTACCTACTTTGTCTTATGTTTCAGGATGCATTAGTCAGGTCAGTCACAGATGCCTCTGATGCCAAGTCAGCAGTGGAGACACTTGCTAAGCAACTGTTTACCACTGATGAACTGAAAAACTCATCAGTCACTGGATTTCAGTGCAACAAAGACTACGAGTCGCGTCCAGGCCTGAGTCCATCAAGGAGGAACCTTTTAGAAAGTTAGTAGTTATATACATGTATATGTTTCCATGCCTCTTTGATACCACATCTCCACTATCATATGATATAAATGAAGTCTATATGAACAGTATTGGATAAAGTCAATCTTTAGCAGTCCTTTATTTATCCTGCATTACACTGCATTACATGGAAGTGGTCTGTTAGTGATTCCCCAAGGGTTACTACTGTTGTAATGGGCTATCTTTCGAATGTTTTAAAAATTAGAATAACTGAAGGCAACTGTTTTTAAACATTATTGCTGAAAAAGACTGTTTTTAATTCTACTTGTGGTTAAAAATCTCATAACTGAGTTGACGTAACAAAGTTAAAAGTACTGGAAATTACCCCTTTGATGTCTGAATCCATAGACTTTATATTCTGTAAATGAATAAATCAGGCCCCAGTTGTTTGGAGGGCGGATGATGCTGTCCACCAGAAAAATCACTATCCAGCGGATAAGCATTAACAAAACAAACCATGTGATCCACTGGATAGTGATTTATTTGGTGAATAGTATTATCCACCTTTCGGACAGCTGGGGCCAGAACATTGAAATTAATCTTCACTTGGCTGTTTCTCTTGACAGACATTGTATTAAAGAAAGCCTTCCCTGCAATAACCAGGTCATCAGTCAGAAAGGACCTTAATCTGCTTCTGAAAAAGGCCAGAGCTTTGAATAAAAAAAACTGCCTGAAGGTCAAGAACAAGCATGGAAAATAAGGAGAGGAACCCAACAGCTATAAAAGTGATTTCTCACAAACATTTTAGTCACAGACGTTTCTTGAGTTACTGTTTCAGCAAAGATGTGGTGTACATTTTGAACAATCCAGATTAGACCTGCTTCAAATTTTTTGTTTTGTTTTCATGTACAAATAAATGCAGATCAAATATTGGCAGTAAAGTGACTACAGCTTTTACTTGTTGTGAAAATAAATATGAAAATACTTCCAGTGGCAGTTATTCTTTGAAATTATCTACCTTAATAAGGATGAGAGAACCAAAACCTGAAACCAGGCAACTGGAATTATGTGGTAAAAACCGGAATAACCTAGAAAAAGCTGGAAATGAATACTTCTTCTGCACTTGTTTTCTTTAAGATGAGAACAAGACATTTCTAGGAAATTCTAGAAAATTCTAGAAACTGTGAATTTAAAAAAGCTGGAAAAAAACCCGATTTCATGCCAAGCTATGATTTCTGGAAAGGCTGACAAATTCTTAATCCTCATTAGCATGTTTCATTTAAATTCTAGAATGTTCTAGAAATTTCTAGAAAACAAGAGCAGTAAATTCTAGAAATTCCTAGAATTTTTTTCTGGGATATTTCTAGAAAAATTCTAGAAATTCCTGGAATATTCCAGATTTGTTTTACAAGGGTGATTTGATAATCAAAATGTCTAGCACATGTCACTGGGTCACTTTGAATTAACCTGCATTTTTCATCCCAGTTCATATTTTCTAGTTCATTGATGCTGTATTCTTTGTGATCAACTAGTTGATCAAGTATTTTAAGAAGATGAATCCACTGTGTTTCTGCTGAAGAAAAACTACAAAACAAAGAAGCTGGCCCTAACTGTCTTATCATTGCAAACAAGTCTTTTTTTGCCTTTCTCACATGTGGGAAAAGTGATATGTGACATTTGATTGGTTTACATCGGTTTGCGAACGAAAATTTACTCTGCGGCTTTTCAGTGTTTAAATCTCAGTGTGTATATTATAAATGCCAGGATATGCTAATTTTTCAGAATACTGATCTCTGAATATACATGTACGCAGGGGTTTGTTTCCTTCACCTGGAGCAACACTTAAAATGTATTTTGTTTCACTATCTTTAATGAAATCTGTCTTTGTTAACATGGTGCTCCAGCAGGTATTTCTGCTTCATCTTCACTCTCGAGGATTTCATTACAGTTGGTATCAGTTTCAATATTACAACTGCCACTTTTATCAACATTTTGTAATAATAGCTGGTTTTTATCTTCAATATTACTGTCATCTATTAAACAATTTTCAATACATTGTGTTCCCCAGTTTGGATTTTGTTATTGCTTCCTGCCTGTACAGGCTGTTGTTACTTATAAGCCAATTTGCTGCTTGGACAACTTTATATGGTCTTACGTTGAGAGACAATGCTGAACTTTCATACTGTAATCTTCTCTTTAAATTTACCTTAATTGTACCAGTTTCACTGGGTAGCCTTAATTAGCAGCATAGGTAGCAACATATTAACAGTATCAGAGACTTCTGCTGGTACATTTACAACATTTCCATGGATTTTGAACTGCCTTCCTCTTGGTGCTTGCATTAGTTTTTGAAATGCGAGTCTTGGAGCTAGAAGTCTACATTCTAATTCATTGAGGTAAAAAAACTCCGGTTTTACTGGAAATTGCATTCCATTTAGAAGAGCAACAGGTAGAACTTTATTCTTTACCAAATAACTGTGGCATGTTTTACACATTTATTACACATTATTTCTTTGAGGTAAATATCTTTCAGCAGCAGGATTTGAATTGGTTAGTTTGTCAGCTGGAGAAACACTGTGTTTATACCATAACTGGTCACAACAGATACAAACATATAATGGGCCATGAGACACAATGTCATGAAACTTTGATATCAAATTTTCTATCTTTTTTTCTTTGCTTCTGAAGTGTTCATTCCTTTGTTATATTCACTCTGACATTCAGTATATTGATTCTTCTCACATCATGTTACAGTGCGACTACTCCAACCAAAGCCACCCGACAAAAAGTTCCACAAATTTATCAAATAAAAATTGCGGAGGTTAACAATAGTTTTTCAACAAATTAACTTTGTAATCAAGCTGTACATCTCAAAGGCAACAGATTGTGGTCATTTTGGATAATTTGTTAGAAAACTATGGTTAACCTCCACGATTTTCACTCGTTAAATTTGTAGAAAATTTTGTCGGGTGGCCTTGGTTAGAGTAGTCGCACTGTAATGGGCATTAAGACTTTCACTGGTCTTAACCCTTTTCCTGTATTTCCTCATATAAGCATTGTGTTTCCTTTTTGGACTGCTGTTCTGTGGTTGTTCAAAAAGAACATCTTGTCCTGTTGACCTTCTGTTACTCGCTCGCCGATAGAACTTCAAACCAGGATTTCCACCGCGTCTCGAGTGGGAAAACAGTGAACTAATCCACAAACACAGCCAACACTTTCGACCATGTGCTTTCTTGTTTATTACACTGATATCGCAGGGGCTTATGGGAGTTACAACTCTAGGGGGATTATGGGTCACGACCCTCACACTTAAATATGTACTGTGTTGATTTTCTAATGCATCAGAACCACATGTCACTGCTGCTGTTGATACATAATGTAATTCATCCAAATGACGTAAATATATTGTTGTTGGTGGATGTTGTGCTAAATAATGTGGCTCTATCAAAGTTTCCCCAGCAAAATTTTCATGACATTCTATCATATGAATTGCTACATGTTGACAGTCTGCAAATGCTTGTCCAATCAGTGCATCGCACCATGTACATGTACACGTACTGTACATTGCGTTGACATATTATTTATATACTCATTCCATGAATTCTCAGTATTGCTTTCATTCTGGGTTATTGCTAAGATATTGAACAAGAGCTTGTCTAATGAGTAAGTGATGATTGGGATAACCATACAACTGATGAGAAACTGCTCGGAAAGAAACAGTCAGCATCACCACCAACATCAGCAGGTCTCAATCCTAGCTGACGTAATTGTTTAACAACATAGTGGAACCAACTGACACTATAGTTTGACTGTTTAAATTTTGTTCAGGGCCTGGATTTTTTGGTATGGCTGGTTGATTTTGTTATTTTGTGATTATTTAAGCAAGAACTAGTTTTTTGTTTGATATTTTCCAAAAGTTTGCTTGCTGTCAAACTTTTCAGTGTTAAAAAATTACTGAAAAAAGATACACATCTGTGCAGATATGTTACATACCATAACTTCTAATGAATCACTAAGCCATACAATCTGGATGATTTAGGAGTATATTTTCTGAGAATATGCTTCAGCTTGCACCTAACTTTTCTCTTTTTCATGGATCTTGTAATCTTTTTCGGTAATCTAGATGGTCTCGGTTTTACTTTGTTTCACTTGTTTAACTATTTTGGAATGGCCACAAAATTCTTTCACACAAGATGGTGGCAAGGCCACAGCAACGTTCATCATTGCACGGAAACTTCTGCTTAACCTTTTCCTCAGATAATACAGTATTGTGCAAAAGTAACGCAAGCGAAATGCGCGAATTTTGTTCTTTGTTCACGCAAACTTTCCAGGAAAGTTCACGCAAAAGTTCCAGTGACAATTCAATGCCTTTTGAGCGAAATTTCCCTAGAACAAAGAACGTTATTTCATTGAACTTTCAGTACAAAACGAATCACGATGACAAGCGTCCTTTCACTAACTCAGAGCCCAAAATTTTGCGTTAGACAGACACAACAATTCCTCACACAATCTATTTGACCTACCTGTCACGTAACGTTGGAGGAGCTCAATTCGAGATCTCACATAGTTAGAATATTTTGGCATGATTACCACTGAAGTGCTAAGAAGCAAATGATCGAGAAAGTGGTTTACTAGCGCTAGCCATTCCGGTGATATGGCTGCAAACAGTGCAGGTCACACTCGAAAGCGCGGGGACTGGAATCCCAGCGAGAAATGTCATGATTTGTTACATGAAGGGGTTACTCTAAGAAAATTGCGCTTTGTCCAATTTTTGCTTGCCTGAGTGCTTATGTGCTTCAAGCAGCAAGTTTGTACTGAAACTCTGATGCTTTTAGCCGCTAGAATGCATTACCAATCAAACATTCAACAGGTGAGAACGATGTAATAGTTGATCGAGTTGATGAAAGTAATCTCAGATGTTCTTTACGTCTCGTTACACAACAACAAATCGCGAACTGTAGCCATATTCCGCTTAGTTTGCGTCAGAATGCTTAACAACCAAAGCAAATTTTGTTCCGGAATTTCGCGGTTAACGACCTAATAGAGCGAACTTTCCTTTAAAATTTCGTGACTCGCTAGCGTCCACCGTGAATTATGGTTTGAAAGTTCATGAAGAATAAAACAATAGGTGTCTTGAATGTTCGCGGAAAAGTCGGAAAATTTCGTTTGATGCGAAATTTCTTCAAAAAGCCTTGAAAAGCCAAGAAATTCCGAACTTCGCTTGCGTTACTTTTGCACAATACTGCTTTCTTGCTTAGCGATATATCGTTCCCTCTTAGTGATATATCTTACTTGTGTCACGATATATCGTTCTTGCTAGCTTAGCAATACATTGTTTCTGCTCAGAGATATCGTTGATTCTCTGTGAAACAAATGTGCACTTGTTCAAAGACCATTTACAGTAATGAAGAATCATCTCTGCTGCAAAGTTATTTGAGATAGGATCTTCCTTTAAGGAGATACAATCAAATTAAATAGAACTTGTTAGGTAAAGGATGTCAAATTCATCCAACATTCCTGTCCAGGTTTCATTAAAACAACTCGTTCAAATAAAGCTTGAGAATTACTGCAACAAGTTTCATACCAGAGATGAAAACTGTTTAACTGTTTAGGTTTAGGTGGGCAGGATGATCAAAAGTCGCAGAATGAAGAAGGATATTATGTTATGTCTATTGGGAGTTCTGACTGCCGGGTGAAAACAACAACTTGTTGTGCAAGTAACTGATATTTAATCTCCACACTGGGAAACTTTGTGTTTGTTTACACACACTTGAAATTGTCTTACGGCAAGCAAATTTGACTTCGCCGCTCTCTGCGATGCTTTTGGGTTGTGGAATCACCTTTACAGTCTCAGTCACTAGAGTGTAATGACGTAAGTTTATTTAGACTTTAGAGGAATCCATCATAGCTTTGTTTCACAAAAATATTTCGGCTAAATTAATACGCAAGCTATAGCAAAAGTAAGCTTAAAAACTTCATCCACAAAGTTTCCTGAAAATAATATTTTGAGTATATCGTTTTGCTTTACGAGATATCGTGGCGGCAATTTCTCGCTCGAATGATATCACAGCGATACATTGTGAAGATCACGATGATTTATCGCTAATTTATCGTTTTGACACTCGCCAATTCAAGCGGTATCTTGCGGATTTATCAGTGATAAATCACAGGAACAAAGCACGACATTCAGCGATTATCGCTTGCATTACTTTTGCACAATATTGTAGCTATCAAGATGATTACTAGTTCTTAAACAAATCTGTGCGTATAAACTGTCCACAGCTTTCGCAGACATTCAGGCAATGATAGATGTTTTCGCCTCAGAAGCGGCAGAGCTTATGACCCCCAAATAGGGCTTGTTTATTCCCTCAGCGGGCTTTGTAATCCCCAAAAGGGGCTCAATAATCGCCAAACAGGACTCAATAATTCCCTTGAAGGACCTTTGTTTCCCCATATGGGGCTGATAAAACTTTAAAATTTGTGTCTTCAAAAGCGCAGGAGTATCTCTATGGCTATTTATTCGGCCAGGTTGACCCGTACTTCGAAAGCTGTTACATATTGAGACAACACCTTGTAAGAAATTCATGATAAACTTAAGAAAATAAAAAAAGCTCACTTGCGTAACTCACTTTCCAATGTCCACACCGTACACCAGCAACGTAGACGCAAATGTTCTTCGTTTGCGAAGCAGTGCGTTGCCTTCTTTCCCACGGGATCGTTGACCCAATTGCCTACTCATTTCCTCAAATTCTATTGGTTCAGAATGTTCTTGAATTCGTAATTTTCTCGCAACCAATGGTAAGGGCTGCCATAATTCACGATTGAGTGGGGACATTCATCGTGGTTCACGACAGATTTACGACAAATGTGACCTGGAAAGCGAAAACCACCACTAATGCTTTACCGTTTAACAGCTAAAAAAAAAACGGACTGTAAACGGTTTTAAACGGTTTGGTTATCCGTTGAAACGGATAGCTGAAAACATTAAACAGTTGGGCAAAGTTCAAAAACGGATTGAATGAAACGTTAAACGGTTGTAAAAAACTTTTAAACGGGAAGCTGAAAACGTTAAACGGTTTAATCAAATCGTTAAACAGAAAGCTGAAAACGTTAAAAGGTTGCATAGAATCATTAAACGGAAAGGTGTAAAATTAAACGGTTGGACCAAATCATTAAATGCCTAGCTAAAAATGTTGAACCTCCGAACATGTTAAAAACAATCGATAAACTCCAATAAACAGGATTCCAATGTAAACAGAAAATGTTGTGTTCAATAATGAGTGACCACTCTTGATAATGTAACAAAGTTTTGGAGATTCCATCCATTAACACATAATTATAAAAACCCCAAAACTTAGTAAGCTTACTAACGTATTCATTACTGGGAAATTGCAAGTTTACCTTTTACGCTTTCCTGTTGAGTGTCCTGTGGAAAAACAGTGCTGGAAATTTACAAAAGGCAAGATAAATGGAAAATGTAGGCTGAATAAGCAAGCCACCGAAGTAAGGGAAGTTGAGACTGTAAACCACGTTTAACACTGTAAAACACTGCAAAAGGCTGATACTGCAGCTGAAGAGTGTAACTTTTTTCTCTTTTAACTTGCTGTAATAAAGTTGATTCGTTTATATTTTAAAACCACTGTTCCCTGCTAGCAAAGTTCTCTTTTCCTTTGTATTTGCCAAGCTGACGGAACGGTTTCCACCGTACCGTCAGCTCAGTGAATACAAAGGAAAAGAGATGAGCTTCATGTTTATTTTTGATGAAAATAACCTTCTCATCAATAATGCATAGAACAACAAATCCACTAAATCGACAAATGAGACGACAGATCAATGTGATGAAATAACATGAAATTCATCGTGAAAAGCAATCTAACTACTTCAAATAAGTTGCACGTGTAGCAGCGTGTAGCCTCATTCCCAGGGCGGTTAGAAGAGAGACCCTGGGAATGAGGTTGCGAGTCGGTCGCGTTAAGCGAACAGCATGTTCAATATTGACAAAATGAAAGCCGAAATGAAATGGCCTGAACAAGAAAACCGGCAAAGCGATAGAGATAGGAGAGCTCTCTCATGATGAAACGTGAATGGGAAAAATTAGCCGTAATCTTGAACGATGTTAACACGTGCTCCACTGGGTCTGGGCAAATCTTGTTGACGTTTCTGCAACAAGAATAATAATCAAACGATACAAACAAAGCCGTTACGTCTTTCAGGTCTTTTACCCTTGGCTGCAGTTTTCCAAGGAACATTTTTATCATTATGGGACCTACTTAATATTCTTTTTATGTTAGTCAGTACAAGCGCTGCGTATCCCTGTTCCGCTACCTCGGCCGATCTGTCGGGGCTCCGATAGGGCAGTGTAACCACAAATAAATCGTCAATTCACTTAACAAATTTATTCGATTTTAAGGTAAAAACAGAAAGAACTGCTAGGTCTGCACACGATAAAGGACTGATACGAACTGACACAAAATTACAACAATAAGGATATTATGGCGAGACTAATCCAAGGACAACTTTCAATCATCGGCTAAGGTGTGGCGATTCCTATCTCAAAGGGAAAATGTGGCTATCTGCATGGAAAGTAACTAAGTAACACAATCATAAAGAAACAAAATAGCAGTAATCACCCAATGTTCAATGTTCTACTATAGTGTGATGGCACAATCTCCTTCATGCCATTAAGGCCCGGTTTACATGTCACATATTACAGTGCCGAATCGAATTTCCAAATTAAGAGCGTGTAAAATGTATCAACACTCGAAAGCCAAAAAACGTGAGCGTGTTGAACATTCAACGAAACGAACTTGCGTGTGCATGCACACACCAAAATCATTCTCTCATTTGTTAACACTTTGAATTAGTCTTTTATTTCTAACTCCCTGGGAGTATTATGCTTTGTATTCTATGTGGCAATTTCTTGCTGAGTTCACTAAATTGCACACTCGAGAAATAAAAAATCACATTTGCTTTGCTTCCAGAAACATTGAACAGTGAACCCCGTTTTGAGATAATGGTTTGCGCATCCATTCATAAGTGAGGGGCACTATTTATTGTTACTAACATTGGATGTTTTTTGATATCTTTCTACTAGCATCGGAAATTTCAGGGTGCCGACTAAATTGGTCTCGCGTTGGACACGGAAACAGAAAAACGAGATAAGAATGAACGGTACAGAACATACCTTCTGAGCCTTTGATTTCATGTTAGTTTGACCCGGTGATTCTCTTGGCTGCTGAGCCTCTTTTGGAAGTTCATCGTACTCGACGCAACTTGGGGGTATAGTCAAATTTTCAGCCCACCATTGGAGGTCTTTAGTAGTTAATACGTCTTGTCATCTGCAAACAACAGTAAAATATGGTTGAGTACAAGCATGTATGATTTAACAAAAAATTGAATTTCTTTCTTTTCTGTTTGAAATGCATGGATATCAGTTAAATCAAACGATTTCAGACTTACCATGCAAAGCTAAAATTTCAGCTTGCACTTTTTTCCAAGCCCAGTTGACAGTAACGGAGATTCCCTCTTTTAAAGGGATGTCCTTCTCTACAATCAGCCAGGTTGGGGCGATGCTGGTTTGTAGGAAGAGAAGCAACGCTTTCTTGGGCTCCTTTGTAACTTCTTCGGTAAGCTGCCTTAAGGACATGTTTCAAGCGATCACACACGAAGACTGAACTGTACTATTGCTGAGTGATGACGCGAAACTTCAGCTTATTTATACAGTTTCTTTCAAAAGGTGGATCAAAACGCTTCAGGCGTGTTTTGCACTTCAAACAGTTTTAGACAATTAGGCTAATGGCTTACCTCATCGGCAAGCGACAGAAGGTGTGATCGGGCGGCATGCGACAAGGTGTGATTTTTTCGCAAAGTTTCACCACTTTTGAGATCTCCCTTTATTTCCCGCATTGCGTAGACTTCTGAAATATTTGTTTTACATTAATACATCCTCACGAAATAAAAAGAAAATGCAGATGAAGCTTTTTGGTTAAGTCAGCTAAAAACACTTTTGAAGCCATAAACAAGAATTATAATTCCTTTTGTTCATTCACCCAGTATGCATCCCTTTGTTAATTCTTGCGGAGCGTAAAATTCCCAATTTGCCGGCAAAACTTGTCGAGAAAAGTTCCGTTAAAAATAAAGTTGTAAAATGATTGAAAAGAACTTTTTGTTTGTTCTTGTAGTGCATAAACGTCTGAGCTGGCCATTAAAACTCATTGCAAAAAAGGTGTGTTAAAAACTCGTAAAATAAGTGAAAAGATGTTAAATCCCTTTGTCCCTTCTCGTGGTGCGCAAACTTCTAAGCACATCAGTCAAACTATTTGACAAAATAAAAAGAAAATGTGCAAGAAACTTTTTATTTATTCGGGTAAAGACGGTTGTGAAACGATAAAGAATTATAATTCCTTTTGTTCATTCACCCAGTGCCCATCCCTTTGTTTATTCTCACGGTACGTAAAATTCTGAGCAAATTTTGTTCAAGAGATAAGTTGCGTTATAAACCTTCAATTGCAAACGGATTGAAAAGAATTTTTGTTTGCTCTCGCAGTGCGTAAACTTCTAAGCTTTGCGGTAACACTCGTTGCCAAAAAAAAACCCTTGGCTTCCTGGTCGATTAGTTGCAATAAAAAGTTTGTGTCTTGCGGTGCATAAACTTCTACAGCTTTCCCTGTTTCTCCCGTGAATGAACCAAAAATAGCTAGTGTAAAAATCATGACATTTGCTTAAAGTTTTTTATACAAGACATGCCTCGTTTACATTATGTATACCTAAAATGTCGAAATCCTGAATTTACAATGCGAGACATGTTACCTAGATCCTGATGACCAGCGCCCCACGTACAAACATTTTACAATCGAGTGTGTGCCTAGAATGGGGATCACGAGGGAGCAAAGTGTGTTTTGGATACAGCTGTGTGCAGAGATGCGTTTGTTTTGTAGGGAACTATTTACAAATCCTTTGTTTATTCTTGCGTTGCGTATTAGCTTCTAGTCACCGGTAAAGCTTTAGGCTAGAAATAGTGCAAACAAAAGTTCAAGGTGCCGGCGCTACAATGTCTTCAGTACCAGGTTTGCAAAAAGGTCGTATTTCTCGGTACAAGTATCTTTTCCTTTCTTCGGCGAGTCCATCAGGCTTAATTGTTGGAGGAGGAGTTGCAGGTGGGATGACGCCTGGATTCCTCAACAACGTGAATGATTGTTGTGGGGAATAAACAGAGTCTTTGTACGAAACTATTCCTGGGCTTTTCTTCAAAAATGTAAAGTGGTGAAATTTCTTGATGCCAGGTACCGTCCTAGGAATGACACCCAGTCGTAAACAGGCACAATGACTCTTCCATCGTGTGTTCCTACAATGTGGGCTTTATTGACACCAACAGCACTGGAGGTATCTACAAGTGAAGCAAACTCATAAAGTGATGAGACATAAGACACTTTATAGGACTTCTTGATCAAACCAAAATATCGGTCTGGTCCAAATTTGATATGGCCGGCAATAAGAAAGGAGTATGTGATTGACTGATGAAGAAGCGTCAAAGTCCTCCAGGCTAAATACCACAAGAAGTAATTGTTCTTGTTTTGTCCAGAGCAGTTGTCTGCATGAAAGTGCGCATCTGTTTTTTAGTAGTAAGTCCCCAATTAGTGGGCCTCCAGCTGATTAGACGTTTTCTACAACTTTAACAATTAATGTTTATTGATTGATTGATTGATTGATTGATTGATTGAACTGAAGAGATGTATCCAGCTTAAATATTAGTGACAGTGGGAAAATCCGACATTCTTTCAAAATAATGTGAACAAAGCAGAGAAATGTGCCTGGATTGACTTACCAGTACCGATTTCTGCAACAGACTCGGATTATGTCACATTCATTGAGTCACGCTCCAACCAGAATGGTGAAACTTCGTGAACCAAACATCCAAAAGACACTGAGACAGTCCAAACTACAATATTGTAGGCTCAAAATAAACTTGGTTTTCCATGCAGCCAAGAATACCTTCTCGCAATCATTTTGCAATGACATCAGCGGACCTGCTGATTAGGATGATTTAATCATGAACTAAAGGAAACTTAATGTAAGCAATATAGAAGTCCTCTACCGCTAAAAAAACAAACATTATTCAGTATGGTCTTACCTTGACTAAAACATGGGCTGTGATTGAAACTGTTCACAAAATCTTTTGCTATTTTAGTAAGCTCAAAAACAATTCAAGTTCTGAAATAACAAGTTTCCCTTTAAGGTAGCTCAAAACAGTTTCCAGTACTTTCAAAACTTACATTTTGATGGGTCATTATACCCACTCTATATCAGTTGATGCCAAAATCATGGCATCAAAATGAATTGCCCAATCATTTGTGAACATGTTGCTGTCCTCAAAACCACTTTATTTTAGCTTTAATTTTTGAACAACTTCACCAATGATTGGCCAGTTTTTTCCAGCCACCTTAAACTTCAGCAATTTGATCATGATTATCCAAGCCCTGGGAACAACTTTGATCCAATTCCATATCACATGATCGATAACAATGTGGCAGAATGTAGGGAAAGCCCTCTGCGAAATGCTTTTTGCTCTCCAAGCCTGATGTAAAGTGTGGCAAGGAAGCTGGTTAGTATTTCAGTCACCTAAATACCTTAAATTTCCCTATTTGCTATCCAAGAAAAATGGCTTGAGTCGGAGAGAAGTGGGGCAGTTAATCAATAAGCCACAAGTGACTGCATGGAATCTCTTAATGAGAAAGGTATTTAATAGCCTTTTAATAATTGCTATTTTAGTTGCGTTTGTTAATTCGAATCCGTCTTTTTTCTTGGAAATGCTATCATCACATCAAATACGAATTGACTGTAAAACAGACAAAGCTGTTAGGTCAACACATGGAATTTGTTTTTTGTTTTTTACTAAAGACAGATTCATAGTGAGTCACACTTCAGTGAAAGTTATTGACAAGCATTTATCCCAAATGAATCACTTTTGTGTTTCATTTACTCATCAGTTATGCATTTATGCATAGGGCGTGTCTAAGTGTCTTCAAGGACTTTGAGTTTTAGGGGACCCCGATTTCTATGCATTGTGCTTTAATCAAATTGTCAAAGTACAGACTCAATCTTAATTTTTATAGAGAGCGATTTCTAATTGTAGCGATACTGGAATTTTGAGTGAGAAAATCGTAACATTTATTTAATGCAGAAAGCTATCTTACAACCTGGTCAACTGAAATCTTTCATTGCGGAGAATGCCTATTATTCTCGAGACATTTACTTACAGGGCACGAAATATCTTAGGTCTGTTGTTTCCCCTATAGTTATTCAAATAAACGCAAGTTGAACGCAACCGGGCAAGTCTCATTGGTTAAGATAAACTCCTGCTATTCCCCGTAGGGAATAAGGCCCTGCTCATTAACTTGAGGCCGGATTATCGAGTTTTCTTGGTATTGTTTACGCTGTTGTTCACACCACAAAGTAAATTTACAGCTGCTGCCTGAAAGAAAGGAGAGAAAAATTTGTTATTGATCCGTCTAAAAGAAAGGAAATCGTGTGCCCTCTTCTCGTCACTTGAGGAAAACAAGCATTTGTGTTAAAATCCTTAGTTTTACAATGTTTGGTCGGTTCATAGGAAAGAGTTTCTTTTGTTGTGCAAAACGGAACTGCTTCAAACTACCATGTTATTATTCTTGGATCGCATTTGATCAAATTTCTTCAGAAAATGGCAAAGTCGTGTGTTTATGTTTGCAAAATATAAAGACAGAGCGGATTGGATCTTGCTCGCTCGAACGGATTGAGCTTTCTCGTAAAATAGTTCGAAATAGCGGGAGTTCGAAATAGTGTATAGTAAATGACTGAAGGGCGAATCCAAGGGAAATTGTACGGTCTCAAGTTTGAATACGCTGGTCCCAGAGGTTTTTCTTGATGTTTCTCTGCTTGAGATGAGAGAGAGCTGTGAAGCGGAGAACACAGTCGAGAAGCGGCGAGAAAGAGTTTTTCTTTCTCGCAACCTCGCGACTCATGTTTGCCGCTTCGCGGCTCTCTCATCAATCTCTAATCTCAACAGAGAAAAAAAAATTCTAGAAAAACCTCTGGGACCAGGGTAGTGAAATAACCGAGTTCGACTTATTAGCGGGTCCAGCTGTATTGCTATATACCGAGCATTGTTTACTCTTGACCACGCGCTTGTATTTAATATCTCTATGTTCTGTGGTGTTACTTCTCCTCAGACAGAGATTAGTTCTCATTGTTTGTTTATGATGGGGGCCTTTTGGGCCCCCCATTAAATGACTGAATGTTAGTCATCAGAGCCCTTTGAGTTCAAAGCTTCAAGAAGCTTTTTACCCAATAGGGCATTCTGTCACTTTAGCGGCAGTGGCGGCTGAGGTGACTCAGGGTCATCCATTTTAAAGTTTAATTCGATGGAGAAAGCGAAAGTGTCAAGTGCGGTACATTTCACTGCTCTTTATGGGAGTAAGAACGGTCTAGGGAACATGCTTTGTTTCATAGCATGCGCAGTTTGTAGCTATTTTGTGTCTGGAGGGCCTACTGCTTTTATTTGCTTTTAAAAGAAAAAAAATTTTTCATTTATTTACTTGCTTTGAAGTCAGCCGGTAAAACTGCTTTTTTTCAGCGCGAGCTCGCGAGGCGATTGTGTCGCATGATTACTTCTGAGGGAAGAAACTTCTCAAAATGACCAGGAAGATTTCATAAAAGCAAACGTTTTTCGCCATACAGTAAAGAGGTCCATTCAAGTTTCCTTGTGTCTTTTCCCTTCCACACATTCAGCGTAGTCTCAATTGACCGTACTGCCTGCAAGTGGATTGTGTTTCTTTCTGATGGAGGTTTATCTTTGTTATCAGCCTAGTTTGGTAAGAGGCATTTTGTTAGATATGCAATTTTTTTGCTTCATGTCCTTTAATGTCAGATATACCATTCCTGTGTATACTTTATTTGCATTGCTTTGTAGTGCAATGCTGTAAATGTTGTCAAATGAAGGACTAAAAAATATACCTTGTCCCAATCCACAACTGCAAGGATTAATCCCTGCTCCAGTCTATCCATTACCAGCAACATGAGATGGAGCTCATCAATCACAATATGGTCCAGTGTTATGTCAAACAAGGGCTGGCAATGACATCCAGGCTGTTTGTACCAGCAAGGTCCCATTTTCCTTTTCATTTCAGCACTCTCGTAGAAGGAATAAGGAACATGCATGTTGCACCTTAAACAACAAAAACAGCAAATTGGCAAACAGAGAAAGAAACTTGTTGCTATTAATAATGTTTAGAACAAACCATGCAATCTCTCAATATGCTGGTCATTATAATAGTTGACAAAGTACTTTATAAATATAATTATTACATTCACCTGTCTTTTTTGTGAATTAAGCACCATATGCAGGAATTGTTCGAAATTGCACCTTCCTTTCATTCCCATTGCCACAAGCAGAAACTGTATAAAATATGAAACCTGGGAATAAGTATTTCTGTACTGGTCACATTTATTTAGAACATTCAACACGAAAGAACGACTGCCAATATAAAATTAGTAATCATACTCTAAGGATCAAAACTGGCTGAAATAAAAAAAAATGCATCTTAATTATAATTCAATCATAATTTAGAATATTTTTCTTCACTTATTAAATTTTTTTTCCTCTTGTGACAAATAATGTATTCAAAGTTGACTTTTTTGTTAACGCCTTTAATTAGTACCGTATTTATTTACCTATAAGCCGAGCTATTTTTTCAGAAATTTGGACTTTAGTCAACCAAAAACATTCCCAACAAAGGGGTTCGGCTTATAGCCGAGAGTTTCAGCGATTTTTTTGTTTCTTTGGTGTTGAGAACTTATGGAAATGTCACACAAATTCTGTGATCGGCTTATAGCCAAGTCAAAATAAATGAAACGTAATAAGTTATAATATTATGAAGACAAGATGGAATTGTTGGTCAATGAACTTTTATGGATTTGGTGGCTCCTAAAGGAGCCGTTTTTTGAAGAGCTTTCAACTGATAAACAGTTTACTCGCCATCGCTCTTGCCTTCACTCTCCGTCTCGAACTCATTGTCTTCTTCTTCGTCGTCGATTTCCTGCGCCTCTTCATTGTACAGCTCATCGTCCTCAGTTCCATCCAAAGAGTTGGAGATTCCACAGGTCTTGAAGGACTTAGCAACCATCTCCACTGGTATCTCTCGCCATGCTTCATGCACCCATCGAAGAACCAGATTTCTTGATGGCGCTTTCTTCTTTCCAGCCGGAGTATAGTCGAACGGGCCGCTGATCATCCATGCCAAGTACTTTCTTCGGACATTGTCTTTGAACGGCTTGTTCAAGCACTTGTCTAGTGGCTGCAAAACAGGGGTCAGGCCTCCAGGAATAACTGCTACATCAATTTTCCGCCGTTTGAGAACTGCTTTCACTTCGTCGGTCAAGTGAGCTCGGAACGAGTCCCACACTAACAGTGACTGTTCATTACGAGGGGTCCGCGGCAAACACTGGCGAATCCATTCCTTCACACCTTCCTCATCCATCCACCCTTTCTTGTGGAAAGAAACACGGAGGGACTCCGGAACGACGAGATCTCTTGGACGCCGGACGCTTTTAAAGATGACCTTGGGTGGAAGTTTTGATCCGTCCGCAGCGACAGCAAGCGTGACTGTGAAGCTCCGCTTTTCTGCTCCGCAGCTTTTCACCGGAACAGTTCGGCTGCCAGTGAACTCCAGCGTCTCATGGTGTCTCATCCATGTTGTAGATCCTGGATAAAGGATACCCAGCTCGTTGCCTGGCTGCTATGATGAAGCGGTGGAACTGCACAATTTTCTCCTCCATGTCTTCCGGCAGTCGCTGGGCTAGCGTTGTCTTTGCACGGAAGCTCACTGAATGTCGTCGTTTCCAGTTCTGATACCAGCCAAGGGAAGCCTTGAATGCAGGATCAGTTGAAAATTCTTTGGCCTTCAGGCGCAGCATCAATCCACTCACAGCAAAACCTATGAAAGTAATTGAAAAACCACATTCAAGCAATTCTAGGTTGTTTACTTTGAGCTGACAAGCATTGTTAAATCTGACCAATGGGAAGTGTCAGTTCCCACGCATTGAAAAACAAACTCGCGTGCGTTTATGCTCGTGATAGTGAACTTGTCTGTAGCTTATCAATTTGAAAATTCTTCATCCAGCGCTCCTCTTTAAACAATTTCAATACAAATCAGCATCAAGCATTTACTCACCTTGATCTCTTTGCTCGGTGAACCACTCCAATATCTGCTGGTCTAGTTCAGGATACTTCGGAGTGAAGCAACCCATAGTTGTGCGTTTCGCCGACATCTTCAGCTCGCCATTAAAGAGTTTGGCCTGATCTCTGCGCCAGCGACGGACCATGGACTCACTAAGTCCATACTCGCGAGCAATCTCTGAGTTGTTTTCAACTGCTTCGGCTTCAGCAACAACTTTAAGCTTGAAAGCCATGTTGTAAGATGAACGGCGTGCCTTTGGCATGATGAACGGCGAGCGATAGATTATTAACTTCGGTAAGCAGTTGTTTGTGACGATAAAAATCAGTCTGGTGGCTTTCATTTAAGTATTTTTCGCTTTATAGTGCAGTTAGGATCAATTAGTATTCACGAGCACAAAGTTTTACACTGATTGGCTAATTGTTTACAACTAATAAAACGCTTTTCGTTGTTTCTAAAAGGTGTGATTTTATTCTACACAATAACTTTCGACATGTTTCCCGTTTCTTGAATGAACGCTCTAGTAACTTTTTGTTAAGAAACTTTGATCTCGGCTTATAGCCGATATTTTTCCGATTTTTTTCCAAAACTTTTGACCCACTATCATGTCTCACAAGTTTAGGGTCTCGGCTTATAGCCAAGGTCGACTTATAGGTAAATAAATACGGTATTTCATGTTTGTATGTCCTTAACACCACCTGCCTAGATTAGCTCGCTATTTGCAGGCGGTGTTAATTGTTCACTGTAATGTTACACTCTGATTTACAGCAATAATATTACCATGCAATGATATCAAATACCAAAACTACCAGAACACAACAAATCATTCTGGTCCTTATGTCTCTATTTATAAATCTGGGCATATCATTAATGTTAAAGCAGTGTAAATTGCACTTACTTTGTAATCGCCACCCAGGTAAAACTTTAAATTCACTCGTCTGCCATTTATCTCCATAAAACCAGCTGAAATCAGCTCATTAACTGCCTGTCTAACATTGGTAAGGCCAATGCTAAGATTGTGATGATCTTCACTCGTTTTAATAACTGCAATGGTGTGGTTACCTAGAATGTCAACAAAAAGAAAGTAAATTAATGAGAAAGTGGACAAGTGGTTAAATTTATAGTCTATATTGTTGTAACTGTGCTGATGTTGTTCTGTTCATTTTCTTAAATCAATATGTTTCACTTGTATCTATAAAATTGTCAGAGAAAGAGTAAACAGTAAACATACCTGCACATGAGAGCACTTGTTGGTCTTGATCCAGGAGAGAAAAGGAACAGACAAACAAGGAACTTGAGTGGGACATATGTGCACCATCACCTGATATTTTACCTTTAACTGTTGGGGTTTCATGGTCTGCTTAGTCTGACTTCTTTAACTGCAATGACAGAAAATGGAATGTAAAAATCAGAACAATACCCATACACTTGGAAGATGAATATCATATTTTGATACATTTTATTTGTCTAGTACTTACATGCTCCTCTATTTCCTTTTTAAGCAACTCTCTTAGTGGCAGCTCAGCCCCTGCATGTTCTCCTGGTGTTTTTGAGATGTTCCACTGTGCATCCAGGAGTTCAGCTTGGCATCCCTCTACCAGATAGGATCTTGGTAAGTTTGGGTCCTGTTGAGTTAGCTCCTTGTACGCTTCCTATGAAATAGAAAATCTGCCCATAATGAAGAGGATGGCTCATATCTTCTCTTTTTCTGTCAAAGGCAATCTGTCATAGGCCTTTCTTTTCTTTCCTGTTTGCGTAATAAAATTAAAGGAAAAGTAAGACCAAAAGGCATATTCTATCATTTTATATGATTTCTTGTATACTTTACTTGAATTATTTTGTAAAAGATTTTGTGTGAATAAGGAGGTCACCTCACCTTTACAACTCTCTGCGTTTTTGTCATGGTCAGCACCCTTTGAACTGGGGCTTTCTTGTATTTCAGTGCTGTTTATCGCAGTTGGACTGACTTTCACTTCATGAAGTGACCCATCCTTATCACTCAACTGTAAGGACTGGGGCATTAACCCGTAAGTTTCAACGAACCATAGAGCATCCGTAGCTTTTTTTCTGTACAGCAAAATAAGATTATAATGAATCTTACTAGCTACACTTGTTTTCTCAAATTTTTGTTACCAGTATGCCTAAATGCTGCTAGCTATTGAAAATGTAAAAAGAAGTTTATGAAAAAGGAATGCAATGTAAAAATAAAATATAAGTAATTCAACGTTATGTACTATAAACAAGATTTATTAACTGTTAATAAGCTGTTAGTCTGATCTGAATTATAATAAACATTAACCTGCTGGATTTGTTCCAAGTGTCTTTGTTGCTGCTTTTTTCCAACATCCACAAAATCCTTTCCTCTATGCGCCAGCGAGTTCTTCATGGACCAGTACAGTTCCGCTGCTTGCTCTTCCACAGTGTTGCAAAGGTTTCCGTTTTTCTCTGTGAGTTGCGCTACCACTTCGCTAGGAGACATCATGATCTCATTTGGCATGAAACTAATGGTTACCCACTGGCTGGCTCGAGCTCTTTTTCTTTTTTTACTGTTTGAGATTCCATTGATCTTTCGCCAAAATTTTCGAATGTTCGTAGCGATGACGTGACCAACACGAACGCAAAATGCTTGCTTGGAGAACGTCGAAGGCAGCGCGGGGCTGTCTGCGGACTTCTCGCCAATGCCAAAGTGCTTCTCCGTTTATTCAAAGACAAAAGTTTGGATCACAGGAGTCAACATAAGGACGGACCATATTAATCAGAAGTGGAGGGATCGGGGATTCAATGAGCTTTGAAAAGAGCTCCTGATTCAGCGCACTTCTTCGTAAATCCAGGCGTTAACACTCGTCAAACAGTCGTTCTATGAGTTTTAAAGTTGGCAGGCTGCAGATCAATGACTTGCATTTAACGACTGAGTGATTTTTTTCAAAAGATATTGTAATATTTAGATATCCATTGTTATGCAGTCGTGTGCTTCAAACAATGGCTCACAAAGCAAAGACGCGCCATGTTTGAACGCACTTTGAATGCGCAATTTTAAATGTCAGATATAGTCGTTATTTTACTTTGATTTACAAAGTTAAAAAGGGATCAGCTAAAAAAAAAATGTCAAACTTTTATTTCCTGTTGGTCACTTTTTTGAAGCCGGCATCGCTTACTTGAAAATCACTCTTCATTTCGTATCGGAAATATGTTCCCCTCTGAAAAAGCCAGTTTTTCCCAATTTTCGATCGCAACAAGATAGTGCTAATACTTCGTAAAACCTTCCATTTTTTGGCTACAATTGTAGATATAGCATTCCTCATGAAAAGCCCGCTGTTCAAAATAAGAAGTGGGACTTACGAAAGTCAGGAAATCCAGTTTTATCATTGCCCTTCAGGCAAATTAGGGCTTTTTCTCTCTTATTCTTGGCCATTCAAACTACTTTCACATTCAAATTTTGCTGCTTGTGTGCTCATGAATAAGTAATGATGTCCGGCCATTCTACATGATGGGAATTACTTTAGCACACAGGGCAGCAACATGGTCCCTCCACATCTGGCGATCCCTTGCCATAAACTTGATGCCCTCCCAGGTCTTCCCCATCTCCTTTATTTCCTTCTCAACTGTCCGACGCCATGTGATCTTGGGGCGACCTCGCTTACGTTTCCCTTCTGGTGTCCAATGCATAGCAGTTTTTGCAATGGAAGCTTCTTGGCGGGTGACATGGCCAATCCACCTCCAGCGTCTCCTCATCAGGATGGTAGCCATTGGTTCGGTTCCACACCGTTCAAAAAGATCTTTGTTGGAAATATATCAAACATGGTCTATTGCACTAAGTGCAAAGTTTAGAAGGATGTCCATGCCTCTGGACTGGTCAACCTAGTTACAGCTCTAGAAATTCTGGAAGTTGAACTGTAAAACATGGATTTGGTAGTGGTGTAACTTTTGCAATTTTCAATCAATCATCTGCAACTTGAAATAAAATTTGATCCAGGAATGTTTTTTGGGTTCTGTTGGAGTGGATTGACCTTGAGTTTAATTTTTCATTTTCAGTTCTGTGGTGTTTCAGTTGAAATAAACATTCCAGTCTGCCCAGACAGGGGTAATTTACCCGAGTTTTCATTCTACAAGAATGAACCTTTTCATAGTTTAGTAATTTATCCTCACTGCATATCTATTGTTTCAATCATGCAAGACTAAGTTATGGGAGAAATCTGCTCCCGGCCCCAACAATTGCCACGCTCTGCCGGCACCATACACTGTCCAAACCGATGCACACACACGGGGAAAACTCACATACTAACCTGAGATAGTTAATAGGGACCGGACCCTGAACCGACGTTACGGGGACCAACTAAAATAAGTATGCTACAGGGCCACTCTTGTGTCTGCTTGTAAACTAGACGCTAACCATTCAAATTTTACTATGATATTGAGAATATCATACGGGAATATAGGTTCTACACAGACGTTGCAGAGGCGAACCGGTCACACAACACGTTCTCAATAGAAAACCCAAAGTGTTACCTTATTTTTTTCAAACTAACCGCAGGATTTGCAACAAGAGCCTGCCATCCGGCAGTGCAAAACTATTGAGGCACTGTGTTTACACACCTACTTTATGAGGACCGGGTCTTCAAGTTACGTGTAATTCTAAATTATGCATGTCTTCATCTCTTTTTCACCAACAGTCGCTCTAGTAGGAACCTGTTTACAGCCCCTTTAATGTCTTCCCAGGCAGAGCAAACAAGGGTTCAGTGACAGACCTTACAATGGGTGATGCTAACACGTTGTCACAATGTTAGAGCTCTTTGAGTAGTGTAAAGCATCTTAAAGCATCTAGTGTCTTTAAGATCTGTGGCACAATTAGTTTTGGGATCAAATTTTTTGCTGTGATTACGCGATTCATCCTTCCATCTTCTGCAAGGAGGTTTCTTTTTTTTCACCAGGTTTTACACTCTTAATATATTAGTTTTGACGAGGATAAACGCAGGAAGATTGGCTAGGACAGAGTTATTTGGAGGAACATTGTGAAGGCCTTGTGTGCCACACAGGCCATATTTGGGATAGAGGCTATGATGTCTGGCATGTTCCCATGCAGCCTACTTCTGGTTTGCCGGTCCCCTCAAAAGAAACAAATACTCATATTGATGCAAGTGCTTTGTTAAGATATATAGGCCAAGTATTAAGCACATACTTTGTTTTAATGCTCAGTGCTTTGCGGAGGAACAAGAAACCCAGAAAATAAACAATTGTGTTGGATGAATCTGGCCATGCTTGTGGCAGGTTGAATGTAAAAGGTGCGGTTGCTAAAATTCGCAACACAGTGCTAGTGCTAAACAGATTAAGCTATTGAATAAAATAAGAGCAACAAAAATCTGCCATTATAATAACAAAACAACTAACTAAAAAGTAATAATTCGTCGGTCTGCAAAAAGGGAAGGAGGTGGGAAAGAAAGAAGAAAAGCTTAAAACCTTATCGGAGCTTGGAACCGCCTTCTAACCTCATTGGTTAGATTTAATGGTAATCACTGTACCTGGTACTGCACAACCCCAATAGATTATAAAGGGTTAAACATGCCTAATCAATGAGCTAAAATTCACTGGACTAATCCTACATTCAAGATCTTGAAGAAGATCTGGGGCGACAAAAAAATTCACCACAAGCCACACCAATGTGGCTGAAGCCCCACATGAAGCAAGGCTTGCGTTTAAACCGAACAGCAAAAACGGTTTAATACCATGTTATAGTCCACACCCGACGGGGTACTCCCTATAATGGCTGGCCTATAGGCTTTTCCAGGCATTAGCTGTATAAAAGGGAGGGATCTCACAAGTTGAGGTATATAAAAGGGTAGGGAAATCTTCTATTTAGTTATTTTAAAGGGCCTTTAATTGAAATATTTCGAACAGATGCACCTTATGGAAATGGAGATGCACTACATGGAAATGACAAGAAGGCTTCCTTCTTTGGCAATTTATTCAAAATATGGGCCAAAAAGTATGTGAAAGGGGTACCGTTTTTCAATGAAAGGTATGCGAAAGGGGTACCTTTCCTGTGAAAATGGTCTACGAAAGGATAAGTGGTTGGACTACGGGACAGAGCCTCCCCGCATAGAACTTTGTGCAACATTTGGACAACAATAAACCACACCCCTTTTCTGTAGGCATTGCAAAAAAGTCTGCAGATAGCAACAGCAATGTAACAGCCTAGCTTGTCTGACTCAGGCATTACATGGACCATATAACAGGCCTAACAGTACATACAAAACAAGCACAGTCAAACCTCTATTAAGTAAGTTGTCACCCTCCGGAAATAGCCAACTAGCCCCTTTAACAAGAGTAACTGTATGTTCAAGGAAGTTCATGCCTGGCTATCAGATTTAATAATGTTGAATGTCTTTTGCCATTACATTCAACATTTAACTTATTACTGAAAAAAAATCAGTTATGGTCGTCGTACTTTGCTTATCTTTATTTCAAAATGTTAACTTGACGATTAACTTGGTGACGAAATGGTATTAACTAATTGAGAAGTCTAAATGGTGACCATGTCTAATAGAGTATGGCCCACTCGATAAAGGTAATTCAACCTGGTTCCCATGGTCTCTAAGAACGAGGTTGGATGCAATTATGTCTGCTAAGCAGTAGCCCAATGTCTGACTTGCTTGACAGGCACCAAAAAACAAATAAATGAAATACACGTAATACACTGCTAAGGCTTTAGTGGAGGCGCGGTAGCCTCATGGTTAGTGCGCTCGACTCCGGAGCGAGCGCTCCAGATTCGAGCCCTGGCCAGGGACATTGTGTTGTGTTCTTGGGCAAGACACTTCACTCTCACAGTGCCTCTCTCCACCCAGGTGTATAAATGGGTACTGGCAAATTTGATGCTAGGGGTAACCCTACGATGGACTAGCATCCCATCGAGGGGGGAGTAGAAATACTCCTAGTCGCTTCATGCTACTGAAACCGGGGTAAGCTCCCGCCTGATGAGCCACTAGGCTCGTATGCAGACTCTACTTTACTTTACACTGCTAAGGCTACCATTTGAACTAGGAACATGCTCAAGTAACTCCCAATTTGAAAAACGAACAAAAGGAAATATAATAGTTGAATCGCTTGTAAAATCTGAGGTTTGATTACATAAATGCGGTTGAGGTTATCAAAGAGAAATATAAATTAAATTGAAAAGTCAGGCCTTAATGACCATAAAATTATATAACAAATTCAAATTATCAAATTCTTATACGATTATTGTGCATTTTGCCAGTAAAATTATAAAATAGAAAAAGGTAAAAACTGTTAAAATGTTTGACTAAACGGTTTCAATCTTGCGATCATCCCCCTTTGACTCGTCTACGAGTCAAGCATTAAGTTTGTTTTCCAACGTGCGTCTACTGCTGCAGCGCGTCTAGGATTGCGTCGCTGGGCGATTGGGTTCCCTTGGCCTCGAACACCTTCCCGCTGCATCTCTATTTGGGCGTCACTTCGCACTTCTAAGGGGTATAGCTTTTGAACCGGCCTGGACATCCGCGTGGGTTTCCCTTTGGCAATGACCCGAATGTTTGCTCCTCTAACTACCTCATCTTTACCTTTGATAAGGCTTTCTATAACTGCCATCTTCCACTCTCCGCACTTCTTATTTTCCTCGTAAACTGTAACTACATCACCTACTTGTACAGGCTTCGCGTCATCACTTACCTTGTGGCGGTGAAACTCACGCAAATTGGTCAAATACTCATGCCTCCACCTATTCCAAAAGTGTGCTAGCCTAATACTCAAATACCTGAATCTCCTAGTGTATCTACAATGCAGGTAAAAAGTGTTGGGACACTTAGCGAGATACTACTGAAATAATCTCCCCCCAAACCCCCTCCCCCCCAAGCAATGTTGAGATTTGACACTACAACACAGATTTCAACAAAAATACTGTTTATCTGCATCTTCCAACATTGTTTGGGGGGGAGGGGGGTGGTACGCTCCAATTGTGACCCCAAAAAGCCAACTTTACTTGGAATACATGATTATTGGACAGGTGTCCCAACTACTTTTGACCTGCATTGTCTGAAAGTGAGTATTTGAAAGAGATCAGGTTTGTGGCCTATTGGTCGATGAAAAGCGGGGCTTCTTATGAGAACTCTTGTTTGGTAAGCAACAAGAACATATTTGTGAACAATATACAAGGAATTTCAATTGCCGCACTTTTCGTATTGTCATATTAGAGTATGGATAAGGGAAAGGCGCAACAGGTGTATATCAGGAAAAAGATAGACAAATGAATACCATGCAGATCAGTGAGTCGGGGTAAAAAATAACAACTTGCATGTTCACACTGTTGTAACGCTTAAGAAACGATGAGCTTTATTTCACTTTCAAAAAGTTCAAAACGTGGTGTTTTGTTTATTAAATCGGATATGCCATCCGCTGCCCACAAGGTCTGTTGTTTACATAGAAATCGTGTTATACTGTGAGCGCGCGGCTCTGAAAGCTCTTTAGAGTGTTGTCCTCAATGAGAAAATGGAGGCTTCAGAAAGCCAGAGAGTTGTTTACATTATAACGTACAGTCCCGCAGACACTGAAAAGTTCCGTAGAGAGACGTTTGGCCAAGCGATAATAGAGGCATGGAATAGCTTTAACATTGAAATCTCTCACTGGGTGGTAAGCATGGAGGCTCATGCCACTACCGATGCCGATGGCGATCTCAACAAGTACCATTTTCACATGGCGGTAAAACTGAAGAAGAGAGGTAGATGGCTACAAGTAAAGAGATACTTGAGCGAAAAATTCCACATCGAAGTTCATTTCAGTGACCGCCACAATACATATTACAGCGCCTACAAGTATGTCACGAAATCAGACCTCGAAGCGGTTCATTCTGTGGGTCATCCAGACTTAACTACTTGTCCTCGAACGGAAAATGCAATCGCTTCTAACAAAAGAAAACGCAAACTAGGCGGGGTATCGAAGCAAAGAAAGATCAAAGATCCACGGCTAAGTGTTTTTGACGTTTGTAAACTAATTCAACAGAAGTCAATATCCACAAGGCTGGAGCTTGTATGTTTGGCGATGGTTCAAGAACGAGAAGGAAAACGCTGTCTGGCCGAGTTTATAGCAAACCGCGGGAATAAAGCGGTGGATGAAGCATTATCATTAGCGAAAGAATTTTCTCACGCTGAAGAGCAGTGTCTTCGCCTGAAGAAATCGCGAATACAGCTCTTACAAGAATCTAAAGATGCGCCATGCGTGGACGGTTGCGAAGGAAGGTGGTTTGTGGCGGCAAATGAGGTTCTCGACAACCAAGGAATAATCCCCTCGGTTTTCTGCAATGCGATTTATACAGCCCTGTCTAAAGGTCGAGGAAAATTCCGGAATATTTATTTGTATGGAACTGCCAATTCTGGAAAGACTTTTATGTTATCGCCATTGAAAATAATTTATAACACGTTCTGTAATCCAGCAACGGGCTCCTTCGCATGGGTTGGCGCGGAACAAGCAAAAGTCATTCTTTTAAATGACTTTCGGTGGAATCCAACAATAATCGCGTGGGCTGATCTTCTCCAGGCGCTAGAGGGCGATACAATCCATTTACCCGCACCAAAGAACTTTTGTTTAAGAGATATTGAACTAACGTGCGACACGCCTTTTTTTGCTACATCGGATGCCCCGATTGTTTTCATTAGAGCCGGTGCAATAGATCAGACAAACACAAACATGATGGACATTAGATGGTCTTTTTTCCGGTTCTGGAAGCCCATTTCACAGAGTGAACAGCGAGAAATCGCGCCCTGTGGACATTGTTTTGCACGATTCATTCTAGAGAATTCTAGCAATGTTTACATTGCTGACTGACGGCGACATGATGCTCGCGACAATACTCAGTAACGTTTGCATTCATTTCGCATCAATGAAGAACAGTGTTTAAAAATAAACTATGGCCGGCTACTCTTGTTGAGTATATAAAAACAATTGTTGTATAATGCGCTCCAAAGGAACGTGTCTGAATAGAGTTTACAACATTACTCAGTAAATTGAATGTTTTATATAAAGAGCTAATTAATAGCTTTCTTTTCTTGTGCTTTTACTGAGTACTGAGTTGAAAATGCGCAATAACTCATATAATGAAAGAAATAGTTTCTTCAAACTAAAGAAAACATACATACTTTCTAAATTTGTGTTCATTTAATGTCAAATACGTTTTCAATTTGCATAAATCTCCACTATTTAAAGTGAGTATTGTAGTGAGTAATGTTGAGTTGTTTACGTCAACAAAATGCAAATGTCACGCATGTGATAAACTTCTCGTTGTCACGAGTTTTACAAAGTGACAATTACAATTTACACAAGCATTTTCCTCAGATAGCATGAAAATGAAGTTACACTTTACACGCTTTAGAAATTCACAGAATATGCTGAAGTGTAAAGAATATGCTGAAGTTTTCACAGTTCCGCATTGCGTGATTAATATTTGGTTCTACCGCCTTTAGAGGCAAGGATAGCTTCAATCCTTTTGTTCAAACTGGCAATTGTGTTATCTATAGTTTCAGTACAAATACAATCAAAAGCTCTTAAAACTCTAGCTTGAAATTCCTCAAACGACTCCCTTGTGATATTTCTAGATATTGCTTCGGATTCTAAATATCTCTTTACAAGATGAAATATGTTCTCGATAGGATTTAGGTCCGGTGAACACGGAGGGATTTCATGAAATTCAGCCTCTATCTCTTCTAACGCATCCCTAGCTAACCTGCTTGTTTGCGACGGGACGTTATCCATAACAAATAAACGTCTTCCATCTGTTTTGGGACCAGCTTGCGCAAACGTAATGTTGAAATGTTCCCTTATGAAGTTTCCAAAAAAATCACCGGTCATTTTTTCGTACGGCACTTTTAGAATAACTCCTTTCCCGTATGCTATCGCCACCACAACATGCAATCTTGTCCCTCCGGCCAACTCTTTCGAACCCTTCGCGGTTACCTCAAGGCCTTCGTCTTTCCTACGCCATACCCTTGATCTGTTCGAGGCTGCGCCGCTCTGTGGATTATACTTATGCACGAAAGATACACCATCCAAATAAAACGAAACTTCGTTAGTCCAGAATTCAGAATTTCTTGCCACCTCCCGCTTCATTGTACGAGCAAATTTCACGCGCAACTTTTTATCGTTTTCAAGCAGAATCCCCTTTCTCCTAGCTGAAAAGTATGAGTAGCCGAGCTCATTTAAATATCGAGAATATGTTCTTCTACTCGCTCTATCAAAATTAAGGCCACTCTCCTCCACTAACCCCTTGACTGTCACGTGGACATTCCTTTTCCGTAATTGTTTCATTGTACGGAGCAGTAATCTCAGATCCCGTTGGCTTAGTTGTCTTGGTCTCCCGGTTCTCGTGGAAGTTGAAGACTCTTTAACAGTTCCGGGAAGTTCTCCACTGCATATTCTCTGTACACTCGATTTTGAAATTCCACAATCTTGTGCGATTTGTCGATACGAATAGTGACTGTATTTGTTTAAATACCACGCTAATGCTCTCTTCGATGCTAGTATTTGTTTTGTGAAAACCATATTCCACTTCTTTTCACGCTAAAACATTGACAGAACTAACACTCCAAACGTTTTCCAATAAACAGCGCAGTTTTAAGTCATTTCGAATGCATATACATAACGTCACACCAGTCAAAATTTCACTAGAACGCCGTCCGCGCGCATTCGTACACTCGTTTGGTCACGCCAAACATCGTTTATTACCGTCGCAAATTCCGTATTATAGTTATGCCAGAAACTTGGTATCCCTTGACCACGTTAACAGCACTTTTTCCCAACTAGTCGTTTTCAGACAATGCAGGTAAAAAGTGTTGGGACACTTAGCGAGATACTACTGAAATAATTTCCCCCCAAACCCCCTCCCCCCCAAGCAATGTTGAGATTTGACACTACAACACAGATTTCAACAAAAATACTGTTTATCTGCATCTTCCAACATTGTTTGGGGGGGAGGGGGGTGGTACGCTCCAATTGTGACCCCAAAAAGCCAACTTTACTTGGAATACATGATTATTGGACAGGTGTCCCAACTACTTTTGACCTGCATTGTAGTCTCACCTTCCTCCTCGTCCTCGATGACTTCGTCCGGCATTGTCTTGATTCTTCGTCCAAACATCAAGTGGGATGGCGTTAAAATTTCTTCCCCTTCCTCTTGGTAGTCATAGGTGAGTGGTGGAGAGTTCAAAGTCCCATCCACTTCGATCAACACAGTGAACAGTTCGTCAAAGGTCAATCTTGCGTTACCTTACGCAAACAACGTTTCACACATCCCACCATCCGCTCAAAAAACCCTCCCCATCAAGGAGCTCTCTCCAAGTTAAACTTCCACTCGATGCTCTTACATGAAAGCTCTCTCATCACTTCGGGGTGGTCGTACAGTTTCTTGAGCGCTTTGTTTGTTGCTTTGAAAGTCTTCGCGTTGTCGGACACAATAGGCTACGTGCATGTTGTTGGTTAACAAAAGCGTAACATCGTGTTCACTCCTTCGTACATCGTGCATCTTTTGCGTATATCGTGCAACGTACACCGTGTCGCTACATAAGTATCGTGTATAGTGGATCGCACATCGTGCGTCACTACATAACAGTCATAAGTATCGTGTATAGTGGATCGTACATCGTGCGTCGCAACAAACAGTCATAAGTATCCTGTACAGTGGATCATACATCATGTGTCGGACCACATTTATAAGTATCATGTACAGTGGATCGTGTGCTTTCGTCGCTAAAGAAGTATGGTATATAGTGAATGGATCGTGTGCATCAAGCGTCGAGGAAGAAGAATCGCGTGTAATGCATCATGTAACGTGTGCAATTGAAGGACTTAAAGGATCTTTATTATGTGAATTGGTTTTGTCATGGTACTTTTCTGACTTTTATGTGAACACAGCGTGAGAATTTATACTGTATATCGTGCCTGCATTTGAGGACCTTGTGGGAAAATGTACAACATTGCCCTTAATTTACCTTTGTTTTGTGACAGATAATTACTTATCTTAAATGCCGTGATCGAGCTATAATTTTCATTGCGGAGAAATCATCCTTGATATAAACAACATATTGTGTACAAATCGACTTGTATAGCAGCCGTATTCGCAGTACACTTAGTGCTACTATTTGTTGTTTAGGTTAATTGAAATGTGATGATTTCGCCCTCAGGTCAGGCTAAACGCATTTGAATATCTTTCTAAATAAGTGATGCCTCACCTCTTTTGCTGAGGGTTGTCCAATACTCCGACAAATTTATGCACACCATTGTATTGTATTATATCCACATAACAATAGATTAACAATACAATACAATTGAGAACGACGCAATACAATAGAATACAATACAATGGTGTGCATAAATTTGTCGGAGTATTGGACAAGTATGCTTTTGCTGGTTTCTAAACCCTCCGAAGCAAGCTCTTATTTAACGGTGAAGGTGGGACTGAACGTGTGGCAAGAAAAACTCATTAGCTGGAAGTATATAATGCAAAAGGTAGCCACATCTGTCACAGGCATCATTTCAACAACTCTGAGCGAGGTATTGTTCATCTGGAGTTACCGTGACGTCATTGATTACGGAAAAATATTGTACTGTAGTTTATCACCGTGCTTAATCAAAATAAATACCCTATTAATCGATACTTTTTTTGTAAAAAACGCTTAAGCACAAGCCTTGGGCGAAGTCAAGGTCTTGACATCCCCGAACTGGTAGAGGTCTTTGTTTATAAAAATTATACAGCATAACATACGTCTGACCCGGAAACTGCTTGACACTCATATGCAATTTCCTTTGCTTTCTCAATTCATTAACAGTAGCTGCATCCAGCTATTAATTTTTGTCATGTTTGAGATATTTCTATGACACATTTTGTGTACACGACCATAGTGAATCAAGCTATCATCAGACCGCTTAAAACTTCCACTTTTCATAAATGATCCCTAGCCTTTATTTGTGACATCTGTTTCTTAACTTACTAACACTATCCAAGTAACAAATATCAAATAATCTAAAATATACATTAAAATAACTTGTCTCTTCATCTAAGTGACCAGAGTCTACTTAGTCTGCTTCCCCTTTGCTCGTTTCTGTCCTCTTATATAATTATTTATACCTTCGCAGGCCTTCGACCATTTCTTCTTCTTATCTCCTTCCTCCAGACAAGGGTAAATTTGAAAAAAATAATGTTTTATTTTTTCAATTCTAACGGGATCTAGAGGTTCCTTTCCCTTTGCCCCGCTGACGTTTTTGTTTGTTATGTCTTCGTCCTTAAAAAAGATTTTGAATAGCTGCACAGCGAAATTTGTGTCTGAGCAAGCTCTACTTTTTAAATTGACTAAAGTATCCATATGGATGTCAAGTACTTCGGAAGAGTCACCCATTTCTGGGTGAGCTGCAGTTGCCACGCAATCTCTTAAATCATTTGTGTTTATAGCTATAATTTGATTTCCTTGTTGGGGTTGTTCGGGGAGATTGAAGGAAAAAACTGGGCTCACATTCTGCTGACACACATTCTGGCTACCTTGTAGAGATAACTCCAGCTGAGGTTTTTTCAAGTATGCCCGGGGTAAACATCGTCAACAACGGTTCATGTTGTTCAGGGATGTCCTGGGGGGTCAAATTCACAACTGGGTTTACACACAATTGGCTGTTCCTTGTTGACAACCTGAAAACCAATAAAAGACCATAAAATACCTACAGAATAACATGAAGTTGTGTGGAAAAAAAATGCTTTTGTACGTAAAATGAACAGTAAAGACAAACAAACAAAGACTTCATTCTAAGGGCCTGTTTACATGAAGGAAGGGTGCCCTAGCTTAACGGGTTACCTGGCTAACCGAGCTACCCTGGGAGGGCCAACTTCTCATACGCTTCGTTAGAAAAAGCATTAAAGAGTTTACATGCTAGACAGGGTAGTCCGCCTACCCGGGGCACCCTGTTTACTTGCCCGGGCTAGGCGGGATAGCTTTTTACCACGTAAACGGTTCGTGCCGGGCTAGCCAGGATGAGATAAACCGCGAAAACGTGACGGCTCAAGGTGAATTTTTTCGTAGTTACGATTTGCTAGTGTTATCTGCCGAACATAATGACAGGCAATCTAAAGAGATCAGTGTAACAGAGTAGTCTCAAATGGAGAACAGGCCAAGTTTCTCTGGTCGACCATTTAGTTTGTTGTGCTTAGCAGCTGCTCAAAAGATAACTCACGCAGCCCACTCACTGCTCGGTTCAGGTGAATTGTATGTAAAGGCGGGCTGTGTGTCAACCCTTTTAGCCGAGTAGCCCAGTTAGCCGGACCACCATGTAAACAGGCCCTAAATTTAATCTCATTGCTGGGGTAAAGACCATCTTCACCTAGTGTTGATAAATGGATTAAAAGAAAATGGCTTTATGCATGTTGTGGCAAATTATGGAGAGGGAAGCTGTAGTCAATTTTAGTTCGCTAAATGATTTGAAGGTAAGCAAAACTAGGTAATACATTTGCTATGATAGGGTCAATGAAGTCGACTGGAAAACCAGACTGGCGACTCTATAAAGCTCGACAACGGCAGAGGCAAAAAGATGTAATGGAAGCCAAAAAGAAGAACCAGAGACAACGGAAATCAAAAGAGAGATCGAAAACCAGACAGGCGATACCCCAACAAAACAAAGAGCGCCCAGCCTTTCCCAGCCGAATGGCAAAAAAAAAGAGCTCTTGATTCAGTAAGGAAAAGCCTCCCATACAGTCCGAGAAAAAAGGTAGCCGTGGTAGCCGCCCTGGTAGAGAGCCCGTCGACGAGAAAGGCTTTAGAGCAGCTGGGGCACGTGAGGTCACCAGAAGACGAGGACGATACCCGAATCGCTACAGCTGCCTTAAATGACATAGCAACTGCACTCGGCACCACAAAGAACAAGCGATCCGATGATGCTAGGGCCACAGTCAATGTAGGAGTTTCTCTAATCTCTGGCAAAGCAGTCTCGAATGCCCGACTTCGAACAAAAATCGGTAAAAGGTTAAACATTAATAAAGGTCGTGTTTCTAAGGGTTTTCAGCACCGCACTAAAATTCTGCGAGGAGAAAAACGGTGTTGGACGTACACTGAACGCAAAACTCGATCTGACGCTCTGTCAGAAGAGGTTAGAAAGTTAGCTCACGATTTTTGGGCTGGTCCTGAAGGCCATTTTATGTTATCCATTTTATGTTATCCCACCTAGGACGCAGGACAGGAATTCGTGCTGTTGTAGAGTGCACGTTGACATGCAAATGGCTTTTAAGAGCTGCATGGATTTTAGAAAAAAAATATTACAGGCCAAAAACAGCAGATCCGAAACTGTGCCGGTATATGAGCATCTTACAGATTTAATTGAGACAACTCTTTGTCCGAAAGGAGACAAAAAGTATCATGACAAGGCTTGCGTTAACAGAACCTGCGAGTCTTGCGGAATTCACAATCTTCCGCTGCTAGAGGAAGAAATTGACACCACCCCTACTGCACCTAACTTGAAATGGTAACGATTTGAATACGTTAACATCCAACACGCAGATGGCCAGGAAAAAAGAAAACTGCAACTCGTTATCAAAGAAACAGGTCCTGGTGATCTTTTCAAACACTTGAAGGAACTTCTGAAGAGTTTTCCATCACATCAATTCTGTGCAAGCTGGCAGCATGAGCAGCTCGAACGCCTATTAGATAACTTACCCCCAAATCATGTCTGCTGCATTCATGATTATTCCGAAAACTATTCCTGTAATTACCAGAACGAGGTGCAGTCTGGCTACTACTCGCAGACACAAGCATCCATCCACATGACCATTCTTCACAGACATGCCCTTAACGACACTGATGGGGTAGAAAGTTCACCCGATGCACCACTTCTTGTCACAGAACATATTTTTGTACTCTCCCCTGACTGTAAGCATGACCATCACTCGGTTCACCAATGCCGGGGACTGATCGCGGACTACTTAAAGTCAATAAAATACAATCCAACAGTGATGCACGAGTTCACTGACGGTTGCTCGGCTCAATACAAAAGCCGCCACTGTATGGGTGATGTCAGTTTCTCCGTAACAGACTTCGGTTTTTTTACCATTCGTAACTATTACGAGACTTCACATGCAAAAGGTCCACAGGATGGTGCAGGAGCAAACTTGAAGCACAAGGCAGACATGGCGGTAATAAAAGGTTATGAGATCATTCAGAATGCCCGTGATCTGTTTAATTATGCTGAACTTGAAGGAACCTGCGCCATCCCGTTATCAGTCGGAGAACGTAACCCTCAAGCGTCGCATTTTTTTTTACGTCGACAAAGTGAACAGGGACAGGCCTTACAGGCTATTTACAGAGGTCAAAGGGAACAGGAGCATTCACAGTATTATTTCAACTGGGGAAAGTAACAGTCTTGATGTTCGCCAACTGTCATGTTACTGTAACCACTGCATTGATGGCGACTACAGTGAATGCGAAGACAAAGAACATGTCGATGATTGGGAGACAATCGAAATTCAACCAGAAAAAGGCTATGGTCATCACCGGGCAACACGTGGAGACATCCAAGAACAGCGGGAAGGCATTAAAGATCTGGTTACCAAAAGTGCATTCATCGCTATTGCATCAGGCAACCCTGGAGAAGAGTACTATTTATTGAAAGTTACAGGAAATGGGCTAGAGGTACTTACAGAGAGGACCACAGATGATTGGTCTTGCACATATCATTCAGGGGCTGAAGTCTTCCGTGGAAATTTTCTTGTAGGCAAAACCACAGTCTCTGAAGATCATTTATATAAACTAGACACCACTAAGAAAGCAATAAATTACGCAACAACCGCCCGATTTATCTGCCCCGAGCTTCAAACGGAGAAAACTATTAATGGGACATTCTACAAAGTAAACAATGACTTGCACCTAGACATATTAGGCTCCCTGGATGGGTTTTAGGTTGATAATAATAATTAGTGGATAACACAGTGGATAGCGCTGTTTGCGGCACACTCTGATTTTACTTCCAAGCAACTAGGGAAAAATGGCGTCCCGGTTTGTATCCGGGACAAGTGAAGAAATCATCCAAATCAATTTTTTGTGGTGTATATTATCTCACTGTATTAGTATATACTAAAACAACTATTCAATTTTTGGCCTTGCCTTGATAGAAACCGGCTTGTATAGCAACAACACCAAGAGCTATTCGACAAGTTCACTACTGAAATGATGCAAGAGGCTAGCAGTATCAGCATGAACTCTAAGTTCTCGTCCGTTTTAATTTTAAAAGCAACTATTTGACATTGACTTTTCTTAGAAAAAAAATAGACAAAGCTGCTTCATCAAGGTCCAATACATCGCCCGATACACGATGCACGGTGCACGATCCATGTAAATGTCGAGATGCCGTGTTTGGTAGAATGATTTTGTTTGCATAATTTTTCAAAGATTCGCATAAGTTGACTGTACATTGATTACGAAGTCGTGATAGATGACACCCAAGTCACGAAAGGACTGAAGTGCGTTTTGGCTAGACTCACTGATGAAAAGCTGACTGAATTTTTATTAGCACGGCAAAAAAATGAAGTTTTACCATGAATAATGGAAGAGACAGATAGTTTATAGTTGCAATGTTATCAAAGGTTTGTAATATTAATAAATATTCCCACTTATTGGGCCGAATACAATAGTAACTTTGTATGCAATTTTCGGAACCAAGGAGTGCTACATGACCATACACGGTTTCCTAGGTTTACACGATCGAACTTATGTGACGTCACACAACAGGAAAACACAGAAGTCATGAAGGGTCATGAAGGGTCATATTTCTCGGGCTTCTTTCAGAGGGAATATTTTGGCGGGGTATTGTCGTCTGTGTTGTGCGACTGCAGATTTGAAGTGAAACTGTTAGCCTTTACCTCGAGGATAACATAATATGATCAAAGCTAAATTCACTGAACCTGAAAGAGCTGGATGGTTACGTACAGCTAACAAGAACACTATTTGAAAGAGTGTTATGGCAGAAAGAAATTTACGCGCGCAAGTTGACAACATTTGCATAAAATTATTTGTGTGTGGACATAAGAATTCCATCATGGCAGGTAAATTTAATAACGTCAGATTTGAAAAAGTACACAGGAAGCTGTTTAATGCATTCCGATTGTCTTTATTCATGAACAAGATTATGTTTTCTTTATTTAAATTCAGCAAAAGAACGATCTTCTACACAGCTTCTACATGCTGGCTGTCGGCCTTGGAACCACCCGAAGGAAGTTTCTGTGAAAGCTACAGATATATCAACAACAGTACGTGCATTTGGATGACCTGCAATGAAAATTGACAATTTTCTTTTGTCTACAGTCCATTTCTCAATATGTTTTCTCCAAAAAGCCTCCCATATTAGGGAATAGCCGCTTGCAAAGTACCATGGATACAAAGAACAGCTTCAACTTAATAAATATGTACTCGCATGCGATGGAAACTCCTTTCAAATGGTTCTACGCACGCTGAGCTATGCTATAGCTGCATGGTATGCGATGCATGATGTACGATGCAGCCTCTTCAAGACACGATGCACGGTGAACGGTACACGATCGATGATAGTAGATACACCATCGATGATAGCGCACGATACACCATTTGCCTTCAAAACAGCACGATGCATGGTATTCAAAAGAAAGTGGTGTACTTTAACGGGAATTATTGGACAATGCTGTTCTCATCTCAGAAAAAACCTACACAGCCAGAAAAATATGCGAATTGATCAAAACAACAGTCCTTATAGCTTGTTTATTTTATGAACCACCCAAGCGTGACTTCGTTTGAAGGTAGGATCACTGAAGCCATTGTAAATGTTGATTGTAAATTTTGCCAGTGACGGTCATGATAGCCATTGGACATTTCGTCCTCATCTTATGAAACGTCTCGTTTTCCGAAAAGGCTATCCTTAACTTAACACAAGTTGCAGCAAAAGAAAACTTATTTTATGAACGTTAAAGTTTTATATTTTTTGGCCCATTAGTGTAAGTGAAAATAGAGAAAACGCAATTCATTTTGTGACATTCGCGTTGTGTGTTACGTGTGACATGTCCAAAATACGTAATTTTGACCTTCCATTTGGCTAAATATCTCAAACTTCCACCATAGAGAGTTTTTTTTTATCACGAGCGAAAGATCGAGGTAGGCAAAATAATTGGCTCCTGCATTTCCACCGCCAAATCCGAATTCGCTAATCTTCCACCACATCTAAGAACACCATCGGTTCTTAGACGCCCTTTAAATTCGCATAGTTTTTTTGGCTCTTTAGATCTAATTGCACTGCCCTTACCCATTCTTTCTCAGCGATAATTAACTCATCTCTCGATAACTCACCTTTTCTTTTTGTGCCTCCAGGCTTCAAGTTTTCAACAAATCGTAACACCCACGCTGTTACTCTAAGTAATTTTCTCATCCTACCTTGACGATCAATGTCTACCATTTTTGCGATGGTGGGTACGTCTCCTGCTCCAATAATCATTACGCTCGCGTCTTTTTTAGCTTCTTCCTGGCTCTCTTTTGTGCAAGTGATAATTTGGTCCGCTGGCCACTTACTCTCTTCTTCGCACAACCACGGCGGCCCTTTCCACCAAAGTTCGGAATCTTTCAGTTTCGAGCCCATTGCTCCTCTTGAACCAATGTCAGCGGGGTTGTCTTCACCCGGGCAATGCCTCCATTCCTCTTTGTTTGTAAGTTTCAGAATCTCGTTCACCCTGTGTCTAACAAACTGTTTCCACTCCCCCCTGTTTTGAATCCAGCAAATCGCTGTTTTGCTGTCCAACCAGTATCTGGTACCACTGAGCGTCACTTGTGCTTCTAGGGCTTTCTTCACTGTGCTCATCAGTTGGGCCAAGATTCTTGCGGACATAAGCTCTAGTCGGGGAATGGTCAGCGCTTTCAGTGGTGCAACCCTCGACCTTGAGGTTAACAATCTTGCGTGCGTCCCGTCTCACATGCGGCAAACAAAATAAACAACAGCGCAATACGCATTTTTACTCGCATCGCCGAAACTGTGCAGGCTGCATTCAAGCACTTCATGTTTTGGACTATCGTAGATGCACCTACTGACCAAAATCTCCTTGATCTTAGATAGATCTAAAACCCATTCGCTCCATTTCTTTTCAGCCTTGCCTACGAGTTTGCTGTCCCATCCAAGATTTTCGCGGCAGACGTCTTGAAATAACATTTTCATGCAGACAATGACGGGACTGATTAACCCCACGGGGTCAAACATGGTGGCCAAAAGGCTGAGCAAACCTCTCTTAGTCGGTGAAATTTCTTGGGCTTTCGCAACAATTTTCTCAAAACTAAAACAAATTTCATCATTCTCTCAATCCCACGGGACACCCAAAACCTTTGGACGGCTTTGCTTATTTCCATTCCTAGTGTAAACTTCGCGTACATTTCCTCTTCACTCGTCACGCTTTCGCTTGCGGTTTCGTGATTCTCTTCTGCATCAATTAGACCTTTCAACACCTTGTCATTAGTTATCCATTTTCGCAATTTGAAGCCTCCGCATTCCATTCTATTCTTGGACTTGATGTACAAAGAAAATGCCTTAGTCGTGTCGTCTTCGCAGGTCACCAAATCGTCTACATAGAAACTTTCTATCATCTTTCTTACAAATTCTGGGTCTTCGTCCTTGAATCTCGAGATGTGGTACCTCAGCATGGCATTCAAAAGGAATGGGGACGCGTTTAAACCAAGCACTACGCAGCAGAATCGGTACACGGCAATCTTGCTTTCGGGCTGGCTCGCGTTTTCTAGCCACAGAAACCTTAGAAAATCCCTGTCTGCTTTGTCCACTTCGATGTTAA